>OY728137.1:1311753155-1313003155 GCA_963277665.1 Viscum album
AGGAAGACTGCCATATGTTTTGTGGGATCTAGGGAGGTAGGAGTGTGGGTTTATAAGGAAGGTTGGGCCGAGAAAACAGTGAAGTTCCCGGGGTCTTCCAAATCAATGGCAAAGAGTGGATAGGGTGCCTGATGACTGCCAACCGTACAACTGCTCATATTGGACTTACCTGAGGAAGTGATCCCATGCAATGTGTGCCTTGATCCAGCTGATCCACCGGAGGTCATCTTTGACTTGCCTGGCTTGACAGCACCACTCCTTTCACCGGACCCATATGATTTCATTATAGCAGAGTTGGTGTTGGGCCTTGACTTACCAGCAAGAGACGTGGCCCCTTGCATCATGGATGCAACAGTGGCCAGGCTTGACTTGCAGTTTAGAACGAACTCACATTGCTCACGTCATTCAATTTCTTTCAAGCAAGGGGAAATCAGGGTTTTAGGGCAATCACATGGATCCTTAAAACACTCCCATGATCTAACCGTATGATTTTATGAATTCCTGCACATTTTCTGAAAATGTGACGGCCTTAACATCAGAAACACTGGGTGGCCATGTGATTTGTTGGACTCAGATTACCTTTACAATTTCCGTGGCCTGGGGAAGATTTACGTGGCTAGGCTGTGTGAATTAGTATTCTCATTTGATCACTTTTCGGTTTTGGTTCCAATCACATGGTTTGAAAGTGAAAAACATGGCTAGACCATGTGTTTTGCTAGATCTTTGTTTCTGCCTTTTATCTATCTAAACCCATTTAGTCTTTCAATAATTATCTATCACAGACAATAGTTTGAATGTAAGTTGCACAACAGGCAAGAATTTTGAAAACTGAATCTATAAATACTTTGCATCACTATTGGTGAGGTGGTATGTTATGTATGGTGGATGTTGATGTAGATTTTTTCGTTTGTAAACACACCTAACCTCAAAAAGATTTCAGTTTCTGTAGTCTCTTCCTTTACAGACAATAGTTTGAATGTAAGTTGCACAACAGGCAAGAATTTTGAAAACTGAATCTATAAATACTTTGCATCACTATTGGTGAGGTGGTATGTTATGTATGGTGGATGTTGATGTAGATTTTCGTTTGTAAACACACCTAACCTCAAAAAGATTTCAGTTTCTGTAGTCTCTTCCTTTACAGAGAATTTGTAAACCCCAGTTGCTGCTTCTTTTGGATTATGCTTATGGCATGCCATCCTTGATATTTTTCATTCACATTTTTTCATTGGAATTCACACTTTGCTTTTGTGGTGTTCATTTTAGGTACTTGAAGGTTTGGACCCTGTTAGGAAAAGACCAGGGATGTATATCGGCAGCACAGGGCTGCGGGGTTTGCACCATTTGGTATATTTACTGTATATTATTTTCCATCATCAGTACCATGCTTAATGTTGTTTCGTGTCATGTCTAAACTTTCTTGTTTTTCTTTTTTTAGATTTACGAAATATTGCATAATGCCATTGATGAGGCTCAAGCCGAATTTGCTTCTAAAATAGACGTTTCTTTACTTGCGGACAATTCTGTGTGCATCACTGACAATGGCCGTGGGGTATGGTTTTTATTTCCTTGTTAAAAGATGGATATTTGAAGATGTGCACTGCTGTTATTGAATATTGCTGTTATAATCATAATCATAATAATATAACACTCGTGTGTGTGTTGTTTTTTGTCATTATTTCTAATGAGAATTGTTGGACCTAGTTTGTTCGGGCCTTGGCTTAGAGTCATGTATTCAAGCACGACATCGGTTTTCCTTATAAAGTATCTTGTTATTCTATCTATAAATAAGCTGTCCCACCTTTCATAGATCCTACATGGCTTCATATCCTTTTTTTCCCCATAACCCTAGCCGTGACCCTCCAGTTCCACTCAAATGTCACCCTTGCGTTAGTCGCGAACCTACCAGACGCAACCACCTCAAGTTGTCGTGCTCCACTAGGCAGGACTTCTCCCACTGTTGCGACCCCTTTGTGCCGTGCGTCCCTTCTGTAGCTGCACGAGCCTCACTCCCTCACCTGTCCTGTAGTCGCGCGAGTCAACACTTCTTTAGCTGGATGACCCTTCCCCTTTGTAACGACTGAAGTCATGCGAACGTTTCCAGGCACCCTCTCCTATAGCCACACCACCGAGGCATGATTCTCCCTCTCGAAAGTTCGTAATGTTTATGTATATATATTATTTGGCTAATAGTTTTATATATGTATATGCATATTCTCTTTCTAATATATATATATATATATACACTATATATTTAGGTTTATATATTGATATATATGTTTATGTATATAATATATATATTGTCAACAAGTTCATCCAATTTTCAACAAACCATGAGAACGATCCTTCTTGAATCATGTGTTTGTGTCTGTTGTTATTCAAAGGGAATTGGTCTAGTTGATACGGAAGAGCGCTTGATCTGTTACAGAATTGATTGAAGTAAATGTTGGAAGAAACAGGAAGAACTAAATGTATATAGTGAGTGGAATGAAAATATGTTTTATGGATCATTTGATATCGATACAAGTTTATATAATGATGTGAATCATATTGATGAAATGACAATGGTGATTGAAGATGAACTTACTCATTGTCTGAAAATGTTTAAGAGATTGAATAAATATGCAGATGTACTAATGTATGATGGTTGTATGAAATATACAACAGTATTAGTAGTACTAAAACTATATAACCTGAAAGCGGACAACTGATGAAGTCACCCCAATTTCACAGCGTTGCTTTCTCTGTTGAAGGATATGCTGCCAAATAACAATGAGCTTCCTTGTCGAACATATGAAGTTTAACGCATGTTATGTTCCATGGGTATGAGTTACGAAAAAATATATGTTTGCCCTAGCGACTGCATATTATTTCGAAAAGAGTACGAATCTCTATAGAAATGCTCCAAGTGAGATGCATCTTGGTATAAGAAAAATAAATCAAGTTTGTCAATTTTTGTTGGGTACTTTCCACTTAAAAGAGAGGAGATGAGTTAGAGGTTCATACCTTGAGACGGATGGGGGGGGGGGGACCCGGTCCGTTTGGACCTTGGCCCGATGTTAGTATTTGAGCCCCACATCTGTTTTCCTTATGATGTATCTAGTTATTCTATCTATAAATAAATCGCCCCACCTCTCATCCAGGTACGAGGTTTCATCCTACAAAGATATTGAACATTTACTCATGATAATGATCATAATACTTGTCATTTATAATGATGATGATGATGATCATCATAATCTTAATAATAATAGGTCGATTACATCCACCACCATGGAATACAATGCAAGGAAGAAAATCGCAGTAAACATGTGGTCGGGGATTTGACCCTTTGATCTGCCCCTCATCACCTCAAACCCATACCACCCCACCACCAACGGCGGGGCATAATCTTAATAATAATTATAATAATAATAGTAATAATAATTCATCAAGGATTTATCTAGGATCTGCATCATTTTTTCAATTGTGTAATTATTTCTGATACTTTTGTTTTTGGTAAATGATTCATGTTAATTTTTTGCATGCACATTTATTTTCGTTTTTTAACAAAATGCCTGTGCTTAAAATTGTTCTAAATGGTTTCAATGAAAACACGGCCTTCAATAGAGCTAATTGACGATATTTGATCGATGCAGTTGACTCCATTTAATTGGGTTTAAGCCTTGTTTGTTGTTGTTGTTGCCCGTGCCTAAAATTCAGTTATTAAAAATATTTTTCATGTAATATCCTTTTTTTTGCGAGGTTTGTGTCATTTGTGCGGGTTTGCAATGAGTTTTCTTTTTTCTTCTCTGTATCCATCTTCATCTTCATATTTTTCTTACAGATCCCTACTGATGTACATCCAGTAACAAAAAAATCTGCCTTGGAGACTGTGCTGACAGTATGTGTTCTCCTATTCTTTTATTTTTCTTCCATATATTTTTTCTTGCTTCCATTAAAAGGTTGTGTGGTGGTCAACTTTCTGTTTTACTTCAGATCACAGTAATTATTTTGATTACAAATCATTTGTTATGTATTAAGCTTCTCTGTGAAGATACCCAGTTCTTCGATATCCCATCTAAAGTTTTTCCAGCCATTAAATTCCTCTCATTGTCTTTCTAACTTATCCGACATGATGTTGTTTCTGAGTAATAAATTAAATCCTTCATGTTTTCGCATAATTTTTAACCGCACAAAATAATGTCTTGGTCAAATTTAAGGTTTGAAGGTGTTATTGAAAAAATCTTCATGCATTCATATATTAACAATAATTATAATTTTTCAATTTCTTCACAGGAAAAAATGATTAGCAAATTGCTTTTGAAATTTATTTAGGTTTTGCATGCGGGTGGCAAATTTGGTGGTCCAAGCAGCGGCTATTTTGTTTCAGGTGGTCTGCATGGCGTGGGCTTATCTGTTGTTAATGCCTTGTCTGAGGTACCTACGTTCATCTCTTTAGATTTTAATTTTTTTTTTCTGTTACAGAACTTTTTTTATTTGCCCGTTTTATTGAATTTTTAATATATTTTCAGAGGGCATCTGTTTTTGATATCAAAATACTGTTTTCTTTGTATTGATTTTGTTATTGGGATCTCTTCTGTACTCTTAACTGCTAGTGATAGGAATGTCAGCCGGGATACTGAGTCGTCCAAGGAGGTTGAAGGGCCTGGACTTCCCTGAACCGACCTACCACATCTATTACTTACCAAAGGAACAGTGGAAAGGGAAATAAGGAATAAATTTCAGGGACATTATTGTATTCTTTCTCAAAACTTTGTTAGCCTGGTAGTTAGCGTGGAACCTGGAGCCTTAGTATGGATTTTGTTTCCCTTCATGTGAAAGGGGTATTTAGTTGATGATTTGAAAGACATTTCTGCCTTGAGCCTGTGGAGAGTTGTTCTTCCAGGAGTAGAGCGTCACTCTCTGGAATTCTCTAGAGATTTGCATTGCACAGCGCAGAGAAATTTCATCTATGGCGCATATTACATAGTCAACTAAAAAATACA
This sequence comes from Viscum album, assembly GCA_963277665.1. Taxonomy (NCBI): domain Eukaryota; kingdom Viridiplantae; phylum Streptophyta; class Magnoliopsida; order Santalales; family Viscaceae; genus Viscum; species Viscum album. Next base: position 1,311,758,144 of record OY728137.1, read on the forward strand.
CGATGACATTAAAATTAAGTCAGTATACAAATATCAAACATATCAAACCTAAAGAGATTATTTATCCTTTTTTTCATCAAAGAGAACATCATCATCAATTGGATCATCAGTCTTTCGATGTCCTCTTCTTCACTAGTTTCTCTTGAATCGTCTTCCTTTTCTTCCCATTCTTCAACAATACAAAGAGATTTCTTCTTGTCTTTTGTAACCGTGGATGTTAGAATGGTTTGAATGGAAGTAGATGCTCTGGTAGTATGAGTAGCTTCTTGAGCTCAAGAAGCTAAAGCTACATCTCACTAATTATCATCGTCAAATACAAGATTATCTGCTGCATCAAGTTCTTCTACTTTGCCAAAGATCCACTCATTTCAATCATCAATCTAGATCAATAGTGTCACGCTCATTAAGCTATTGCATCAAAACTCTATTATGTTTTTTTGACAAAAGCTCTATTATGTTTGATATAAACCAAATTATTTAATTTTGATTGAGCCAACCTATTCCTCCTCTTTGTATGAAGATTTTCAAATACACTGTAGTTTCTTTCCCAACCAAAAGCACCATGTGTGCGAATAAGAACTTTAATCGCAAGTTGTCTCAAATTAGGAACCAATGCGCCATTATTAGTCCATTAATGAGTTGATGTTATCTTTAGATGCGATTAATCAAACCCAAGCTCAGCTCATCGTCGCCATCAATGTTTGGAGTACCATAAAAGAATCCAGGATTTAAGTAGTATCCTGTAGCGCGCAAAGGATGTTGTAGTTGCACTCACTATCTTTTATCAATGATATTGAAAATATTTTTATATCTATCTTCATTGTTATTGAAGGCCTTGACGATAGCTTCTTTTTCTCTATCCATAGCTTCATAGATGCATCCTATTGGAATGGAAGAGCGGTGATCCAATACCCAAGATGTCTCATCTGGTAGACCTTGGTGTTTGTTTATAATGAATAATAATGATGACAAAATACCTAATATTCGACGCGGGACTTATATCCTCTACACTCCTCAAACTAGGTGTACCTAGTTAGGATACATAATAAAACAAAAAGAACCATCCCTTTGCTGGGGCGGAGCCCGACGCCACAACGGAAGCAGTCACAAAACACCAGAAAATTCACCTGTTGTTGGGGCGGAGCCCGACATCGCAACGAAGCAGTCACTAAACACCAGAAAACTCACCCGAAGGATTTCTCCATTCGAAGGAATTTTATAACGCACCCGAAGGATTTTTCACAACTCACCCGTAGGATTTTTTCACGCACCCTTGGACATACCATTTCGTTGTACCGCCGATCGTCACAATCGGAACACGCCGCTTGATCTCTGCAACCAAATGTACTTTCGATACATGGCTCTCCATCATTATAATGAATAACAATGATGACAAAATACCTAATATTCGATGCGGGACTTATATCCTCTACACTCCTCAAACTAGGTGTACCTAGCTAGGATACATAATAAAACAAAAAGAACCATCCCTTTGTTGGGGCGGAGCCTGACGCCACAACAGAAGTAGTCACAAAACACCAAAAAATTCACCTGTTGTTGGGGCGGAGCCCGAAGGATTTTTCACAACTCACCCGAAGGATTTTTTCACGCACCCTTGGACATACCATTTTGTTGTACCGCCGATTGTCATAATCGGAACACGACGCTTGATCTCCGCAACCAAATGGACTTTCGATCATGGCTCTCCATCACAGATCTCTTCGCACGCCGTCGTCGACAATTCTCTCGCCATCATCGCACGCCATCGTCTTCATCATCTCTTCGCACGAGTTACTGCAAGCGCAGTGACCTTTTTCCGATTATCTCTAGGCGGCTACATTTTCATCACGTCCCCATATATATAGAGTTGGGCATCACCCCTCTCAAAGATAAGAAAAATATATCCTTTTTTTTTTTCAAATCTCATCCAATGTATCTCGCTTTTTTTTTCGAACTCCTTTATCCCTTTCTTCTCTCTCATATTCAAATTTTAAAATCAAAATATCTCGACAATCTCCAATTTGATTTAAAATTTGATTTCTCCATTGACATCTTCACCAACACCGTCATCGTGATTATCCGCTCAACCGTCGTTGACTTTGACTTGATTAGATCCACCACATCAACTACACCTTATTTAGATCTTCATCTCCATCGGATTATCTATGTTGACATTAACATGATTCATCGCACCCATTACAGGTGTCATCTTTGCAGAAAATTCACCCGAACGATTTCTCCACCCGAAGGAATTTTACACCCAAAGGAATTTTGCAATGCACTCGAAGGGTTTTTCACAACTCACTCGAAGGAATTTTTCACGCACCCTTGGACATATCATTTCGTTGTACCGCTGATCATCACAATTGGAACACGCCGCTTGATCTCCACAATCAAAATGGCTTTCGATACATAACTCTCCATCACGGATCTCTTCGCACGCCGTGTGCACACCGAATTCACAGGATAAGGGGTGAAAATATCTTTATTTTTTTTCAAAAAACCTACCCCTCATATTCAAATTTTAAAATCAAAATATCCTTACACCCCTAACACTCCTCAAGCCGGATATAAAAATTCAAAAAACTAAAAACAGAAAAACGCAACAGCAAAGAAGCTCGACGGTGGTTCTGGCAGCAGCCAAAAGGCTCGATGGAGATCCGGGCAGTGGAGAAAGGTCCCGATGGAAGTCCGAGAAGTGGTGGAATGATCCGACTGAGATCTGGACAACCTAATGGAGATCTAGGCAGAAGTAGAGTGACCCAACGGAGATCCGGGCAAACTGACGTAGATCCAGGCAGAAATAGATGAGCTTGATGGAGATCTGGGCAGCCTGATGGAGATCCAAGAAGCAGAGGGGTCCAACGGAGATCCGAGCAAACCGATAGAGATCCGAACAGAAGTAGATGAGCCTGATGGAGATCTGGGCAGCGACAGAATGACCTGATGGAGATCTGGGCAGAAGTAGATGAGCTTGATGGAGATCTGAGCAGCCTCTAGGTAGTGATGAAATGGAAGCAAGGCCCTGACAACAAGGGATGGCTGGGATGACGGGAGCGGGGGTGCTGAAGACAGGTGCGCTCTTGTTGGAGCAGTGGCAAGAGAGTGGGCCTGGAGGTCACACCATCGAAGGCCGTGTATGGGGAGGGGGGCTCACGCCTGGTGTTGCAGTTGGGTGCAGCAGAGGGGGGCTCGCAAGTAGGGGTGTCGACGGCAGGAGGCGCTCGCAGCAGGGGGCGCCGTAGGGAGGTCGCAACCGCAACACTTGACTGGTGAAGTAGCGATGATGTCGAGAGAAGGGGCCACTGTGGCTGCTGGGAGATGAAGGGAGGGGGTGCGCAACGGGAAAGGGAGCCATCGGGTTTGGGTGAGGGGTGGCAGTAGGAGAATAGGGCCTATTGGCCAAGGGGGCAGCTGCCCCCCCTTTTTTAGGGTGGGGACGATGAGGGTTTCTAAGTGGGGGTTTGGGGTGGGGGGGGGTGAAGACAGGTGCCCCTGTTGGAGCAGTGGCAAGAGAGGGGGCCTGAAGGTCGCGCCATCGAAGGTCGCACCTGGGGAGGGGGGCTCATGCCTGGTGTTGCAACTGGGAGCAGTAGAGGGGGGCTCGCAAGTGGGGGCATCGACCGCAGGTGGCGCTCGAAGCAGGGGGCGACGTAGGGAGGTTGCAACCGCGGCGCGCGACTGGTGAAGCAGGGACAATGTCGAAAGGAGGGGCCACCGTGACTACTGAGAGACTAAGTTAGGGGGTGCATGACGGGAAAGAGAGCCATCGGGTTTGGGTGAGGGGTGACAGTGGGAGACTGGGAGCAGTAGAGGGGGGCTCGCAAGTGGGGGCGTCGACGACAGGAGGCGCTTGCAGTAGGGGGCGACGCAGGGAGGTCGCAACCGCGGCGCGCGACTGGTGAAGCAGGGACAATGTCGAAAGGTGGGGCCGTCGTGACTACTGAGAGACTAAGGGAGGGGGTGCACGACGGGAAAGAGAGTCACCGGGTTTGGGTGAGGGGTGGCAGCGGGAGAATAGGGCCTATTGGCCAGGGGGCCACCACCCCCTTTTGGGGGGTGAAAACGATGGAGGTTTCTTATTGGGGAGAGATAGGAAAATCTTTAGAGTTTGGGAGGCTACGAGAGGCCTTGGTGTTTATTTATAATGAATAATAATGATGACAAAATACCTAATATTCGATGTGGGGCTCACATTCTCTAACACATCCCATTGGACGCGCACTTTCATCATCAACCAATTGAAGAACTTCAATCAAAGGAGCACCCACTTTAAGATAATACAGAACATTGTTTCAAAATGAAGTACTTTGCACAATTAAAGCAGTCCTTTTACCTTCCTGTTCCTTTACCCACGTGCCACTGTTCCACTGATTCAAAACAAACATCTTCCTTAAATTGTCTTGTTGGTGGTGCGTGCTAGAGAGCGTGACAGTAGAAAATCTGGTTTTTGCTGACCGAGGCAGCTCTCTTTGTTAAGCGAATTGTCTCATAATGTATAGGGCTCTCACATGATTATAAATATAATCATCGACTGCTGTAGCCTTTTTCTATGTTGTTGAAAGAATCAAAATCTTCCATAGGTTTTCGAATAACATGGCCACACATGGAACCACACATGGAGTTTAGTACAGATTTGGATGAGTTGCTTCTAACAATTTTCCTGTTTAAAGTGAAGCGCGGCAAGTTAAAAAAAAAAATCAAAATTTTATTCAGTTGAAATTTTTTAAAAAATAGTTTACTTTAGAATATAGTGCTTACCAACATAAACATTACTGAAAATACTATTTGGGGCAATTTGAGAAACATTAAATTAGCCAATCTTTTTTTCAAATTTGTCTAGCAGTTCAAACATGTTTGCTGCCCTTTTCACATAAGATGAAGCATCAATGGATTCAATGTAGGCGGAGTCCTTTGGGTTATTCACGAGGAAAATGGTCAGTGTTTTTCTTCTTCTATATCTGTCCAACAATTTGTCATGATAGAATATCTATTACTTGCCTATTCCTCCCTATCGTCTTTTATCTAAAAATTTGTATGTTCTCATTCTTTTCTCAGCATAGGAACTTTCACCTTATGATAAGTTGGTGGTTTCATGCTTGAGCCATATTGTCATAGTCACTCGATGAAAGCTGCAAAACAATCATAGTTGTCAACATTAAAATAAATTATCGCATCATACACCTTGTAAAATAATTGCCCAACTTCCTCTTTTTTCTTGTTTGCATCACTAATTGTTGTTTGTGTTGAAGACCCCGCTTTCTTTTGTTGAATAACCTCATTTGGACTTGGAGTAAAATAATAATTTATTCCCCCCTGATTTTGAAAGTCCTTTGCTGCTGATACTTTAAATGAATTTATTATTTCTGCACCTGTGTTTGAACCTGTATAAGCCTTCATTTTTAAGATCATCTTCCCCTTAGTCTTCCATTTGATCAATATCCTCATAATTTTTGATATGACCAATGAACTTTGTTAAACCCAGTTTATTGTATTTCTGGGTAAAGAGTGTTTCCCAGCCCCACATCGGATTATTCCAATTTGTAATTTTTTTTCTCTATCTATAAAAGAATGTCTCCACCTCGCATCGAGCTAAGTGGAATTCACCATTCTACATGGTATCAAAGGGTAACTCCCAATAATTCTTTTTTTCCCTCCCATCCGTTGCGCTCCGCCCTCCCAAGAGATTCATCTCCGACGCCGGCGGAACCCTCCTACCGCCTCCCTGTGCGGCTTTCCGGCCCGCCTCCCCCCGCGGCTTCCCGACCCCGCCTCCCGCTGCAGACTCCCGACCCCGCCTCTCGCTGCGGCTATCCCGGCCCTACCTCCCTCCCGCGGACCCTTGCCTCACTGTACGACAATCGATGCAACCCCCGTTGTCGGCTCCTCCTGCGCGGAAGTCCCGCGCCCTCTCACTGACGCCTCTTGTGCGGAAGCCCCACACTCCATCTCTGGTTGCCTCGCGCCCTCTCGCCGACCTATCTGCGTGGCTCTTCCGCTGCACTCGGCGCAACAGCGTGATACAACCTAAGATCCAACAGTTTCAAAAGAGGACAAACTTCTTTGTATTAGCAGAAAATGTAAACAGAAATTCAGATGTTAGGAAGAAGATGATCCAGAGAGAGAGAGTGAGAGAGAGAGAAAGAGAGAGACTCGAGGGATCAAAGGATCCTCCCGCCCAAGCCCAAAGACCGCACTTCACAAACAGAATTCCCTTTTTTCCTATCAGTCTCTCCAGCTCCTTAAAACAGCCTCTCTAACAACTGTGAGCCCCCTCCCTGGAATATTCCCACAAGATCCCAAGCATATTAAGAGCCACACTCTTCCCCATTTAATGCCCCACGTGCGGTCCCTAACAAACCCTTCCCAGCTGTCCATCCAACCACTCCCAGCTGTCCAATCTTTTCCAGGCTGTACGCCCCACTTATAGTCTTCCATGCTGGGCCCACTAGCTCACTTCCCAGGCTGTACGCCCCACTATTAGAGTATTCAGTGGTGGGGGCTAGGTCTCTATCACAGCGCCACTCCTCCCGACGACCCACCTATACGCATACCCCTCCATCGGAATCCCATCGCCAACCCTCCAACGCTTGCGGCCTGCCTCCCGCGTGACGACCCTCAGACGACTCCTTCCCTGCGCGCGACGACACCAGGCAACCCCCTCCTTGCGCGCGACGACACTCAGCAGTCCCGCCTCCTCCTGTGGTAGCCCCACCTCTACGCCATCCTGCCTACGCTGGCGCCGCCCATCCGTTGATGACCTGATTCACCGACTGCTCCCTGCGCAACAGTGCCGCCCTCCTGTCGCCAGCGCCTCCTGCGGTTGCTCCGCGCCCCTCTTTGCCGACACCATCTTTTTCCGGCGCACCATCCGATCGGCCCGCCTCAGCGGATTTCCCGGCGCACTAACGACCGACCCCACCTATGCGCAGTCCCGTCTTCCCGTTGACCGGTTCTGCCTGTGCGGATTCCCGCCTCTCTGATGGCAGACTCTTCCGTGCTTCCTCACTCGATCACCGCCTCCACTCGCCTTGTCGATGAGCGGCTTGATTCAATAAATTTTTCTGTTTGGCCGAAGACGGTCCTGATGTCTCTCACCGGCATGGATCTCGACTCACACCTAGATGCTTCTCTGCAACCATTGTCAGATCCGAAATACAGGGCCTGGAAGCTTGCTTACATCAAAATCTTCGCTTTGCTTGTCCATACTGTGGATTGCTTGGTAAAGGATGTGACTCGGATGACAAATACGGTTGAGGAACTCCGGAATTCCTTAAATCTCATGTATTCCGAAACAAACAATTTTGCTCGTGTGTCAGTCGTTCTTCACCGCCTGTCCATTATCCACCAACAACACCGTCCTTTTTCGGCGTACTTCATTGAGTGGAAAGCCCTTCGTGATGAATTACTTGAGTTGTGACCCATTCCTCAAACACCAGAGGCAGCTTTGGCCTAGCGTGACCAATTATGTCTCTTCAGCCTTCTCCATGGCCTTGATCCCGAATATGCGACAATGACCACATAAATGCTCACTGGCCCCTCATCGCTTGAGATTTTGCTGGTTTATCATTGCCTTGGGAAGGCTCATCGGGTTCTTCCCCCACCCACTCACAGTATCGATCCTACTGCCCTTCTGGGCCGTGGCAGTGGTCATTCTTCGGGTGCTCGTGGACGTGGTTGTGGTGAGGGCTGTACTTGTCCTTTATGTCGGCACTGTGGAAAGTTAGGCCATCTCATCGAGCGATGCTGGGTTCTTCCTGGATGCCCGTCTCAGCCACATTGGCAGGGTCAGATTGCGGTCCACGACGCTTCCCCGTCAGCTTCTGATCTTCCTCCTACTCTGGACCTCTCCATGGATGAGCTCCAGCTTATTCACGCTCGTTGGGCCGCCTCACTACTTGGTTCTTTTTCGGCATCTATTGCCCATACTGGTGGTCCAACTGCTTGTGTCACACATCGCCAACCTGCTTGGATGCTTGACTCAGGTGCATCCGATCATCTCATAGGTGATGCAGGTATGTTATCTACTTACCGTCTGTATACGGGCCCCACAACCATCACTGTTGCTGATGGATCCACTATTCCTATTGTGGGATTTTGCGCCTGCTCCTTGAATTCATGTATTCGCCTGCCGTTAGTAGCAAATGTTACTCGAAGTCCTTTTAATCTTCTCTGTATCAGTAAGCTCACAAATGACTTTGACTGTATTGCTATTTTTACATCTTCTAGTATTGTGCTTCAGGAGCGGCCGACAAATCAGGAACTTGGTAGAGGTCAGCTTCGTGACGGGGTGTACATGTTCGATGGTCCGACATCTGTAGCTTGAACGACACTCTTTGCTCGTGCGTTGGATCTTTATTCTCGGTTAGGACATCCACCTGCTCCCACCATTCATAAGCTTTTTCCTAAGATTAGTCCGCATATTTTTTTCATTGTGAGTCATGTAAATTTGCGAAACATCATCGCATATCATATATTCCTCGGTTGGTAACACGAGCCTCCAAACCCTTTGATTTAGTTCATTCGGATGTATGGGGTCCCTGTGCAGTCCCGAGTCAATTAGGGTACCGATATTATGTATCTTTTATTGATGATTTCTTGCGTATGACACGACTTTACCTTCTTTGTGATCGGTCTGAGGTGTTTACTACTTTTCAGACCTTTTATCATGAAATTCATACTCAGTTTTCCACCTCCATTAAATGTTTCCGCTCGGACCATGGATGAGGATATTTATCCATTTTCTTTCAGTAGTTTCTCAGGGATAAAGACATCATTCATCAAACATTCTGCTCAGATACACCTCAGCAGAATGGAGTGGCCGAGCGTAAAAATCGTCATATTCTGGAAACTGCCTGTGCCCTCTTATTCCACATGCAGATGCCTCTTCTTTTTTGGGGGATGCCATCCTTACTGCTACATACCTCATAAACCGCCTTCCTTCTTCTATCCTTCATGGGAAGACTTCTTTTCGGGCTTTATTCTCCTCTCTCTCTCCTCACCCACTTTCACTTTGTGTGTTTGAGTGTCTGTGTTATGTCCGTGACACTCGTCCCAACCTCTCAAAGTTTTCTCCCAAATTCCTCCGTTGCTTCCTCGGATATTCTCGCACCCAGCGTGGATACCGATGTTTCTCTCCAGACTTACAGTGTTATATTATCTCTGCTGATGTATCTTTTATTGAGAGCACTCCTTCCTCTCCTCCCTCTTCCCATCCAGACATCACCATCGATGATTGTCTTCCTCTCATAATCCACCCACCATCGAATGTGTCCCCCGTCCAAGCCGAGGACACCATCTCCCTAGCTTCGTTCGACGCTCCTGCTCCGTCAGCATACGACTTGCCCATTGCATTGCGAAAAGGTACCCGTTCTTTCCAGAATACTTCTCTTTACACATCCTCATACAGAGGTCTTTCTGCTCTGGAGATGATATTTATTCCTCGCACGGTTGGCGATGCAAAATCTCATCCTGGGTGGCTTCAAGCAATGTGGGATGAATTGCAGGCTCTGGACGACAATCATACTTGGGATCTGGTCCCCCTTCTGACAAGTAAACAGGTGGCCGACAACAAATGGATTTATACGGTCCGCCTCAATGCAGATGACACTCTTCATTGCCTTAATGCCAGACTTGTGGCAAAAGGGTTTGCTAAGACATATGGTGTCAATTATTTTGATACTTTATTTCCGGTTGTGAAAATGACATCTGTTCGATTATCCATCTCTCTTGCTGCTCATCATCATTGGCCTCTTCATCAACTTGATGTAAAAAATGTCTTTCTACATGGTTTTCTTGAAGAGGTATATCTGCAGCAACCCATAGTTATTTACGGCGCACGACGCACAATGGTGACAGGGGCCCCCGGCGCAAAAGCGCACTGCGCGACGCACGACGCGTGACAATATTAACTTGCGGTGCATAGAAGGAAAAAAAACGTTGAAGCAAAAAAAACAATAAACAAAAAAAAAAACAATTCCTGAAATATATAAAACAAACAATTAAATATTTTTAACCATATATCTCAAAAAAAAAAACAATATACAAAAAAAAAACGCAGGAAAAAAAAGTGAAGTGCTCTTCCCTCAATTGACAAAGGGGCGGACAACAGTAACCGGAAAAAAAAAACAGAAAACATTAATAAAATTGAATAAAAAAAATCACTACTTTGGGTTCGGTTCGCACACAAGGTGTGCGTGTGCGCCTGCCTTGGACGAGGAGGGTTGGGTCGTTGTGGTCGGTCGGTCAGGAAGCAGCTGTCGAGGGAGACGACTAGGTCGCACCGCTCGATTTGGTCCGACAGGGGCTGGGTTGCGGTTGTCGCGGGAAGAGGATAGTGCTGTGCAGCGGGGGAGGCCGTCGTTTGAGGTTTGTTTGAGGTATTTTTAACCGCGAATAGGTTGGCGCAGTGGTGCGCGCCACGCCATTGCGCACAATAGCGCGCGCCATCGAGCGCCTTTTCTGATGAGCCATGGCAAACCCATGGCGAGGTGCTCAGCTTCCTCGTGTGCGCCATTAATAACTATGCAACAACCTCCTGGCTTCCGTGCCTCAGGAGCCAGTTCTCATGTCTGTCGATTTCATCGCTCTCTATATGGACTCAAGCTGTCTCTTCGTGCATGATTTGGAAGATTCTGCACCGTCGTCACTACATTTGGCTTATCTCAGAGTATGAAGGACCACACTGTCTTCTACCGCATGACGTCCTCTGGCTGTATCCTGCTGGTTGTCTATGTTGATGATACCATCACAACTGGGAGCGACTCAAATGAGATTGTCTATCTAAAGGTGTATCTTCAACAATTTCAAAACAAAGATCCAGACCCTCTGACATACTCCCTTGGCATTGAGGTCCTCGTTTTCCGGACACCATCTTTCTCTGCCAACGGAAACATGCTTTGAATATCTTGTAGGATGATGGCTTGATTCTAGCAACTGCCTTTGACACTCCTCTTGAGCTCGGAGGACGGTCTCTTTATGGCAGCACAAAACCATATGCTCACCGAGAGGTACCCACGTCTTGTGGGAAAATGAAATTATCTCACCATGACTCGTCTAGACATTGCGTGCGTTGTTAGCAAGGTTAGCCAATTCATGGAACATCCAACAAAATCTCAGTGGGATGCTGTCCTTCGTATTTCCAATTGCATTAAGAAAGACCCTGCCCGTGGTCTTCGGTATTCATATCACGATCATATGAATATTGAGGTTTTATGTGATGCTGACTATGTTGACTGCTTAGGTACCCGGAAATCGATGTTTGGCTTTGCCATTTTTCTGGCAGGGAACTTAATCTCATGGCGCACCAAGAAACAGACTGTCGTCTCCTGGAAATCGACGTCTGGTCTTCGGTATTCACATCACGATCATCTGAATATTGATGTCTTCTGTGATGCTGACTATGCTGGCTGCTTAGCTACCCGAAAATCGACGTCTGGCTTTGCCATTTTTCTGACAGGGAACTTAATCTCAAGGCACAACAAGAAACAGACTGTCGTCTTCCGATCCAGTACTGAATCAGAATACTGTGCAATGATCACGGTCACTACTGAAATTCTATGGTTTCGTCATCTTCTCCATGAGACTGGTTTCTCATCACAGTCGTCTGCTCATATTTGTTATGATAATCAAGCGGCCACGAAGATTGCTTCCAATCTCGTCTTCCATGAACACACGAAGTATATCAAGGTGGACTGCCACTTTCTTCGCCATCACCTCGAGCATCACCATGTTAGTTTCAGCTACATTATGACGATTGATCAACTTGCCGAAAACTTCACCAAAGGCCTCCCGGGAGCTTGACTTGACTCTCTCTCTACCAAGTTGGGCATCAACCGCATCAGCAACCCAGTTTGAGGGGGGTGTATATGGTCATTGTTAGTGTTTTTTTTGAGGGACTCTTTTCCAAGCTATCATGTACTAGCTTGAGGGGGGGTGTTAAACCCAGTTTATTGTATTTTTGGGTAAATGGTGTTTCCCAGTCCCACATCGGATTATTCAAACTTGTAAATCTTTTCCTCTATCTATAAAAGAATGTCCCCACCTCTCTTATCGAAGAATTCATTATTCTACAAACTTCATTTGATCTTTCAACATCTGTTTCCCCTCATCAGCAAGTTTTGCACTCTCCTCGGTACATGTACTGAACCATTTTGACATGATGTTGTGTTTCTAAAACCTCTAGCTAAGTCTTGTTTTATTCGTGTGATGCCCCCACTTGTCACTTTGCCACAAAATTTGCATTCAACAGAATTCTTATTTTTAGGATAAGCCAATGTACAATATACCCAGGCAAGATCTTTTCTGACCATTTGAGCACAAAACAACATAATATTATAAAAGAAAAAAATCTAATAAAGTTCAATATCAATTATGTTATGTACAAATAAAAAAAATTAAACTAAAAACAAAATTAAATCAAACTAATTTAAAAAAACAGTGGGACGTGAACAGCAATATAAAAAAATTTAAATTAAAAACTAAATTTGACAACCATATCAAAACAGAGCAAAAACAAGAGGATGCGAAAAGAACAAGATATAAAAAACAAGAGGATGCGAATGAACCGGGAAAAAAAACCCATACCCCTTCAAATTCAATTGACTTAAAAAAGAGGCGAGCAAAAAGAAATGAAAAAAATTTACCCTTGCAATAGCCTTCGGTTGACTGAGCATAGTGGAGGCGGACAAAAAACCCATTTTCTTTGATTTGATTGACCTAGATTTGAGGAGGTAGGAAAATATAAATATATAAATAATTAAAACCTTATTTGTAGACTCAATCAACTAAGTGGGGAGAAGCCAATCGAAAGTGATGGCGGCTGTCACTAGTCAGAGAGGCTTGTTATCTAGAGATGTTGCCTACCAAAGAGGGTTGCGAGGGGTTGGAGGGCAACATAGTGGATATATATTGCAGGGGTGGGGGGATGCAGAGAGATGCATGGATCTAATATATCAATGTTTTCTAAAAATTCGGTTTATAAAATAGCACAAATTGCACTTTTTTGCAGTGGTGCAAATGGTGGCCATGGCACGCACCATGTCCACACCATTTCATTTGGGCAAACACAACTTGTGGTGCGTTGATCCTCTCACATTACGAGGTTCAACACACACAATAGCTTGCCTTTATAACACCGCTCCTACATTGCCCGCCTCTCCTAGCAATCCACCACAAACTCCACGTTGGTATCGCTGTTTCTCCCTGACCTTTGACGTTACGATGTTTCTGTTGATGTTTCTTTTATTGAGTCCTCCATTTTTCCTTTTCCGAGTTAGACATCTTAATCTTCTAATTTTGAACTTGAGGTCTCACTTTCAGATTTGCTTGGCCCACAACCATCACTCATCCCGATGATTGTGGATCTCGATTTGGCTGAATATATACCCATTGTCCTCACATCCATATTACCTCCAGGAAAGCTGCCTCTTCTGCACTTGATGACTCGATGACTCTAGACATTTTGCAGATGATTTGCCTATGACACTTCAGAAAGCACCGCACTCATGCCAATAAACTACAACTTTATTCTCTTTCTTACCCGGGATTATCCATGTCTATGTCTCATACATGCGATCTTGTACATCTTCCATCGAGTAAGCAGATTGTTGGCTGCAGTTGGATCTTTACAAGGTGTATTAATGCCAATGGTTCTCTAAATCGGCTAAAGGCTCGTTTTTTTTCCAAGTGATATACACAAATGTGTGGCATCGAGTATTCTGATCTGTTTTTTCCCATCGCTGAGATAGCGTATGTTTGTTTTTTTGTCTCTTACTGCCGTTAACCATCGGCCTCTTCATCAGTTGGATGTGAAAAATACATTTCTTCATGGATTTCTCGATGAAGAGGTATATATGGTGTAACTTCCTAGATTTCTTGCTCAGTGGGAGTCTTATAATGCTTGGTGCCTTCGCCGCTTGTTGTATGGAGTCAAGTTGTCGCCATTCGCTTGGTTTGGGCACTTTTGCATTGTTGTGGCCGATTTTGGGATGTGTTGATGCAAGAAAGATCCCTCTGTTTTCTATCATTAGTCTACTCCAATTAGCATTCTTCTAGTTTTGTATGTTGATGATACTGTCATTATAGAATGTAATGATGCTGACATTAGCCGACTCAAATCCTTTATTAGAATTTTCAAATGAAGGATTTGAGTCCATTGCAATATTTCTTTGGGATTGAGGTTTCCAAATGCACCAGTGGTTTATTCATTTCTTAGAGGAAATATGTGCTTGATTTGCTATAGGAGAAAGGTATGATCTGAGCAGACTTTGTTGACCCATTGCTAAAATCCGAGAAGTCTCTTCACACTAATAGTGAGACCTCCTTACCTGGAAGATGTCAAAGGCTTGTGGGCAAACTATAAACTATTTGACACTGACTCGACTTGACATTGCTTGTGCAGTAAAGCAAAGTGAACCAATTCATGAAATTTTTGACAAAGTTGTAGTGGGAAGCTGTTCTTTCACGTTGTTCGATGTGTGAAAAAAGGAACCCGACTTGGACTCATTATATTTAGATCATGCACACTCAAATATAAAAGCTTTTTGTGATGTTGACTATGCATGATGTTTCTCATCCATCATCTAGGAGATCCACATCTGGCTTTGCTGCATTTATTGGTGGAAATTTAATCTCCTGGCGTAACACTGAGCATATCATTATTTCTCAATCCAGTGCAAAATTGGAGTACCTGACCATGACTCATGTGACAGTAGAGATTATTTGGGCCCAACGGATCCTACGTGAAATAAGTTATCCTATTAGGGATCTTGCTCAAATTTGGTGTGAAAATCTAGCATCGGTTCGGATTGTCACCAATCCAGTCTTCCATGAGCGAACGAAACATATTGGAGTTGAATGTTACTTTGTTCAAGAGCCGAATGAGAAAAACATCACTCTTAGTCATATTTGAACTGCAAATCTGCTTGTAGATATTTTGACAAAGGGAATTCTTGGGGCTTGTGTTCATTTAGGGTTTTACAAGTGTATTCCTTCAGTAGTAATATACCTATTTTTTACGGTATATGGATGTTGATAATTTATTTGAAGATATTTGATTGCTTCGACATCAATATCTGGCTTAACGAGTCAATAACAGATGTTTTGGTTTTTATGGATGGCATTAATGGATGAAAGCTGCGGCATTGATGGATGATATTATCAATAAATTTGCGATCAAGTCCAATTATTATTTTTTGCAAGAGATGCTTTTATTTTATTTGTTCCAAATCACAGTTTTTATGGTATATATTTTGTAGGAGTTTACATGACACTGAAGTGTTGTAGTTCAGTCCATTCCTTTATTTTCTACTCAATGTTTTTTATTTTGAAATTTAATTTGAAATGATGTTATTATAATTGTCACACGTTCACACAGAAATTTTAGCTTTGAAAAAAAAATCCATACTGGTTTACTGTGATGCGGATCATTAATCCTTTTTTGTTTTTAAGTTTAGGAAGCACAGACTCAGATATTATACAGATATGATGCACGTTCAGCACAGTGGTATAAGGCTCGTTTCAAAAATACGGACATGAATTTGTGATTAGATACGATAAACTAAATATTTATTTTTTGTGTTTTAAAGGCCGTCTTAATTTTCTTTAATGGATATATTGATGCGTAGTTTGTATATGCGAAAGGAATGTCGTAACACCATCATCTCTTTCCCACAAATCTAGAATCCTCCCCTCTATCTCTCTCTCTGTTGTTTTTCTTTTCATTTTGGCAGACTGGCTTTTCTCACACAATCTTTGGTATATATTAGATGCATATTCAATTTAATATCAATAAATAGTTGATCTTTTGTGTATTCCAACATACTTATTTTCAGTATGTAGCTGCTTTACTTGTAATTCTGAAGCGAGTATTTTATTTGGAATTCTTATTGAACTCACATTTTCTTTTGTCCATTTTCTAACTTGTGTGGGAGTTTTTCACTGCGAGGCTCAGAGTTTCTTTCTCACATATTTCTCTTTCTAGATGACTAATATCGTCATGAAGCGGGGACTTTGGCTTCCCTTTGCTGTCCTCAATTCAATTGCTGAATGTTAATATTTTCCACTTTCACATTTTAACAGATTTCGTTGAACTGTTCTTTTGCATTTGGTAATTGGTTTACATGCTCTGTCATTAAGGGTATTTAATTTATCCATTCCTTGATTCTTAGGTATTGGAAGTTACTATTTGGCGTGATGGCATGAAATACACACAGTCTTACTCACGCGGGAAGCCGGTGACAGCTCTGAAAAGGGATGTGCTTTCAGCTGAAGCAAATCGTCTTCATGGGACACGCATTAGGTTTTTGCCTGATAAAGAAGGTTTTTCTTGACTCATTGTTCTTACTTTCATGTGATGATTTTTTGTATATTCTTCATTCGTATTTTCTGAATGTTTTTTTTGGAAATTTTACATTCTCTTTTGCTCAACTTTTTCGCAGTCTTCACTACTACTACTGAGTTTGATTACAGCACAATAACAGGACGAATCCGAGAGCTTGCTTTTTTGAATCCCAGGGTAAAAGAAAACTAATTGTGCTTCATTTTTTTGGGTGCATTTGTTGTATTACCATTTCAATTGAAGGCCTGGCTCATTTTTTTCACTGTGTTTTTAAAACAATGAGATCTTTCTGTTAACAGAATCCTGTTGGACTTCCCTTTCATGCGATTTCAGAGAAAAGACATTGTTAGAGATGTGTAATTTTGTCCAAGTTTTTTCTGATGACTTGTAAAAATAATGTATCTCACATCAGTAATGATTATAGAATTGAATGTTTTTTGGTTGACATTGATTATACATTTTTCGCATTTAATTTTATTTGGAAAATGAAAATGATTTAAGTTTTAGAAGACTATCTTGTTGGTGACTGACCCATGAAGCTTTGTTGCAGAAAAATATGAGTTTAGGACTATTTTGTTCAGCTTATGTTGTTGAGTTTTCCTGGTTTGCGTGATTTTTTTTTTGATTAGTTGGCCTTCTGTTTGATCATTATTTAGCTGGCTTATTGGGCTGTCTCAAGGTCAGCTTTCATTGCTTTATTAAATTTGATACTTCTTTTCTCATATCTTTTGAACGCTTTGTGTGATTGTGGTTGCAATGAAATGTTCTCGTGCATTCTTCATGGTGGGAGGGGTGAGAAAACCCCAAGAATAGGCTGTCCAGTGGTTGAATTAGTTATCTGCAAGTCCTTTAATTTTTTTTTGATTGGTTGGATGATTCTTGTTTGTTCATTTTTTTTTTGTTTATTGTTGATTTGCTAAATGTTTCATTTCTGTTGAAGTGGGCCGTTTTTCTTTTCTGGCTATTGTTCTTGTTTCTAACAATTCATTTTCTGTTCTGGCACTACATGTGTAGCTGAAAATCAGTGTTAGAAAAGTGGATAAGGACCCAGAGAAGAATCAGTATGACGAATACTGCTATGCTGGGGGGTTGACGGAGTATGTGAAATGGCTAAATGCTGACAAGGCATGTCTCCTGCAATTTCTATTTAAACCTATCTTGCATATAAAATCTTGTAAACCCTTCTCCCCATGTTAGCTGCTAACTTGTCTACATCACAAAGAAAAATGTAGCCATTGCCAAGTTCTTGCAAGGGAAGGAAAATTTATCTCTCTCTAATTTTGGCAGCTCTTTATATGATTTTGTGTTATGTTTTTATAAATGCGACAACATGTTCTTTCTTCCAGACTCCTCTTCATGATGTCATTAGCTTCAATCAAGAATCAGATGGAATCACCATAAACGTAGCTCTTCAGTGGTAAACTACTAATATCTCAGTATACTCTACCTTTTGCATTTGGTTGTCCTTCAAAACGATCCAGCCTCGTGATAATGAAAATAAGCTGCTTTTCTAAATTATTTTTTAAACATTTCGGGCTAGGACTATGATTCACATGGATAAGGTTAGAATATGACAGTTGTAGAACATGATCACCTTGAATGATTTGTTTAACGGTCCTTTTAGGTCCACCTTTACCCGATAGAAAGTAGGGGCTGTCTGTGTGTATGAGCAGGTTGGAATTAAAAGTTTAGGGGGGCAGTGTTGTAATTCCACAATCGTTAGTTTGTTGGCAGGTTGGTTAGGAGTGGGTGCGATCATAAATGGGGGGCTAGCAGTAGGAAGGGAGATTAGATATTCATTTAAGTTTCCAGCTGGTTGCTGAGTGGGCCCGGTCCTTGAGAGGATTTGGCCAGGCTTTTCTGGAAGTGGTCTTCCAGGGGAGATCCCCTCTATCTTTCTTCTACTTCTGCCTCCTCTCCCCTCTTTAACTGCTCCTCCAACTGTAATTCTTCTTCTATTTCGGTAATTCCAATACAACGTTACAAGTTGTCTTCTACATTCTCTCTCTCTCTCTCTCGCACACCTATGGTTCTAACATTACCTCTTTTAATAAAAGAATTAGTCATTAAGGTTACCCTATGAACAAGTGCATCACTAGGTCTTCTTCTAACATGTCAAAACCATCTTAATCCAGTCTCATTCATTTTCTCGTCTTTTGGATCCACTTCAGTTTTCTCTCAAATACCTTGATAGGGGGCGGCGGTCTCAGGGATCCTGGAAGGTGTATTCCAGGAGGGGCAAATCTGTCCATCCGGGTAACTAACCTCTCTCGGTGGTCCCCTCCCTAGATGTTAGAAGATGTTAGAAGATTCCTCCATTAGGAGGTTGTAAGGGGAGTGGAGGGGGAGTAAGAGGAGGTAGGAGGAATATTGGTTGCAACGGCCTGGGCTTGGGCGGGACAAGGAAGAAGCCTCTCCCTTATTGTATTCCCCTATTCTTCTTCTCTTTCCTCTTTTGGTTCCTCCCCTTCCAACAATGTAATTCATCTTCTCGGGCATTAATACCCAGACGAAGGAGGTTGTGGGGTTCGTTTCCTATCAGTTTGGTCTGACCTGTCGAATTCCTTCTCACCCGTGGCGGGGCGTGCGATGGAGATTCTTGATGTTTTTCGTCCCTCGCAATGGAAACACGGCAGCATTCGCTGGACAGCGTCGAGAATCGGGTAAGACGACTCAAGATTTCCATTGCCAACCTGGAATCATCGATGGAATTTGATAGGAACCTATGAGCTGGAGGCAATTAAGGGGTATATTTGTCTTTGTAAGGGGTTAGTTTGTTGGGGGAGTTTGGAGTATGTTGGGGGGGATATTAGTTGTTAGAGGGGGGCCACGTGGAGGCGAGATCTATTATAAATTTGAATACATGAGCGAGAGAGGGGAAGGGAAGAGAATATTGGGAATCGGCCTTTGCTTGGGAATTGACCTTTTGGCTTGGGAATCGGCTAGTGGGCTTGGGCGGAACTCTCCCGAGTCTTCCAATCTTCTTCCTCTTCTATTTGTATTCCTGCTGGTTATCTTTATATATACAAGAAGTCAATCCTCTGCCTTCGGTGCTATTTCTTGGATATCGCACGGAGGAGTCATGCGCTGCCCGCTCCCGATTAGAAGGCTCACGCTCCTTGCTCGACCTTTGTTTGAAGGCTGCGCATGCCTGGATGACACACAAGATCATTGCCGGTTTTCTTCATCCACCTCGCATTCGCTCCAAGGTGACACCCATGACCGGCTCGCGTGTAGGAGACGACCGCTGCTGCTAGGGCAACTTTGCCGATTTCGTTCGAAAGAGTCATGCACGACGATTTTTTTCTTCTCCACCTGACGATTGTACGATATTTTCCTACGAGGCCCGCACCCTGTTGACTTACGTTTGGAGGAGGCGCACTACTGGTTGGGCTCGCTGGATTGGGTAACACCGCCGATTGCAGGTAATACTCTTTCAGAAACACAAAAAACAAGGAAAAAAATATAATCGGAGTGCCGACTTTTTTGTTGGAAAAAAAGTGCGTCGACTTAAAAAAAAAAAACCGAGAGCCCTACTTTTCGTTAAAAAAAAACAGAATCAAATCAATGACCACGTTGATGGACGTGGCGGAGGAGCGCGTGCTGCGGATTAACGCCATGCTATATAAGACACCACAGGTGCAGACTCAGTTCCAAGTATCCTATGCAACATGGCTGCATCGTTTTGCGGGAGATGCCGCCTCACGGGGAGCGACCTTCACTCCCACCGGCGATGGCTACATCACAACAACAAGAGTCGTTTGTTTTTGACAACTGTACTCCATGTGATTTGGCGAACCTGCAACAACCAACGGTGGAGCACACTTCATCCCCACCAGTGCTGATTGATGGAGCACCAGGGAGGGTTACTGCACAGTCCACACTCATAGGAGACGCACTTCGTGATAAGGAGAATCTGCCTGCCTTGACGCCGACACTGCTTGCGGGACATTATGCGTTGTTTGCTACTACACAAAGGCAGCAGGGCGATTGCACAACATTGTTGGGACTTACATCGACAGGGGGCACTTGGACAACGACTCAAGAAGCTCAAGCCGCACTCGGGAAATTCTGGTTGTTGATCCATTCTGCTGTATTTTTTTGGAAGTCGCATGGAGATTGGCTAACCCATGCAGATGTTCGGAGCATTTGGGAGATAGTTTGGTATACCTCGACGGAGAGGTGGCATGCTAACGGACCACAATAACTCGGTCCGATAGCTGTGGTGCTGCTTGGTTTTGCGCCAAGCGCAAACTCAGGGCGGCGAATATGGAAGATTGCTTGGCTCGTCTACATGGCACGACCCACCTTTCTTCAGTCTTGAGGACAAGATTGTTTTAGGGGGTGACGAATGATAAGAACCCATGAGCAGGAGACAATTAAGGGGTATATTTGTCTTTGTAAGGAGTTAGTTTGTTGGGGGAGTTTGGAGCATGTTGTGCGGAGGGGGGATATTAGTTGTTAGAGGGGGGCCACGTGGAGGTGAGATCTGTTATAAATTAAAATGCATGGGGGAGAGGGGAAGAGAAGAGAATATTGGGAATCGACCTTGTGCTTGAGAATCGGCCTTTTGGCTTGGGAATTGGCATGCGGGCTTGGGCGGAACTCTTTTGAGTCTTTCGATCTTCTTCCTTCCCCTCTTCTATTTGTATTCTTGCTGGTTATCTTCATATATACAAGAAGTTTGTCCTCTGCATCTATCAGAATTGGTTCTCCAAAACCAACGAGCTTAGGTGCAGGAGCAGCGGGATCAAGCCGAGTTTTGGATGGGATCAGGCTGAGTTTTGGACGGAATAGGTGCGTGAATTGGCGGAACATCGCAACTACATGGCGGGTCTGGCGTGACACTGGGACAAGGTTCCACAACAGGTAGAGGACCGCCCGTCCTGAGTGACGGGTCTCTTGGCATCGCACGCGGGGGAGTCTGTCGTATCTGGGCAGTGCGATTGGGAGCCTCGAATCGCTCTATTCCCCAACGAGCTGGGTTCAGACAACTTAGCCGCAACCTGTCAAGTAGAATTACTAGTTTTCAATAACATGAATCTGCAAGGGTGGACCGCTCGAGCTGAACTATTTTTTAGCCTTAATCAAACATCGGATAACATGAAGGTCTCTCTCACACAACTTAACATGGAAGGGATCACAATTCACGGGTTCACCGTTGTTAGAGAGGTTCACCCCATAGTCTCTTGGCCAATCTTCAAAGACGAGCTCATAGAGCGATTTGGCGGGCTGGAAATCCTGAGCCCCTATGAAGAATTGACACCCCTCCATCAGCACGGTACAATTCATGATTACATAGAACATTTTGAATACTTAGCCTCATTATCCCGACAACCTGAACGACAATACATGTGTTATTTCTTGCATGGCTTGCGTGATAACATATGCAATTGGGTTCGTATACACAATCCGGAGGCCCGCTTGCTTGCAATGCATTTGGCCAGCCATGTGGAGCTCTCCATCAAAAAAGGGGTGGCTCTTGGCCGCGGTGCCGACCCCTGCACCTGGTCAGGGCGCGACTCTTCTGGGTGGTAGTCGGCCCTACGATCCAGCTTGCAGCCTCAACATTGGTTGTCAACTCGACCTGACCGACAACTGTTTTTTTGAAAGAAATGGACCGGGATAAGAGCCACCTCTACCAGGCAACTCGAGCAGGGGAGTTCGACACCTCTCCTCTTAGGAGTGGGATGTCCGATGAAAGAAAGACTTCTGTTTTAGTTGCGGGAAAGCTTACATCCTGATGCACAAGTGTGTGGATTCCGGGATGCGAGTCATCTTACTCAGCGACGACGAGATTGGCCTAGAAGACACCATCACCACTACCGCGGACACTTGAGCAGGGGGAGGCAACCACCCCCACTGCAGAATGCACGGTCTCTGTCAGCAACTGCAGCTCGGCCTGGGAACCTATACCTGTCGGCTAGATGCCCATGTGTTGGATATTGGAGGCTTGGACTTAATCTTGGGTATAGCCTGGTTACGAACTTTGGGGGTCGTCCAAACTAACTGGAAAACCATGACCATGGAATTCAACGTTGGGGACCGGCTGCACATTCTCCAAGGCACTACGGGGGCTACTTCGGTGGTCTCCTCCCTCCACTCGCCTCACCAGCCCTCACTGTGGCAGTGGAACCCAACACTCACTAAGGGTTGCTGCCTCACGCATTCATGAACCAGACACCCACCGGCCCCCACCGGCCCCCACATCTACAATCACAAGAGTTCCTTATCAAGTGGTTTTTAGGTAGCCTAGCGGTGTCCCACCTTGAAGACCCAGTGACCATAAAATTACATTGATATCGGGATCGGTGTCCGTTCGCCCCTACTGGTATCTGTATACCCACAAAAATGAGATTGAGAAGCATCGAAGTTGCCCCAATCCAGCATTATTCGAGCTAATACAAGTGCTTACTCTAGCCCAGTTTTACTGGTTAAAAAAAAAGACAACTCGTAGCGAATATGGTTTGATTATCGAGCTCTCAATAAATCCACAGTGCTAGACAAATTTCTCAGTCTAGTGGTGGATGAGTTGTTGGATGAGCTACACGGTGCCACACTCTTCTCTATCTAAAGTCCCCGACTATCATCAGATCCGTATGCGGGACGACGATGTTGAGAAAACAGCTTTCTGCACTCACAATGGCTACTATGAATATCTGGTAATGCCGTTTGACTTCTCCAATGCTCCTACATTTCAATCAATGATGAATGATTTGTTCCAGCTTCATTTGCGTCACTTCATGCCTATATTTTTTGATGATATATTAGTCTATAGCCCCGGGTGGGACACCCATCTATAGTACTTAGAAACTGTCCTTCACATCCCCCACAATGACAATTTCTTCACCAATGCCAAA
Source organism: Viscum album (assembly GCA_963277665.1). Taxonomy (NCBI): domain Eukaryota; kingdom Viridiplantae; phylum Streptophyta; class Magnoliopsida; order Santalales; family Viscaceae; genus Viscum; species Viscum album. Next base: position 1,311,781,343 of record OY728137.1, read on the forward strand.
AAAGGTTATTTCGCACAACTAAAGGTTGAATATTTAGGCCACATTATTTCCCCATCTGGTGTCGCTATGTATCTCATGAAAATTCAGGCTGTGTTAGACTGACCGATTCCCACAATGGTTTGCGGCATCCACAGGTTCCTTGGCCACACCGGATATTATCAGAAATTCATTCAAGATTTTGGCAAAATCGCTCAACCCTCAACTGTTTTAACTCGTAAGAAGGGCTTTCGGTGGACTCCAGAGACACAATGAGCTTTTGATCACCATCTCGAACACATTATTACTACAACTCCAGCCTTTTCCATGCCAATTTTTTCAAAGACTTTTGAGGTGGAGTGCGATGCATCCGGTCGGGGAGTTGGAGCGGTACTCATGCAAGGACAACGCCCTATAGCTTTTTTCAACAAGGCCCTCGCTGAGCGAAACTAGTCCAAGTCCGCTTATGAATGGCGTTAGTCTTAGCCATTCCGCATTGGCGCCCTTACCTTTTGGGGCGGCCTTTCATCATTTATTCCGACCAACAAAGTGTTGGATTGGTGTAGTCCGATCCGTTTTGGATGATGTTGGGTCAAATGCTTGTGGGCCATACTGCGCACCAGGCTGCAACTCTGCGGATCGAACTTCGCGGTGATCGCGTTGGGGGTTGCAGGGGGTAACCCGCCCCTGCTTCGGGGGCCAAAGATCCATTGTCCAAATTTTGGGGAACTGTAGTAACTCTGACCAACTATACCATAGTTGACCGAATGACACTGACATGACACTGTAGCAGTGCAAACTTTGGAGATAACGGTACTGTAGCTCCGCGGACTTCCAGTCGTCGGCCGCTGTAGCAGCTTGGTCTTGGGTGGCCGTGGCACTGTAGCGATGCAGACTTTCTGTGCGGTTGGTGGCACAATACTTCATCTTCTTATTACCCTATTTCGGGTTAGAGTTTCTGCGTGTGAAACTTTGATATTCTCCCTGTAATTTGTGCTCCCGACAATAGTGAAATTCTGCCTCTCCGTGGATGTAGAGATCAGTTCCCTAACCATGTAAATCGCTGTGTCCGTGTTCTTCTTCTTTTTCTTTTGTTTTCGTTTTTTCATTATTTGTAAACTTGTTCTGTCGCAATGACTCCCTACATTTCCGCAATATAAAGCTTTAAGTTTTTGCTGCAGCAGTGCATCACCACTACTGACCAACAGTGTTGGATCGCCAAACTCCTCGACTATCAATTCAATGCGATCAATAAATTAGGTACTGAAAATACAGTTGCTGACGCCTTATCCCGTAAAGAAGAACCGCCAGAGTGTCTCCTTTTCCAGTCCTTTCCACTCTGGCAGGAGGGCAGCCACCAACTCCCCTCTTGCAGTCTTGAGGACAAGACTGTTCTCCCGAGGGGGAGTGATAGGGCGCGACAGTCCCAGGGATCCTGGAAGGTGTATTCTAGGAGGGTCCATCCAGGTAATTAACCACTCTCGGTGATCCCCTCCCCAGTTATTAGAAGATTCCTCCGTTAGGAGGTTATAAGGGGAGTGGAGGGGGAGTTAGAGGAGGTAGGCGGGATATTGGTTGCAGCGACCTTGGCTTGGGCTGGACGAGTAAGCAACCTCTCCCGTATTGTTACTCCCCTATTCTTCTTCTCTTTTGTCTTCTCTTTCCTTCCCTTCCAACACCGTAATTCATCTTCTCGGGCATTAATACACAGACGAAGGGGGTTGTGGGGTGCATTTTCTATGGTACCTTCATTTCTAATCTTATCCATCTTAGTATATCCACATGTCCATCTGAACATTGTCATTTCTATGTCCCTTCAAAGACCATCACTCACTACCATATAGAATAATTGGTCTAATAAGAGCCCTATAAAATTTACCCTTCAATTTCAAAACAATTTTACTATTACAGAGCACTCCAACAATTTTTATTTTATCCATCCATTTTGAATTGCATAAGAGACATCTGTATTAATATCTCCATCACATTGGAGAAATGAGTCTAAATATCGAAAATGATCAACTTTTGAAATAACTTGGTCTCCCAATCTCACATCCATATCATTACTAGACAATCATTTTCTAAAACGACACTATATATTCTGTCTTATTCTTATTAAGACAAAAACTTTTCGATTATAGACTCCAAGGCAACTTTAAATTGATAGTCTCTTTGGATTCTGCAACGAGAACTATATCGTCCGCAAAAAGCATGCAATTAGGTATCTCATCTTGAATATGCCTTGTAGGTTCATCTAAGATCAAAGAAAAAAGTATGAGTTTAAAGTCGAACCTTGATGCAGTCCTTTTGAGACAGAGAAATTTGCAATGTCACCTATTGAAGTTCTAACTCGAGTCAAACTCCTTTCATACATGTCTTGAATTAGTTTAATATATATCACCTGCACCCCTTTTCTTTCAAGAGCTTTCTATAAAACCTCTCTATGAACTTTATCATTTGCCTTTTCAATGAAAACCATATGCAAATCTTGGGATTTTTGTTGAAATTATTCCATATGTTCTCTTATCAAATAAATTACTTTTGTGGTTAAATGACCAAACATAAGACCAAATTGATTATATGAAATTTAGTTTCCTTCGAATCTTGTGTTCAATCACCATCTCCCAAAGTTTCATGGCATGACTTATAAGCTTAATGTCTCTATAATTCTCACAATTTAGGATGTATCTTTTTTTAGACACTAGTACCAGAGGACTCTTCCTCCATTCCTCGGGCATTTTCTTTGATTTCATAATCTCATTAAATAACCTAATGAGCCAATTAATACCCAACTTGGCATTTTCTTTGATTTCATAATCTCATTAAATAACCTAATGAGCCAATTAATACCTAACTTCCCTGAATATTTCCACACTTCAATGCAGATGTTATCTAACCCAACCACTTTATCATTTTCCATCATTTTTAAATCCTCTTTAACCTCAAAAGGACGAACTTCTCGATAATAACTGTAATTGAACTCCTCTCTACTAGTATAGATTATCTAAGTCTAATCCACACACCCGCTCTTCATTGAAGAGATTATTAAAGTAGCATCTCCATTTTTGTGTTTAGAAAAATTTAAAATTATTCCTGAAATGATTTATTATTTTCTTCAGTCTAAGGTGGTTTTTTTGATAGGTGCTCTGATGCATATTCAGATACAGTGTTCGGATATGCTAATAGCATATGCACGATTGATGGTGGTTCTCATGTAGATGGCATCAAGGCTACACTGACAAGGACTCTTAATAATCTAGGGAAGAAATCTAAGATCATGAAGGTTTGTTGATTTTTTTATGACTGCAAGTCTCTCTCGGTCTTGTTCATCAGACTTGTTATTGTTTGGTCGTTCATTTTTTTAAATATTGACTGCTGATCCAAGTAGTGTCATTTTCACATGTGGACTGCTGACTGCAGTGTCCTTCCTCCTGCACAGTCTCCTGTAAGCTAAATGCTCAAATATGGTTTCAATTTGATGTGTTTCTGGATTGACTGGGTTGATTATTCTGAATTCTTCTTTTACCAACAGTTTTGATCTCCAAGAAATGCACTAGCAATTATCCAAAGAGATGAAAGAAAAAAATTGAAACAGAACATGAAGTGTTATTGATTGTAGGCCTTTCTGGTTTAATAAATTGATAATTGTATGTTTGAGCATTTGATTTGTTTTCTTGACCTCTGTCATGGCTCACTGAAATATTATCCAAAGAGATGAAAGCAAAAATGAGAACTGAACACGGAGTGTTGTTTTTGATTGACGCCCTTTCTGGTTAAGTAAAATGATAATTGTATATTTTAGCATTTGCTTTGTTTTCTTGACCTCTGTCATGACTCACTAAACCTAAGGTTTCACCATGTTGTGAAAAGGTCTCAGCTTATGTCTCCCTAGAACCCATGACTGGGCAACTTGAGCAACTTGAATATCCATGACCAAATCAATGACTCATGACTCAAATATTTCTGTAGAGTAACTCGAATATCCATCACCAAATCGATGGGTCATGGCTCAAATCTTTCTTAGGCTCATGGCTTATTAGGCCTGTTAACTTTTGGGTGAGTGCCGATGATGAGTGCCCTGCTTAAATGATCTATCAAGAATTTCAAGAAACAAATGCATGGCACATTGCTTACTGTAATTTCCCTAATCTTTTCACTTGAAGCCACAAAAGCTTGAATGTATGAATATTGGCCCCCATATAAATTTGATATTTCAACTTAATAATTTTACTAAAAGTAAGAAAAATGTTCATGATAGGCTGTCTTCTTAAACAATTTTTTTTAATTAATTATATATATTTTGTAATTTTAATTGTTAGAATGGAGGAGCCCATAACCTAATGTCCAAGATACCTCCTATGGGAGACCTTGACTTTTATTTATAGAAAACAATAACAATGACTCAATACATAATGTTCGATGTGGGACCGGACTGAAGACACTCTCCGACACTCCCTCTCAAGTTATGTTTACCTAGCTTGGATGCATAATAAAATAAAAAAGGCCCATCATGCCAACTCAAACGGTTAGAACGACGCCTGTCATCCGGACCTAAAAAGCTGGGTGGAATGGCACCCGTCTTGCAGATCCAAATGGATGGGTGGAAGGATGCCCATCTTACGGCCCAAAAGGCTGGGTGAAATGATGGGGCGAAGTCTGACATCGCAGCGGAAGCAGCCGCAAACACCAGAAAATCCACCCCAAAGGATTTTTCAAACCTGAAGAATTTTACAACACTCAAAAGGATTTTTCATACTCACATGAACTCGCTATTTTGTTGTACCGCCGATCTTGGGAACGGGGACACGCTGTCTGATCTTTGCAACTAGGAAGACTTTCGATACATGGCACCGTCATCATCTCTTCACACGCCATCGTCGACATTTTCATTTGCTATCGTCGACACGCCATCGTGGACGTAATCATTGTCTCTGCTTCATTCCTCTTCTTCATCGCTTCGCACGAGTTACTGCAAACGTGGTAGCCCTTTCCTGGTTCTATCACTCGACGATTACATCTTATTGGCCATTTCTCCTTTGTTGTTAGGGTGGAGCCCGACATCGCCGCGGAAACAGTCACAAACACAAAAAATATCTCTTTTTTTCAAATCGCACCCCATGTTTTACAACATTTTTCAAACTCTCTTATCCTTTCTTTTTCTCTCTCTATCTCAATCAAATTTTAAAATCAAAATTCCCAACATGAAACGGTGCCTGCTGACCCAAAAGGCCTGCTGATACGGCACCTGTCTTGCAGACCCTGGTGCAGATCTGGAGACGCAGGAAGAAGGTGGCTTGCCTGGGGAAAACAGATCTACGCAGATCTGGAGTTGATGCAGCAGATCTGGGCGGCCCGGAGGAGTCTGCGTGCTGATGGAGCAGTGCCGGGAAGCCGTGCAAGAAGATGGAGGCCCTGATGCGGATCTGGGAATCCTTGCAGGCGAGCTGCACATGAGACCGGGCCAGAGGTGTCCTGTGTTGAGCGCTTCGGGGCTGCTTGGAAGCTGGTGTCCTGGGTGCGCACGTGTGGAGCAGGAGGGACACGGCAGCTGGAGGGGCAGTGACTGGGCCAGAGGTGTGCCTGGCAAGTTGGCAGGGGGACCGCCCATTCTCCCAGGGTTCTTTCTAGGTGAAAAAGGGAGAGGAGAAAGAAGGGGCTAGGGTTGGGGTACCCGTTCCGATACCATGTTAGAATGGAGGTGCCTGTAGCAAAAACTCAAATAATAATGATGACTTAATACGTAATGTCCGATGTGAGACAAAACTCCAAACACCCTCTGACAATATAATTGTTTGATAAGTATTTCTCTCGACTTCTTTACTTCCCTTCTTGACAAACTTACTACAGCCTGCAAGCTCAGGTGCGTATTCGTTGCATTTTTTTTTAAATGGTAATATATTTTGGTGCATATTTTAATTTTTTTTATTATTCCAAGTGCGTGGGATGGTTAAGTGTTATGAAAAATCACGAAATTGCCTATATGCATTTCTACATTTTTGTTTGTCATCCTTGAGTAAATTATCCCATATTAGTGTTAATTCTTTTGTCCCGGCTTTTGTTTTGACCTTTGTTTTTTTTTCACTTTTTTTTTGTGTTACTCCAGGAGAAGGATATAAATTTAAGCGGTGAGCATGTAAGGGAGGGGTTGACATGTATTGTTTCGGTCAAAATTCCCAATCCAGAGTTTGAAGGGCAGACAAAGGTATTCCTCGTATTGAATTCAATAACCGGTATGCCAAGTTGTAAATTTTGCTTTGGTCCATTTGAAAGACTAGGTTGGGAAATCCTGAAGTGCGAAGGGTTGTTGAACAATCTTTCCAAGCATTTCTTACCGAATACTTGGAGTTGCATCCGAGTGTGCTGGATTCAATCCTTTCCAAGTCTCTCAGTGCTTTTAAGGTAATTGTGCTATTATTCGCAAATTAATGTTTCTTTGAACAAATTTTATATTTTTCTCACAATTAATTTATGAAGGATGTAAAATCCATTTGGGTTAACATTAATGCTACTTTGGTACAAGGGAAACCTTTCTGATTGGAACGGAAGACACATAAGAGGGAATGTGAAAATAATTGATGAATTAATTGTTTATTTGATGTGCATGAAATATGTGGTAATGAAATATGTTAATAAATATAAATATGTAACACAATAACAACAAAAAACAAGCCTTAAACCCATTTAAATAGGATCGGTTATATGGTTCAAATGTCGCTAATTGGCTCTATCAAAATCCATATTCACTATGTATTTTAGATATTTAGATATTTAGGTTAGGTTTGAATGAGTCAACCTTATCCCCTGGATTTTGAATTTCAAATCCCCCTCCCATCTTTTGTATAGGGTTCCCTATAAATAAATCCACTGGCCTCACTTGAGAGGTACGGTTTCTGGGTCTCTCTTTCTACATGATATCAGAGTAGGATCCCAAACCCTAACCCTCATTTTCTGGTCTCTTACCTACCAGAGAAACCCTAGACATTCTCTCCTGAAGGGGGGTGACAACCTCCTGGCCAACTGGCCCTATTTTTCTGCCGCCGCCCCTCATCCAGCCACGATGGCTCCCTGTGCCGCGCGCACTCCTTGGCGCGCCCCTCCTGGCACGCCCCTCCTTGGCACACGACTCCCTGGCGTGACTACCTCAGGCATCACCCCGGCCCTCACGCGGGCCTCTTCCCAGTTCAGGCGCAATGTTTCTGCACTCCAGGCGAGCCTCCTTGCACGCCGCTTCCCCGTTTCGGCGCAGCTTTACCAAGGCATGCACCAGACCTAGGTGTGCCTTCCTTTGCTCCAGGTGCACTATTGCTGCAATCCAGGTGGCCAGGCTGTGTGCAACCTCCTGCTCATCCAGGCGCAGCCCATTCTGTGCGTCGCTGCGGAGCCACTCTGCGCATGGAATCTGTGAGCGTTCTCAGGCCCCACCACTGCCGCTCACCCAGACCAAAGCCTCTCTGCTGCTGCCCGGAACTCTGTCAGGCCTCTCCGCTTCTGCTTAGATCTCCGTCGGGCCTCTCCACTCGCTGCTGCCTTGACCTCCATTGGGCCTCTCCGCTCGCTGGTGCCCGGACCTCCGTCGGGCCTCTCCGCTCACTGCAGCCCGGACCTCCGTTGGGCCTCTCTGCTGCTGCCCGCACCTCCTTCGGGTGTCTCTGCTGCTACCCAGATTTCTGTTGGGCAGCACAACTGCTGCTGATCAGGATTGATTATTATCTTGCGCTAGAATTCTCTTTCCTCGCGCCATCTTCTTGGGTCCGCTATTCGGGCGCCGTTTTACCCGGCCTTTTTGGGTCCGTTCGTTGGGCGCCGTTTCATCCGGCCTTCTTGGGTCCGTTCGTTGAGCATCTTTTCACCTGGTTTTCTTGGGTCTGTTCTTCGGGCACTGTTTCATCCAGCCTTTTTGGGTCTGTTCATTGGGCGCCGTTTCACCCAGCCTTCTTGGGTCCGTTATTCGGATGCCATTTCACCCGGCCTTCTTGGGTCTGTTATTTTGGGCGTTGTTTCACAGTCTTTGGGGTCCTTTTCGACCCGTTATTCGGGCGCCATTTCACTCTACCGTTTTGAGGCTGTTTGTCAGGTGCCGTTTCATCTGACATATTTAAGCAATGACCTTTATTAGCATGAGCGTTCTACGGTGACCATCTCTTCTCCAACATCATTAATTATTTCTCAATCATTTCTATCATGAGGTGTTCACACAGGGGTGGACGGAGCGAAACAAGCGGACGGCGCATACGAGGATGTTTTTCTTTATTTTAGTCTTTTTATGTAATCAAATTGGGTATTTCCAGCTTGAGGGGATTATTAGGAGTCTCTTTTCTTTGTTTTATTCTATTATGTATCTAAGTTAGGTGAATCTAGCTTGAGGGAGAGTGTTGAGTATTTTAGATATTTAGATTTTTAGGTTTGGTTTGAATGGGTCAACCTTATCTCACTTATTTTGAATTTCAAATCTCTCCTATCTTTTTTATTGGGTTCCCAATAAATCCACCTATCTGGGTCTCTCTACAGAGACCAACAAGTTCATTTTGGATGACTTGCTTTAGTGTACATTTTGGTCTTCCTCTACTTCACTTAATTTGTGTATTTGTTATTAAGCCTATCCTATTAACTAGTGCATTTATTGAACCTTTTTTTTTATTCTTGTCAATAATGCAAAAATCCTGCTTGGAAGAAATCCTGACTGTTTTTCCTAAACGATGGAACCAAATCTCCTTCTCCTTTGCACCAAATATGATTTTTGATTATGCTCTCACTTCCTAACCTACAGTTCCTTCATAACAAACAGGGCGGAAATGCACGAGTTTAGAAATGAATAGTTTTTTCCATAACTCATGGACAATTTTTATTGAAACACGATAGGAAGGTGTTAATAAAAACGTGATAGGATGGTGTTGATACTGGCTTGGCTTAAAGCAATTGATCTAGGTTTGAATGGAAATCTAGGGCAGATATTGGCTTGGTTATAACATCATACCAAGGCAGGTAGATACACAATAAGATTTACATCAGTGCTGTAATATAATGTGTTGTTTTGGTTTCAGGTTGTTGGTATTAAAGCTTATTTTGTTGTTGCCCTCGTTTTTCTTGCATGGTAAATAATGTTATTCCGTGTACTTGATTTTTTTCAATGATGTATAAAGCCTTTTCTGGTTTATCAGGCAGCACAAGCAGCAAGGAGAGCACGGGAGATTGTGAGACAGAAAAGTGTTTTGAAGTCATCATCTCTTCCTGGAAAGCTGGCTGATTGTTCGGCAACCAATCCTGAGGAGTCTGGTATAATTTTTCCTCTTCTTTTGAAGAACTGTCCTTCAGCTTACTTACCACTTGAATTTGTATGGTTGAGAGCATATTTTTTTTGTAGAGGGAGAAAAATAAGAGAGACCGAACCCCCAAGGTATCTCTCCTTAGGAGCCCTTGGGGTGTATTTATAATAAATCATAAAGACCACACCGGACCTCAAGTCCGATGTGGGATGCAGACTCCAACACTCCCCCTCAAGCTAGGTGTACCTAGCTTGGACACATAATGAAAAGAAAACAATAAAACAGAGACCAACACTCCCCCTCAAGCTGGACATACCCAGCTTGATGACAAAACATGACGAAATAAAAAGAAAGCTGCAGAAGTTGCTGCTCCCCCTCACGATCGAAGCTCCCCCGCAAGATGATGGATGGAAGATGTTGCGGGCGCAGCAGGTGACCACTCAGATCGGCCGGTTGACGGAACGCCAGGAATGCCGCACTAGTGGGGCCGGTCGATGAAACGCCGGGAAATCCAATCTAGCACCGGGAAAACCGCATTTGCGGGGCCGGCGACGGGAGGCGGGGATTCCGCAGAATTGTTGCGGGACTGGCGGCGCCAACGGGCCCAAATCCGAGGATGTCGAGCTACTGCGCCAGCGAATGGACGTGCCGGCGGAGAGAGATGCGGCTGCCGGGAGGTGCCGGGAGATGCCGGCGAGGCGGGGATGCCGCAGGAGGAGGCCGGCGAGGGTGCAGGAGGCCGGAAGACGGCGCTGGAAGTTGGAGGAGGCCACCTGCGTGGAGCGGCCAGCACGGGTGGAGGCCGGTTGCTGGCCGGAACAGTCCGGATCTGCCCGGATCTGCCCGGAACAGTCCGGATCTGCCCGGATCTGGCCGGAAATCGCTGGATCAGGCCGGAGCCGGCCGGAGTAGCCTGGATCTGGCCGGAAATCACCGGATCCGGCTGGATCCGGCCGGAGCTGTCCGGATCTGGCCGCCGGACAGCAGCAGGCGAGGTTGCCGGGGAGGGGTCGCCGGACTGGGAGATGCCGCCGGGAGCCGAGAGATGCGAACGCGCGTGAGCAGAGGGAGGCGCGGGAGCAGCGGGAGCCGCCGGGAGCCGCGTCGTGCCGGGGAGCCGCGCAGGGAGGAGTTCGCCGGGAGAGGGCGCGGGCGCCGGGCGAAGTTGCGGGAGCCGAAATATCCGCCGGGAAAGGAGCAGCATCGTGGTGGAAGCCGGACAAGGCGACGGGAGGGTCGCCGTGGGGAGGTGCTGCCGGCGAGGAGGGTCCGCGCACAGGAGCAGCCGCCGTGAGGGAGGGTCGCCGGGATAAAGGAGAGCGCCGGACGGGAGGCTGCCGCTCGGGAGGGGAGGCGCGCCGGGAGAGCCGGGAGTCGCAGCCGGGATGGGAGGCGTGCCGGGGAGAAGGAGGACGGGAGGCGCGGCGGGAGCCGTCGCAGGCAGCAGTGGGAGGCGCGGCTGTCGTGGTTGCCGGGACCGACAGGGGAGCGGACAGGAGGACGGCCGGGAGTGGCGCTACGGACTGGTTCAGCCGCCGGGAGGGAAAGGCCAGAGGCGACCGGGAGGAGCAGGGGGGGGCGGCCGACTATTTGGATAGGAGCCGCCGCCCCCCGGACGGGAAAACCCTAAGGGGAAAAAAAAAATAGGGAGGGTGGGATTGGGGGTTCAAAAAACCTCCTCTGATACCATGTAGAAGGAGAAAATAGGAGAGACCGGAACCCCCAAGGTATCTCTCCTTAGGAGCCCTTGGGGTGTATTTATAATAAATCATAAAGACCACACCGGACCTCAAGTCCGATGTGGGATGCAGACTCCAACATTTTTTAATGATGTTTTTTTAGTAAATATTTTAGCATTATGAGCAGCAATATTAGCGTGCTCATCATTGGTATGATTTTATAGAGATAGATAAAGAAATACAAAACCAAAGATGGATTGTTAGGTACGTGGGAGTGTGGACCTCAAGGTGGGCAGGTGGGCAGGTGGGCGCCTGTGTGATGTTGGGAGTGGCAGCATTTGCCAAGGGGCAGTTTTGTATTTTGGCATTTAATTGGTTGTTGGGGCTGGTTAAAGCAGGTAGGGGGGTTGTTAGTGTTTGGTTGAGTGTAATAAATAGGGTAGTAGGCTGAGGGGGATGACTCATTTGACAATTGCAGCTGGTTGCTGGCAAGCGCCGGTCCTTGGGAGGATCGGGTTGGGCTTTACAGAAGTGGTCTTTCTGGGAAGGGATTTTCTTCTCCTCTCTCTCTTCCACTTCTCTTTACTGTAACTCTCTTGCAGTTATAATAAAGAGTAATCAGTGTTTTGTATTCCCATTATCGCCCGCGGTCCCAACAAATTTGCGATTCCGCTAGGGATATGTGCGTGTGCTAGAGGACGATTAGAGCTGGCCGATTACTACGATCGCTGAATGGACGATCGTTCAAAGGTTGACGAGAGGAGAGGACGTACATAGCTAGACGGTCGCTGTTGAAAGGTTGACATTTTGATGGACTCGTTGGAGCAGTTGGAACAGAAGCAGGAGGCTGATTTCTAGAAACGTTCCCACGGGACGCAGTGGTGGACGCAAGCAAGAGGAACAATCTTCCGACTGGGGGGAGAGACGACATATATGAGGCAGCTTTGCGAGCTACTAGTGATGGTGCGGGAGTTTCTATTGTCTTCAAAGGTCCTGGCAGGGAACAGGTGGAGCATGCGAGGTAGTTCCATGAGCACCTGCAGTTCGTATGAACATAATTATTGGAACCTACTGACTTTAGATTTCGGGAGTCACAGCCTGAATGGTTCTGACTTTAGAATCCGGGAGTCACAACCCAAAGATACATAATGCTTTTGTATGTAAAAGCATAAAGATAAAGTGAAAACATGTGAAAGATGAGAAGATGTGTTACAGACTCAAGCAACCAGAACGAACTAGATAGAAGAATAAAACACAAGTACTGGTTCTTGAGTGCTTGATCAACTTGATCTTCTCGTCAAGGCAGTAAAAGACGCCTTAGAAGTGTTGTTCAGCCTTTGAGAGATCGTCCAGCAGTATGAGAAATGTTCAGCACAGCCAGAATGTACAGCACTTCGCAGTATCAACACTACCACACTCTTTGCACTGTATGACTTGAAAATATGAAAGCGCTCGTCGAAGATGTATCGTATCAAAATTCTGTCACTTGCCCAAATTTGTACTGCACCAAAGCTCAATGCTCTTTTTAAAACAAAAATAAACTTAACATAGTTGAGCAGTCGTTAGACAATTCAAAAATTAATAATACCAGAATATCGGAAAGAGAAAGATATTATCATTACATAATATTCGCTCAATTTTACGATCGAAATTTAAAACAATAAATACCAATTCAAATCTGTAGAATGAGGAAACCCACCAATTCAAATCTGTAGAATGAGGAAACCCACTTACTCTCAAGATAAGGTGGGGGCCTACTTTTATAGAATGATACGGCGAAAGATACAAAGAAGTATTCCGATGTGGGACTCGGAAATACCCATAATAATAAAAAGAGGGTTTAACACTCCCCCCCAAGCTGGACATGCCCAACTTGGACAACGAGTCCCACAAAAAATAAAGAAAAAGATGACACCACACAAGACCAAGACATACTCCCCCTCAAGCTGGGTGTCAGATGTGGTGGATCCCCAGCTTGAAACTGAGCGAGGCAAGGCGAGCACCGGGGAGGCCTTTGGTGAAGATGTCACCAAGCTGGTCTGCCGTCGGAATGTGGCTAAAGCTGACATGTTTGTGCTCTAGGTGGTGGCGAAGAAAGTGACAGTCCACCTCAATATGCTTCGTGCGTTCATGGAAGACGGGGTTCGAAGCAATTTTAGTGACTGCCTGATTGTCACACCATATGTGAGCAGTAGTCTGCTGCGGAAAGCCAAGCTCCTGGAGGAGTTGCTGAAGCCAAATGATCTCGGTAGTGACGGTGGCCATGACACGGTACTCAGACTCGGCACTGGAGCGAGAGACGACCGTCTGTTTCTTGCTGCGCCAAGAAATGAGGTTGCCTGCCAAGAATATGGAAAACCTAGAGGTAGATTTTCGAGTGGCAAGGCAGCCAGCGTAATCAGCATCGCAAAAGGCCTCAATATGCTAATGAGGATGCTGGGAGTAGTGAAGACCACAGGCAGGATCGCGCTTGATGTACTTGGCGATGCGGATGACAGCATCCCACTGAGATGTGGTCGGATGCTCCATAAATTGACTCACTTTGGCTACCGCACATGAAATGTCGGATCGAGTCATGGTGAGATAATTGAGTTTGCCCACCAATCGACGGTACCGCTCGGGATGTGGGTATAGTGCCGAGGAGGCATAAAGATACCGTTCTCTAGGCTCGAGAGGAGTATCGACCGCAGTGGCCTGAGTCAGCCCAGCATCCTGCAATATATCCAATGCATACTTCCGTTGGCAGAGGGAGACGGTGTCCGAGGAGTAGGAAACCTCGATGCCGAGGAAGTATGTGAGAGGACCAAGATCCTTAGTGTGGAAGTGCTGGTGAAGATGGGCCTTGAGATGGGTGATACCCACAGAGTCGCTGCCGGTGATGACTATATCATCCACATAGACGACCAATAAGATGCAGCCATGTGGGATCGTTCTGTAGAAGACAGTGTGGTCCTTCATACTGCGAGAAAGCCCAAAGTCGCTTACGACCGTGCTAAAGCGGCCGAACCAAGCACGGGGAGACTGCTTGAGGCCGTAAAGAGCGGCGTAGACGGCAGACTCGAGATTCAGCGCCAGAGGCACAAAATCCGGGGGGCTGCTGTAGATAGATTTCTTCCTCAAGGAAGCCATGGAGGAAGGCATTCTTGACATCCAATTGATGAAGAGGCCACTGATGATGGGCGGCGAGAGAGATGAATAACCGGACAAAGGCAATCTTGGCAACCGGTGAGAAGTCAAAGTAGTCAACATCGTATGTCTGAGCAAAGCCTTTGGCCACAAGGCGGGCTTTGAGGCGATGAAGAGTGCCATCGGGATTCAGCCTGACGGTGTAAATCCATTTGCCGCCCACTGCCTGTTTGCCTGCTGGAAGGGGGACAAGATCCCAAGTATGGTTTTTCTCCAGAGCCTGCAATTCATCCCGCATTGCTGTTAGCCACCCGGGGTGAGATTTGGCTTCACCAACCGTGCGAGGTATAGAAACTGTCTCCAGAGCGGACAGACCCCTGTATGAAGATACAAATAGAGGAGTACTCTGGCAGGAGCGAGTACCTTTCCGTAGGGCAATGGGCAAGTCCTCATGTGGCGGAGCAGGAGCAGCGGACGAAGCGGGAGCATCGGTGTCATTGGCCGGAACGAGGGATACAGTCGAAGGACGGCGGGAGTAGACCTGACCAAAATGGGTGTCAACAGGGGTTGACGCCGGTGGAGGATGGATGATGAGAGGAGGACAATCATCGATGGCAGGGTCAGGAGGAGGAGAGGTAGAAGGAGGCAACTCCGGAAGAGGATGGATGATGAGGGGAAGACAATCATCAATAGCAGAGTCAGGAGGAGGAGAGGGAAAGGAGAATGAAGAACTCTCAACAAAGGAGACATCCGCTGAGATGACATACCGGCGAAGGTCCGGGGAGAAGCAGCGGTATCCGCGCTGAGTGCGGGAATAACCAAGGGCCGCCTGAGGTCGGCCATAGAAAGGGCCAGAGATGGGGAAGGAGAGGCGACAGTCGAGGACGGGGCCTGGACCGCGGGCTGTCCCTGCCGCGGGTGCTGAGATGGTCGTCCATGCAGGACCCAACATCGGGCGATCGGGTGGCCAAACTTGCCACAATGTTGACAGAAGGGACGTGGACGACTTGAAGCACGGCCACGTCCCGAGGAGTCTGCCATGGAAGCGTCGAGTAGCTGATGCAGCAGGCCGGCGGGATGATCGTGCGCAGGACGTGCGCGTGCAAGAAGGGCCGCCGGAACGAGGGCGCGCTGCCGGGATGAGGGCATGCTGCCGGGAGAGGCTGCCGGGGCGAAACTGGGGGCGCCGGGACTAGGGTGCCGGGACGAGGGCGTGCTGCCGGGAGGGTCCGTCGGGACGAGGCCGATGGCGCCAGGACGAGGCCGAGGGCGCTAGGACGAGGGTGCCGCTAGGTAAGGGGAGCCGCGCCTGGAGAGAGGGCTGCGGGAGGGAAACCACGCTGGGAGAGAGGGCCGCCGGGGAAGGAGGCGCGCTGGGTGAGGGTGACGGGGGCGACTGGAGGCACGACCGTCGAGGGGTGAGGGCGCCTGCTGGGGTGAAGGCGGCGGAAGGGGAGCCGCGGGGTGAGAGCAGCGGGAGCAGCGGGAGGCGCGGGCGCAGCGGGAGGCGCCGGGCGAGGGAGCTGAGACGGGAGCGCGCTGGGGTGGAACTCGAGCGCGAGCGGGACGTCGGGGAGCCGGGACGCCGGGGAGCCGGGAGCCGCGCCAGGAAGGAGGGGAGCCAGGAGCCGCGGGAGGGCGATGCGCAGGAAGGGGGGCCGCCGGGTGGAACCCTAGCCGGGAAGGAGGGGAGAGGCGGGGCCGGACAGAACCGGGAATCCGCAGGGAGGGAGGGTCGGGACTAATTTCCCTCTGATACCATGTAGAATGAGGAAACCCACTTACTCTCAAGGTAAGGTGGGGGCCTACTTTTATAGAATGATACGGCGAAAGATACAAAGAAGTATTCCGATGTGGGACTCGGAAATACCCATAATAATAAAAAGAGGGTTTAACAAAATCAATTTGAAATCATCCGTTAAATACTTTAAACGGTCTCCAAAATAATAGGTCAATGAAAGATCCTGTGAAAATAACATGTTCGAATTTGAAATACCAAATTCAAAAACATTCCGTTTAAAATGAGTGGTAAATATACGTAGAAATTCAAAACTTAATAACACCGTATTAAAAATAATAAAACAAGTTTGAACGAGTTTAATATCATCTAATATTAATTTAGAAACCATAAAATTGATGAAAACAACATAAAATAATAAGAAACGATCTTTGAGTTTTCAAGTTGGTACGTTTCATGCGTGAAAGTAAAACACTCTTTGATCTTTATAAAAACATGTTTAAAACAATGAGAAACACTTCACATAAGTTTTACATAATTAATATGAATTTATAAAGTCATCAAAACAATTTAAATATATGATATAACATGCAGCAAATAGATATATTAAACACAATGAAAAAGAGTATAATTTCCTGTAGGATTTTCACTCAATCATGCAGGCAAAATCACGTAGGCATTTCGATATAGCCGAATTCACGTAAGGCCGAATCACGTATGGGATTCATGTAGGCCAATTCTACATAGGAAAATTCATTACGTAAGCGATTTTCTCACGTATCCGAATTTCTCACGTAGATGATTCACATATGGGAATTTTTGAAAATTGGAAACAGATTGACTACTCCATTTTCAGAGCTAAAACACACCTTGATAAAGGCAGAATTAGCCTTGGGTCCTTTTTACTTATATTTAGACAGTTTCATTAGCTCTCTAAAGAATCAAAAATCACCTTAATCGGATTTCTATAACTGAAGTTATTGTCAAAAAACATTAGCAACACAGTTATGGAAAACAGCAGAAATTATACAGTGACTTCAAACCTAATTTCAGACATGATAGAGATCTATTTAGAAGTTGATGTCTTCTAATGAAATGTAGGAAATCATCTTAGCTTTCCAAAAAAAAAAAAAGAATCACTTAATTTGGAGTTCTGTAGCTCAAGATACAGTCAAAATACAAAGGGTAACCGATTCTTTAAAATCGGTTATGTGGTTCATAAAAACAACTATGTGAATTTTCTTTGGCTATGTGGATTTCTAAAATGGCTACATGAGAACAATACATTTGCTGTATGAGAACAGTACAAAACATCTATAAATGATATTTAAAGGCCCCAAATGACTTATTTATGTGACATCTCGGACCCGGGTGCCGCTTAATAGGTGCCTCGAACCCGGTGGGCCACATGGCCTCAAGCGCATCTTCCCAAACGCTAGAGGCTACCGGCTAGCAGCGAGGGTCTAGGGTGTGTCCGTGGGGAGACTATGCCCTCATTACCAGAGTGTAGCACAACGGATAAACATAAACATAGGTAAATAGAGAAAGCAATGTAATTAAACAGAAGGTACAATGTAAATAGACAAGGATACCAATAATTGGAATAACTGGAATAACATACAATAACTGATGATGATATGTCACGTATCTAGTAAGCTGGAAAAACATGGATACAAAGTCGCAAACAAACATGCAAAACCCAATGTAGCAAAAAGAATTATACAAACTATCTCAAGCATCCCGAGCTACAACTCGGTCATCTGCTACCAGCTCTATCATAGCACAACAAACAATCAAGTGTCCGAAGCATGACGCTTCCCTTTATCAACACCTGCTTACATGTAATCTGCCCGGGTACCAATGGCGCCAGGATAGGGTGTGAGATAAATCTCAGTGGCCACCACCAATGGTGTCTATAACATCTGGCCCGTGTAATGGAAATGTAACAGTGTGCAAGCTTGCATATATAAAGTAAAGCAGTACAATGTAACTAAATACCCAAGTACGCGCTTCAGCCCTCGACTGGTGTCTGAACATTTAACCAGTTCATTGTTTGATTATTATCGGTTTATAAATAAGTCAAATGTTAGCAATAGTGAAAGTTCCAAGATGTAACAAGACAACCTGTAATGATATTTAATAATGAAGTTCCAAGGTAATAACTAAGGCAACGTAGACCTCAAGGGTCGCCATCTCAGTAATAACAGTAGCCCGACTAAGGGTAAGAGTGTAATCCAAGGAGCATAGTCCAAGACATTCCACAATAAGATGTCCACCGAGTTCAAAGAGTTCATCCAAGGTAAAATGGGGTTAAACAATGACTGAGTTCGATGGGGCTTTAACCATGACACCTACTTGTCAATGCTGGATCCAAGGAGTGTATCCAAGGCATCCTGTAGTACTAAATGAGGGATCCTACGGTGTCATACCGAGCATCTAAAGTTAGACAAGGATCAGGTTCTAGGTGGGTCTCAACCTAAGCAAGCGGTATCTTTGAATTCAGAATGGGGTCCTCGAGCGCTCAAGGCATTCCCTCTGGAATCCAAGCTGAGTTCGATGGGGCTTTAACCATGACACCTACTTGTCAATGCTGGATCCAAGGAGTGTATCCAAGGCATCCTGTAGTACTAAATGAGAGATCCTACGGTGTCATACCGAGCATCTAAAGTTAGACAAGGATCAGGTTCTAGGTGGGTCTCAACCTAAGCAAGTGATATCTTTGAATTCAGAATGGGGTCCTCGAGCGCTCAAGGCATTCCCTCTGGAATCCAAGGTGAGCTCGAGTTAGACCACTCTTATTTTGATAATGTAGTCATATAATATTCCATTAGGTTCAAGCCTTGTCTTTCATTAGTGTGACAAGGCCAAGTAGCGTGCAACCCTTTAATCAAGTCATAATTAATCTATAAGTCCATTTGGTTCAAACCCTGCCTTTCATTAGTGTGACAAGACCAAGTAGCTTGCAACCATTCATTTAATCCATTTAAGGCATTTTCAATAATCAAGGTTCACTCTGCTACCTTCCATTAACATGGTAAGGGGTGTTACGAACATGCAACTTATTATTCAATTACATTTAATAAGGCCAAGTCATATACTTGGTATACTTGCCAATTTCTATTTCACATTTAATTATCAAATTGAAGCACTAACCTTAGGCGGGTCAAGTGGTGGTACTTGCCATTATGCAATTCACAATTTAAATCAAGCTATTTAATATAGAAAATCTTACTAGAAAGGTCAAACCAAGCCACACCCGAACGACGGCTCAAACGTGTCAACACTAAAACGACAATTATGACAAAACATCCTACATGGGATGGATGGAGTTGTGGGTGTAACCACTAACAACTAATCACGTATTTGAAAAGAGCATAACCATACGGTTCTAATGATTATAAAAATGACATAAATTCAATAAACGACACTAAATGACTAAAAAGAACTCGATAACTAGGTCGAGAATAAGAGAGACGAAGAACGACTAAAAAGAACTCGAGTACTTACCGTTGCGCATCCGACGTGACGAACGAAATCACGAACGGATCCCGGATGAAGGAGATCTCTTGATCCCTAGGCTAGGCCTTCAAAATGCTCCAAAATGGGAGAAATGGAGGTTAATCCTGTTGGAAATCAGATTAGGGAAGGAGGGACTTAATTTGATCATTAAGGGCAAAAATGTAAAATTACTCAAAATTTAGCATGTGCACGGTTTGTGCACGGTTTGTCAAATCGTGCGTCAATCATGCACGGGTACTTGGAGAAAAGGGGGCACTCGGACAGTTAGGCCGCACGGTTAGGGAAACCGTTCGCTAATCGTGCGGTAAGGCTCTGTTCGAAAAAGAATGTCACTCTCACGGTTTGCTCTAACCGTGCGGCCTCCCCGCACAGTTTACTACAAACCGTGCGCCAAACCTAATTCTCCCAAAAAGATGGGTTTCGGGCTCCGAACAAGACCCAGTTACCCTTGAGACTTTGCTAACTCATTAGACATCAATATTAGTTCCAAAATAAAGAATTAGACCAAAAGTTAAAGGATCCATACCTGAGTGAAAAACCGGATTCTTATAATTTAGCCCAGGAACTCAAAATAAAACTTGTAGAACGTATTATGACAAATCAAAACATGAAATCTAAATATATTTTCAGCAATGAATAAAATGATATGATCAAGACTAAACATATTTTAATTAATACACAATTCAAAGTATTAATACTTTAAAAGAAAATAAAACACATAAGACTTCGTAATTATCAAAATATAAAGTGGTTCAAGGAGTCACTCGACAATAGTTCTCGTTGCAGAATTAAAAGAGACTATCAATTTAAAGTTAGTGCTTTGAAGATGGACTTTAGAATCAAAAAGTTTCCATCTTAATAGGGATAAGACAGATAATATGGAGTGTCGTTTTAGCAAAAAATTGTCTAATAATATCATGGATGTGAGATTGGGAGACCATGTTATTTCAAAAGTTGTCCGTTTTCAATATTTAGGCTCATTTTTGTAATGTGATGGAGATGTTAATGCGGATGTATTTCATAGAATTCAAACTGGATGGATAAAATGGAGAACGATTTCTAGGGTGCTTTGTGATCGTAAAATGGATAAATTTTATAGGACTATTATTAGAATAGTTACTCTCTATGGTTGTGAATGTTGGCCTTTGATAAGACATCTTGAACAAAGAATAAATATAGCAAAAATGAAAATATTAAGATGGACATGTGGACATATTAGGATTTATAAGATTAGAAATGAATACGTTTGAGAGAACTAGATTGACTCTGATTGATGAGAAGATAACTGAGACTAGATTAAGATGATTTGGACATGTTAGAAACAGACCTAGAGATGCATTTGTTAATAGGGTAAACTTTGACAAATCCATTTATTAAAAGTAGAGGTCAACCTAAAATGACACTTAAACAACAAATCATTCAAGATGATCTTGTTCTAAATGGTTTCAATGAAAATACGGTCTTCAATAAAGCTTTGACGACGTTTGATTCATGTGTCCGACCCCATTTAATTGAGTTTAAGATTTGTTTGATGTTGATAGAACTGAGGACTGCTTGTATTTGTAACAGCCTTGTCCTCAAGACTGAAGAAATGTGTCCTTTCTACGCAGGTGAGCTAAACAATCTTCCAGATAATCCTCTGTACTTTAGTGCTCCAGAAAGAACCAAGCAACACTGCTGATTGAAGACCGTGGGGCTGATGGCTTGTTTATTGTGCCCTTGATGCATATGGACACCAAGTTATCTCCCAAATTCCCCATCCTTCATGGATTAGCTATGGATAGACGGAGGAGAGCAACTTCCACCACCCTGCTTTTTGCTTGTAAAAACTGTGTGTTCCTTGTCTGGTCATCCGCCTGGTCAAGCATGTTTCTAGGAATTGGGTTGCTAGGCCGTGTAGTTGAACACAGCCGCATACCCCCGCTTGCAGACCGGTTTGTGGCTCGTTCCAGACACAGGACTCTGCTCGAGGGAGCCATTCCACCTAGAGTTCCTCCTCCTGCACCTCCATAGTGCTAAATGTCGCATAATACACCTTAGGCAGCGCGGGCGTTTGAACATCGCGCTGCGCATGCTCCGACTGCGGCAACGGTGTCATACGCATGGATGGCTTCTCCATGACTTTCAAAGGTTGTGCGCTATCCTCCCCTATCTGAGTATCATTCCCCTTTGTTGTGAACGAAGTCCCCTTCGTACTGTGTTGCTACAGTGTTGCCAAGTCGTGCGGAGTATTGTCGTCAAAAATAGACAAACCCGAGTATCGCCCGTGCTGCGGTTCAGTCATCTGTAGTGGGAGCGAAGGTCACTCCTCATCATGATGCGTCGGCTCCACCAAGTGAGCAGCACTGATCCGTAGTAGGCGTTGTTCCACCTCATCGAGCAACTAAGTTGTGCGGGTTGATCGGAATTGCGCTTGTTGTTGCGGTGCCTTGAAGAGCATGACATTGATTCGTGGTAGGCGTTGTTCCACCTCATCGAGCAACATCGTCATCGTTTTGTTTCTGTATTTTCCTCCCCTGAAAGAGTACTTTGCAAGCAGTGCTCTCCATTCCACTGACGATGTACCTGAAAGTGCACACCTCCTCAGAGTTGAAGTGGGCCTTGCGTGCCTTTCAGTAGCGCGCAACTCGAGTCGGGAGCTGGTAGCACGCGCCTCCGCCGATCGAGAAGAGAACCGGCTGTGCGCGTAGCGTCAGATGGAAACCGACGGTGCGTCCTCCATGGAAGGCGAGTCGGCTGTGTGGGGCTTCGTTGAGCGAAAGTCTGAGCTCGAGTGGTGAACGTGAGTCGACTGTGAGCGTCCTCCGAATGTGATCCGACAGGGTGCGCCTCCATCGAATGATGAACCCGCAGTGTGCGCCTCCTTTGATAGAGATGAATTCGGCAACAAGGAGTGTGGAAGAAAGACATGTCGTACCAAATGATAGAATCGAGGACTGCTTGTATTTGTTAAATAAATGACCCCGAGAACTGCAGAGGAGGAAGAATGGATGAAGGAGAAGATACTTCGAGAAAGCACCATTGCACCTCGCCCAAGCCTCCATTGAATCCCAAGCCTTACGGCCGAACTGTCTCTCAACGGCCTAACAATATTCTCCTCACCTTCCTCTCAGCCACGCTCCTCCTTATAACGACTCTTACCCTTGCTGCTAAGTAAAACCTCCCTTATTCTAAGTCGCGGACTCCGTAAGTTGTTGTTGTTGTTATGCGGGTGTGTATATATATATTTATGTTTATTTATATGTGTTTATATTTAATTATCTATATAAATTTATTTATACTTATAGAAATTTATGTATATTTATATTTGTTTATATTTGTTTATATTATGTGGATGTGCATATATCTGTGTGTGTGTGTATATATGTATATATATATATGCAAATTTAAAGATATCTATATGTATGTATATTTATATATAATTATATATACTATGTGGGTATATATCTATATATATTTAGGGTTTTTTTAAGAAAAAATTACGCTGCCTAAAATCGTGACAGCGTCGCGATTTTGGGTGTGTTTAAAAAATATATATATTCTGACCAAAATCGGGAGATTGTCTTTAAATTTTGCGGTTTAAAAAAAAAAATATTCTGCCCAAAATCGTGTGATAGTCTCACAATTTTGGAATCCATTTTGGTAAATAAAAAAACCCTAAACCCATTTAATTTTTTTTAAAGCCCCTTTTAAAAAAAAAAACCCCTCCTAGTGTCTTCGCCGGGTACCTAAGTTGTTGGAGGTGTTCCATACCACCCCTCACGGGGGGGGGGGCACTTTGGGTTTTACAAAACCTACCGAAAACTAGCTGCCAAGTTGTACTGGGTGGGCATGAATAAACTGGTTAAGACTATGTGTGCCATTGTGCAGTTTGCAGTATTCTACACTGGCTCCGGCAGGTTTATTGGAACCGCTAGAAATTCCTAAGGTGGTGTGGGCCGATCTTTCAATGGATTATATTACGGGATTGCCAAAGTCACAGGGGCATGATTTGATTTTCTTGGTGGTGGATCGACTTTCCAAATGCGCCCATTTAATTCTATTGAAAGCATCCTTACACCCAAAGGAGTGGCTGAGGTTTTTATGAGGGAGGTGGTACGCCTTCATGGCATGCCAACCCCGATTGTCAGTGATCGAGAACCCATTTTTATCAGTCATTTCTGGACAGAATTATTCCACCTCCAGGGCACCCAATTAAAACTTAGCTCAGTATACCACCTGCAAACTAACGATCAAATAGAGGTGGTTAACCACTGCTTGGATACATACTTGTGCTGTTTTGCAGGGGAACAACCCAAGCTGTGCTCACACTAGATTCCATGGGTTGAGCTCAGTTATAACACTACATGGCACGTGTCTATAATAAAAACTACTCCATTCGAAGTAATATATGACAGAAAACCACCCATGGTTTTGAGTTTCTTACCCTCGGAAATCAGAGTGGACGCCGTGGCCAATGCTTTATTGGAGTGAGATGAGGCTTTGAAACAGCTCCAGCACCACTTGGCAAGATCTCAGGATTACATGAGGCACAAGGCAGACTGTCACCCGGGCAATGTTTCTTTTCAAATAGGGGATCAAGTCTACTTGAGACTTCGGCCGCATAAACAACACTCACTCGCCCAACGGATCAACCAGAAGTTATCACCTCGCTTCTATGGACCGTTTACCATTCTTAAACGGATTGGCCTGGTGGTGTATCAGTTGGATTTACCGTTGTCAGCCCACATTCATCCGGCGTTCCATGTTTACCAGTTAAATAAGATGTCGGGGCACCAGCCAGTCCAGGCCACACTGCCCACTGATTTGATGGGTGACGGTGCGGAGTGGCCTGAACCAGAGGCTGTGTTAGCTAAGCGCCTCAATCTCCACAAGGGAATCAAACAGTGACAGTGTTTGCTCAAATGGCAGGGGTGTCCAGTGGATGAAGCGACTTGGAAAGATGGATTCACCATCTGAAACCAGTTTCCTTCATTCAGTCTTGAGGACAAGACTGGTTCTCAAGGGGCAGCAGGTAATAGAGCCCGTGATCTGCCGGGTGTTTGGCAGGTCTATTCTACAAGGGGTAAAAATGTAAATCCTGCGAGGGGAAGTTGTTAGATAGGCTGAGCCCAAGTGTGTGTGTGGGGGGGGGGGGGGAGCAAGTTTGTTATAAGGGAAGAGCGGGAGAGTTTGTGAGGTGGGGGGGGGGGTTAGTTTTGTTTTGATTTCGACTCCAGGGCTTGGGTGGGAGAGCGGATAGGCTTCCCAAGCATTTCCATTCTTCTTCTTCCTTCTGTAAAACTGTTACGTTTCACTACTATACATACAAAGCAGCTTCCTGAGGGGAAGAGCGGGAGAGTGTGAGTGGGGGGGGGGGATTTAGTTTTGTTTCGATTTCGGCTCCAGGGCTTGGGTGGGAGAGTGGATAGGCTTCCCAAGTATTTCCATTCTTCTTCTTCCTTCTGTAAAACTGTTACGTTTCATTGCTATACATACAAAGCGGCTTCCTGAAGGGAGCTTCTGGTTCGAGAGGTCTAAGAAGATACCTATCAAATATATTAAATCTGGACATACCCATATGCATATCCCAGATATAAAGTTACTAACAGAAGGAATGCATTTGCAATGCAGCTCCCACAAGCTCTAATCTTGTTTTGGAAAAATCCGTTTTGATGGTAGTGACTTTCTGAAGGAAAAAAGAGATTGTTGTAGTAGAGAAGATTAACAGGTTACACTACATTTCATTTTAAGTTCTTTTTGTTTAGCATTGCAATTGCTGAATCAGCTCATATTGCCTAGAGCTTACAACCTGCATCTGGCTTGAATAAAAATGTGATGTATTTGTGTTGCAGAAAAATAAGAACTTCGTGGATTGTTATATTGGTTTTTGGAGGTGGTTGGTTGATTAGAGATGATAAACACATGCATTGGATTTTTTTTCTAAGTTCTAATATTTTAAATTTTTTGCAGAATTATTTATAGTGGAAGGAGATTCAGCTGGTGGAAGTGCTAAGCAAGGCCGTGACAGGCGCTTTCAGGTTGAACTTTATTTTATGATGACTGTTTACTGAGCCACAGCCATCTGCTGTGGTGGTTTTTTCTTCTGATAATACAAGTATGACCCTCATGAAGTCACAAATTCAAAAATTTGAAAAGGAAAATTATTATATTTAAGTTTCAAAGCATATTTTGTTTTTTTTTTATTATGAATTTTAAGCATATGTACCTGGATGTTGAATACAAGCTTGACCATTTATGGTGATGTTTTCCGCGTCAGCATGCTGTGGTTTTTATTGTAGAAATATTGTTACTTGCATTTGTGCTTTGCCCTCAGTGTGGAACCGAAGTTCACAGTGATTTAAGGCAGCGTTTGACAACACTTATTGAAAATTGATTTTTGTACTCATCACTTTTGATAAGTGGTTTGGAAAAATAAATGGTGTTTATTCTGTTTCTGAACAGACACTACGCCTAAATTCCCAAAGAAGATAGTTTATTAAGCAGTCTGGAAACTCTTATAAGTGACCAGTGCTGCAAGTATTTTATAGCAAGTATTTTACTGTGTCTGTTAGAACACGCCAACCAGCCCTCTCCAAAATCAGAGAGGGAAATGCTTGTATTGAAATTTCATACGAAAAAGTAGAGGAAAGGAGAAGAAATTCAGGGAGCCAATAGAGCTTTCCTGCCCAAGCTTACAGCCGCTGAAACAATCAGCTAATTCCTTGCCTCCCAGACATGGCCACCCCACTCTTAAAAAACAAATTCCCTTCTCACTCCTCCCACGTGGGTTTGACCTCCTAACAAACTCTCCTGAGCAGTTTTTACCGTTCTGCCCCTTCTAGAATAAACATGCCAATCCCTTGTTAGATCCCGGGCCCTATTACTGCCTACCCCTGAGGAGCAGTCTGTCTTGCCCTCAAAACTGAAAGCGGGAAGCTGGTTTTATTTTGTGAATTCATCTTCTCAAGTCGCTTTCTCCACTGGACGACCCTATCATTTTTGAAGGCATTGTGGCTATTTGATTCCATTGTTGTGGTTGAGATGCTTAGCCAAAACTGTCACTGGCTGAGGCCAGTCGCAGCTATCTGGTGCCATATCGGTGTTGTGAAAATGCTGGGAGTCACACGACAGAGGTTTTCAAATGAAGAAAAGACATAAACAAAAGAAGAAAAAGATGAAGACGAACAAAACGATTTACGTGGTTCGGGAATAATCCCTACGTCCACGGAGAGGCGGAATCACTTCACTAAAAAATTCGGGAGCACAATTACAAGGATATCAGAGTTTCACACACAGAAAACCCTAACTCGAAATGAGCTCATAAAGAAGACGATGTACTGTTCCACTAACTGCACAGAAAGTCCGCTGTGCTACAGTGCCGCAACCATCCAAGTTCAAGTTGCTACAGTGGCCGGTGGCAAGAAGTTCGCAGAGCTACAATATTGTTTTCTCCAAAGTTTGAGTTGCTACAGTAGCCGTGCCAAAGTCTGCACTACTACAGTGCCCTATCGGTGTCGCATGATCAGCTCTGCTACAATCGGTTAGAGTCGCTACAGTTCCCCCTAAAATTTGGGTCGGGATCTTCGACCCTCGGACCTCTGAAGCAGGGGCGCATTGCCCCTTGGAACCCCCAACGAGTTCACCGCGGAGCTCGACCCGCGAGAGTTGTGGTTTGGTGTTCAGTATGAGCTGCTAGCATTCAGTCCAACATCATCCAAACGAATCGGGCTACATCAATTCAACAATCGGTGGGTAGAGTCAGTTGTACTGGATGAGAGCTCACCGTTTTTTTAAGCTTGGACACATGAAATAATGGATGTATACGGGCTGACGCAGGGAGATGCAGTTTATATGCCACGGGGCCAATGTTCTTGAGGCTGGGAAAAGGGCCATAAAAACGAGGGGATAATTCCTGGTTGATGCACTTGAGAGTGCTACCTATGTGGCCGGAGGCAGATGTAAACGAGATCCCCAACTTGATAGGAAATATCACGGCGATGATGGTCAGCTTGATGGCGCATGCAATCCCGGGAATGAGCCAAGTAGCGATGGAGCTGTTTTAAGGCTTCATTGCGGTCAAATAAGGCATTGACTATTGCTTTGACACGGATTTCAGAGGGCAAACAATTGAAGATCGTGGGCGGTTTCCCGCCATAGACTACTTTGGGTTAGAATTTATAGAAACATGTCAGGTGGTGTTGTAACTGAGCTCAAGCCCAAGGTAGCCAATAAGACCAGCGTTTTGGTTGCTCCTTAGCAAAACAACGTAAATATGTTTCCAAACATTGTTTTGTCCATCAGACTATGGATGGTAGGCGGATCAAAAGTGTAAATTTGTCTCCTGAAGATGAAATAATTTAGTCCAAAAATGACTGAGAAATATGGGGTCCTGATCAATGAATATTGAAGTTGGCATTCCATGTGAACAAGCCACTTCCTGCAAGAAAACGATAACCATTGTTTTGGTAGAAAACGAGTGTTTTAAAAGAATAAAATGTGCATACTTGGAAAGTCTGTCCACGACGACAAAAATTACATCATACCTGTGGGATTCGGGTAAGCCCGTGATGAAGTCCATAGAGAGATCGACGCATATCAGCTTTGGAATCTCAAGTGGTTGTAAAAGAACGTAGAGTATTTATTGCGTTGGTAAACTGTACAGTGACACACTTATTCCCGAACTTGTTTCTTCACCCCAACCCAGTATAAATTGGCAGCGAGCTTGCGTTGTGGAAAAACCGGAGTAGCCTCCTTGGGGAGTAGTGTGAAATTCATCCAGCAAAATAGGTATCTAGGGGGTAGAAGTAGAGAGGGCCAATCTGCCCTTATATTGTAATACACTTTGGGTAAGATTGTATAGCTGTAATAACTTTGGAGAGGAATGGATCTTCTTGGATTGCTTCGGTAAAGCGCCGACCTTCCTCCCATACCGAGGCGGAGTGAAGGAGCTGTTGGCAGAGGGATCATCCGTGCGATACAGGGCATCGACTTTCGAGTTGTCGCGGTCTGGCTTAAATTTAACATCAAATTGGTAGCCTAATTGTTCTGCAATCTAACATTGTTGGTCAGCCAAAGTGATGCGCTGTTGGAGGAACTTGAGGCTATGATGGTCAGAATAAACAATAAATGTCGGCCCAGTAAATAAGGGCGCCAATGTTGGATGGCCAACACCAAAGCCATGACTTCTCATAAGTGTATTTGGCCAAATTTTTGGTCCTCAACGTTTTGATGAAGAAAATAATGGGTTGGTGATTTTGCATGAGGACACCTCAAAACTATTGCGGAAACGTCGGGAGCAACGAAGCGTAAAACATCCACAAAAGAGTAAAAGGGAAAAAAGAAAAAGAAGATCTTGGATGCAGAGATTTATGTGGTTCGGGAAATGATCCCTATGTCCACAAAGAGGTAGAAATTTCACTAGTTTCGGGAGCACAATTACAGGGAGTTTCAGGGCTACAAGCACACAAAACTCTAGCCCGAAATGAGCTAATAAAGGAGATGAAACACTATTCCACCAACTGTCAGAAAATCCACTATGCTACAGTGAAAAGCGGCTGGAAGTCCGCATCGCTATAGTGCCACGCCACCCAAGTCTAAAGTGTTATAGTGGCTAGCAGATGGAAGTCCACGAAGCTACAGTAGTCGTGCCAAAGGTTCGTACTGCTACGGTGTCATGTTGGTGTCGATCAATCAGCTCTGTTACAGTGATCATAGTTGTTACAGTGCCCGAAAAATTGATTCGGGACCCGAAGTCCCCCGTAGCAGGGGCGCATTGCCCTCTGCAACCCCCAACGAGCTCACCGCGGAGCTCGACCTGCGGAAGTTGCGGCCTGGTGCGTAGTATGGGCCGAAAGCATTCGGCCCAATCATCATCCAGAATGGATCGGGCTACACCAAACCATCACAAACACCTCTGCCTGAAGCGTCACATTCAACTTTAAAATCAATGGAAAAGTTTCGTGATGACAGTGAGTGGTTGTGCACTTTTACCGTAGCCTTGGACGGACTTGAGATAGCAGCCAGTAAGGATTGGAACCCCTTAGCCATGGAGGAGGGTGTTTGGGTGTCCGGACAAGAGCCCTGAAGAGCATAAGTTTTGTGTGCAACAACAAATTGCATGGCCATTGTCTCCCAATTGGTGATCACTGCCCCCAAAGCCCGTAACCAGGTGATGCCCAAAATAAGGTCAACCTGGCATCCACACCCCTTGCGAAAGTGCGATGTCCAACACCTAATTTGACGCCCATTCAATGAGAATGGTGAAGTGGATGACACAACTGTTTGAGCACTTATGGTGAGCTGAAATTATGGGCCACCCCACTATCTAGTAGGATAAGAATCGGAATGACGCCCACATTACCCGCCACCTTCATGGAAGACAAGGTCTCTAGTTGCCGTTGAAGAACCGACGAACAACTGGGTAAAGTTTGGTATTCCACGATCGTGTATTTAGCCTCAAATGGTACGTCCTCCATGTTCGGGTGAATATCCTTAGAGGGTAAGTGAGGTGGATTATCAGGTAAGTCATCATCCTCACCGAACACTCGCATCTTAGGATCAACGCATTTATGTAAAGTTGTATAGGGCAAACCACAACGAAAACAAAGCCCCCGTTTCTGCCGATCTTCCCACTCTTGTGTAGTCAGCTACCGAACACCTCTACCACTGGAAGAGGAGGGTTTGGGAACCTCGCGGCCCGACCCTGACGACACACGTGCCATGCGTCGAGTTGGGTGGAGAGGAGCGCCAGGTTGTTGCGGCAAAAACTGACACGTCGGTAATGCTGAAGTGTCGCCCTCACGTGGTCCGTCGAAGAAACATGAACCTCCCCCATGAAACGCTTAGCCTGAAGGCGTGTTTCTGGATTATTAATGTGCACCCAGTTTCGAATATCCTCTCTCAAGCCATGGAGAAAATAACCCGCATATTAGGGTTCTGGTTGACATGGTATCAAGGAGGAAACATATTCAAACTGCTCAATATAAATCCTAGACCGCCCCCTGTCGGCGAAGCACACCTGTGGCGCCCACATTACTGGCCACCTTCATGGAAGACAAGGTCTCTGGTTGATGTTGAAGAACCGGTGAACGGCTGGGTAAAGTTTGATATTCCACGATCGTGCATTCAACCTCCAATGGTATGTCCTCCACGTCTTGGCGGATATCCTCAGAGGGTAAGTGAGCTGGATTATCAGGCAAGTCATCATCCTCTTCGAGAAGTAACACTCGCTTCTTTAGGATCAACACATTTACGTAAAGGTGTATATTGAAAACCACAACAAAAACAAAGCCCCCATTTGTGCCGATCTTCCCACTCGTGTATTCAGCTGCCGGATGCCTCTACCACTGGAAGGGGGGGGGAGGGTTTGGGAACCTCACGGCCTGACCCTGACAACACACGTGCCATGCGTCGAGCTGGGTGGAGAGGAGTGCCTATGATGAAAACTGATGCACCGGTAATGCTGAAGTGTCACCCTCACGTGGCGCACCGAAGAAACGTGAACCTCGCCCACAAAACTGTGGCCCCATGCCCTTGTGGACTGCAACTTCAACATGTCGGGTGAGACACCTAGCTTGAAAGCGTGTTTCAGGATTATGGATGTGCATCCAGTTTCGAATATCCTCGCGCAATCTATGGAGAAAATAGCCAAAATATTGGGGTTACGGTTGACGTGGTATCAAGGAGGCGAGATATTCAAACTGCTGAATATAAATCCTGGACTGCCCCTGTCGGTGAAGCACAACCAATTTCTCATATGGATTGTGAATATCCAGACCACTGAAATGCTAAATCAATTCGTCCTTAAAGACTGGCCAAGAATGATGATCATGAACTTCTATTAGAATAGTAAACCAATGGATGACAACGCCTTCGATACTAACCTGGGCCAAAGGAATTTTGGATTCTTCTGGAGTGTGCTGGATTCAAAAGTACAGCTCAGCCCGATTAAGCCAACCTCGGGGATTGGTGGGCATAAAAACTGGGCAGGTCCACCCCCTTGTCGAACAAAGTTGTGTCGCGTGTAGCACCTTCGGCGCTTGGGATTGTAGTGTGTCGGCTGTGAGAAGATGTTTCGTCTTCAGCCTCCTCTAAGCGCACCTGTGAGTTTGCGTTCGCCAAGGATGGACAATTGGCGTCCAAGCATTGATGACGATGCGAGAAGGATTCCGGTGAGAAATTCATGTTGTCGACTGGGGAATTCAGGTCAAGGACGGCGGTTTCAAGACTCGTCATACGCTGTTCCATACCATCTATACAAGAGTGGGTGCAAGTCTCCATTGGAACAGAAAACCTGGTGTGATGGATTGAGAGGCAGGTTGGACCAAAATGTTAGAACACACCGACCACCCCTCTCCAAAATCAGAGAGGGAAATGCTTGTATTGAAATTTCGTACGAAAAGTACAGGAAAGAAGGAGAAGAAATTCGGGGAGCCAATAGAGCTTTCCCGCCCAAGCTTACAGCCGCTGAAACACCAAGCTAATTCCCTGCCTTCCAGACTCGGCCGCCCCACTCTTAAAAAACAGATTCCCTTCTCACTCCTCCCACGTGGGTTCAACCTCCTAACAAACTCCCCTGAGCAGTGTTCACCCTTCTGCCCCTTCAAGAATAAACCTGCCAGTCCCCTGGTAGATCCCGGGCCCTATTAGTGTTTGTGTTGTACCTTTTTGACAAAAGATGCCTGCATTGCAGGCCCTTTGTTTCTTCTGTTGTGCTTGTCCCTATTCTGAAATGCTTTACTTTATAATCATAGAAATATATCGATGCAGGCCATTCTTCCCTTGAGGGGAAAGATTCTGAATGTAGAACGATGTGATGAAGCTGCAATGTACAAGAACGAGGAGATCCAAAATCTTATAATTGCTCTAGGCCTAGGAGTAAAGGTCAGTGTTTTTCTTTTTTTTCTATTTTTGACTTTTTTTAGTGTGTGGGTGCGTGCTTTAATCTGTCGTAATATTCCATGATTTGATTTCTACTGGTTTCAGGGGGAGGATTTTAAGAAGGATACACTTCGATATCATAAAATTATTATCTTAACAGATGCTGATGTTGATGGTGCTCACATTCGAACTCTATTACTAACATTTTTCTATAGATATCAGGTTGATAGCTGATAAATATATTTAAATTACTGCTGGAGTTTATAAATGAGGTTGAAGAAAAAAAAATTGCCGCTTGTTTAATTGGGAAAAATTAATCTTTCCCTTTTCTTGTTTCAGAGAGCTTTGTTTGATGAGGGTTGCATCTATGTTGGTGTTCCACCTCTTTACAAGGTTGGCTTTGGGCTTTTGTTGGTGTGAAAAGCTCCTGTCCTGACCTGAATAACAATGGCTGCCTTTTTGTTGAAATGGTTAGGTTGATAGGGGGAGGCAAGAGTACTACTGTTATGATGATGCTGAACTTGAACAGACAAAGCGTTCATTTCCTTCAAATGCATCATTCAACATTCAGAGATTCAAAGGTAATATATGTGATTTTTTTGCGGGTGAATATATTCCAAGGTAATATATATTTTTTTAGCATTTAATGTTGATTAATGAAATTATTTATCAAAATCCGTGCACCACTGTTTACCAATAAAAAAAGCACAATTACCAACTCATTTTCCATGAATTTTATATTATATGTGTAAAATCAGAAATCCCCCACACCCTCAAGGTGAGGAGAGAGCCTTCATTTATAGAAAATATAGGGAAGTTACAAAGAGAAGTTACAAAGTAAGTGGGGCAGGAAGTTACCAAGGAAGTGGGGCAGGAAGTTACCAAGGAAGTGGGGCAGGAAGTTACACATACTCCAACACTCCCCCTCAAGCTAGGTGTACCTAGCTTGGACACATAATGAAAAACAACGCAAGCAACAAGCTGCAAACACTCCCCCTCAAGCTGGACATACCCAGCTTGATGACAAAACAAGACGAAAAACGGAAGATACAAAAATAATAAAATCGTTGATGATGCTACTCCCCCTCAAGATTGTAATGTGATGCCGCTGAAAAATGATGGGTCATCGCCGGAAAAGTGCGGGGCCGGTCAACAGAGCGCCGGGAAATCCACACTGGCGGGTGCCGGTCGTCAGAGCGTCGGGAAAATCCGCACTACGGGCCGGTCGTCAGAGCGCCGGTAAACCGTAATGTCAGGCCGATCGTCAAAGCGCCGAGAAAATCCGCAATGGCGGGTGCCGGTCGTCGAAGCGCCGGGAAATCCGCAGGAGGAGGCCGGCGATGAGATGCGGTGATTCCGCAGGAGATGCCGGGCAGAGAGGCGGGGATTCCGCAGGAGGCACCGGGCAGAGAGGCGGGGATTCCGCAGGAGGCACCGGGCAGATAGGCGGGGATTCCGCAGGAGGCACCGGGCAGAGAGGCGGGGATTCCGCAGGAGGCACCGGGCAGAGAGGCAGGGATTCCGCAGGAGGCACCGGGCAGAGAGGCGGGGATTCCGCAGGAGGCACCGGGCAGAGAGGCGGGGATTCCGCAGGATGCAGGAGGAGGTCGGCATGATGGGAGCAATTGAGCAGAGGTGGCACGGGAGGCCGGCAGGGCTGTAGGCCGACTGCTGGAGGAGCCGGCAGGAATGAAGGCCAATCGTCAAAGGAGCCGGCGGGAGATCGCACAGGAGGCGGGCTGCCGAAAAGAGCCGCAAGCCGGGGAAGGGAGGTCCGCCGGGAAGAACAAGGCGGGAAAGGCGCAGCCGGCCAACCGAAAGGGTCGCCGGGAAATCCGCAGGAGGGCTGCCGGGAGAAGGATCTGGCCGAAAAATCCAGGAAGGGCCGGGAGGGCGCGCGGAGGGCCGGCCGGGAGGCGCGCGGAGGGCCGCTGGACAGGAGGAGCGCCGCGGGACGAGAGGGCCGGGAGAGCGGTCGCCGGACTGGAGGGAGATCCGCCGGGAGCCGCGAGCGCGCGGGAGGGAAGACGGGAGTGCGCCGCCGGGAGGGAGGGCCGCTGCGACTGAGGATCCACACTGGATCTGGACGTCGCCGGGAAGAGCCGCGGAGGGCTGACGACGGGAAGGCGGGAGAACCGTCGGGCAAGGAAGGGCAAAGGCAGAGGGGAATCGGACCGGGCAGAAGCGCCGGGAAGGGGAGCCGCGTAAGGAGAGGGCCGCCGGGAAGGGGAGCCGCGCCATGCAGGAGAGCCGCCGGGAGGGAGGACCGGCAGGAGGCGCTGCGGGAAGGGGCGGCGACGAGCGGGCCGGCATGCGCAGGGAGTAGGGCCGTCGGGATAGTGGGTCGTCGGGAGAGAGGGCCTTCGGGAGAGAGGGCCGCCGGACAGAGCGTCGCGGGAGGGAGGCGGGGTCCGCGACAGGAAGCCGGAGGGAGGCGGGGCCGGTCGTCACAAAGAGGCGAAGCCGGGAAGCCGCAGGAGGGGACGTCGGCAACGGAGCAGCGGAGCAGTGCCAGACGACGAGGGAAGGCGCACCGGGGGAAGCCGCGACGGGGAGCAGCGCTGGAGAGCCGCCGGGACGGGAAATCCGCCGGGAAGGGATCGCCGGCAGGGGGCGGCGGAGAATTCCTATGGCTCGTAAGCCATGGAGGCCGCCGCCCCCACGGGAAAAAAAATATGGGAGACCTAGAGCAGAATAAAAAAAAATAGATGGGAGGGGGGATCGGGATTAAGTTCCCTCTGATACCATGTAAAATCAGAAATCCCCCACACCCTCAAGGTGAGGAGAGAGCCTTCATTTATAGAAAATATAGGGAAGTTACAAAGAGAAGTTACCAAGGAAGTGGGGCAGGAAGTTACCAAGGAAGTGGGGCAGGAAGTTACCAAGGAAGTGGGGCAGGAAGTTACACATACTCCAACAATATGTATTGAACATGTGTGGTGATTAATAACATAATTTTACACTATTAACATATATTTGTCTATTTCCTGGCCACAATGCAAGGAAAAATATCCGTTTCCCAATAATTCAAGAAATCAGTTGGAAGGTGGTTGAATGTACCGGTAAATCTGAAGTTTGTAACTTTTTACCAATAAATCAATTTTTTTTTAAAAAAAAGCAAAAAATAACGGTGTAATGATATGCAGGATAATGTGATTTCCACAAGCACCTTCACCTGCACAAAAAACTTCTACAATTGTCATACAAAATTTTTTAAATTATTTATTTTTATATATTATTATTTTTTATGTTCATTTTTTTTATTGAACTACAAAGGTGAAATAATGGAGCTTAGTGTTGTTTCCTGAACGAGGGTTTGGACCTGCTCAATTTAATATTTCCAAAAAAATATAACAGAACATATATTTTTTCATTTAAAACAAATAAAACCTTGAAAATTTTGATGACAGAATACATGCTATATTCAAGAAAGCAATAAAAAATACACATGCTGCATGTTCCATTCTCCTTTTTGTGTGAATATTTTGATAAAAATTAAAAAAATATGGTTGGTTGCAAAAAAAAAAAAACATAAGATAATAACAAAAACATGTTCAGTCAATAAGGGACTAAATTTTAAAGAAAATTTGTTATAAAACACATTATATTTAACAAGCTAGTAAATAACATAAAACACGTATTCTGTCTTTTGCATCAATGGCAATACACATATTTTAATAAAAAATAACCAAAATAATTAACTTATGTTTTTTTGAAAATCTTCATAAATTGTGTTCTGTGTGCACACATGTGTTTTGTGTTCGTGTTATGTGTTTGGTGTGCGCATGAGTTTCGCGTGCGATTCTTGATGGATTAGTTGTTATTAAATTATATTTTTGAAATGGTCATAAAATCCTTGTGTGATTCTTGATGGAAACCTGTCGTGGTTATGGATTTGGAATTTGGAAAAAATGGATGGATTTCAGAAAAACTCCCTTATGTTTATAATTTTAAAATGATGATTTTAAAATTTTGATTTTGTTTTTAACGTATGTAAAGTGTTTTTTGAAATTATTTGAAGTGTGAAAAGGTTTTATGTGGAATGGTTTGGTATATAATTTGGCATACATTATTGGTCTGAGTTCATTTGCATTAGGCATGACCATATGGAATGGGTGTGTGTCATCAGGGCCCTGGTATTGGTCGCCATGTGATGACTTGGTGGATCGATGAGAGACCATTCATAAGTATGAACCTGTCACTTGGTCATTCACGGTGTGTGTGTGGATACATGGTTATGGGTATGCCAAATAAATGGGAAAGGTTTTATGATTGCAAATTTTTTCCTTGGAGATTGTTTATGGTTCTGATATAAATTTTTTTAATTGATTTTAAAATATTTTATATAAATTATGCTAACAAGTTTTGTCCTAGTGGCGTGAGTTGGGAAGTCATTGGGGAAATCCTACTGAGTTTAGACTCACCCCCTGCTTGGGCACTGTTTTTCATTTTCAGATATTATCTATTGAGTCATAGGTAAAGACAATGTATCTTAGTTATTTAGTGATGCTTCTTTATACCATTTTCATGGCATGCAGAGTTGGATCTTGGAGTGGGTTAGGTGTTGCTGGTTGATATCACTTGGGAGTTTTGAGTTTTGTGGTCTTTTGGTTCTCTTTGAGTATGTCTTTTGGTTTCCGCTTGTACTCTGATATGGTTTATTGGTTTGGTTATGTTTTGAGTTTTATTTTGTACTCATGCATCATGTAAAGGTTTAGTTGGTTATTTACATCGATGTGAGGAAAGTGGCTACATTACAAAGAAAATCACACAACACATACATGAAATAAAGTACTCGGTGAGACTCGAACTTGAGACCACACCAAGACCCACAGGGGAAGCTACCACTGAGTTGCACCCTAAGGAAGGAGGTTGGTTGGTTATTATTTATGCAATTTGGATATTTTATCTTTTAAAGGTCAAATAATTCCTCAAATGTTCTTGAGGCCCTTGACATTTATTATCAGCCTTTGGTGTCTTGGGGATGTCACCTAAGGCCTAGTAGCACACCCGTCACTTCTCAAGCCCGTGAGAAGAGGTAAGATGTTACATGTATGTTGGTGATCATGTCATCGGTTGTATTTTGACTAAGATAAGATTTTTCCTCTTGTATGATGGATATAACATCAGGATCGTCGATTGAGATAGATTGTGGGAGTGCATGGTTGCACCTAGATATTATATATCTATCTGAATAATGACATGTGATGTGATTGGTCATATCAGTCTACACTCTAAGAATTGAGAATAGATGATTTGACTATATGGGATTAACATTCTCGTTTCCCATGGTCACTTGATGTCTTGGACAAATGGAGCATATGAGAATGCACATTTACATGTGATGTAAACTTGTGGACACAGGTATAGTGATACAAGTGTTTGATGGAGAACGCTCCAGAACCCTTTATAAATTGAGTATCATTTATGCTTTGATATAGACTTCTATTTTCTTGTATATATGGATCCAGTAATTCATATTTATTGTTAACACTGTAAAGGCCCACTGGGTCACATTTTGAGGTCGACTGTATGGGGATTGAGTTTGACGCATAGAGCAACTCTAAAAGTGTTTTGGAGTATCCAAAAGAATTTTGGAGTATCCAAAAGAATTTTGGAGTATCAAAAAGTGTATTGGATGAGTATTTACAAGGTATTAGATATGATTTGATACAAGGTGAAGTTAATGATAGTTTTACAAAAGTGTTTTGGAAGATATCCAAAAGGAGTTTTGGATATGGTTTCACAAGTCATCGTATACGATACAATATAAGGTGAAATGACACAAAGACTATTAGGCTTTAGTGCAAGTGGGATATTGAAAG
This sequence comes from Viscum album, assembly GCA_963277665.1. Taxonomy (NCBI): domain Eukaryota; kingdom Viridiplantae; phylum Streptophyta; class Magnoliopsida; order Santalales; family Viscaceae; genus Viscum; species Viscum album. Next base: position 1,311,819,330 of record OY728137.1, read on the forward strand.
AGATATTCCCTAAAGCCTTGTGTATATATATGTGTGTGATATGTATGTGTGTGTGTGTGTGTATTGCATGAAAATTATGATTTGCATGCATGGTCTATCATTTCATGCAACTCAAATGATAAACTATTATCATTTGTTATTCTTCCATGATATCTAACATTTATTATATCATTTCATGATGTTTGTGAGTTATTCATGCATTGGATTCATGAGTTAATATTTATTCATGAACTACTATAAAAACAGGCAAGGGAAGCGCCACCTTTTATTAGCGCTAAGCAAAAAGCACTGATAAAGGTAATTCTTTATCAACGCTAATTAAAAGCACTGATAAAACCATAATCCCATTTTATAAAATGGGGTGCACAGTGCCCTCTGTTTATCGCACCCTCAAGCTCTCATGGTATTGTACCCCTGAGACAACTCCCCCCCCCCCCATGATCTTCTCTTTGTCAGACCTCTGCCGCTAGCCCTACTCTGCCGCGAACCCTACTCCTTATCCTCCCCCTCAAACCCCTTCTGCGGATCCTCCTCCCTGAGAACCCTACTTCTCCTCCTCCCTACTGAACCCTACTCCCCGCGAACCCTAATCCTCCATTTCTCAACGGTTGGTGGCTCCTCCCGTGCACCTCCCCCTCTGGCAGTCTCGCCTTCCCCTCCCAACGTAGCACAGAAGGCTCCCTGACCGCTCGACGCTTCTTCTCTCCCTCCATCGCAGGTGCGATCTACTCTAGGTAAGTATCCCACTTCTTCTTTTAGGTTTATCTTTTCCAGAGGGTAGGGTTCTGTTGATAGGATTTAATCTTGTGAGTTAGGGTTTGCTCTTATTGTTTTTGGGTAAATATTTCCTTGCTAGGTTTTCTTTGTGGTGTGGTTGAGGTGCGATCAGGGTTCTATATTGGATTTCAGCAATTTCTTCACCCAATGTCAGTGGTTCCATGCCCTAAAATTTCTAGATGTTTTTAATATGCTTTTTTGTGCATTTATTCTTGTTCTATAAATTAATTTTATGGTGTGAATTGTGTTTTCGAAGCATTTTTCATGCCTATGTGTTTGAAATGAATTTTAATAAAGGAAATGGTTATGTTTTGTGTGTGTTGTAATTTAATACTTCTTAGAAAGGGTATTATGGGTTGTTTGAAAGGTGTGAAATATGTTTTCAAAGGCACTAGAGGTGCGAATGGGTTTGGGTGTAGGTTTTAAAAAGGAAACATAATAATTTATCATGTTTGGCTTATTGTGAATTTTTAAATATGAGTTGTAAGTTACTAAAGTTATTAAAGGCATGTTTTGAAATTATTCTTGGTTTATGTTTGATTTTTCAAGGGGTCTTGACCCATGAAGTTGTTTTATTAACTACATGCTCTTCTTGTGTTTCATAAAAATGGAATTTTTCAAATGTGTGGGTAATGGAAAAGGTATTTGAAAGGGGTTTTGGTGTGAGTAAAAATAGAAAATGGTTTGTTTTATGAAAAATAGAGATTTCCTTGAAATTCTAGGCATTGAGTTGTGGAGGAGTAGGGTTCATGGAGCCTTCTTTGGATTGTTTCATATTTAAATGAGAAAGGAAAATTATTTAAATGATGTCTTGGAAATATTTTTATGGTGTGATTGTGATTCTAATAAATTTTTAATTTATATTAAGCAAGGATTTATGAAGTGTGAACTAGATTGGAATTCTATTCTGTTGTTTATGGTAAATGTCTATATTATACTTTATATAGTGTATCTTTTAAATCTTGTTTGGCCCTCTTGATTTACCCTTGAACAATTCACCCCTTCGTGAAGGATGTTTTATCACTATTTGATACTTTTATCCCCTCATGTGTGGGTTTTTTAACACTAAGGGATTGTTGTTTATCCCTTTGTATGGGAATTTTATTTTTTATATAATGGGTGTAAGATGTGTCTATGGATATTAGTTACAAGTTTGGGTAAGGTGAGGGAGAGTTATTGCATATCCTTTAGATGTTCATGATAAAATTTATGTTCACTAACCTCAATTTTCTATTTCTTATGTTAATTTGGGTAACAAAACCTATGATATTCTATAGTAATTTTGGATAAACCTAGGTTATTTGTCTCCCCCGCAAACCCCTTTGTGTTTGGAAATGTATCTACTATATTAGTTTTCTCATCAAAATTGTATCCTTGTTTTCATTTTATTTGAGTTTGGTCACTAGTTTTGGGTTGTTTAATGTGATTATTTTATTATGAATGAGGTGACTGGTAGGGGTGGTTAAAAGGATGTTTAATGTTTTGATGCAAGGGTGGTGGGTGCTAGAACTATTGGTAAGGGGGTTGCAAAGTGTGTTGATTTTGATGGGGGGTCTATCCTGGTTCTGTTGATTTCCAAATATTTATTGGAAATGGTTAGTCTCTATTAATCTATATTTTTATAAGGAAGTGGTTCTCTATTACTGTATTTGGAAGTTTTGTTTGTGTATTTGAATCATAAATACTAATATTTGAGATTCAAATAGTATGGAGATGAATAAATATTGGATGGATGTTAATCGTTTGACAATAGAGTATGAGAACAGAGTGAAAGAGTTCATCAAGTTTGCAAAGGATCATGCAAAGGATCCTTCTCAAATCCTTTGTTCGTGTTTACGTTGTTGTTATTATAGACTAATTACTCTAGAGGAGTTGTAAGAACATTTGATATGTCATAGAATAGATCAGAGTTATAAATGTTGGAATAAACACAGAGAAAAGCGAATGTAGCTACTGGTTGGGATAAAACTATGTTTTATGGATCATCAGATATGATTACAAATATGGATAATGAAGAAGACCGTATGGAGGATGTGATTGTAGATTTCAATGATGGTGATGATCGTATTGAGTAAATGACAAGGACAGTTGAAGATGAACTATGTGATTGCCCAAATTTTTTTGAGAAGTTAAAGAGTTGTGCAAAGACGCCATTGTATGCTAGTTGCACTAAATATACAACATTGTTAGTTGTACTAAATATGTATAAATTGAAAGCAGGCAACAAATGGAGTGATTTCAGTTTTACGGAACTACTTTCTCTCTTGAATGACATGCTCCCGAAAGACAATGAGCTCCCAAGCCGGACATATGAAGCTAAACGAATGCTACGCTCGATGGGTATGATTTTTGAAAGAATACATATATTCCTGAAAGACTGTATATTGTTTCACAAGGAGAAAAAATCACTTACAGAATGCCCAAAGTGTGGTGCTTCTTGATATAAGAAAGATGAATCCAGTCCTACAAAAGTTGTATGGTACTTTCTAATCATTCCAAGGTTTAGGCGTCTATATGTAAGTGAAGAAACTGCAAGAAAATTTATGTGGCATGCAGATAAAAGAAATGAAGATGGGAAATTATGTCACTTGGTTGACTCTCCTCAATGAAAGAGAATTGATCATGAGTATCCTGAATTTGGAAATGATCTGAGAAACCTTCATCTTGCATTATCTACAGATGGAGTGAATCCTTTTGGTTTTCAAACCAACACTCACAATACATGGCATGTTATGTTGGTAAATTATAACTTTCCACCCTAGTTATGCATGAAATGAAAATTCATCATGTTATATATGCTTATATCAGTACCAAAACAACCAGGTAACGATATTGATGTTTATTTGGATCCTTTGATTGAGGATTTTAAGTTATTGTGGGATTCAGGTGTTATGTTGTATGATGCTTATAAAAGTGAATATTTCACGTTGAGATCAATTTTTTATAGGATGATAAATGATTTCCCTACTTATGTAAATTTTTCAGGATATAGCATTAAAGGAACTCAAGGGTGTCTTGTGTGCGAAGAATAAATGGAATCAATTAGGTTAAAATATTCATCGAAATCTGTGTTTCTAGGACATCGTAGATTTCTACCACATCGGCATAAGTACCGATATTGGACGACATCATTCAATGGAAGTTCAGAACAATGCACAACACTATCTCCACTAACATGTGATCAGCTATTTGATAAAGTAAAAGATGTGAACACTATTTTTGGTAAACCATTTTCGAAAAACCTTATGAAAATCGATTGGAAAAAGAGATCAGTTTTTTTTTAATTACCATACTGGAATTGTTTGTACGTCAAACATTTTCTTGGTGTGATGTATGTGGAAAAAAAATGTATGTGACAGTGTTATTGTAATGTTGCTAAACACCCCCAGGAAAACAAAGGATGTAATTAAGGTAATGTTGGACATGGTTGACATGAGAATATGAGAATAGTTGGCTCCCTTGAAGGATGAAAATCGAATTTTTCTTCCTCCAGTTACTTACACTCTTTCCAAGGAAGAGAGATATCAGTTTTTCAACTTCTTCAATGATATAAAGGTTCCATAGGGGTATTCATCAAATATCAAGAACATTGTGTAAATGAATGATTTAAAGTTAAAAGGTTTAAAATCACATGATTGCAATGTTTTGATGCAAGATTGAATTCCTATAGCTTTATGTTTCATTTTTTCCAAGAATGTTTGTCATATGTTAACCAAACTTTGTTTCTTTTTCAAATCTATATGCAGCAAAGTTTTAGACCCAGTGAAATTTCTAGCTATGGAAAGAGAAATTATCATCATATTATGTGAATTAGAAATGTTATTCCCACCAACATTCTTTGATATAATGGTTCATTTTATGGTTCACTTGGTGAGAGAGATACGAATTTGTGGTCTTGTGCACTATAGATGGATGTACCCTGTTGAATGGTATATGAATATTTTGAAAGGGTATGTCAAAAATCAAAGTCAGCCAGAGGGTTCTATTGTGGAGCGATATATTGTTGAGGAAGCTATTGAATTTTGTACCGAATACCTATCTGATGTGGAAATAATTGGTCTCCTGAAATCTCGTCACACTGGACGCATTGAGGGTGAGGGAATTTCTGGAAGAGATGTTATGACAATCAATATTACAGATCGGGAGCAGACCCACCTTTATGTTTTTCATAACAGTTGGGAGGTTTCTCCATATATTGAAACCCACAAAGAAATTATTAGGTAGTTGAATCCATCAAGAGCTGAAAAATGGATATCAAATACACACAATCACCGGTTTATAGGATGGTTTCAGGACCATATTTTTAAGAAGTTAGATGAAAATCCGAATTCAATTTCAGAACGACTTTGATGGCTAGCCGTTGGACCAAGTGTGTATGTATTATCTTACAATGGTTATGTAATTAATGTTTATACATTCTATACAGATGAACATGATGAAGATAGTACCATACAAAATAGTGGAGTTACACTTGTGGCTGAAGCGATGCATGTTTCTGGTAGTAAGGACAGAAATCTAATTTATGTGAATATGTCATACTTTGGCATTATCAAACAAATATGGGAGTTGGATTATACGACATTCCAATTGACGATTTTTCAATGCAAATGGGTTGATAACAACAATGGTGTTAAAATAAATGAACTGGGATTTGTGAAAGTTGATTTTAGTAAAGAATGGTACAAAGAAGAACAGTTTATAATGGAATCACAAGCGGTACAAGTATTTTATATTCCAGATCCCGCAAACTGAAAGTGGTCGATTGTTCTGTTATCATCCAAAACTACTGAAGGGTCTGATAAAAATTCAATTGAGGATGATCCTTTCAGTGGTACGTCGCAATCATTTCGTAGTGGTCCCAATGTAGATGGCATTTTTTATGTTAGAGGATACCACAATGAAGAGATTTGAATAATCGATAGAGGTATCAAATCCCTTCAGCCTTTGAAAAAAAGAAAGAGAGTTCAATAAACATGTTATATTTTGTTTGTAGTATAGATCTTGTTATCTCATGTTATTATCTTATCATTACTGAATTTATGTAATCTAAATTAACTATTCAACCACTTTTGCAGATAATGACTTTTGCACATTCTAGTGCTCTTAACCTCAAGGCTTAACAAGTCTCTCAAGCTATTGTTGTTGTTATTGCTCACAGTGCAGAGCAACAACAAGTTTCTGAACCTTTTGTTTCTCCTAGTGTTGAGCTCCAACAACCATAAGCACATGTTGTTGCTACCATTTCAGATGAACATATTGATGATGTTGATATCGATGAAATGGTCGGGGATGAAGGACTGACGTCACAGAAAACACAGGTGTGTCGTAGTTTGATGGTGTTAGCCAGAGTTTTTAAGGTGAAAAGCAAAGGAATCAAATTTTATGTCGGATGGAATGTACGAGTCCAACATGTGAATCCCAACAAGGTTATGTTTAGTAGTTACATTGGAATTGTCACTCGGCAACGCGTGCTGATTGACATAGATTCACGGAGATCAAAAGATGAAACATTATTGTATGTAAATGTTCTTAGGAAAATTGTAATTGTTATTAAATAAAACATCATTTATCCAATGAGTAATTTGTCTATTTTAACAGATGAAATGCACCATCAACATGAAAGAATGATGAACCACTTTTCTCTGGGCTTTGGATAATAAAAACCAGTAAAATCTCCAAAATACCTTCATATCATGCATGCCCACTCACATTCAAAGAAAAGATGAGTAAAAGTCTTTGCCCTAAATTGATTTCAGTATGATCATTGAGATTCCAAATGGATTCTCATGCATTGAACATTTTCATTGGTAGAAATTGTATGTTTTCTGATTATCCATAATAAGAAAATGAACATTGTTGGAACCTCCTTCCTCCATAGGGTCTCCCCACACACGTCCATGTTTTCAATTTAGAACAACGATCCATGGGTCATTTGTGATGTGTACAAGTCAACCCTGCCTCAATTTGAGGCATGGTGTGATCGGTATCACTCAAAGTGTCTCGCTTTTGTTTAAAATGGACAGAATTTTAAGTGAAAACAACAACTGACATACAGAAAACCGACCAAACGCATTCAGATTGTGTTGATACTTTAGGAGAACGATACATGAGTCATTTTTGACATGTACGAGTCAACTCTTCCTCAATCTGAGGCATGGTGTGACCGGTATCACTCAAAATGTCTCTCTTTTATTTAAAATGGACAGAATTTTAAGTGAAAACAACAACTGACGTACGGAAAACCAACCAAACGCATTCGAATTGTGTTGATACTTTAGGAGAATGATCCATGGGTCATTTATGACATGTAAGAGTCAACTCTGCCTCAATCTGAGGCATGGTGTGACCGGTATCACTCAAATTTTCTCTCTTTTGTTTAAAATGGACAGAATTTTAAGTGAAAACAACAACTGACGTACAAAAAACCGACCAAACAAATTCGGATTTTGTTTATACTTTAGGAGAACAATCCATGGGTCATTTTTGACATGTATGAGTCAAATATGACTCAATTTGAGGCACGGTGTAACCAGTATCACTCAAAGTGTCTCTCTTTTGTTTAAAATGGACATAATTTTTAAGTGAAAACAACAAATGACATACGGAAAACCGACTAAACGCAATCGGATTGTGTTGATACTTTAGGAGAACGATCCATGGGTCATTTGTGACGTGTAAGAGTCAAACCCGCCTCAATCTGAGACACGGTGTGACCTGTATCACTCAAATTGTCTCTCTTTTGTTTAAAATGGACAGAATTTTAAGTGAAAACAACAAATGACGTACGGAAAACCAACCAAACACATTCAAATTGTGTTGATACTTTAGAAAAATGATCCATGGATCATATCTGACGTGTAAGAGTCAACTCCTCCTCAATATAAGGCACGGTGTGGTTGGTATCACTAAAATTTTCTCTCTTTTGTTTAAAATGGACAGAATTTTAAGTGAAAACAACAACTGACGTACGGAAAACCGACCAAATGCATTATTATTGTGTTGATACTTTAGAAGAACGATCCATGGGTAATTTTTTACGTGTATGAGCCAAACTTGATTCAATATGAGGCACGATGTGACCGGTATCACTCAAAGTGTCTAACTTTTGTTTAAAATGGACAGAATTTTAAGTGAAAACAACACTTGACGTACGGAAAACTGGCCAAACGCATTTGGATTGTTTTATGCTTTAGGAAAACAATCCATGGGTCATATGTGATGTGTGCGAGTCAAACCCACCTCAATAAAAGGCATGGTGTGGCCGGTATCACTCAAAGTGTCTCTCTTTTGTTTAAAATTGACATAATTTTATGTGAAAACAACAACTGACGTACGGAAAACCGACCAAACACATTCGGATTGTGTTGATACTTTAGGATAATGACCCATGAGTCATTTTTGATGTATAAGAGTCAAATCCGCCTCAATATGAGGCACGATGTTGCCGGTATCACTCAAAGTTTTCTCTTTTGTTTAAAATGGACATAATTTTAAGTGAAAACAACAACTGACATACGGAAAACCGACCAAACGAATACAGATTGTGTTGATACTTTAGGTCAACAATCCATGGGTCATGTGTGACATTTACGAGTCAACCCCACCTTAATAAGAGTCACGGTGTGGTAAGTATCACTCAAAGTGTCTCTCTTTTGTTTAAAATGGACAGAATTTTAAGTGAAAACAACAACTGACATATAGAAAACCAACCAAAGGCATTCAGATTGTGTTGATACTTTAGGAGAACGATCCATGGGTCATTTGTGACATGTAAGAGTCAACCCCACCTCAATCAGAGGCACGATGTGACTGGTATCACTCAAAGTGTCTCTCTTTTGTTTAAAATGGACAAAATTTTAAGTGAAAACAACAACTGACATACGAAAAACCGACCAAACGCATTCAGATTATGTTGATACTTTAGGATAATGATCCATGGGCCATGTGTGATATATAAGAGTCAACCCTACCTCAATCTGAGGCACGGTGTGGCCAGTATCACTCGAAGTATCTCTCTTTTGTTTAAAATGGACAAAATTTTAAGTAAAAACAACAACTAACATACGGAAAACCGACCAAACGCATTCGGATTGTGTTGATACTTTAGGAGAACGATCCATGGGTCATTTATGACGTGTAAAAGTCAACCCCGCCTCAATATGAGGCATGATGTGATCAGTATCACTCAAAGTGTCTCTCTTTTGTTTAAAATGAACATAATTTTTAAGTAAAAACAACAACTGACGTACGGAAAACAATCCAAAAGTCATTACCTGTGAAATAAGACACTTAGACAAGCCTCATAGAGTCCTAAGTATTCCTTATACAATAAACCCCCATTAATAATTCATCACACACCCTAAATATAAACCTTTAGCCCTGGAGTTCATGATGAGGGATGAAAACAAAGAGGAAATGGAGAGGGAGAAGAACGAAAGGGAAAGAAAAAAGAATAGAGGATTTAAATTGGATAAATTTTCAAGATAAAGGGCTCTTATACTATGTTTCAGGAAGGGGACGGGAGGAAATAGGTTGAAATCTCTTAAATTATGCCATATCATCGGCAACTTTCATGGTCTGGTTGGGCAGTTTTCCAAACTGTTCACCAACTTTTTGGGAGCCATTGGATAAGAAACCCACTTCTGCACAGTTTGGACAAACAGTTAACTAATCGTGTTCCAATCATTCAAAACGACTTAGTTAAACTATAGATCCATACCACATGGTTTCTCCTAACTGTGAACAACCCGTGTTCCTAACAACTCCCTCAAAAAGGTAAGTTTCATGGTTTTTACTTGGATTCATACAACCCATCCTTTTCCTATGTATGTAAAACAGTAAAAGTTCAAAATGAATAGGAAACTTCCCCGTGAAAGTGTACCCACATGGGTTCTTCTAAATTGTGTCCCCCAATAAAAGCACTACATGACTACTAATCAAGAGTCTAGGATGGACAAAGAATAAGCATATATCTCCCCACCATTTATAAATTCTATAAATGGCGTGAAAAGAAGACAACGCACCATAAGATAAAGGCATCAACCACAAGAACACATTTCCTTAAGCGTCCTGAGAATCACCCAAATCCATCTACCATGAGGAATCTACAGGGGAAACTCTCTAAGTCCTAAGGCAACATATCTCAAAAGGAACTCAAAATCTATAAACAAATTCCATATCCAAGATTGACATGAATCTTAACCACAAAAAACATGAAGAATAACTCGCATGCATGCCTTAATCAAATCTTTCTTAAGGTTCTGACATTGAACTCTCTCTACATATTTTATCTGAGGCAACGTAAGATATCATTTGGAGGAGATAGTATTTAATGGTACCTTTTGATAATCATAATGAATAATTAGTACATCACATTAGGTATGGATTTTTTCCCATCATTTGATCCCAAATTGACTACCACTACATATTTTATCTGTGTGAACAGCTTGTTTGATATGCTGATTTTTTTGCAGGTCTTGTTTGGGTGTGCTGCTGCAAAATTTCATGTTACAGCAGGCAGGACATTTATCAGCGCTAAAAAAAGCGCTGAGCTTTACAACACTTTTTTAGCGCTGTTAAAGCCCGTTTTGAGCGTTGATAAAGCCCATTTTTGTAGTAGTGATGTGTTATAAAACACATGAATAAATGAAGAAGCGCGATAAATATTCTCACTGCTTTATATAGATATTATTGTCATGCGATGGTAGTATGGGTGGACTTAGATCCTCATGCATGGCTGAAATTCATTGATCTCGAAGCTCTTTCTTATTCCTCATTTGCTTATATAGGTACTAGCATATCGCGAAGAGAAGTTTGGATCTCGCTCAAACGTCGAGCGATTCATGTGCAAGTCATGGATACACCACAAGGTGTGATGCTTTTGTTTGCCACTTTAGTGATCTCTCTCAAACTCATGCAAAGGAGATCAAGAATGATGAAGTAACTCTTGAGTGTAAGGTATGCTTATTTACAACACGTTCTTCGTTACAGTTTTATCATCGGTTTCATATTATCTTACATTGAGATTCTTGGACATGAGTTTATATTGCTTTCGCTTGATCTAATAAATGTTATTAGAGTCTTACAAAACCCTTCAGTTGCATAATGACATATTTCACCATTGTATCTGAGTACTGAAATGGAATATACAAAGGGTGAAACTCATGAATACATTGTAATTCATCAATTTGTGTCTGTGCAATAAAATATTTACCCTCACTGGGATCATCACTATCATCAATCATAAACATAACAATTTTAGGTATAATCGGTAAGTTGCATGTATATGAATCAAATCCCTTACTCCTAATCAATTATAGATTCAAATTTGGAGTAACGTCGAGATTTAGTAAATCTTTAACAATGACAGTGAATCATGCTCATTTAGCACTAGTGATAGATTTTCCATTGTCACCACATAAATACAAGGGTTGGGATAATTGGTGCAATGTTGAAAATTTAACGTCATTAAAACTGTAATGTTTAGTGATGCAAAACGGACCCGCGGGCTTCGCGGGTATGGGGCAAATGTGGGGCGGGGCAGGTCTAAAAATTTTGATCGTTTAGAGCGCGGACCAATGCGGGTTGAGCCCACGCGGGTGCGGGCCAATGCGAGTTGAGCCCGCGCGAGTGCGGGCTTACCCGCGAGCCTAATTTTTAAAAAAAATATTTTTTTACAATACACGCTTCTTTAATATTTTAGTTTTTTAATAAAAAATTATGATTAAACCATGAGATATGATTTTTCACCATAATTATCATACTAATTCACCATTCATTCACATGTGAATTTTAAATAGGTTTATATTTATTGTTTTAATATGATATTATAATATTTATATTGTAATTATTCACCATATTCACATGATGTGTCATACCGCCTCTCGAAAAATGGAACTCATCCCTCATGCACATGGTTTCAATTCTAAAAGAGTTATTATAATCATAATATTTTTTGGGTCGATTTAATTTTGTTATTATTTGATTTTATTTTTTTATTAAGAAAATATGAAAAGTACCTCATTGGAACCCTAATATCCTCCTTTAAAATCGGTTGTTGTTTGAAAAGTCGTCGTTCATTCATAGGTCTAGCCGTTCGCATCACTCCACGACCAACATTATCATTCGTCGCCCGTCACCGACCGCTCACCTACTTTGCATCACAACAATTCGCCACCACATCGTCATCACTGCATGCCACCATTAACCCATAGAAAATAAAGTTAATCATATCCCTTAAAACTCTAGGTATTGTAAATTCACACTTCTCCCAACAACCATTAAGAACGAGAAAAAAATAAAATATTTAAATGATTATAAACAGTATATATTTTTTAAAATGCGGGCAACCCGCGAGCTTATGCGGGGCGGAGTGAGTTTGAAAATTTTTGTTCGCATTATATGCGTGTTTTTTCAGACAAACCTGCACGGGCTTGACCCGTCCCATCCGTTTCGCATTACTAGTAATATTTAGTAATTCATAAAAAATAAATGAGTTTTTAAATGTTTAAAAACTAAATTTTCTTTACCCCTCCGGGGGCATCCGGGTGGTTAGGGCTGAGGTTGGGTTCCTTGAGGCTGCGGATATTCGATTCCCGCTGATCGCCGCAAATTTGTTATGTGGCGCTGATGATTCACCGCCTCACGGGTCACATCCGAGACTCGAGGTTGGGTTCCTTGAGGTTGCGGATTCGATTCCCGCTGACTGGCCACAAATTTGTTATGTGGCTAGAGGTGTTAACTGGGCGGGGCAGGTCAGCCCGCGGGGCGGATCACGCGGGCTGCGGATTTTATTGTGCGGTCCGGCCCGGTCCACAAATAATGCGGGCTTAAAAAATAAAAGCTCGACCTTACCATGCGGGACCCGCGGACTAACGGGTCGGCCCACGGGCTTAAAAAAAATAATATATAAAAATATTTTTTAGCTTCATGAACCATGATAAAGTGGAACGAAAAAATAGAAATGTTTAAGATTTAGTGAAAATATTTAGTTTGTAATTAACAATATCTCTGACAACAACAACAACCATTAAAAGATTATATCTTTGATGATTTATGGGATTAATATCATCTCAAGTGGGTCATTTAACTTGACTGTCCAAATTAGTTTTTGGACAACAATACTCCTGCGTCTCTCGTTAATACTACAACTCGTGTATATAATATTTACTACATATATATATATATATATATATATAATAATATTTATTGTTTATTATATAAATTTATTTAATACATATAATATATTTATTACATATACATGTAATATATATTATTTATTATATGTACATAGGAAAATTTCTATTGAATTTTTTTTGTGCAAATTTATATTGGAAATTTCATGTGTAAATTTCCACTGAAAATCTATACTTCAAATCTTTACTTAAAATTATAATGAAAATATATTAATACATAAATAAAAAATTTAAATTTTCACTAGAAATTTTCATTTCAACTATTTTACAAAAAATGTTTACTACAAACTTCCATTGAAAATTTAATTGGAATCTCCACTTAAATTTATAGTGTTAAATTCAGCTTATTTTTTATTATAATTATACTGAAAATTTGATTAACAAAATTCTAAGATAAATGCATGATTAAATTTTTAATTTAAATATTTTAACTCATAAATAGATAATTTAATTTCACACTAAAAATTTGAACCGCAAATTTTCTATGGAAATTTTCAGTGCAAACTTCTATTGGAAATTTGTGACGCGAATTTTCACTAGAAATTGCCATTTTAATTTTTCACATAAAATTACAATGTAGATGTATTAAAATATAAATAAAAAATTTAATTTTTCAAAAAATTAAAACTAAAATAAAATTATATTAATATATATATTAAAAATGTAAATTTTAACTGAAAATTTTCATTGGAAATTTGCATGAAAAACTTTCAGTAAAGATTTTCAATAGAAAAGTTTAGTTCAAATTTCCACTTAAATTTCTGATACAAATTTCCATTTGACTTCTGTTATAATTATACTGAAAATTTGATTAACAAAGTTCTAAAATAAATGCATGCTCAAATTTTATTATTGAATTTTCCAGTGCAAACTGCCACTGAAAATTCTTAGTGCAATTTTTCACAGGTTTTCTACAGTTCGATTTTTCCATTAAAATTACAATGTAGACACATTAAAACATAAATAAAAAATGTAAATTTTCATTGGAAAATTACATTTAAAATTTTCATTAGAAAATTTTACAGTAAACTTCCACTAGAAACGTCCACTTAAAACTACACTAAAAATATAATGATACGTAAATAAAAACTATAAAATTTCATCATAAATTTACACTGAAAATTTACATCGGAAACTATGAATGAAAATTTCCATTAGAAAATTATAGTTAAAAATTCCCTTTAAATGCCTAATTTAAATCATCAAATTATATTTTCTATGCATTGAAATTTTACTCTTATGAGTTCAAATCAGTACTCAAAATTTGCACTGAAATTTTACACTGAAAATTTGTATTGGAGACTTGATTATCAAAATTTTAAAATAAATACATGTTTGGATTTTCAATTCAAATATATCAATACATAATACTATTATACATTTGTTATCATTGTTTCTTATTTATTAATTTTTTATAAGTTACTTTTAAATACTCATAGTAATATAAATAAATAAATAAATATATATATATAATTATAATAATAAAATTAAAATACATAAATCAAAATATTAGTAGAACGTTGTATTGCAAACAAAATGGTACTCTTGTATATCCGTTTTCATAATTATTGTATCAATTTTTAATACATTAATTCTATTATGTTACAAATAACCACATTAGTGTCATCTATCCCACGACCAACCTTACCGTCTGGTTTAAAATCTAAATGAGTCAATTTTTTCATGATTTATGTATGGTTTTATAAAACTTGAACTATTTTTTTCACACTTATGTTAATTTATTATATTATATTATTTTGTTTTATTTTTCAAGAATAATTTTTTGTAATACTTATAATTGCGGGTCAAACGGGACCCACGAACACCCGGCGGGCTAGTCCGCGCGGGCTGCGGGTTTTGCGGGTTGGATCAAATGCGGTCCGAATGTTTGCGGGCCTAAATTTTCAAGGCCCTAACCCACATAAATTCACGGGCTAACGGATCGGCCCGCGAATTTGCGGATTTTTTGACACCTCTATATGTGGCGCTGATGATTCATCGCCTCACGGGTCACATCCGAGACTCGAGGTTGGGTACTCACTTCAGCGGGGAAGGGCTACACCCGGTGGAGCATGATTTGTACGGATCGGCTTTGGTTTATGCGGAGGGGGAAAGAAACTGCATTTACGTTAATTACTTAATTTGCAGAATCCTGAATATCATGATGCGAAAATTTGGATGCGCAGTGAGCGTAACACCCCCACATCGTCTCCAGTTCAGGTGAATCCACTGGAGAGGATTCTTGTCCGTGAGCGTAAACATAAAGACAAGTCTAGACTGGTAGCCGTTGTAGTGCACCTGCCGAAGCCAGGGTTCATTCTGAATACAACTATGTCCCTTCTGGGTCCTTCCAAGTTTCTACCGGCTCGTTTTATCTCCACAAGCGTCCGTTGCTGCGCGCCTCTGCACTCTGTTCCTCCTCCTCATCCGAGCTCGGCATTGTCCCTTTCGTCATCGATTATTTACGCCCGCCGGCATTCCGTTTTCTACAAAACGAGGTAGCTGCTTCCTGCCTCTTATCTTTACATTCTCTTTGGCTTGCGATTTTTTTCTGTCTCCCGGAAAGCAAAGCATTTAAGGTTAACACCGAATGAAGTGAAACTATAAACCCTCGACCCGGTTTCTTGGCCCAAATTTTCAGTTTTTTTGTGATTTTTTTGTAAATTTTTATTTTGACCTTTCTTCATTCCTGATGGAGGTTTCGTGCTGTTGAGAGCTGATATTCAGTCCCTGGATCCAAGGAAACGAGGAAATGTTAAAAACAAAAACAGATAAAATTTTAAAATACAATAACTATGTTCACTCGCTTTAATTATTCATCTTCTGCACTTTACTGGGAGTCAAAAAATTGTTTCATGGTTTGGGTCTTCGTTTACTGTCTTTTAGGACAAGTTTTAGGCTAAGAAGGGTGCCTGGTCGGCTTTTAATTCGGAATGCAGTCTCCCCAAGGGCATCTATGTCGTCCAGTACTGCGAGTGAAGCATTTCAGGAGCGCAGGGCTTCAAAAGATTATAGCTCAGATCATATCCAGGTGTGTTTAACCACATGGGACTTTCAGTTTCCGTTGACATTTCAAACTGGATTTAAGCAGTTGGCGTTCCACTAAAATTATTTGCTGTGTTTTTATTCTTTGTTTTATTTCTCTTAATCATTCAACCTCTATTGATTTTTTTTGTGAGAAACCCATGTTAAAGCGGTGCTTTTTTCATTTTTAAAATTCCCAGTGTCTATGATCAAACATATATCAGTGGTACTGATTTGGCTTTTTGGTAGTGTGGCAATATCTCAATCTTTTTACATGATATTGTATCGGAACCAAATCTGGAGGTTAAATTGCTCTTGTGTTAAATTTAGGTTCTGATAGTCAGGCGGTGCAATGACTCAATCAATTATGCCCACTATTGTGTAGAGTGGCCTTGACTTGGAGCTGTCTTCCCGATTCCTAGAGTGCTATAATCTTACAGCTAGATGTCTTCTATTGCTTGGTTTAGGATTTTCTTAATTTGACCTGTTTTATTCTCCTTTGGGTGTGATTTGTTGATTTTCTTGTCTGTCTCTGTTATAACTCTGTTTACACTGTCATGGTCTGGTTTGTTCTATCCAACATTACTGGTTCCTGAGCATTTTCTCGTGAAAGAAAATCCTAAACCTACTTAGAAGCCTTTTTAAGCTCATGAAAGCCAACATATGATTTGAGTGGCATTTTCCTCCTCCTAGCAGTCTGATAAAAAACCTGGAGAGGGCTATATTTCAATTGAAGAGAGCTGCCTTATTCATTCTTATAGGCCCGGGGAAGGGGATCATCCATTGATGAGCCTTTTTGTGGACTAACAGGATATGCTTTTGTTGCATTGATATGCCAGGCAATGGTGCATTCCTGCATTCCTTCGTGTAAATGCATGGAATATATCTGGGAATGTATCCCTGAAGTTCATGGTGAATATATGTGTGTGCTGCAATTGAGATATGGGTGGATGCAAGGAGAATTAAATGAGAGTTGTGGCTTCAAGATGTTCATGTTGGTGACAGAGAAGTTTATGGACGTTCATCATTTTTTTTTCAATTTCATCGCCCCTTGTTTGCTTTTTTCACTTTGGGTGGTATTGTTTTTTTGGGAAGCAATCTCGTGTTGGAATGACAGTCCCTTGCCCATCACCTGCTTATTGTGTGTGCTTCCCATCAGGATACCAATTCCCAAAATTGTCATTGTAGTTCAAATAGTCTGGAATTTTTATTCCCCTAGTTATTTGGGCTAGTGATTGGTAATTCATTCCAAGTTATTGTGTTTCTGTTGGGGATAATGTATTTCTTCTAGAAGTGCAATATGTAAAGTGTCATGGCATGATCTATTGTAAGCACTTGAGTCATGCAAAGTGTGAATATTGTGGTCATGCGAATTACTTGGTGCGCTGGTCTTTCAAATTTCAAACCCTGTGTTGTGGATCCATGCCACTCTTCATATTGTTTTCATTATTATTTTTCAGGAGAGAATCTCTAATTGCTAACTTTTTAACATTTCCTTAGTTGGACCAGGCTTTAGTGCATTTAAAATGAAGGGGTCATCTTCTCTATCACTGTTGTCAAACTCGCGTGTCGGATCGTAGGATCGTTTGATCCTACGATCCCACCAAACGATCCTACGATCCCACCATCCTTGTCCGTGCTGCATTGCAATCAGGATCAGTTTCCTGCTTGGATCGCCGAGCTGGACACGCCGACTCGGTAGGATCGTGTCATTGTCCGATCCAGACGAGGCAGGCAAGGTGCAAGTTGATCTGTGTCAGATCGTCGAATTGGGTAAAAAATAGGTCAAAAAAGTCTTTGCACTCACTGCTCTCCAGCATCTCTCCCTCCTGGTGCCAAGTCCCGACTTCAGCTTTCAATCACTGGTGCATTTGAGGGAAGAGCAAACGATGACCGGAGGTAAGGAGATGACACAAATAGCGGTCCTTTACTCCTCCCTTCCAACCCTCTGTTCCCATTTCCGAGCCGACCAATTTTATTTTTTATTTTTTATTTTTTTGTATAGTGAGCCTCAATTATTTCTTTAAGTGGTGTGATGCTCGATTTTCCTCACGCGGATCGGTTATCCTCATGAGGATAAGTACACTAATAAGTGCATGCCATGTTTTTATTTATTTATTTTTGTTAATATTGAATTAAATTGTTTTAATTTAAGTTAATTATTCAATTAAATAATAATATTAGTATTTTTTATTGTTTTTACTTGTTTGATGGATGAATGAAATATATGCATTGACCTATGGTAGACTCTTACGATCCCGATCTGATCCGATCCTTGGAGCTACGATCCCACCCCCCTATTCCGATCCCAGGGTTGGATCTTGATTCCGACAACCATCTTCTCTATCCTCCTACATGGGGTTCTTAGATTTATTGTTTTGCAACTGCACTCTTCAAGTGTACTTGTTGCACGAGTGATACAAGCTTGAAGTCCAGATATCATCTCACAGGAAAAGAATTTCAAATAGTAATCAATCATCATCTCTATTATTTAGTGAAACAATTTGCAGTAATTGTTTAAGGAGAATAAAATTTAACCAATTCAAATTAGTTAGAAGCCAATTGAAGTTTCGAGTCTAATTGATGAACTTTTTTTGATAGAATTAGTTTAATAATAATAAAGACCAGGGGGATTGAAGTTTCACTGAGTTCTAGTAAAGTTAAATCATATGAATTTATTGTGTTCTCTTCCAACTATTGAATTCCTTAAGTTGGTATTATTCCCTATCAAAAACACCCATGTTCTTGCTGGATCCTAACCCGCTTTTGTAATTTTAGACAAAAACAAAACCCATTACGATCCATAGAACTCAAGTTATGTTTACGTGGTTGCTTGACATGCGTAAATATATCGTCACATAAATCATTCCTATTTTTAAGGTTGCGATCATAAGTCCATTCCCTTGGTTTAAACCTGCAATTCATTTTCAGCACAATGATAAAATTTCAAATTAGAAAATTATTGGTTGATATTTTCATACAATAACAAAAGAAATGGCTTGTGAAGAGAATTCAATAGAATATAAAAACATAATTGATCTAAATGAACTCCTCAATCGCACACCAAACTCCAAATAAGGGTTTAGTGATACACGTTTAAAACAAACACCCCAATGCTCCCTTGAAAGAAGATAAGAGAAGAAAAGAAAAATCAACATTTCTTGAAGCTCCAATCTCTAATGCTCCCTTGAGACGATGTTTCTCCATGAGTTGTGTTTTTTTATGGCAAAATTGAATCTAAATATACTACTACAAGGCTATGCATAGGGTGGAAACCCATAAGAGTCCTTCTCCAATACAATATCATTCTATAATACAATATGAAGACGATAATCGAAAATATGGAGGTTGATTGAAAGGTAGTGGCCAACTTTGGTGATAATATTGACAACACACTTGTCTTCTCAGAAGCAGTGTTGAAGATTGATCGACTAACCTTGTCATAGCATCTCATTTATACTCGAGTCACTGTAGGCTTGTGCATCATTGATGATTCAAAGGGAGAACCCAATGATCGACCAACAATTGCAACCTTGTGGGATTGTTGTTGCGGAGCCTGATCCGGAAGAATCCTCACAACGACAATTCGGAAGAACGTCCTAAATGCCTTCCTTCAGAAAGTCTTAACAACTCCCTTGACTTTGTGTTCCAAAACTTGGAATTATACAACCTAATCACCATGCAAAATCAACCATACACACACAATTGCAGAAAGAAAAAGAGAAATAGAAGCACACACAAGAATTACGTGGTTCAGACAAAAGTCCTACGTCCACGGGAGAACATTGCAATCACTATGATAAATGAAAGTATAAGAGATTACAAAAATTCTCACTACTCCCACTCAGTCGAAGTCTCCTTTCGACGACTTCTTAACGCTTGTCTGCAAATCTATCTTACCAGCTTGTCACACCTCATATTTATAGAGGCCTTCTCTCGGTAAATCGGTTCCTCCACCCTCTGAGATTCGCGACCGTCCTTCCGTTGATCGAGACAACCTTTGATACACTGTTACACCTTCAATTTGGTAGGCGACAACCAGTGAACATGCGTGCTGCCCAAGTATTGAAACTGTCCTTCCGATACTTCCAACAGAACACCGGAACAACATGCATCAGTCAAACTCCAACCGTTGATAGAAACCTCATTCCGAAAAACGATCCTTTTGGAAAACTTTTCGGAAAATTGAAGAGACTTTACAAATCCCAACAATCTCCCATTTGGAAACTGCTTTAAGGATTCCGATCTTCTGTATTCATCAAAGTTCACCTCCTTCCGGTATATGTAGTGTTCTCCATCTTCTTCTGTTCATCAGAGTTCACCTCCTTTCGGTACATGCAGTGTTCTCCATCTTCTTCTGTTCACCCGAGTCCAATTGAGTCGCAGTGTAGTCTCAGGCTTTCTTGGACTAACACATTTGTGAACATGTCTTCTGGATTCTGCTTTCCAGCCACATTCCAAACTTCCAACACACTGTCTTCCAGCAGATTCCGGATGAAATGAAATTTCTAGTCAATGTGTTTTGTCCTTGCATGAAAAACAGGATTCTTAGAAAGATGAATGACACTCCGATTGTCACCGAACAACATTCCTCCTGATTCTTTCCTTGAGCTCCTTCAGCAATCGCATCAACCGAAAAAACTACTTTCCTCATTCTGTAATAGTAACATATTCTGCTTCCCTGACAGAGTAAACACAAAACCCATCGTGCTCTTTCGTGAATCCATATCTCCCGTGAAATCTGCATCCACAAAACCTTTAATGGATCATTATCACTGAAACATAACGATGTATCTTTCGAACCCTTCAAATATCGGATGTTCCATTTCACAACCTCCCAATGCATCCTTTCGAGATTTGACATGAAGCGACTCACAACTCCCACTACAAAGGAAATGTCAGGCCATGTGCAAATCAATGCATACCTCAAACTTCCGGCAACTGAAGCATAAGACACCTTTGCCATGTTCCGGACTTCTTCTTCCGAAGATGGTGTTCGTGCCTTTGAAAGTTTGAAGTGTCCGATGGGAGATGATACATGGTTACATTCAATCATTCCAAATCTTTCAATGACCTTTCGAATGTATTCTTTCTGGGATAACATCAAAGTTCTGACTTTCTTATCCCTCACAATTTTCATCCTCAAGATTTTCTTAGACAAAACCAAGATCCTTCATCTCAAATCTTTCAGACAATTTTCTCTTCAACTTCTCAATCCATTGAATTTTTGGCCCCGCAAGCCATATATTGTCCACATACAAGAGCGGTATAATGAATGTTTCATCATTCCATTACTTTCGATAGCAACAGTGTTCGGAATCACACCGAGTGAAACTTTCTTCAAGCATGAAACTATAAAACTTCTGATTCCACTGTCGAGGGGCTTGCTTCAATCCGTAGACTTTTTTTCAACTTACAAACCAGTTTCTCCTTCCGATAATCTTCATAACCCTTGGGCCGAACCATGTAGATCTCTTCCTCCAAATCATCATGAAGAAAGACTGTCCTAACATTCATATGCTCCAAGTGTAAATTATCAGAGGCACCAATGCTCAACATCGTCCAGATAGTATGGTGTTGGACGATCGGTGAGAAAATCTCTGACGAGTCAATTCCTTTTGTTGGAAACCTTTCACCATCAACCACGCTTTGTACCTCCTACCTCTATTAGCTTCTTCCTTCAGACAAAAAATCCATTTGTTTTGCAGAGCTCGCTTTCCTTCCGAAAGTTCAGCCAACTCCCACGTTCTGTTGAGCTTCAAGGAATTCATTTCCTCCTTCAAGGCCAACTCCCATTGCTCCGAGTCATTGAGGGTAGCTGCTTCTTCCGAACTTTCCGGTTCACCAACATCTGCAAAAAGAAGAAAGTTCATATCAACCCCAAACCTCTGAATCAGTTTCATGATTCTAGTTAATCCTCTCAACTGAATTGGATGTTCTGAACAACTTGGTTCCACTCTTCCTTTTGGAACCGTTGCTCCCGGTACTCTCTCATGAGTCTCAACACCTTCAAAACCTTCTGATCTTTCTTCCGAATTCCTTACGGTAATCTCGTTTTGATCAACTTGAACTTCAACAGTTGACTTTTCCTTGACTTCCTTTATTGCCAAGTTTCGATCTTTCCACAAAAGTTTCTTGTTGAAGACAACATCTCTGCTTCGGATGACTTCCTTCTTATCATCCCACAAACGATATCCAAAGTTCTCATCACCAAATTCGATAAGAAAACACACTTTGGATATAGCCCCCAAATTATCTCTATTTTTGGCATCAACATGGACATATGCCACACTTCCAAAAGTTTTGAGATGGTTTACTTCCGGTCTTTTACCAGACCAAAGTTCTTTCGAAAGTTCTTGTCCCACAGTTGAAGCTGGACTTCTATTGATCAAGTAAGCTGCCGTGTTTATAGCTTCTGCCCAAATTCCCTTAGACATTCCAGAATAAAGTCTCATATACCGAGCTTTCTCTTGAAAAGTCTTGTTCATTCTTTCGGTTACTCTATTCTCTTGTGGAGTTCCAGAAATTGTCTTCTCGTGCCTAACTCCGGACAAAAGTTTTGGAAGTTGTGTCCGATGTACACCATTGTCTGTTCGAAGGCACTTCAGTTTCTGATCGCACTCCCTTTTAGCCAAAGCTTTCCACTGAAGAAAAGCCTGAAAAACATCGGATTTATTCTTTAGGAAGTAGACCGAGACCTTCCGAGTGACATCATTAATAAAAGTTCCAAAGTACAAAGATCCTTCATTGGACGCCTTCTTTTGTTTCCCCAACATACAACCCTCACATCTTCCAAAATCCATGTGATTGAGTTTAAGTATGCCATTTGGTGCTGAAACTTTCATATTTTTCTCACTGAGGTGGCCATATCTACAGTGCCATACTTTTGGATCTTTCGATGAAGTGCTTTTGATCATTGCAACTTCATCTTTGCTTCCAATTAAGTATAGGGTTCCATTCTTCACCCCACGAGCAATCACCATAGATCCTTTGGTTATCTTCCACACTCCATTCGAGAAAGTGGTTCCAAAACCTGCTTCATCAAGTTGTCCAACTGATATGAGGTTCTTTCGGAGACCAAAAATATGTCTAACATCTTTCAGCTTTAAAATACCTCCATTCTTCATACCTCCATTCTTCATTCGAATGTTAACATATCCGTTTTCAACTATCTTCAGAGTTTCATCATCCGCCTCATGTACTCTGCTCCAGCTTGGATACATAGTCCACCTTGCACCTCCACTCACTAGTTGAATGGAAAGATGCACCCGAGTCAATAACCTGTTATTCTTTCGAAATATTCACATCCAACAACAAATTGTTACTACCTTCCGTTGTACTGAATTTGTGCTTCCGGAACTTGGAAGCCTTTCCAGTAGACTCCTTTCGATTTTTACAGTCCTTGATATGTCCTCTCCTTCCGCAAAGCCAAAAGTGGGGCCTTGACCAGTCGATCTACTTCGACTTCTTCCTTGGTATTTATCCTTTGATGGCTTCTTCTGCTGGTCCTTCCATTGAGGTGACCGTCCCCGTCCGCCAACATTGAGAGCACTTCCGGAGGGTACTTGGACTTCCTTCCACCTCAACTCCTCATTAAGAATCAGATTTCGCATCAAATACAATGTCTGTCTTTCTGCTCGAATTACTCACTGCTTTCACCGTAACATCCCAGCTTTCCGGAAGTGAAGATAAAGTGACGCCCATAAATCGTCCTTAGAAGAAACCTTCACTGATTCAAGCTGTTTTGGGATCATGTTGAAATCATTCACATGGTCCGCTTGTTGGAGTTGGTGTCCTAGAACCAACTAGTTTGTACTTTAGATTACCAAATATATTCAAAGAAGTGAATATTAAATATATCTTATCACGTATTGATTGTTATTCTGCACGATTTTAATGTGATAATGTCTTAGGGCATCTGTCGCATCAAAATAGGTCATGGCAGTTCCCCGCTATGATGGGAACCTTGAGATGCAATGATGATATCTCTTAAATATTTTTCCTAGGGTCAGCATGACGAACTATGACAGGGCACATAGTTTGTTGATTGTTAGGTGCGAGTGCTCGTAAGAGCATGGAGCTACCTCACGAAGTTCGCATTTTGTGATCTCCAAGACGAGAGATTATGAGGACAAACCCGTCAATAGGAATTCCACATGTTTGCGTGTTATCGGATATTCTTATCTGCTAGAGTGTGTAATGGTCCTTATACTTTAAGATTATTATTAATACATATCGTGATTCGCGTACTTAGATGCATTGACGAAATCCGGGACACTATGTTCATGCTAAGCATGATACGTTAGGTACGCCATGATTGATATGTTATTAATGAATAAGTCGAGGGCGAATTTTTTTCTTCCATTTAGAGAAGTTAATATCTCAGCCTTTTGATTGGAATGAAACCGTCGAAATAAATTCAATGGTCATGGTGATTTAGACACGTTCATTCCGGATAGTCAAAGAAAGATATATCAAGCACTAATGTTGATGATACAAATATACAGCCTGTTTGATGAGATATCGAGACAAAGAGATCATTTACACAGTTCATGCTCGTTTGTGGTTGTCGACGTTGCGACATTAACTTCTTCCTTTTGGGTGCCTTGACCCTTTGCTAGATAGTAATTTTAGATTTTAGGCAAGTTCGTCTAATGCCAACGAGGAAGAAGCCTAGATGTTTCTGTTGATCTCAATTAAATTTTATTTGAATTTAATTATTGGAATAAATATTATTATCATGTTCGAGGAATAATTTTATTCAGGATTTCTTGATCGCATAAATTAAATAAATATTTATCCACAAGGTAATTATTTAATTACGTGAACATATTATATTTATTTATTTATTTATTGAATGAATAAATATTTAATTAAATATTTATTCAGGTGTTCGATAAATGTTGAGGACGAGCGGATTATGACGAGGTCCGACGATAAATATTAATTTGTAAGACAGTAAAATAATATTTATCGTTGCACCAGTATGCACACGTCATGAGAAAATAATAATAAAATTATTATTACATGGAATGAGGTCATTGAAGGGTTTAATATATTATTAAGGGCCTATGTGCAATTAAATAGTATTTAACCCCAACCCATAACTCTATAAATAGACTCCTATGTCTTTTGTGGTAGAGTTGATCGAATTGGAGAATTGTTGCTCGAGAGATTCTCCTCCCTTCATTTACTTAATGAGAGTGCAAAGACAATTCTTCAAGCTCGAAGGAATTGTCGCAACGATCAAGACGAACACCGCAGTGCAAATGATCCGCTGCGTTAGCACCCAACAATCCATCGGTGTTGTTCGGAGATCAAAAAAGCACGTGTGAATCACTGCTAGAAGAATTTTATACTTGGATCCTACAAACGCAATGACGGTAGACCGAAAGGGTTTCGGGCGATCAACATCTGCATCGAAGAAAGATCTCAAGACCGATGTATTCTTTTTTCCTATCCATTTAAATTAATTATAAATTTAATGTGAAAGATCCTCTTGGTTCCAGCATGCCTGTCAAGTTTCATTAGAAATTTTTTGTTGGTCATAGCTCCCACGTCATGTACATTGCATAATATCCGTTGAATTCGACAATTGTTGAGTCAGGTCCAACCCCGATAAACGCTTTCGCTGTGCCCGAAACCTTCAAGTGATATTTGAACGGTCACGTTCAAATTTATAATTATTTATTCGATTGTTGATCACTACACATTTAAAAGTTAAATTTCATTTCAAGTTTTATTTCTTTCTTAATCCGTCGTTGTGATCTATTCTTCCTCTTCGTTTCTCGCTCACATAACCAAAATCGGTTAATAATTAACAAAGAACGCATTTGAAGAACCCATCCAGAGGTGCCATGAACTTTGGCCGGACAACACGGGGTTACACGGTGTGTACTCCTTAGTCACACGTCATGTATCCTTATTCATTGCACCAGGGCACCCACATGGACTTTGGGTTGTTGTGTACTTAATACACGCCGTGTGCGTTAAATGCACCCACCGCGTGTAGACCTGCCAGAATGACGCATGATTTTGCTGGACGACACGCCATGTAGTCCACGCGTTTTCGCGGCGGAAAAACACAGGTCAAGACACGTCGTTTAATTAATACATCCTGTGTATTTAATACATGACGCGTACAGGTTGGCTGCCGTGCAACTTGAAGTACATGCTGTGTATCCCTCCTACACACTGTGTACCTCATAAATGTCCGCAGGAAGTACGCACTGAGTCCCTAGGTGTGTATTGCGAACATCCGACGAAGCAAAGTACATGCCGTGTGACCAACCTGCACACGTTGTGTACTTAACCTATTCACGCAGAAATATTAAATTTAATTAACTACATTAAATTTCATCGACGCGAGTCGTTTAATTGACAGTACATGCCGGTCGTTAGGTTTCATATTATATTAAATACTTAATTAATTCCGCGTAATATTCGAAACTGCAGTTCATGTATGGTTTTTGCATACTAAAGCCTCAGCGTGCATTAAATTGTACAACCAACGTAATTTTCATGTGTTTTGCGTGTCATTAATTTGACAATACGCCGTGAAATCATGATACATTCCGTGTTCCCAATATGTCGTGTGAGTGAAACTGTATACAACCAGGACCATACTGAGTAGTTCGAACAAGTACTCGCCGAGTTGATTCCAAGTACAAAGCCGTGTACCTTTTTTATTAAATTTTAAATAAAATAAAACAATTTATTTTATTTAAAATCACAATGAATGAGAATCTCTAGGATGATTGAATGAAATAAGATAAAATGAATTAATTGATTAGTAAAATAATTTATCGGATTAATTTGTGCGCGTATGTGTATGATGAGCTTTGGCCAGACCTATGCATGTATTCGGGCGCGTATGTGTATGATGAGCTTTGGCTGGACCTATGTTGTGGAGGCGACTTGTCTACGAGAAACACTTGGACGATGCGCTAGATGTCCAATGTTTAATGCTATCTTCCATGTCCAGTGAACTACAAAAATTTCATGAGACCATGGATGCAATGCTCATTGCTCAGTCATCTCCGTGATCTTTATCAGGAGAGAGCAAGACAAGAACGATTTGAGATCTCCAAGACAGTCTTCACGTGCAAGCTTGGAGAAGGCGCACCAGCTGAGCTTCACGTAGTCAAAATGATTGGCTATATCAAGCGTCTGAAAATTCTAGGGTTTAAACTACTTGATGAATTGTGCACCGATCTCATTCTCACCTCACCTTCTCAGTGCTTCTCTAACTTTATTGTGAATTTCAACATGAACAATACAGAGAAGTCACTCCCAGATCCCCTCACCTTAATTCGCCAGACGGATAAGGAACTGAAGCCCGTTTTGTCCTTATGGTGAATAAGAGGAAAGACAAGACAAAGAGCACCAAGACTAAGTCCAAGTCTAAGGCTTCTATGCACCATCCTTCCAAGAAGAGGAAGATCAAATGGGAAACAAGAGAGCAGGATGCCGTCTGTTTCCGATGTGGTAAGAAGGGTCACTGAAAGAAAAGTTGCACAGTGGGAAGCAATGCGATGCTTCAGGTATGTTTGTTATCGAGCATAACCTTTCAATTTCTACAAATTGGGTAGTGGATACTGCATGTGGTTCTCACATTTGTATACAAATGCAAGAGCCTAGTAGATTTCAAAAAGTTGTGCGAGAGGTGGATTTGTGGGCTGTTAATGGAGTAAGTTGGCAGCACTGGCCATTGGTGACTACCACATCACATTGTCGACGAGAATGATCTTGTGTCTTCATAATTGTTACTATGCGCCGAGAATTACCAAAAACATTATTTCCATATCTAAATTAGATATGGAAAGATTTACTTTCTAGTTTAGTAATGAAAGTTGCTTCTTTTATAAAAAAAACACATGTCATGGTAAAACACATTTCCATAATGACCTTTATGTATTAGATTATGAGAACCAAGTGTTGCCAATAGATAACAAATCTGATTCGCATGACTCGTACTACACCCAACTATGACATCATCGCTTAAGTCATGGAAACGAGAAACGATTGACTAAGTTCCACCAAGATGATTATTTAGATTAATTCAAACTAAAACCACTTGGTATTTGTCAATCGTGTTTACAAGGTAAAATGACCAAAACTTCATTCAGTGGAAAAAGTGAAAGAGCCACAGATCTTCATAACTTTTACAAGGTAATATACTATAATGATGTTAAGGTAATATACTAGAGTTGGTTCACACTGATGATATACTATAATGATGTTAATTATATTACTATTGTATAAAATGATATTACTTGTAATAGGTATTTTAGTAAGTTCCTAGTTCTTTGGAATAAATGACATTTTTGTTTTAATATGAATTATTATTTTTGGTTCATAACTTTTACAAGGTAATATTTTTCATAACTTTTACTAATGATTTTAGCTGGTATGAATATATCTACTCAATGTGGCACAAATCAAAATCCTTTGAGAAATTCAAAGAATTCAAGAATGAGGTTGAGAACTAGCTTGGTAAGAAGATTAAGAAACTCTATTCAGACCGTGGTGGAAAATATCATAATCAAGGCTTCATTGACTATTTACGGCAGTATGAGATTTTATCCCAACTTGGTTCTCCTTATACACCCAATGGAATGGTGCAAGTGAAAGGATGAACCACACTTTGTTGGACATGGTGAGGTCAATGATGAGTAATGCAAATCTTCCAATGTCATTTTGGGGATATGCGTTACAGATAACAACACACATACTAAACCAAGTACCAACTAAATTGGTAGACGGTATACCATACCAATATGGAGTAGAAAGAAAGCTGTGTTGTTGAACTTACATGTGTGGGGGTGCGAAATGTTTGGTAAGGCCTCTTTAGGCAACAAACTTGCACTCTGAGACACAAAGTGTATCTTTATAGGATACCTAAAGGAAACAAGGGGATATTTCTTAAGAGGGAGCACATCTCTAAAAGAGCTAGTGAGAATGAGATAAACTTCGATGAAGTCCAGACTCAGGATACACAGGAGTTGGTACAAGAACAAGTTTCACAAAGCCCCGTGGAAGAAACTATTCCAGAGATATAAGTACTGCGTAGGAGTACAAGAGAGGTTAAAGAACCTGAAAGATGTGGTTTTCTGGTCACTGAGGATAGTGACTCATTATTAGTCGACAAAAATGTTCCTCTAACCTACAAGGAATCAGTAAATGATACAGATGCTACCAAATGGCAAGAAACAACGAGTTTTGAAATAGATGATTCCATGTATCAAAACCAAGTTTAGATTTTGGTGGATCCTCCCGTCGATGTAAAGGACGTTGGTTCCAAATGAGCATTCAAGAAGAAACTGAACATAGATGGTTAAGTCAGTATCTATAAAGCACGACTGGTTGCAAAATGGTACAGACAACGTCAAGGCATAAACTATGATAAAACCTCACCAATCGCCATGCTTAAATCCATCAGAATTCTACTTGTCATAGCAACATAACATGACTGATATTTGACAGATGAATGTCAAAACAACCTTTCCTAACGAGAACCTTCAGGAAGATGTCTACACGACACAACCAAAAGAGTTTGTGACTCCAGGTAATGCCAGTAAAGTATGCAAGTTGCAGAGATTGATATATGGATTAAAACAAACATCCAGGTTATGGAACATTCGTTTTGATGGAGCCAATAAGAAATTTGGTTTCGTAAGAAATGAATGTGAGCCTTGTGTCTATAAACAGTTTAGTGGGAGTGAGGTCATTTTCTTAATAGTACATGTCGATGACATTTCACTTATTAGAAATGAGATACCAGTCTTACAGACCGTTAAGATGTGGTTAAATACATGCTTCTCCATGAAAGATTTGGGCAAAACAACATATGTTCTTGAGATCAAGATCTATCGCGATAGATTCAAGTGATCACTATATTGACAAGATATTGGGGAGATTCGGTATGGAACAATCCAAGAGGGGATTGTTGCCTCCTATCACATGATTTTTATCTTTCCAAAAAAATGTATCCTCAGACACATCAGGAGAGACAGAGAATGATAAGGATTCCATATGTGTCAACAATTGGGTCGATCATGTATTTCATGCTGTGTTCCAAGCTAGATGTTGCTTATGCCTTAAGTGCAGTTGGCAGATCTAGGAGACCGCCATTGGACGACTGTCAAAACTATTCTTAAGTACCTAAGGTGAACTAAGCATATGTTCATGGTATATGGAGGAGATAAAGAACTAGTCATCAGGGGATATGCAAATGCTAGTTTCCAAATTGATTAAGACGATCTGAAGTCGCAGTCGGGACGCGTCTTCACCATCAGTGGAGGAGCCGTGAGCTGGAAGAGCTCAAAGCAAACAGTGGTTGCTGATTCTACAACGGAGTCAGAGTATATTGCGGTTTCTGATGCAGCTAAAGAAGCAATCGGGATACGCAATTTCGTCCAAGCGTTGGATGTGGTACATAGCAGTAAAGATCCTATCACAGTTTACTGTGATAATACTGCAGCGGTAGCTTTTGCCAAAAACCAAGGTCACATCAGCGAACGAAACTCATACTCCAAAAGTATTATCTCTTGAGAGATTTTTCTCAAAGAGGTGAAGTTGCAGTGAACAATATTTTCATAGAATACAACGCGGCGAATCCCTTAACAAAACTCTTGTCTCAGCAGAAACATGATCTTCATGTGAGAGCTAGTGGACTAAATGTCGTTAAGTTGGAGTTTGTTGTTGTTGCAGAATCGTCGGGAGTCGCAATGACAGAAACGAGAAACGAAAGAAAATGCAGAAGAAAGGAAAGCAACTAGAACACAACGATTTACGTGGTTCGGGAATAATCCCTACGTCCATGGAGAGACAGAACTTCACTAATTCGGGAGCACAAATTACAAAGTTTTTCAGGTTAGAAACCCTAGCCCGAAATGGGCTACATATGGAGAAGACGATCCACTGTTCTGAACAGGAAGTCCGCGTCGCCACAGTGAAAGGCGACCACCTTTGTCAGAAGTGTTACAGTGGCTGCCGGCAGACACCGACATGCACTGTAACATTGCGGACTTCGGAATCAACTATACTGTAGCACTTTTGACTTCCAGCTGACAGCCACTGTAGCACTTTTGACAAAGGTGGCCGCCTTTCACTGTAGTGACGCGGATTTCCTGTTCGGAACAGTGGATCGTCTTCTCCATATGTAGCCCATTTTGAGCTAGGGTTTCTAACCTGAAAAACTCTGTAATTTTTGCTCCTTGACATGTCCTTTCTTCCCGCATGTCCAGCAGGTAGGACCCCAGCCCCCTTTGCCTTGTCTCGGCTTTTCCCTCTTGACCTTGATCGCCCTCTACGAATGTCTCGTTGTGAGTATCTTCCTCTTCCTTCGACGTTCAGAGCAGAACCAGAGAATCTGCCTGATTCTCTTCTTTGAACATCCTCACTAAGGATTAGGTCCCGTATATCTTTCAGAACCAGTTTGGTATTCCCCGAGGTATTGCTCACAGCTGTTACAGTTGCTTCCCAACTGTCAGGTAAAGAGGACAGTAAGACCAGTGCACATACCTCGTCACCAAGATCAATCTTCACCGATATCAGCTGACTTATGAGCGGACTTCCTGTTCGGAACAGTGGATCGTCTTCTCCATATGTAGCCCATTTCGAGCTAGGGTTTCTAACCTGAAAAACTCTGTAATTTGTGCTCCTTGACATGTCCTTTCTTCCCGCATGTCCAGCATGTAGGACCCCAACCCCCTTTGCCTTGTCTCGGCTTTTCCCTCTTGACCTTGATCGCCCTCTACGAATGTCTCGTTGTGAGTATCTTCCTCTTCCTTCGACGTTCAGAGCAGAACCAGAGAATCTGCCTGATTCTCTTCTTTGAACATCCTCACTAAGGATTAGGTCCCGTATATCTTTCAGAACCAGTTTGGTATTCCCCGAGGTATTACTCACAGCTGTTACAGTTGCTTCCCAACTGTCAGGTAAAGAGGACAGTAAGACCAGTGCACATACCTCGTCACCAAGATCAATCTTCACCGATGTCAGCTGACTTATGATGGTGTTGAATTCGTTGATGTGATCTGCAACAGTTGTAGTTGGTATCCTAGAACCAAATGGTTTGTACTTTAGATTACTGAATTTATTCAAAGAAGTGAATATTAAATATATCTTATCACATATCGATCGTTATTCTGAATGACTTTAATGTGATAATGTCCTAGGGTATTTGTTGACCGACCATCTAAGCATGCGTACTTCATTGCATTGAAACACCCCTTCACCGTGAAGGGAGTGGTCGATATCTTTGTCAAGGAGATAGTCCAACTCCATGGTGTTCCTAAATCTATTGTCAGTGACCGTGATCCTCTGTTTATGTGCCATTTTTGGACAGAGCTTTTCTGGTTGCGGGGGACACACTTACAGATGAGTTCTGCTTACCATTTGCAAACGGATGGCCAGACAGAAGTCATCAACTGCCGTTTGCCTCCTGCGGCACACATCCATCCTGTGTTTCACATCTCCCAACTAAAAAAGGCTATTGGGAAAACCATATTCCGCATTCCACCTTGCCACCCGACCTGGAGGCAGACTCTGCAGACTCATTGGAGCCCGAGACAATCCTTTCCAAGTGTGCACAAATCAGACGACATGCCCACCCACCCCCAACAATTGTGGGAATGTTCTTCTGATAGGCTGTTATAAAGAGCTGGGGAGGGGAGTGAGGGAGAGGAGCGAGTGTTAATCTGTTGCAACGACCTTGGGCTTGGGCGGGAGGAGAGAGAGTTGTCTTCCCTGTAGAGTATTTCCCTTATCCCTCTTCTCTATTTTCTCCAGCGAACTTTGTAACCCTCCTATAGTGGCACTTACTATACTGAAGGGGAATTCTGTGGGTCGTGATCTCTATCTTTAGAACAATAAATATTTTCCAAAACTAAATGCAACTTAATATTTATTAATGATTATCTACATTATTATATTATTAAAATTTAGGTACTTTTCTGCATATTAAAAATTAAAATTTTAGGTAGAAATAGTTTCACTGATTAAAAATGCATTTTTAATTTTTATTTTATAAAATGAAAACTAAAAACTAAAAATCGAAAAAAATTGAAAATCATATGGTCAAAATGCATGATCAAATGGAGCATGTAAATTAAAAATTGTTGATTGAAAAATTGATCACTCAATCAAATTGTGAGCGGACACACAATCCGTGAAGTGAATAATTATAAAATGAAAGGAAATGTATATGGAAGTATGAGTACTTGCAGACAAATCATAAATCACAGAGTGGAGGTAGCAACTAACCAGTCTGCAAAACAAGCAGTTTCTTAAAAATTGCACAAAAATGGTTGATTCTTGCTTCACAATCATAATTCTACGAATCATTGAACAATAACAAAGTCAATTACAAAAAAAAAAAAAACATTCAATCATCTCCCCATCCA
Source organism: Viscum album (assembly GCA_963277665.1). NCBI lineage: Eukaryota > Viridiplantae > Streptophyta > Magnoliopsida > Santalales > Viscaceae > Viscum > Viscum album. Next base: position 1,311,852,733 of record OY728137.1, read on the forward strand.
TCTAGCAGTCAGCTGTGGTGGGAATCCGGAGGGAGGGAGAGGAATTGGTGTGCCGGCGTGTCGTAGGGATGAGGCGGGGAGGGATTAACGATGAAGGGGAGGCATTGCCAGTGGCATGGTGGGGAAGTGAGGCGGGGTGGCGTGTAGGAAGCGTGTAGGAAGCGTTGTCATCAAGGAGGTGGGGGGGAGGGGGCGGTGGCGACGAGGAGGCGGGAGGCGGGGGAGCCTGGGTGGGAGGCAGTGGGAGGTGACATCTATGACGCGATGGTGGGGTGAGGTGGGTAGGTGGGAGGTAGGGAGGCATGGAGGCAGCATCAACGCGGCGGGGAGGTGAGGCGACAATGAGGCAAGTATGCTAGGGCTGCGGGAGTGATGCTGGGGTGGCGGGGGGGACAGGCCATGCTGCTCCTATCCATCAATTGCCTAAGCCCAAGGGTTTGTTGGGCTTGCCCTTGGGCCGGGGTTGGGCATGAGGTGGGTGGGTGAGGCGGGATCAAGTTGGGGATCAATTTCATTTTTTCCACGATCAAATTTTTGAAGATGCCATGCATTTCAAATTGAATTGTTGGTGCCTGTGTCCAGTCAGTCGGTCGGTCCGGTTCAATTTTAGTCAAGCCTGAGAAACCGAACCAAATTGATAACCAATAAATCTCTAATTTTATAAACCGAGCCGAACTGTTGTCCGGACTTAATTCAATCATTTACTGGTTTAATTCAGTTACGGGTGTTTGGTTTCGGTCGATTTGGAAAAACTTGCACACCCCTAGTTCCTCGAGGGACCCCTCAGAGCACTCCATGTCTGAGGAGCCAAGTGGTCAATGTTTTGGTGAGGGTCGAGTTGTAGCGTTCATGGAATTGGGGAGGGCTTCCTCTTGCATGGCGCCAACTGATACCAGTACATGTTTGCTAATTATGTTGGAGACGGGGAGGTCAGGGGCCACAGGAGGATGAGGGACATAACTGCTGATGTCGCATGGAGATGAGGAGGGGTGGGGGGAGCGGAAGCAGGGGCACGTCACTTGGGGAAGAAAAGGAGTGGGATAGGGTTTGTGAATGCTGAAGGATCGGGAAGGAAGACTGCCATATGTTTTGTGGGATCTAGGGAGGTAGGAGTGTGGGTTTATAAGGAAGGTTGGGCCGAGAAAACAGTGAAGTTCCCGGGGTCTTCCAAATCAATGGCAAAGAGTGGATAGGGTGCCTGATGACTGCCAACCGTACAACTGCTCATATTGGACTTACCTGAGGAAGTGATCCCATGCAATGTGTGCCTTGATCCAGCTGATCCACCGGAGGTCATCTTTGACTTGCCTGGCTTGACAGCACCACTCCTTTCACCGGACCCATATGATTTCATTATAGCAGAGTTGGTGTTGGGCCTTGACTTACCAGCAAGAGACGTGGCCCCTTGCATCATGGATGCAACAGTGGCCAGGCTTGACTTGCAGTTTAGAACGAACTCACATTGCTCACGTCATTCAATTTCTTTCAAGCAAGGGGAAATCAGGGTTTTAGGGCAATCACATGGATCCTTAAAACACTCCCATGATCTAACCGTATGATTTTATGAATTCCTGCACATTTTCTGAAAATGTGACGGCCTTAACATCAGAAACACTGGGTGGCCATGTGATTTGTTGGACTCAGATTACCTTTACAATTTCCGTGGCCTGGGGAAGATTTACGTGGCTAGGCTGTGTGAATTAGTATTCTCATTTGATCACTTTTCGGTTTTGGTTCCAATCACATGGTTTGAAAGTGAAAAACATGGCTAGACCATGTGTTTTGCTAGATCTTTGTTTCTGCCTTTTATCTATCTAAACCCATTTAGTCTTTCAATAATTATCTATCACAGACAATAGTTTGAATGTAAGTTGCACAACAGGCAAGAATTTTGAAAACTGAATCTATAAATACTTTGCATCACTATTGGTGAGGTGGTATGTTATGTATGGTGGATGTTGATGTAGATTTTTTCGTTTGTAAACACACCTAACCTCAAAAAGATTTCAGTTTCTGTAGTCTCTTCCTTTACAGACAATAGTTTGAATGTAAGTTGCACAACAGGCAAGAATTTTGAAAACTGAATCTATAAATACTTTGCATCACTATTGGTGAGGTGGTATGTTATGTATGGTGGATGTTGATGTAGATTTTCGTTTGTAAACACACCTAACCTCAAAAAGATTTCAGTTTCTGTAGTCTCTTCCTTTACAGAGAATTTGTAAACCCCAGTTGCTGCTTCTTTTGGATTATGCTTATGGCATGCCATCCTTGATATTTTTCATTCACATTTTTTCATTGGAATTCACACTTTGCTTTTGTGGTGTTCATTTTAGGTACTTGAAGGTTTGGACCCTGTTAGGAAAAGACCAGGGATGTATATCGGCAGCACAGGGCTGCGGGGTTTGCACCATTTGGTATATTTACTGTATATTATTTTCCATCATCAGTACCATGCTTAATGTTGTTTCGTGTCATGTCTAAACTTTCTTGTTTTTCTTTTTTTAGATTTACGAAATATTGCATAATGCCATTGATGAGGCTCAAGCCGAATTTGCTTCTAAAATAGACGTTTCTTTACTTGCGGACAATTCTGTGTGCATCACTGACAATGGCCGTGGGGTATGGTTTTTATTTCCTTGTTAAAAGATGGATATTTGAAGATGTGCACTGCTGTTATTGAATATTGCTGTTATAATCATAATCATAATAATATAACACTCGTGTGTGTGTTGTTTTTTGTCATTATTTCTAATGAGAATTGTTGGACCTAGTTTGTTCGGGCCTTGGCTTAGAGTCATGTATTCAAGCACGACATCGGTTTTCCTTATAAAGTATCTTGTTATTCTATCTATAAATAAGCTGTCCCACCTTTCATAGATCCTACATGGCTTCATATCCTTTTTTTCCCCATAACCCTAGCCGTGACCCTCCAGTTCCACTCAAATGTCACCCTTGCGTTAGTCGCGAACCTACCAGACGCAACCACCTCAAGTTGTCGTGCTCCACTAGGCAGGACTTCTCCCACTGTTGCGACCCCTTTGTGCCGTGCGTCCCTTCTGTAGCTGCACGAGCCTCACTCCCTCACCTGTCCTGTAGTCGCGCGAGTCAACACTTCTTTAGCTGGATGACCCTTCCCCTTTGTAACGACTGAAGTCATGCGAACGTTTCCAGGCACCCTCTCCTATAGCCACACCACCGAGGCATGATTCTCCCTCTCGAAAGTTCGTAATGTTTATGTATATATATTATTTGGCTAATAGTTTTATATATGTATATGCATATTCTCTTTCTAATATATATATATATATATACACTATATATTTAGGTTTATATATTGATATATATGTTTATGTATATAATATATATATTGTCAACAAGTTCATCCAATTTTCAACAAACCATGAGAACGATCCTTCTTGAATCATGTGTTTGTGTCTGTTGTTATTCAAAGGGAATTGGTCTAGTTGATACGGAAGAGCGCTTGATCTGTTACAGAATTGATTGAAGTAAATGTTGGAAGAAACAGGAAGAACTAAATGTATATAGTGAGTGGAATGAAAATATGTTTTATGGATCATTTGATATCGATACAAGTTTATATAATGATGTGAATCATATTGATGAAATGACAATGGTGATTGAAGATGAACTTACTCATTGTCTGAAAATGTTTAAGAGATTGAATAAATATGCAGATGTACTAATGTATGATGGTTGTATGAAATATACAACAGTATTAGTAGTACTAAAACTATATAACCTGAAAGCGGACAACTGATGAAGTCACCCCAATTTCACAGCGTTGCTTTCTCTGTTGAAGGATATGCTGCCAAATAACAATGAGCTTCCTTGTCGAACATATGAAGTTTAACGCATGTTATGTTCCATGGGTATGAGTTACGAAAAAATATATGTTTGCCCTAGCGACTGCATATTATTTCGAAAAGAGTACGAATCTCTATAGAAATGCTCCAAGTGAGATGCATCTTGGTATAAGAAAAATAAATCAAGTTTGTCAATTTTTGTTGGGTACTTTCCACTTAAAAGAGAGGAGATGAGTTAGAGGTTCATACCTTGAGACGGATGGGGGGGGGGGGACCCGGTCCGTTTGGACCTTGGCCCGATGTTAGTATTTGAGCCCCACATCTGTTTTCCTTATGATGTATCTAGTTATTCTATCTATAAATAAATCGCCCCACCTCTCATCCAGGTACGAGGTTTCATCCTACAAAGATATTGAACATTTACTCATGATAATGATCATAATACTTGTCATTTATAATGATGATGATGATGATCATCATAATCTTAATAATAATAGGTCGATTACATCCACCACCATGGAATACAATGCAAGGAAGAAAATCGCAGTAAACATGTGGTCGGGGATTTGACCCTTTGATCTGCCCCTCATCACCTCAAACCCATACCACCCCACCACCAACGGCGGGGCATAATCTTAATAATAATTATAATAATAATAGTAATAATAATTCATCAAGGATTTATCTAGGATCTGCATCATTTTTTCAATTGTGTAATTATTTCTGATACTTTTGTTTTTGGTAAATGATTCATGTTAATTTTTTGCATGCACATTTATTTTCGTTTTTTAACAAAATGCCTGTGCTTAAAATTGTTCTAAATGGTTTCAATGAAAACACGGCCTTCAATAGAGCTAATTGACGATATTTGATCGATGCAGTTGACTCCATTTAATTGGGTTTAAGCCTTGTTTGTTGTTGTTGTTGCCCGTGCCTAAAATTCAGTTATTAAAAATATTTTTCATGTAATATCCTTTTTTTTGCGAGGTTTGTGTCATTTGTGCGGGTTTGCAATGAGTTTTCTTTTTTCTTCTCTGTATCCATCTTCATCTTCATATTTTTCTTACAGATCCCTACTGATGTACATCCAGTAACAAAAAAATCTGCCTTGGAGACTGTGCTGACAGTATGTGTTCTCCTATTCTTTTATTTTTCTTCCATATATTTTTTCTTGCTTCCATTAAAAGGTTGTGTGGTGGTCAACTTTCTGTTTTACTTCAGATCACAGTAATTATTTTGATTACAAATCATTTGTTATGTATTAAGCTTCTCTGTGAAGATACCCAGTTCTTCGATATCCCATCTAAAGTTTTTCCAGCCATTAAATTCCTCTCATTGTCTTTCTAACTTATCCGACATGATGTTGTTTCTGAGTAATAAATTAAATCCTTCATGTTTTCGCATAATTTTTAACCGCACAAAATAATGTCTTGGTCAAATTTAAGGTTTGAAGGTGTTATTGAAAAAATCTTCATGCATTCATATATTAACAATAATTATAATTTTTCAATTTCTTCACAGGAAAAAATGATTAGCAAATTGCTTTTGAAATTTATTTAGGTTTTGCATGCGGGTGGCAAATTTGGTGGTCCAAGCAGCGGCTATTTTGTTTCAGGTGGTCTGCATGGCGTGGGCTTATCTGTTGTTAATGCCTTGTCTGAGGTACCTACGTTCATCTCTTTAGATTTTAATTTTTTTTTTCTGTTACAGAACTTTTTTTATTTGCCCGTTTTATTGAATTTTTAATATATTTTCAGAGGGCATCTGTTTTTGATATCAAAATACTGTTTTCTTTGTATTGATTTTGTTATTGGGATCTCTTCTGTACTCTTAACTGCTAGTGATAGGAATGTCAGCCGGGATACTGAGTCGTCCAAGGAGGTTGAAGGGCCTGGACTTCCCTGAACCGACCTACCACATCTATTACTTACCAAAGGAACAGTGGAAAGGGAAATAAGGAATAAATTTCAGGGACATTATTGTATTCTTTCTCAAAACTTTGTTAGCCTGGTAGTTAGCGTGGAACCTGGAGCCTTAGTATGGATTTTGTTTCCCTTCATGTGAAAGGGGTATTTAGTTGATGATTTGAAAGACATTTCTGCCTTGAGCCTGTGGAGAGTTGTTCTTCCAGGAGTAGAGCGTCACTCTCTGGAATTCTCTAGAGATTTGCATTGCACAGCGCAGAGAAATTTCATCTATGGCGCATATTACATAGTCAACTAAAAAATACACGATGACATTAAAATTAAGTCAGTATACAAATATCAAACATATCAAACCTAAAGAGATTATTTATCCTTTTTTTCATCAAAGAGAACATCATCATCAATTGGATCATCAGTCTTTCGATGTCCTCTTCTTCACTAGTTTCTCTTGAATCGTCTTCCTTTTCTTCCCATTCTTCAACAATACAAAGAGATTTCTTCTTGTCTTTTGTAACCGTGGATGTTAGAATGGTTTGAATGGAAGTAGATGCTCTGGTAGTATGAGTAGCTTCTTGAGCTCAAGAAGCTAAAGCTACATCTCACTAATTATCATCGTCAAATACAAGATTATCTGCTGCATCAAGTTCTTCTACTTTGCCAAAGATCCACTCATTTCAATCATCAATCTAGATCAATAGTGTCACGCTCATTAAGCTATTGCATCAAAACTCTATTATGTTTTTTTGACAAAAGCTCTATTATGTTTGATATAAACCAAATTATTTAATTTTGATTGAGCCAACCTATTCCTCCTCTTTGTATGAAGATTTTCAAATACACTGTAGTTTCTTTCCCAACCAAAAGCACCATGTGTGCGAATAAGAACTTTAATCGCAAGTTGTCTCAAATTAGGAACCAATGCGCCATTATTAGTCCATTAATGAGTTGATGTTATCTTTAGATGCGATTAATCAAACCCAAGCTCAGCTCATCGTCGCCATCAATGTTTGGAGTACCATAAAAGAATCCAGGATTTAAGTAGTATCCTGTAGCGCGCAAAGGATGTTGTAGTTGCACTCACTATCTTTTATCAATGATATTGAAAATATTTTTATATCTATCTTCATTGTTATTGAAGGCCTTGACGATAGCTTCTTTTTCTCTATCCATAGCTTCATAGATGCATCCTATTGGAATGGAAGAGCGGTGATCCAATACCCAAGATGTCTCATCTGGTAGACCTTGGTGTTTGTTTATAATGAATAATAATGATGACAAAATACCTAATATTCGACGCGGGACTTATATCCTCTACACTCCTCAAACTAGGTGTACCTAGTTAGGATACATAATAAAACAAAAAGAACCATCCCTTTGCTGGGGCGGAGCCCGACGCCACAACGGAAGCAGTCACAAAACACCAGAAAATTCACCTGTTGTTGGGGCGGAGCCCGACATCGCAACGAAGCAGTCACTAAACACCAGAAAACTCACCCGAAGGATTTCTCCATTCGAAGGAATTTTATAACGCACCCGAAGGATTTTTCACAACTCACCCGTAGGATTTTTTCACGCACCCTTGGACATACCATTTCGTTGTACCGCCGATCGTCACAATCGGAACACGCCGCTTGATCTCTGCAACCAAATGTACTTTCGATACATGGCTCTCCATCATTATAATGAATAACAATGATGACAAAATACCTAATATTCGATGCGGGACTTATATCCTCTACACTCCTCAAACTAGGTGTACCTAGCTAGGATACATAATAAAACAAAAAGAACCATCCCTTTGTTGGGGCGGAGCCTGACGCCACAACAGAAGTAGTCACAAAACACCAAAAAATTCACCTGTTGTTGGGGCGGAGCCCGAAGGATTTTTCACAACTCACCCGAAGGATTTTTTCACGCACCCTTGGACATACCATTTTGTTGTACCGCCGATTGTCATAATCGGAACACGACGCTTGATCTCCGCAACCAAATGGACTTTCGATCATGGCTCTCCATCACAGATCTCTTCGCACGCCGTCGTCGACAATTCTCTCGCCATCATCGCACGCCATCGTCTTCATCATCTCTTCGCACGAGTTACTGCAAGCGCAGTGACCTTTTTCCGATTATCTCTAGGCGGCTACATTTTCATCACGTCCCCATATATATAGAGTTGGGCATCACCCCTCTCAAAGATAAGAAAAATATATCCTTTTTTTTTTTCAAATCTCATCCAATGTATCTCGCTTTTTTTTTCGAACTCCTTTATCCCTTTCTTCTCTCTCATATTCAAATTTTAAAATCAAAATATCTCGACAATCTCCAATTTGATTTAAAATTTGATTTCTCCATTGACATCTTCACCAACACCGTCATCGTGATTATCCGCTCAACCGTCGTTGACTTTGACTTGATTAGATCCACCACATCAACTACACCTTATTTAGATCTTCATCTCCATCGGATTATCTATGTTGACATTAACATGATTCATCGCACCCATTACAGGTGTCATCTTTGCAGAAAATTCACCCGAACGATTTCTCCACCCGAAGGAATTTTACACCCAAAGGAATTTTGCAATGCACTCGAAGGGTTTTTCACAACTCACTCGAAGGAATTTTTCACGCACCCTTGGACATATCATTTCGTTGTACCGCTGATCATCACAATTGGAACACGCCGCTTGATCTCCACAATCAAAATGGCTTTCGATACATAACTCTCCATCACGGATCTCTTCGCACGCCGTGTGCACACCGAATTCACAGGATAAGGGGTGAAAATATCTTTATTTTTTTTCAAAAAACCTACCCCTCATATTCAAATTTTAAAATCAAAATATCCTTACACCCCTAACACTCCTCAAGCCGGATATAAAAATTCAAAAAACTAAAAACAGAAAAACGCAACAGCAAAGAAGCTCGACGGTGGTTCTGGCAGCAGCCAAAAGGCTCGATGGAGATCCGGGCAGTGGAGAAAGGTCCCGATGGAAGTCCGAGAAGTGGTGGAATGATCCGACTGAGATCTGGACAACCTAATGGAGATCTAGGCAGAAGTAGAGTGACCCAACGGAGATCCGGGCAAACTGACGTAGATCCAGGCAGAAATAGATGAGCTTGATGGAGATCTGGGCAGCCTGATGGAGATCCAAGAAGCAGAGGGGTCCAACGGAGATCCGAGCAAACCGATAGAGATCCGAACAGAAGTAGATGAGCCTGATGGAGATCTGGGCAGCGACAGAATGACCTGATGGAGATCTGGGCAGAAGTAGATGAGCTTGATGGAGATCTGAGCAGCCTCTAGGTAGTGATGAAATGGAAGCAAGGCCCTGACAACAAGGGATGGCTGGGATGACGGGAGCGGGGGTGCTGAAGACAGGTGCGCTCTTGTTGGAGCAGTGGCAAGAGAGTGGGCCTGGAGGTCACACCATCGAAGGCCGTGTATGGGGAGGGGGGCTCACGCCTGGTGTTGCAGTTGGGTGCAGCAGAGGGGGGCTCGCAAGTAGGGGTGTCGACGGCAGGAGGCGCTCGCAGCAGGGGGCGCCGTAGGGAGGTCGCAACCGCAACACTTGACTGGTGAAGTAGCGATGATGTCGAGAGAAGGGGCCACTGTGGCTGCTGGGAGATGAAGGGAGGGGGTGCGCAACGGGAAAGGGAGCCATCGGGTTTGGGTGAGGGGTGGCAGTAGGAGAATAGGGCCTATTGGCCAAGGGGGCAGCTGCCCCCCCTTTTTTAGGGTGGGGACGATGAGGGTTTCTAAGTGGGGGTTTGGGGTGGGGGGGGGTGAAGACAGGTGCCCCTGTTGGAGCAGTGGCAAGAGAGGGGGCCTGAAGGTCGCGCCATCGAAGGTCGCACCTGGGGAGGGGGGCTCATGCCTGGTGTTGCAACTGGGAGCAGTAGAGGGGGGCTCGCAAGTGGGGGCATCGACCGCAGGTGGCGCTCGAAGCAGGGGGCGACGTAGGGAGGTTGCAACCGCGGCGCGCGACTGGTGAAGCAGGGACAATGTCGAAAGGAGGGGCCACCGTGACTACTGAGAGACTAAGTTAGGGGGTGCATGACGGGAAAGAGAGCCATCGGGTTTGGGTGAGGGGTGACAGTGGGAGACTGGGAGCAGTAGAGGGGGGCTCGCAAGTGGGGGCGTCGACGACAGGAGGCGCTTGCAGTAGGGGGCGACGCAGGGAGGTCGCAACCGCGGCGCGCGACTGGTGAAGCAGGGACAATGTCGAAAGGTGGGGCCGTCGTGACTACTGAGAGACTAAGGGAGGGGGTGCACGACGGGAAAGAGAGTCACCGGGTTTGGGTGAGGGGTGGCAGCGGGAGAATAGGGCCTATTGGCCAGGGGGCCACCACCCCCTTTTGGGGGGTGAAAACGATGGAGGTTTCTTATTGGGGAGAGATAGGAAAATCTTTAGAGTTTGGGAGGCTACGAGAGGCCTTGGTGTTTATTTATAATGAATAATAATGATGACAAAATACCTAATATTCGATGTGGGGCTCACATTCTCTAACACATCCCATTGGACGCGCACTTTCATCATCAACCAATTGAAGAACTTCAATCAAAGGAGCACCCACTTTAAGATAATACAGAACATTGTTTCAAAATGAAGTACTTTGCACAATTAAAGCAGTCCTTTTACCTTCCTGTTCCTTTACCCACGTGCCACTGTTCCACTGATTCAAAACAAACATCTTCCTTAAATTGTCTTGTTGGTGGTGCGTGCTAGAGAGCGTGACAGTAGAAAATCTGGTTTTTGCTGACCGAGGCAGCTCTCTTTGTTAAGCGAATTGTCTCATAATGTATAGGGCTCTCACATGATTATAAATATAATCATCGACTGCTGTAGCCTTTTTCTATGTTGTTGAAAGAATCAAAATCTTCCATAGGTTTTCGAATAACATGGCCACACATGGAACCACACATGGAGTTTAGTACAGATTTGGATGAGTTGCTTCTAACAATTTTCCTGTTTAAAGTGAAGCGCGGCAAGTTAAAAAAAAAAATCAAAATTTTATTCAGTTGAAATTTTTTAAAAAATAGTTTACTTTAGAATATAGTGCTTACCAACATAAACATTACTGAAAATACTATTTGGGGCAATTTGAGAAACATTAAATTAGCCAATCTTTTTTTCAAATTTGTCTAGCAGTTCAAACATGTTTGCTGCCCTTTTCACATAAGATGAAGCATCAATGGATTCAATGTAGGCGGAGTCCTTTGGGTTATTCACGAGGAAAATGGTCAGTGTTTTTCTTCTTCTATATCTGTCCAACAATTTGTCATGATAGAATATCTATTACTTGCCTATTCCTCCCTATCGTCTTTTATCTAAAAATTTGTATGTTCTCATTCTTTTCTCAGCATAGGAACTTTCACCTTATGATAAGTTGGTGGTTTCATGCTTGAGCCATATTGTCATAGTCACTCGATGAAAGCTGCAAAACAATCATAGTTGTCAACATTAAAATAAATTATCGCATCATACACCTTGTAAAATAATTGCCCAACTTCCTCTTTTTTCTTGTTTGCATCACTAATTGTTGTTTGTGTTGAAGACCCCGCTTTCTTTTGTTGAATAACCTCATTTGGACTTGGAGTAAAATAATAATTTATTCCCCCCTGATTTTGAAAGTCCTTTGCTGCTGATACTTTAAATGAATTTATTATTTCTGCACCTGTGTTTGAACCTGTATAAGCCTTCATTTTTAAGATCATCTTCCCCTTAGTCTTCCATTTGATCAATATCCTCATAATTTTTGATATGACCAATGAACTTTGTTAAACCCAGTTTATTGTATTTCTGGGTAAAGAGTGTTTCCCAGCCCCACATCGGATTATTCCAATTTGTAATTTTTTTTCTCTATCTATAAAAGAATGTCTCCACCTCGCATCGAGCTAAGTGGAATTCACCATTCTACATGGTATCAAAGGGTAACTCCCAATAATTCTTTTTTTCCCTCCCATCCGTTGCGCTCCGCCCTCCCAAGAGATTCATCTCCGACGCCGGCGGAACCCTCCTACCGCCTCCCTGTGCGGCTTTCCGGCCCGCCTCCCCCCGCGGCTTCCCGACCCCGCCTCCCGCTGCAGACTCCCGACCCCGCCTCTCGCTGCGGCTATCCCGGCCCTACCTCCCTCCCGCGGACCCTTGCCTCACTGTACGACAATCGATGCAACCCCCGTTGTCGGCTCCTCCTGCGCGGAAGTCCCGCGCCCTCTCACTGACGCCTCTTGTGCGGAAGCCCCACACTCCATCTCTGGTTGCCTCGCGCCCTCTCGCCGACCTATCTGCGTGGCTCTTCCGCTGCACTCGGCGCAACAGCGTGATACAACCTAAGATCCAACAGTTTCAAAAGAGGACAAACTTCTTTGTATTAGCAGAAAATGTAAACAGAAATTCAGATGTTAGGAAGAAGATGATCCAGAGAGAGAGAGTGAGAGAGAGAGAAAGAGAGAGACTCGAGGGATCAAAGGATCCTCCCGCCCAAGCCCAAAGACCGCACTTCACAAACAGAATTCCCTTTTTTCCTATCAGTCTCTCCAGCTCCTTAAAACAGCCTCTCTAACAACTGTGAGCCCCCTCCCTGGAATATTCCCACAAGATCCCAAGCATATTAAGAGCCACACTCTTCCCCATTTAATGCCCCACGTGCGGTCCCTAACAAACCCTTCCCAGCTGTCCATCCAACCACTCCCAGCTGTCCAATCTTTTCCAGGCTGTACGCCCCACTTATAGTCTTCCATGCTGGGCCCACTAGCTCACTTCCCAGGCTGTACGCCCCACTATTAGAGTATTCAGTGGTGGGGGCTAGGTCTCTATCACAGCGCCACTCCTCCCGACGACCCACCTATACGCATACCCCTCCATCGGAATCCCATCGCCAACCCTCCAACGCTTGCGGCCTGCCTCCCGCGTGACGACCCTCAGACGACTCCTTCCCTGCGCGCGACGACACCAGGCAACCCCCTCCTTGCGCGCGACGACACTCAGCAGTCCCGCCTCCTCCTGTGGTAGCCCCACCTCTACGCCATCCTGCCTACGCTGGCGCCGCCCATCCGTTGATGACCTGATTCACCGACTGCTCCCTGCGCAACAGTGCCGCCCTCCTGTCGCCAGCGCCTCCTGCGGTTGCTCCGCGCCCCTCTTTGCCGACACCATCTTTTTCCGGCGCACCATCCGATCGGCCCGCCTCAGCGGATTTCCCGGCGCACTAACGACCGACCCCACCTATGCGCAGTCCCGTCTTCCCGTTGACCGGTTCTGCCTGTGCGGATTCCCGCCTCTCTGATGGCAGACTCTTCCGTGCTTCCTCACTCGATCACCGCCTCCACTCGCCTTGTCGATGAGCGGCTTGATTCAATAAATTTTTCTGTTTGGCCGAAGACGGTCCTGATGTCTCTCACCGGCATGGATCTCGACTCACACCTAGATGCTTCTCTGCAACCATTGTCAGATCCGAAATACAGGGCCTGGAAGCTTGCTTACATCAAAATCTTCGCTTTGCTTGTCCATACTGTGGATTGCTTGGTAAAGGATGTGACTCGGATGACAAATACGGTTGAGGAACTCCGGAATTCCTTAAATCTCATGTATTCCGAAACAAACAATTTTGCTCGTGTGTCAGTCGTTCTTCACCGCCTGTCCATTATCCACCAACAACACCGTCCTTTTTCGGCGTACTTCATTGAGTGGAAAGCCCTTCGTGATGAATTACTTGAGTTGTGACCCATTCCTCAAACACCAGAGGCAGCTTTGGCCTAGCGTGACCAATTATGTCTCTTCAGCCTTCTCCATGGCCTTGATCCCGAATATGCGACAATGACCACATAAATGCTCACTGGCCCCTCATCGCTTGAGATTCTGCTGGTTTATCATTGCCTTGGGAAGGCTCATCGGGTTCTTCCCCCACCCACTCACAGTATCGATCCTACTGCCCTTCTGGGCCGTGGCAGTGGTCATTCTTCGGGTGCTCGTGGACGTGGTTGTGGTGAGGGCTGTACTTGTCCTTTATGTCGGCACTGTGGAAAGTTAGGCCATCTCATCGAGCGATGCTGGGTTCTTCCTGGATGCCCGTCTCAGCCACATTGGCAGGGTCAGATTGCGGTCCACGACGCTTCCCCGTCAGCTTCTGATCTTCCTCCTACTCTGGACCTCTCCATGGATGAGCTCCAGCTTATTCACGCTCGTTGGGCCGCCTCACTACTTGGTTCTTTTTCGGCATCTATTGCCCATACTGGTGGTCCAACTGCTTGTGTCACACATCGCCAACCTGCTTGGATGCTTGACTCAGGTGCATCCGATCATCTCATAGGTGATGCAGGTATGTTATCTACTTACCGTCTGTATACGGGCCCCACAACCATCACTGTTGCTGATGGATCCACTATTCCTATTGTGGGATTTTGCGCCTGCTCCTTGAATTCATGTATTCGCCTGCCGTTAGTAGCAAATGTTACTCGAAGTCCTTTTAATCTTCTCTGTATCAGTAAGCTCACAAATGACTTTGACTGTATTGCTATTTTTACATCTTCTAGTATTGTGCTTCAGGAGCGGCCGACAAATCAGGAACTTGGTAGAGGTCAGCTTCGTGACGGGGTGTACATGTTCGATGGTCCGACATCTGTAGCTTGAACGACACTCTTTGCTCGTGCGTTGGATCTTTATTCTCGGTTAGGACATCCACCTGCTCCCACCATTCATAAGCTTTTTCCTAAGATTAGTCCGCATATTTTTTTCATTGTGAGTCATGTAAATTTGCGAAACATCATCGCATATCATATATTCCTCGGTTGGTAACACGAGCCTCCAAACCCTTTGATTTAGTTCATTCGGATGTATGGGGTCCCTGTGCAGTCCCGAGTCAATTAGGGTACCGATATTATGTATCTTTTATTGATGATTTCTTGCGTATGACACGACTTTACCTTCTTTGTGATCGGTCTGAGGTGTTTACTACTTTTCAGACCTTTTATCATGAAATTCATACTCAGTTTTCCACCTCCATTAAATGTTTCCGCTCGGACCATGGATGAGGATATTTATCCATTTTCTTTCAGTAGTTTCTCAGGGATAAAGACATCATTCATCAAACATTCTGCTCAGATACACCTCAGTAGAATGGAGTGGCCGAGCGTAAAAATCGTCATATTCTGGAAACTGCCTGTGCCCTCTTATTCCACATGCAGATGCCTCTTCTTTTTTGGGGGATGCCATCCTTACTGCTACATACCTCATAAACCGCCTTCCTTCTTCTATCCTTCATGGGAAGACTTCTTTTCGGGCTTTATTCTCCTCTCTCTCTCCTCACCCACTTTCACTTTGTGTGTTTGAGTGTCTGTGTTATGTCCGTGACACTCGTCCCAACCTCTCAAAGTTTTCTCCCAAATTCCTCCGTTGCTTCCTCGGATATTCTCGCACCCAGCGTGGATACCGATGTTTCTCTCCAGACTTACAGTGTTATATTATCTCTGCTGATGTATCTTTTATTGAGAGCACTCCTTCCTCTCCTCCCTCTTCCCATCCAGACATCACCATCGATGATTGTCTTCCTCTCATAATCCACCCACCATCGAATGTGTCCCCCGTCCAAGCCGAGGACACCATCTCCCTAGCTTCGTTCGACGCTCCTGCTCCGTCAGCATACGACTTGCCCATTGCATTGCGAAAAGGTACCCGTTCTTTCCAGAATACTTCTCTTTACACATCCTCATACAGAGGTCTTTCTGCTCTGGAGATGATATTTATTCCTCGCACGGTTGGCGATGCAAAATCTCATCCTGGGTGGCTTCAAGCAATGTGGGATGAATTGCAGGCTCTGGACGACAATCATACTTGGGATCTGGTCCCCCTTCTGACAAGTAAACAGGTGGCCGACAACAAATGGATTTATACGGTCCGCCTCAATGCAGATGACACTCTTCATTGCCTTAATGCCAGACTTGTGGCAAAAGGGTTTGCTAAGACATATGGTGTCAATTATTTTGATACTTTATTTCCGGTTGTGAAAATGACATCTGTTCGATTATCCATCTCTCTTGCTGCTCATCATCATTGGCCTCTTCATCAACTTGATGTAAAAAATGTCTTTCTACATGGTTTTCTTGAAGAGGTATATCTGCAGCAACCCATAGTTATTTACGGCGCACGACGCACAATGGTGACAGGGGCCCCCGGCGCAAAAGCGCACTGCGCGACGCACGACGCGTGACAATATTAACTTGCGGTGCATAGAAGGAAAAAAAACGTTGAAGCAAAAAAAACAATAAACAAAAAAAAAACAATTCCTGAAATATATAAAACAAACAATTAAATATTTTTAACCATATATCTCAAAAAAAAAAACAATATACAAAAAAAAAACGCAGGAAAAAAAAGTGAAGTGCTCTTCCCTCAATTGACAAAGGGGCGGACAACAGTAACCGGAAAAAAAAAACAGAAAACATTAATAAAATTGAATAAAAAAAATCACTACTTTGGGTTCGGTTCGCACACAAGGTGTGCGTGTGCGCCTGCCTTGGACGAGGAGGGTTGGGTCGTTGTGGTCGGTCGGTCAGGAAGCAGCTGTCGAGGGAGACGACTAGGTCGCACCGCTCGATTTGGTCCGACAGGGGCTGGGTTGCGGTTGTCGCGGGAAGAGGATAGTGCTGTGCAGCGGGGGAGGCCGTCGTTTGAGGTTTGTTTGAGGTATTTTTAACCGCGAATAGGTTGGCGCAGTGGTGCGCGCCACGCCATTGCGCACAATAGCGCGCGCCATCGAGCGCCTTTTCTGATGAGCCATGGCAAACCCATGGCGAGGTGCTCAGCTTCCTCGTGTGCGCCATTAATAACTATGCAACAACCTCCTGGCTTCCGTGCCTCAGGAGCCAGTTCTCATGTCTGTCGATTTCATCGCTCTCTATATGGACTCAAGCTGTCTCTTCGTGCATGATTTGGAAGATTCTGCACCGTCGTCACTACATTTGGCTTATCTCAGAGTATGAAGGACCACACTGTCTTCTACCGCATGACGTCCTCTGGCTGTATCCTGCTGGTTGTCTATGTTGATGATACCATCACAACTGGGAGCGACTCAAATGAGATTGTCTATCTAAAGGTGTATCTTCAACAATTTCAAAACAAAGATCCAGACCCTCTGACATACTCCCTTGGCATTGAGGTCCTCGTTTTCCGGACACCATCTTTCTCTGCCAACGGAAACATGCTTTGAATATCTTGTAGGATGATGGCTTGATTCTAGCAACTGCCTTTGACACTCCTCTTGAGCTCGGAGGACGGTCTCTTTATGGCAGCACAAAACCATATGCTCACCGAGAGGTACCCACGTCTTGTGGGAAAATGAAATTATCTCACCATGACTCGTCTAGACATTGCGTGCGTTGTTAGCAAGGTTAGCCAATTCATGGAACATCCAACAAAATCTCAGTGGGATGCTGTCCTTCGTATTTCCAATTGCATTAAGAAAGACCCTGCCCGTGGTCTTCGGTATTCATATCACGATCATATGAATATTGAGGTTTTATGTGATGCTGACTATGTTGGCTGCTTAGGTACCCGGAAATCGATGTTTGGCTTTGCCATTTTTCTGGCAGGGAACTTAATCTCATGGCGCACCAAGAAACAGACTGTCGTCTCCTGGAAATCGACGTCTGGTCTTCGGTATTCACATCACGATCATCTGAATATTGATGTCTTCTGTGATGCTGACTATGCTGGCTGCTTAGCTACCCGAAAATCGACGTCTGGCTTTGCCATTTTTCTGACAGGGAACTTAATCTCAAGGCACAACAAGAAACAGACTGTCGTCTTCCGATCCAGTACTGAATCAGAATACTGTGCAATGATCACGGTCACTACTGAAATTCTATGGTTTCGTCATCTTCTCCATGAGACTGGTTTCTCATCACAGTCGTCTGCTCATATTTGTTATGATAATCAAGCGGCCACGAAGATTGCTTCCAATCTCGTCTTCCATGAACACACGAAGTATATCAAGGTGGACTGCCACTTTCTTCGCCATCACCTCGAGCATCACCATGTTAGTTTCAGCTACATTATGACGATTGATCAACTTGCCGAAAACTTCACCAAAGGCCTCCCGGGAGCTTGACTTGACTCTCTCTCTACCAAGTTGGGCATCAACCGCATCAGCAACCCAGTTTGAGGGGGGTGTATATGGTCATTGTTAGTGTTTTTTTTGAGGGACTCTTTTCCAAGCTATCATGTACTAGCTTGAGGGGGGGTGTTAAACCCAGTTTATTGTATTTTTGGGTAAATGGTGTTTCCCAGTCCCACATCGGATTATTCAAACTTGTAAATCTTTTCCTCTATCTATAAAAGAATGTCCCCACCTCTCTTATCGAAGAATTCATTATTCTACAAACTTCATTTGATCTTTCAACATCTGTTTCCCCTCATCAGCAAGTTTTGCACTCTCCTCGGTACATGTACTGAACCATTTTGACATGATGTTGTGTTTCTAAAACCTCTAGCTAAGTCTTGTTTTATTCGTGTGATGCCCCCACTTGTCACTTTGCCACAAAATTTGCATTCAACAGAATTCTTATTTTTAGGATAAGCCAATGTACAATATACCCAGGCAAGATCTTTTCTGACCATTTGAGCACAAAACAACATAATATTATAAAAGAAAAAAATCTAATAAAGTTCAATATCAATTATGTTATGTACAAATAAAAAAAATTAAACTAAAAACAAAATTAAATCAAACTAATTTAAAAAAACAGTGGGACGTGAACAGCAATATAAAAAAATTTAAATTAAAAACTAAATTTGACAACCATATCAAAACAGAGCAAAAACAAGAGGATGCGAAAAGAACAAGATATAAAAAACAAGAGGATGCGAATGAACCGGGAAAAAAAACCCATACCCCTTCAAATTCAATTGACTTAAAAAAGAGGCGAGCAAAAAGAAATGAAAAAAATTTACCCTTGCAATAGCCTTCGGTTGACTGAGCATAGTGGAGGCGGACAAAAAACCCATTTTCTTTGATTTGATTGACCTAGATTTGAGGAGGTAGGAAAATATAAATATATAAATAATTAAAACCTTATTTGTAGACTCAATCAACTAAGTGGGGAGAAGCCAATCGAAAGTGATGGCGGCTGTCACTAGTCAGAGAGGCTTGTTATCTAGAGATGTTGCCTACCAAAGAGGGTTGCGAGGGGTTGGAGGGCAACATAGTGGATATATATTGCAGGGGTGGGGGGATGCAGAGAGATGCATGGATCTAATATATCAATGTTTTCTAAAAATTCGGTTTATAAAATAGCACAAATTGCACTTTTTTGCAGTGGTGCAAATGGTGGCCATGGCACGCACCATGTCCACACCATTTCATTTGGGCAAACACAACTTGTGGTGCGTTGATCCTCTCACATTACGAGGTTCAACACACACAATAGCTTGCCTTTATAACACCGCTCCTACATTGCCCGCCTCTCCTAGCAATCCACCACAAACTCCACGTTGGTATCGCTGTTTCTCCCTGACCTTTGACGTTACGATGTTTCTGTTGATGTTTCTTTTATTGAGTCCTCCATTTTTCCTTTTCCGAGTTAGACATCTTAATCTTCTAATTTTGAACTTGAGGTCTCACTTTCAGATTTGCTTGGCCCACAACCATCACTCATCCCGATGATTGTGGATCTCGATTTGGCTGAATATATACCCATTGTCCTCACATCCATATTACCTCCAGGAAAGCTGCCTCTTCTGCACTTGATGACTCGATGACTCTAGACATTTTGCAGATGATTTGCCTATGACACTTCAGAAAGCACCGCACTCATGCCAATAAACTACAACTTTATTCTCTTTCTTACCCGGGATTATCCATGTCTATGTCTCATACATGCGATCTTGTACATCTTCCATCGAGTAAGCAGATTGTTGGCTGCAGTTGGATCTTTACAAGGTGTATTAATGCCAATGGTTCTCTAAATCGGCTAAAGGCTCGTTTTTTTTCCAAGTGATATACACAAATGTGTGGCATCGAGTATTCTGATCTGTTTTTTCCCATCGCTGAGATAGCGTATGTTTGTTTTTTTGTCTCTTACTGCCGTTAACCATCGGCCTCTTCATCAGTTGGATGTGAAAAATACATTTCTTCATGGATTTCTCGATGAAGAGGTATATATGGTGTAACTTCCTAGATTTCTTGCTCAGTGGGAGTCTTATAATGCTTGGTGCCTTCGCCGCTTGTTGTATGGAGTCAAGTTGTCGCCATTCGCTTGGTTTGGGCACTTTTGCATTGTTGTGGCCGATTTTGGGATGTGTTGATGCAAGAAAGATCCCTCTGTTTTCTATCATTAGTCTACTCCAATTAGCATTCTTCTAGTTTTGTATGTTGATGATACTGTCATTATAGAATGTAATGATGCTGACATTAGCCGACTCAAATCCTTTATTAGAATTTTCAAATGAAGGATTTGAGTCCATTGCAATATTTCTTTGGGATTGAGGTTTCCAAATGCACCAGTGGTTTATTCATTTCTTAGAGGAAATATGTGCTTGATTTGCTATAGGAGAAAGGTATGATCTGAGCAGACTTTGTTGACCCATTGCTAAAATCCGAGAAGTCTCTTCACACTAATAGTGAGACCTCCTTACCTGGAAGATGTCAAAGGCTTGTGGGCAAACTATAAACTATTTGACACTGACTCGACTTGACATTGCTTGTGCAGTAAAGCAAAGTGAACCAATTCATGAAATTTTTGACAAAGTTGTAGTGGGAAGCTGTTCTTTCACGTTGTTCGATGTGTGAAAAAAGGAACCCGACTTGGACTCATTATATTTAGATCATGCACACTCAAATATAAAAGCTTTTTGTGATGTTGACTATGCATGATGTTTCTCATCCATCATCTAGGAGATCCACATCTGGCTTTGCTGCATTTATTGGTGGAAATTTAATCTCCTGGCGTAACACTGAGCATATCATTATTTCTCAATCCAGTGCAAAATTGGAGTACCTGACCATGACTCATGTGACAGTAGAGATTATTTGGGCCCAACGGATCCTACGTGAAATAAGTTATCCTATTAGGGATCTTGCTCAAATTTGGTGTGAAAATCTAGCATCGGTTCGGATTGTCACCAATCCAGTCTTCCATGAGCGAACGAAACATATTGGAGTTGAATGTTACTTTGTTCAAGAGCCGAATGAGAAAAACATCACTCTTAGTCATATTTGAACTGCAAATCTGCTTGTAGATATTTTGACAAAGGGAATTCTTGGGGCTTGTGTTCATTTAGGGTTTTACAAGTGTATTCCTTCAGTAGTAATATACCTATTTTTTACGGTATATGGATGTTGATAATTTATTTGAAGATATTTGATTGCTTCGACATCAATATCTGGCTTAACGAGTCAATAACAGATGTTTTGGTTTTTATGGATGGCATTAATGGATGAAAGCTGCGGCATTGATGGATGATATTATCAATAAATTTGCGATCAAGTCCAATTATTATTTTTTGCAAGAGATGCTTTTATTTTATTTGTTCCAAATCACAGTTTTTATGGTATATATTTTGTAGGAGTTTACATGACACTGAAGTGTTGTAGTTCAGTCCATTCCTTTATTTTCTACTCAATGTTTTTTATTTTGAAATTTAATTTGAAATGATGTTATTATAATTGTCACACGTTCACACAGAAATTTTAGCTTTGAAAAAAAAATCCATACTGGTTTACTGTGATGCGGATCATTAATCCTTTTTTGTTTTTAAGTTTAGGAAGCACAGACTCAGATATTATACAGATATGATGCACGTTCAGCACAGTGGTATAAGGCTCGTTTCAAAAATACGGACATGAATTTGTGATTAGATACGATAAACTAAATATTTATTTTTTGTGTTTTAAAGGCCGTCTTAATTTTCTTTAATGGATATATTGATGCGTAGTTTGTATATGCGAAAGGAATGTCGTAACACCATCATCTCTTTCCCACAAATCTAGAATCCTCCCCTCTATCTCTCTCTCTGTTGTTTTTCTTTTCATTTTGGCAGACTGGCTTTTCTCACACAATCTTTGGTATATATTAGATGCATATTCAATTTAATATCAATAAATAGTTGATCTTTTGTGTATTCCAACATACTTATTTTCAGTATGTAGCTGCTTTACTTGTAATTCTGAAGCGAGTATTTTATTTGGAATTCTTATTGAACTCACATTTTCTTTTGTCCATTTTCTAACTTGTGTGGGAGTTTTTCACTGCGAGGCTCAGAGTTTCTTTCTCACATATTTCTCTTTCTAGATGACTAATATCGTCATGAAGCGGGGACTTTGGCTTCCCTTTGCTGTCCTCAATTCAATTGCTGAATGTTAATATTTTCCACTTTCACATTTTAACAGATTTCGTTGAACTGTTCTTTTGCATTTGGTAATTGGTTTACATGCTCTGTCATTAAGGGTATTTAATTTATCCATTCCTTGATTCTTAGGTATTGGAAGTTACTATTTGGCGTGATGGCATGAAATACACACAGTCTTACTCACGCGGGAAGCCGGTGACAGCTCTGAAAAGGGATGTGCTTTCAGCTGAAGCAAATCGTCTTCATGGGACACGCATTAGGTTTTTGCCTGATAAAGAAGGTTTTTCTTGACTCATTGTTCTTACTTTCATGTGATGATTTTTTGTATATTCTTCATTCGTATTTTCTGAATGTTTTTTTTGGAAATTTTACATTCTCTTTTGCTCAACTTTTTCGCAGTCTTCACTACTACTACTGAGTTTGATTACAGCACAATAACAGGACGAATCCGAGAGCTTGCTTTTTTGAATCCCAGGGTAAAAGAAAACTAATTGTGCTTCATTTTTTTGGGTGCATTTGTTGTATTACCATTTCAATTGAAGGCCTGGCTCATTTTTTTCACTGTGTTTTTAAAACAATGAGATCTTTCTGTTAACAGAATCCTGTTGGACTTCCCTTTCATGCGATTTCAGAGAAAAGACATTGTTAGAGATGTGTAATTTTGTCCAAGTTTTTTCTGATGACTTGTAAAAATAATGTATCTCACATCAGTAATGATTATAGAATTGAATGTTTTTTGGTTGACATTGATTATACATTTTTCGCATTTAATTTTATTTGGAAAATGAAAATGATTTAAGTTTTAGAAGACTATCTTGTTGGTGACTGACCCATGAAGCTTTGTTGCAGAAAAATATGAGTTTAGGACTATTTTGTTCAGCTTATGTTGTTGAGTTTTCCTGGTTTGCGTGATTTTTTTTTTGATTAGTTGGCCTTCTGTTTGATCATTATTTAGCTGGCTTATTGGGCTGTCTCAAGGTCAGCTTTCATTGCTTTATTAAATTTGATACTTCTTTTCTCATATCTTTTGAACGCTTTGTGTGATTGTGGTTGCAATGAAATGTTCTCGTGCATTCTTCATGGTGGGAGGGGTGAGAAAACCCCAAGAATAGGCTGTCCAGTGGTTGAATTAGTTATCTGCAAGTCCTTTAATTTTTTTTTGATTGGTTGGATGATTCTTGTTTGTTCATTTTTTTTTTGTTTATTGTTGATTTGCTAAATGTTTCATTTCTGTTGAAGTGGGCCGTTTTTCTTTTCTGGCTATTGTTCTTGTTTCTAACAATTCATTTTCTGTTCTGGCACTACATGTGTAGCTGAAAATCAGTGTTAGAAAAGTGGATAAGGACCCAGAGAAGAATCAGTATGACGAATACTGCTATGCTGGGGGGTTGACGGAGTATGTGAAATGGCTAAATGCTGACAAGGCATGTCTCCTGCAATTTCTATTTAAACCTATCTTGCATATAAAATCTTGTAAACCCTTCTCCCCATGTTAGCTGCTAACTTGTCTACATCACAAAGAAAAATGTAGCCATTGCCAAGTTCTTGCAAGGGAAGGAAAATTTATCTCTCTCTAATTTTGGCAGCTCTTTATATGATTTTGTGTTATGTTTTTATAAATGCGACAACATGTTCTTTCTTCCAGACTCCTCTTCATGATGTCATTAGCTTCAATCAAGAATCAGATGGAATCACCATAAACGTAGCTCTTCAGTGGTAAACTACTAATATCTCAGTATACTCTACCTTTTGCATTTGGTTGTCCTTCAAAACGATCCAGCCTCGTGATAATGAAAATAAGCTGCTTTTCTAAATTATTTTTTAAACATTTCGGGCTAGGACTATGATTCACATGGATAAGGTTAGAATATGACAGTTGTAGAACATGATCACCTTGAATGATTTGTTTAACGGTCCTTTTAGGTCCACCTTTACCCGATAGAAAGTAGGGGCTGTCTGTGTGTATGAGCAGGTTGGAATTAAAAGTTTAGGGGGGCAGTGTTGTAATTCCACAATCGTTAGTTTGTTGGCAGGTTGGTTAGGAGTGGGTGCGATCATAAATGGGGGGCTAGCAGTAGGAAGGGAGATTAGATATTCATTTAAGTTTCCAGCTGGTTGCTGAGTGGGCCCGGTCCTTGAGAGGATTTGGCCAGGCTTTTCTGGAAGTGGTCTTCCAGGGGAGATCCCCTCTATCTTTCTTCTACTTCTGCCTCCTCTCCCCTCTTTAACTGCTCCTCCAACTGTAATTCTTCTTCTATTTCGGTAATTCCAATACAACGTTACAAGTTGTCTTCTACATTCTCTCTCTCTCTCTCTCGCACACCTATGGTTCTAACATTACCTCTTTTAATAAAAGAATTAGTCATTAAGGTTACCCTATGAACAAGTGCATCACTAGGTCTTCTTCTAACATGTCAAAACCATCTTAATCCAGTCTCATTCATTTTCTCGTCTTTTGGATCCACTTCAGTTTTCTCTCAAATACCTTGATAGGGGGCGGCGGTCTCAGGGATCCTGGAAGGTGTATTCCAGGAGGGGCAAATCTGTCCATCCGGGTAACTAACCTCTCTCGGTGGTCCCCTCCCTAGATGTTAGAAGATGTTAGAAGATTCCTCCATTAGGAGGTTGTAAGGGGAGTGGAGGGGGAGTAAGAGGAGGTAGGAGGAATATTGGTTGCAACGGCCTGGGCTTGGGCGGGACAAGGAAGAAGCCTCTCCCTTATTGTATTCCCCTATTCTTCTTCTCTTTCCTCTTTTGGTTCCTCCCCTTCCAACAATGTAATTCATCTTCTCGGGCATTAATACCCAGACGAAGGAGGTTGTGGGGTTCGTTTCCTATCAGTTTGGTCTGACCTGTCGAATTCCTTCTCACCCGTGGCGGGGCGTGCGATGGAGATTCTTGATGTTTTTCGTCCCTCGCAATGGAAACACGGCAGCATTCGCTGGACAGCGTCGAGAATCGGGTAAGACGACTCAAGATTTCCATTGCCAACCTGGAATCATCGATGGAATTTGATAGGAACCTATGAGCTGGAGGCAATTAAGGGGTATATTTGTCTTTGTAAGGGGTTAGTTTGTTGGGGGAGTTTGGAGTATGTTGGGGGGGATATTAGTTGTTAGAGGGGGGCCACGTGGAGGCGAGATCTATTATAAATTTGAATACATGAGCGAGAGAGGGGAAGGGAAGAGAATATTGGGAATCGGCCTTTGCTTGGGAATTGACCTTTTGGCTTGGGAATCGGCTAGTGGGCTTGGGCGGAACTCTCCCGAGTCTTCCAATCTTCTTCCTCTTCTATTTGTATTCCTGCTGGTTATCTTTATATATACAAGAAGTCAATCCTCTGCCTTCGGTGCTATTTCTTGGATATCGCACGGAGGAGTCATGCGCTGCCCGCTCCCGATTAGAAGGCTCACGCTCCTTGCTCGACCTTTGTTTGAAGGCTGCGCATGCCTGGATGACACACAAGATCATTGCCGGTTTTCTTCATCCACCTCGCATTCGCTCCAAGGTGACACCCATGACCGGCTCGCGTGTAGGAGACGACCGCTGCTGCTAGGGCAACTTTGCCGATTTCGTTCGAAAGAGTCATGCACGACGATTTTTTTCTTCTCCACCTGACGATTGTACGATATTTTCCTACGAGGCCCGCACCCTGTTGACTTACGTTTGGAGGAGGCGCACTACTGGTTGGGCTCGCTGGATTGGGTAACACCGCCGATTGCAGGTAATACTCTTTCAGAAACACAAAAAACAAGGAAAAAAATATAATCGGAGTGCCGACTTTTTTGTTGGAAAAAAAGTGCGTCGACTTAAAAAAAAAAAACCGAGAGCCCTACTTTTCGTTAAAAAAAAACAGAATCAAATCAATGACCACGTTGATGGACGTGGCGGAGGAGCGCGTGCTGCGGATTAACGCCATGCTATATAAGACACCACAGGTGCAGACTCAGTTCCAAGTATCCTATGCAACATGGCTGCATCGTTTTGCGGGAGATGCCGCCTCACGGGGAGCGACCTTCACTCCCACCGGCGATGGCTACATCACAACAACAAGAGTCGTTTGTTTTTGACAACTGTACTCCATGTGATTTGGCGAACCTGCAACAACCAACGGTGGAGCACACTTCATCCCCACCAGTGCTGATTGATGGAGCACCAGGGAGGGTTACTGCACAGTCCACACTCATAGGAGACGCACTTCGTGATAAGGAGAATCTGCCTGCCTTGACGCCGACACTGCTTGCGGGACATTATGCGTTGTTTGCTACTACACAAAGGCAGCAGGGCGATTGCACAACATTGTTGGGACTTACATCGACAGGGGGCACTTGGACAACGACTCAAGAAGCTCAAGCCGCACTCGGGAAATTCTGGTTGTTGATCCATTCTGCTGTATTTTTTTGGAAGTCGCATGGAGATTGGCTAACCCATGCAGATGTTCGGAGCATTTGGGAGATAGTTTGGTATACCTCGACGGAGAGGTGGCATGCTAACGGACCACAATAACTCGGTCCGATAGCTGTGGTGCTGCTTGGTTTTGCGCCAAGCGCAAACTCAGGGCGGCGAATATGGAAGATTGCTTGGCTCGTCTACATGGCACGACCCACCTTTCTTCAGTCTTGAGGACAAGATTGTTTTAGGGGGTGACGAATGATAAGAACCCATGAGCAGGAGACAATTAAGGGGTATATTTGTCTTTGTAAGGAGTTAGTTTGTTGGGGGAGTTTGGAGCATGTTGTGCGGAGGGGGGATATTAGTTGTTAGAGGGGGGCCACGTGGAGGTGAGATCTGTTATAAATTAAAATGCATGGGGGAGAGGGGAAGAGAAGAGAATATTGGGAATCGACCTTGTGCTTGAGAATCGGCCTTTTGGCTTGGGAATTGGCATGCGGGCTTGGGCGGAACTCTTTTGAGTCTTTCGATCTTCTTCCTTCCCCTCTTCTATTTGTATTCTTGCTGGTTATCTTCATATATACAAGAAGTTTGTCCTCTGCATCTATCAGAATTGGTTCTCCAAAACCAACGAGCTTAGGTGCAGGAGCAGCGGGATCAAGCCGAGTTTTGGATGGGATCAGGCTGAGTTTTGGACGGAATAGGTGCGTGAATTGGCGGAACATCGCAACTACATGGCGGGTCTGGCGTGACACTGGGACAAGGTTCCACAACAGGTAGAGGACCGCCCGTCCTGAGTGACGGGTCTCTTGGCATCGCACGCGGGGGAGTCTGTCGTATCTGGGCAGTGCGATTGGGAGCCTCGAATCGCTCTATTCCCCAACGAGCTGGGTTCAGACAACTTAGCCGCAACCTGTCAAGTAGAATTACTAGTTTTCAATAACATGAATCTGCAAGGGTGGACCGCTCGAGCTGAACTATTTTTTAGCCTTAATCAAACATCGGATAACATGAAGGTCTCTCTCACACAACTTAACATGGAAGGGATCACAATTCACGGGTTCACCGTTGTTAGAGAGGTTCACCCCATAGTCTCTTGGCCAATCTTCAAAGACGAGCTCATAGAGCGATTTGGCGGGCTGGAAATCCTGAGCCCCTATGAAGAATTGACACCCCTCCATCAGCACGGTACAATTCATGATTACATAGAACATTTTGAATACTTAGCCTCATTATCCCGACAACCTGAACGACAATACATGTGTTATTTCTTGCATGGCTTGCGTGATAACATATGCAATTGGGTTCGTATACACAATCCGGAGGCCCGCTTGCTTGCAATGCATTTGGCCAGCCATGTGGAGCTCTCCATCAAAAAAGGGGTGGCTCTTGGCCGCGGTGCCGACCCCTGCACCTGGTCAGGGCGCGACTCTTCTGGGTGGTAGTCGGCCCTACGATCCAGCTTGCAGCCTCAACATTGGTTGTCAACTCGACCTGACCGACAACTGTTTTTTTGAAAGAAATGGACCGGGATAAGAGCCACCTCTACCAGGCAACTCGAGCAGGGGAGTTCGACACCTCTCCTCTTAGGAGTGGGATGTCCGATGAAAGAAAGACTTCTGTTTTAGTTGCGGGAAAGCTTACATCCTGATGCACAAGTGTGTGGATTCCGGGATGCGAGTCATCTTACTCAGCGACGACGAGATTGGCCTAGAAGACACCATCACCACTACCGCGGACACTTGAGCAGGGGGAGGCAACCACCCCCACTGCAGAATGCACGGTCTCTGTCAGCAACTGCAGCTCGGCCTGGGAACCTATACCTGTCGGCTAGATGCCCATGTGTTGGATATTGGAGGCTTGGACTTAATCTTGGGTATAGCCTGGTTACGAACTTTGGGGGTCGTCCAAACTAACTGGAAAACCATGACCATGGAATTCAACGTTGGGGACCGGCTGCACATTCTCCAAGGCACTACGGGGGCTACTTCGGTGGTCTCCTCCCTCCACTCGCCTCACCAGCCCTCACTGTGGCAGTGGAACCCAACACTCACTAAGGGTTGCTGCCTCACGCATTCATGAACCAGACACCCACCGGCCCCCACCGGCCCCCACATCTACAATCACAAGAGTTCCTTATCAAGTGGTTTTTAGGTAGCCTAGCGGTGTCCCACCTTGAAGACCCAGTGACCATAAAATTACATTGATATCGGGATCGGTGTCCGTTCGCCCCTACTGGTATCTGTATACCCACAAAAATGAGATTGAGAAGCATCGAAGTTGCCCCAATCCAGCATTATTCGAGCTAATACAAGTGCTTACTCTAGCCCAGTTTTACTGGTTAAAAAAAAAGACAACTCGTAGCGAATATGGTTTGATTATCGAGCTCTCAATAAATCCACAGTGCTAGACAAATTTCTCAGTCTAGTGGTGGATGAGTTGTTGGATGAGCTACACGGTGCCACACTCTTCTCTATCTAAAGTCCCCGACTATCATCAGATCCGTATGCGGGACGACGATGTTGAGAAAACAGCTTTCTGCACTCACAATGGCTACTATGAATATCTGGTAATGCCGTTTGACTTCTCCAATGCTCCTACATTTCAATCAATGATGAATGATTTGTTCCAGCTTCATTTGCGTCACTTCATGCCTATATTTTTTGATGATATATTAGTCTATAGCCCCGGGTGGGACACCCATCTATAGTACTTAGAAACTGTCCTTCACATCCCCCACAATGACAATTTCTTCACCAATGCCAAAAAAGGTTATTTCGCACAACTAAAGGTTGAATATTTAGGCCACATTATTTCCCCATCTGGTGTCGCTATGTATCTCATGAAAATTCAGGCTGTGTTAGACTGACCGATTCCCACAATGGTTTGCGGCATCCACAGGTTCCTTGGCCACACCGGATATTATCAGAAATTCATTCAAGATTTTGGCAAAATCGCTCAACCCTCAACTGTTTTAACTCGTAAGAAGGGCTTTCGGTGGACTCCAGAGACACAATGAGCTTTTGATCACCATCTGGAACACATTATTACTACAACTCCAGCCTTTTCCATGCCAATTTTTTCAAAGACTTTTGAGGTGGAGTGCGATGCATCCGGTCGGGGAGTTGGAGCGGTACTCATGCAAGGACAACGCCCTATAGCTTTTTTCAGCAAGGCCCTCGCTGAGCGAAACTAGTCCAAGTCCGCTTATGAATGGCGTTAGTCTTAGCCATTCCGCATTGGCGCCCTTACCTTTTGGGGCGGCCTTTCATCATTTATTCCGACCAACAAAGTGTTGGATTGGTGTAGTCCGATCCGTTTTGGATGATGTTGGGTCAAATGCTTGTGGGCCATACTGCGCACCAGGCTGCAACTCTGCGGATCGAACTTCGCGGTGATCGCGTTGGGGGTTGCAGGGGGTAACCCGCCCCTGCTTCGGGGGCCAAAGATCCATTGTCCAAATTTTGGGGAACTGTAGTAACTCTGACCAACTATACCATAGTTGACCGAATGACACTGACATGACACTGTAGCAGTGCAAACTTTGGAGATAACGGTACTGTAGCTCCGCGGACTTCCAGTCGTCGGCCGCTGTAGCAGCTTGGTCTTGGGTGGCCGTGGCACTGTAGCGATGCAGACTTTCTGTGCGGTTGGTGGCACAATACTTCATCTTCTTATTACCCTATTTCGGGTTAGAGTTTCTGCGTGTGAAACTTTGATATTCTCCCTGTAATTTGTGCTCCCGACAATAGTGAAATTCTGCCTCTCCGTGGATGTAGAGATCAGTTCCCTAACCATGTAAATCGCTGTGTCCGTGTTCTTCTTCTTTTTCTTTTGTTTTCGTTTTTTCATTATTTGTAAACTTGTTCTGTCGCAATGACTCCCTACATTTCCGCAATATAAAGCTTTAAGTTTTTGCTGCAGCAGTGCATCACCACTACTGACCAACAGTGTTGGATCGCCAAACTCCTCGACTATCAATTCAATGCGATCAATAAATTAGGTACTGAAAATACAGTTGCTGACGCCTTATCCCGTAAAGAAGAACCGCCAGAGTGTCTCCTTTTCCAGTCCTTTCCACTCTGGCAGGAGGGCAGCCACCAACTCCCCTCTTGCAGTCTTGAGGACAAGACTGTTCTCCCGAGGGGGAGTGATAGGGCGCGACAGTCCCAGGGATCCTGGAAGGTGTATTCTAGGAGGGTCCATCCAGGTAATTAACCACTCTCGGTGATCCCCTCCCCAGTTATTAGAAGATTCCTCCGTTAGGAGGTTATAAGGGGAGTGGAGGGGGAGTTAGAGGAGGTAGGCGGGATATTGGTTGCAGCGACCTTGGCTTGGGCTGGACGAGTAAGCAACCTCTCCCGTATTGTTACTCCCCTATTCTTCTTCTCTTTTGTCTTCTCTTTCCTTCCCTTCCAACACCGTAATTCATCTTCTCGGGCATTAATACACAGACGAAGGGGGTTGTGGGGTGCATTTTCTATGGTACCTTCATTTCTAATCTTATCCATCTTAGTATATCCACATGTCCATCTGAACATTGTCATTTCTATGTCCCTTCAAAGACCATCACTCACTACCATATAGAATAATTGGTCTAATAAGAGCCCTATAAAATTTACCCTTCAATTTCAAAACAATTTTACTATTACAGAGCACTCCAACAATTTTTATTTTATCCATCCATTTTGAATTGCATAAGAGACATCTGTATTAATATCTCCATCACATTGGAGAAATGAGTCTAAATATCGAAAATGATCAACTTTTGAAATAACTTGGTCTCCCAATCTCACATCCATATCATTACTAGACAATCATTTTCTAAAACGACACTATATATTCTGTCTTATTCTTATTAAGACAAAAACTTTTCGATTATAGACTCCAAGGCAACTTTAAATTGATAGTCTCTTTGGATTCTGCAACGAGAACTATATCGTCCGCAAAAAGCATGCAATTAGGTATCTCATCTTGAATATGCCTTGTAGGTTCATCTAAGATCAAAGAAAAAAGTATGAGTTTAAAGTCGAACCTTGATGCAGTCCTTTTGAGACAGAGAAATTTGCAATGTCACCTATTGAAGTTCTAACTCGAGTCAAACTCCTTTCATACATGTCTTGAATTAGTTTAATATATATCACCTGCACCCCTTTTCTTTCAAGAGCTTTCTATAAAACCTCTCTATGAACTTTATCATTTGCCTTTTCAATGAAAACCATATGCAAATCTTGGGATTTTTGTTGAAATTATTCCATATGTTCTCTTATCAAATAAATTACTTTTGTGGTTAAATGACCAAACATAAGACCAAATTGATTATATGAAATTTAGTTTCCTTCGAATCTTGTGTTCAATCACCATCTCCCAAAGTTTCATGGCATGACTTATAAGCTTAATGTCTCTATAATTCTCACAATTTAGGATGTATCTTTTTTTAGACACTAGTACTAGAGGACTCTTCCTCCATTCCTCGGGCATTTTCTTTGATTTCATAATCTCATTAAATAACCTAATGAGCCAATTAATACCCAACTCGGCATTTTCTTTGATTTCATAATCTCATTAAATAACCTAATGAGCCAATTAATACCTAACTTCCCTGAATATTTCCACACTTCAATGCAGATGTTATCTAACCCAACCACTTTATCATTTTCCATCATTTTTAAATCCTCTTTAACCTCAAAAGGACGAACTTCTCGATAATAACTGTAATTGAACTCCTCTCTACTAGTATAGATTATCTAAGTCTAATCCACACACCCGCTCTTCATTGAAGAGATTATTAAAGTAGCATCTCCATTTTTGTGTTTAGAAAAATTTAAAATTATTCCTGAAATGATTTATTATTTTCTTCAGTCTAAGGTGGTTTTTTTGATAGGTGCTCTGATGCATATTCAGATACAGTGTTCGGATATGCTAATAGCATATGCACGATTGATGGTGGTTCTCATGTAGATGGCATCAAGGCTACACTGACAAGGACTCTTAATAATCTAGGGAAGAAATCTAAGATCATGAAGGTTTGTTGATTTTTTTATGACTGCAAGTCTCTCTCGGTCTTGTTCATCAGACTTGTTATTGTTTGGTCGTTCATTTTTTTAAATATTGACTGCTGATCCAAGTAGTGTCATTTTCACATGTGGACTGCTGACTGCAGTGTCCTTCCTCCTGCACAGTCTCCTGTAAGCTAAATGCTCAAATATGGTTTCAATTTGATGTGTTTCTGGATTGACTGGGTTGATTATTCTGAATTCTTCTTTTACCAACAGTTTTGATCTCCAAGAAATGCACTAGCAATTATCCAAAGAGATGAAAGAAAAAAATTGAAACAGAACATGAAGTGTTATTGATTGTAGGCCTTTCTGGTTTAATAAATTGATAATTGTATGTTTGAGCATTTGATTTGTTTTCTTGACCTCTGTCATGGCTCACTGAAATATTATCCAAAGAGATGAAAGCAAAAATGAGAACTGAACACGGAGTGTTGTTTTTGATTGACGCCCTTTCTGGTTAAGTAAAATGATAATTGTATATTTTAGCATTTGCTTTGTTTTCTTGACCTCTGTCATGACTCACTAAACCTAAGGTTTCACCATGTTGTGAAAAGGTCTCAGCTTATGTCTCCCTAGAACCCATGACTGGGCAACTTGAGCAACTTGAATATCCATGACCAAATCAATGACTCATGACTCAAATATTTCTGTAGAGTAACTCGAATATCCATCACCAAATCGATGGGTCATGGCTCAAATCTTTCTTAGGCTCATGGCTTATTAGGCCTGTTAACTTTTGGGTGAGTGCCGATGATGAGTGCCCTGCTTAAATGATCTATCAAGAATTTCAAGAAACAAATGCATGGCACATTGCTTACTGTAATTTCCCTAATCTTTTCACTTGAAGCCACAAAAGCTTGAATGTATGAATATTGGCCCCCATATAAATTTGATATTTCAACTTAATAATTTTACTAAAAGTAAGAAAAATGTTCATGATAGGCTGTCTTCTTAAACAATTTTTTTTAATTAATTATATATATTTTGTAATTTTAATTGTTAGAATGGAGGAGCCCATAACCTAATGTCCAAGATACCTCCTATGGGAGACCTTGACTTTTATTTATAGAAAACAATAACAATGACTCAATACATAATGTTCGATGTGGGACCGGACTGAAGACACTCTCCGACACTCCCTCTCAAGTTATGTTTACCTAGCTTGGATGCATAATAAAATAAAAAAGGCCCATCATGCCAACTCAAACGGTTAGAACGACGCCTGTCATCCGGACCTAAAAAGCTGGGTGGAATGGCACCCGTCTTGCAGATCCAAATGGATGGGTGGAAGGATGCCCATCTTACGGCCCAAAAGGCTGGGTGAAATGATGGGGCGAAGTCTGACATCGCAGCGGAAGCAGCCGCAAACACCAGAAAATCCACCCCAAAGGATTTTTCAAACCTGAAGAATTTTACAACACTCAAAAGGATTTTTCATACTCACATGAACTCGCTATTTTGTTGTACCGCCGATCTTGGGAACGGGGACACGCTGTCTGATCTTTGCAACTAGGAAGACTTTCGATACATGGCACCGTCATCATCTCTTCACACGCCATCGTCGACATTTTCATTTGCTATCGTCGACACGCCATCGTGGACGTAATCATTGTCTCTGCTTCATTCCTCTTCTTCATCGCTTCGCACGAGTTACTGCAAACGTGGTAGCCCTTTCCTGGTTCTATCACTCGACGATTACATCTTATTGGCCATTTCTCCTTTGTTGTTAGGGTGGAGCCCGACATCGCCGCGGAAACAGTCACAAACACAAAAAATATCTCTTTTTTTCAAATCGCACCCCATGTTTTACAACATTTTTCAAACTCTCTTATCCTTTCTTTTTCTCTCTCTATCTCAATCAAATTTTAAAATCAAAATTCCCAACATGAAACGGTGCCTGCTGACCCAAAAGGCCTGCTGATACGGCACCTGTCTTGCAGACCCTGGTGCAGATCTGGAGACGCAGGAAGAAGGTGGCTTGCCTGGGGAAAACAGATCTACGCAGATCTGGAGTTGATGCAGCAGATCTGGGCGGCCCGGAGGAGTCTGCGTGCTGATGGAGCAGTGCCGGGAAGCCGTGCAAGAAGATGGAGGCCCTGATGCGGATCTGGGAATCCTTGCAGGCGAGCTGCACATGAGACCGGGCCAGAGGTGTCCTGTGTTGAGCGCTTCGGGGCTGCTTGGAAGCTGGTGTCCTGGGTGCGCACGTGTGGAGCAGGAGGGACACGGCAGCTGGAGGGGCAGTGACTGGGCCAGAGGTGTGCCTGGCAAGTTGGCAGGGGGACCGCCCATTCTCCCAGGGTTCTTTCTAGGTGAAAAAGGGAGAGGAGAAAGAAGGGGCTAGGGTTGGGGTACCCGTTCCGATACCATGTTAGAATGGAGGTGCCTGTAGCAAAAACTCAAATAATAATGATGACTTAATACGTAATGTCCGATGTGAGACAAAACTCCAAACACCCTCTGACAATATAATTGTTTGATAAGTATTTCTCTCGACTTCTTTACTTCCCTTCTTGACAAACTTACTACAGCCTGCAAGCTCAGGTGCGTATTCGTTGCATTTTTTTTTAAATGGTAATATATTTTGGTGCATATTTTAATTTTTTTTATTATTCCAAGTGCGTGGGATGGTTAAGTGTTATGAAAAATCACGAAATTGCCTATATGCATTTCTACATTTTTGTTTGTCATCCTTGAGTAAATTATCCCATATTAGTGTTAATTCTTTTGTCCCGGCTTTTGTTTTGACCTTTGTTTTTTTTTCACTTTTTTTTTGTGTTACTCCAGGAGAAGGATATAAATTTAAGCGGTGAGCATGTAAGGGAGGGGTTGACATGTATTGTTTCGGTCAAAATTCCCAATCCAGAGTTTGAAGGGCAGACAAAGGTATTCCTCGTATTGAATTCAATAACCGGTATGCCAAGTTGTAAATTTTGCTTTGGTCCATTTGAAAGACTAGGTTGGGAAATCCTGAAGTGCGAAGGGTTGTTGAACAATCTTTCCAAGCATTTCTTACCGAATACTTGGAGTTGCATCCGAGTGTGCTGGATTCAATCCTTTCCAAGTCTCTCAGTGCTTTTAAGGTAATTGTGCTATTATTCGCAAATTAATGTTTCTTTGAACAAATTTTATATTTTTCTCACAATTAATTTATGAAGGATGTAAAATCCATTTGGGTTAACATTAATGCTACTTTGGTACAAGGGAAACCTTTCTGATTGGAACGGAAGACACATAAGAGGGAATGTGAAAATAATTGATGAATTAATTGTTTATTTGATGTGCATGAAATATGTGGTAATGAAATATGTTAATAAATATAAATATGTAACACAATAACAACAAAAAACAAGCCTTAAACCCATTTAAATAGGATCGGTTATATGGTTCAAATGTCGCTAATTGGCTCTATCAAAATCCATATTCACTATGTATTTTAGATATTTAGATATTTAGGTTAGGTTTGAATGAGTCAACCTTATCCCCTGGATTTTGAATTTCAAATCCCCCTCCCATCTTTTGTATAGGGTTCCCTATAAATAAATCCACTGGCCTCACTTGAGAGGTACGGTTTCTGGGTCTCTCTTTCTACATGATATCAGAGTAGGATCCCAAACCCTAACCCTCATTTTCTGGTCTCTTACCTACCAGAGAAACCCTAGACATTCTCTCCTGAAGGGGGGTGACAACCTCCTGGCCAACTGGCCCTATTTTTCTGCCGCCGCCCCTCATCCAGCCACGATGGCTCCCTGTGCCGCGCGCACTCCTTGGCGCGCCCCTCCTGGCACGCCCCTCCTTGGCACACGACTCCCTGGCGTGACTACCTCAGGCATCACCCCGGCCCTCACGCGGGCCTCTTCCCAGTTCAGGCGCAATGTTTCTGCACTCCAGGCGAGCCTCCTTGCACGCCGCTTCCCCGTTTCGGCGCAGCTTTACCAAGGCATGCACCAGACCTAGGTGTGCCTTCCTTTGCTCCAGGTGCACTATTGCTGCAATCCAGGTGGCCAGGCTGTGTGCAACCTCCTGCTCATCCAGGCGCAGCCCATTCTGTGCGTCGCTGCGGAGCCACTCTGCGCATGGAATCTGTGAGCGTTCTCAGGCCCCACCACTGCCGCTCACCCAGACCAAAGCCTCTCTGCTGCTGCCCGGAACTCTGTCAGGCCTCTCCGCTTCTGCTTAGATCTCCGTCGGGCCTCTCCACTCGCTGCTGCCTTGACCTCCATTGGGCCTCTCCGCTCGCTGGTGCCCGGACCTCCGTCGGGCCTCTCCGCTCACTGCAGCCCGGACCTCCGTTGGGCCTCTCTGCTGCTGCCCGCACCTCCTTCGGGTGTCTCTGCTGCTACCCAGATTTCTGTTGGGCAGCACAACTGCTGCTGATCAGGATTGATTATTATCTTGCGCTAGAATTCTCTTTCCTCGCGCCATCTTCTTGGGTCCGCTATTCGGGCGCCGTTTTACCCGGCCTTTTTGGGTCCGTTCGTTGGGCGCCGTTTCATCCGGCCTTCTTGGGTCCGTTCGTTGAGCATCTTTTCACCTGGTTTTCTTGGGTCTGTTCTTCGGGCACTGTTTCATCCAGCCTTTTTGGGTCTGTTCATTGGGCGCCGTTTCACCCAGCCTTCTTGGGTCCGTTATTCGGATGCCATTTCACCCGGCCTTCTTGGGTCTGTTATTTTGGGCGTTGTTTCACAGTCTTTGGGGTCCTTTTCGACCCGTTATTCGGGCGCCATTTCACTCTACCGTTTTGAGGCTGTTTGTCAGGTGCCGTTTCATCTGACATATTTAAGCAATGACCTTTATTAGCATGAGCGTTCTACGGTGACCATCTCTTCTCCAACATCATTAATTATTTCTCAATCATTTCTATCATGAGGTGTTCACACAGGGGTGGACGGAGCGAAACAAGCGGACGGCGCATACGAGGATGTTTTTCTTTATTTTAGTCTTTTTATGTAATCAAATTGGGTATTTCCAGCTTGAGGGGATTATTAGGAGTCTCTTTTCTTTGTTTTATTCTATTATGTATCTAAGTTAGGTGAATCTAGCTTGAGGGAGAGTGTTGAGTATTTTAGATATTTAGATTTTTAGGTTTGGTTTGAATGGGTCAACCTTATCTCACTTATTTTGAATTTCAAATCTCTCCTATCTTTTTTATTGGGTTCCCAATAAATCCACCTATCTGGGTCTCTCTACAGAGACCAACAAGTTCATTTTGGATGACTTGCTTTAGTGTACATTTTGGTCTTCCTCTACTTCACTTAATTTGTGTATTTGTTATTAAGCCTATCCTATTAACTAGTGCATTTATTGAACCTTTTTTTTTATTCTTGTCAATAATGCAAAAATCCTGCTTGGAAGAAATCCTGACTGTTTTTCCTAAACGATGGAACCAAATCTCCTTCTCCTTTGCACCAAATATGATTTTTGATTATGCTCTCACTTCCTAACCTACAGTTCCTTCATAACAAACAGGGCGGAAATGCACGAGTTTAGAAATGAATAGTTTTTTCCATAACTCATGGACAATTTTTATTGAAACACGATAGGAAGGTGTTAATAAAAACGTGATAGGATGGTGTTGATACTGGCTTGGCTTAAAGCAATTGATCTAGGTTTGAATGGAAATCTAGGGCAGATATTGGCTTGGTTATAACATCATACCAAGGCAGGTAGATACACAATAAGATTTACATCAGTGCTGTAATATAATGTGTTGTTTTGGTTTCAGGTTGTTGGTATTAAAGCTTATTTTGTTGTTGCCCTCGTTTTTCTTGCATGGTAAATAATGTTATTCCGTGTACTTGATTTTTTTCAATGATGTATAAAGCCTTTTCTGGTTTATCAGGCAGCACAAGCAGCAAGGAGAGCACGGGAGATTGTGAGACAGAAAAGTGTTTTGAAGTCATCATCTCTTCCTGGAAAGCTGGCTGATTGTTCGGCAACCAATCCTGAGGAGTCTGGTATAATTTTTCCTCTTCTTTTGAAGAACTGTCCTTCAGCTTACTTACCACTTGAATTTGTATGGTTGAGAGCATATTTTTTTTGTAGAGGGAGAAAAATAAGAGAGACCGAACCCCCAAGGTATCTCTCCTTAGGAGCCCTTGGGGTGTATTTATAATAAATCATAAAGACCACACCGGACCTCAAGTCCGATGTGGGATGCAGACTCCAACACTCCCCCTCAAGCTAGGTGCACCTAGCTTGGACACATAATGAAAAGAAAACAATAAAACAGAGACCAACACTCCCCCTCAAGCTGGACATACCCAGCTTGATGACAAAACATGACGAAATAAAAAGAAAGCTGCAGAAGTTGCTGCTCCCCCTCACGATCGAAGCTCCCCCGCAAGATGATGGATGGAAGATGTTGCGGGCGCAGCAGGTGACCACTCAGATCGGCCGGTTGACGGAACGCCAGGAATGCCGCACTAGTGGGGCCGGTCGATGAAACGCCGGGAAATCCAATCTAGCACCGGGAAAACCGCATTTGCGGGGCCGGCGACGGGAGGCGGGGATTCCGCAGAATTGTTGCGGGACTGGCGGCGCCAACGGGCCCAAATCCGAGGATGTCGAGCTACTGCGCCAGCGAATGGACGTGCCGGCGGAGAGAGATGCGGCTGCCGGGAGGTGCCGGGAGATGCCGGCGAGG
Source organism: Viscum album (assembly GCA_963277665.1). Taxonomy (NCBI): domain Eukaryota; kingdom Viridiplantae; phylum Streptophyta; class Magnoliopsida; order Santalales; family Viscaceae; genus Viscum; species Viscum album. Next base: position 1,311,891,927 of record OY728137.1, read on the forward strand.
CGGGGATGCCGCAGGAGGAGGCCGGCGAGGGTGCAGGAGGCCGGAAGACGGCGCTGGAAGTTGGAGGAGGCCACCTGCGTGGAGCGGCCAGCACGGGTGGAGGCCGGTTGCTGGCCGGAACAGTCCGGATCTGCCCGGATCTGCCCGGAACAGTCCGGATCTGCCCGGATCTGGCCGGAAATCGCTGGATCAGGCCGGAGCCGGCCGGAGTAGCCTGGATCTGGCCGGAAATCACCGGATCCGGCTGGATCCGGCCGGAGCTGTCCGGATCTGGCCGCCGGACAGCAGCAGGCGAGGTTGCCGGGGAGGGGTCGCCGGACTGGGAGATGCCGCCGGGAGCCGAGAGATGCGAACGCGCGTGAGCAGAGGGAGGCGCGGGAGCAGCGGGAGCCGCCGGGAGCCGCGTCGTGCCGGGGAGCCGCGCAGGGAGGAGTTCGCCGGGAGAGGGCGCGGGCGCCGGGCGAAGTTGCGGGAGCCGAAATATCCGCCGGGAAAGGAGCAGCATCGTGGTGGAAGCCGGACAAGGCGACGGGAGGGTCGCCGTGGGGAGGTGCTGCCGGCGAGGAGGGTCCGCGCACAGGAGCAGCCGCCGTGAGGGAGGGTCGCCGGGATAAAGGAGAGCGCCGGACGGGAGGCTGCCGCTCGGGAGGGGAGGCGCGCCGGGAGAGCCGGGAGTCGCAGCCGGGATGGGAGGCGTGCCGGGGAGAAGGAGGACGGGAGGCGCGGCGGGAGCCGTCGCAGGCAGCAGTGGGAGGCGCGGCTGTCGTGGTTGCCGGGACCGACAGGGGAGCGGACAGGAGGACGGCCGGGAGTGGCGCTACGGACTGGTTCAGCCGCCGGGAGGGAAAGGCCAGAGGCGACCGGGAGGAGCAGGGGGGGGCGGCCGACTATTTGGATAGGAGCCGCCGCCCCCCGGACGGGAAAACCCTAAGGGGAAAAAAAAAATAGGGAGGGTGGGATTGGGGGTTCAAAAAACCTCCTCTGATACCATGTAGAAGGAGAAAATAGGAGAGACCGGAACCCCCAAGGTATCTCTCCTTAGGAGCCCTTGGGGTGTATTTATAATAAATCATAAAGACCACACCGGACCTCAAGTCCGATGTGGGATGCAGACTCCAACATTTTTTAATGATGTTTTTTTAGTAAATATTTTAGCATTATGAGCAGCAATATTAGCGTGCTCATCATTGGTATGATTTTATAGAGATAGATAAAGAAATACAAAACCAAAGATGGATTGTTAGGTACGTGGGAGTGTGGACCTCAAGGTGGGCAGGTGGGCAGGTGGGCGCCTGTGTGATGTTGGGAGTGGCAGCATTTGCCAAGGGGCAGTTTTGTATTTTGGCATTTAATTGGTTGTTGGGGCTGGTTAAAGCAGGTAGGGGGGTTGTTAGTGTTTGGTTGAGTGTAATAAATAGGGTAGTAGGCTGAGGGGGATGACTCATTTGACAATTGCAGCTGGTTGCTGGCAAGCGCCGGTCCTTGGGAGGATCGGGTTGGGCTTTACAGAAGTGGTCTTTCTGGGAAGGGATTTTCTTCTCCTCTCTCTCTTCCACTTCTCTTTACTGTAACTCTCTTGCAGTTATAATAAAGAGTAATCAGTGTTTTGTATTCCCATTATCGCCCGCGGTCCCAACAAATTTGCGATTCCGCTAGGGATATGTGCGTGTGCTAGAGGACGATTAGAGCTGGCCGATTACTACGATCGCTGAATGGACGATCGTTCAAAGGTTGACGAGAGGAGAGGACGTACATAGCTAGACGGTCGCTGTTGAAAGGTTGACATTTTGATGGACTCGTTGGAGCAGTTGGAACAGAAGCAGGAGGCTGATTTCTAGAAACGTTCCCACGGGACGCAGTGGTGGACGCAAGCAAGAGGAACAATCTTCCGACTGGGGGGAGAGACGACATATATGAGGCAGCTTTGCGAGCTACTAGTGATGGTGCGGGAGTTTCTATTGTCTTCAAAGGTCCTGGCAGGGAACAGGTGGAGCATGCGAGGTAGTTCCATGAGCACCTGCAGTTCGTATGAACATAATTATTGGAACCTACTGACTTTAGATTTCGGGAGTCACAGCCTGAATGGTTCTGACTTTAGAATCCGGGAGTCACAACCCAAAGATACATAATGCTTTTGTATGTAAAAGCATAAAGATAAAGTGAAAACATGTGAAAGATGAGAAGATGTGTTACAGACTCAAGCAACCAGAACGAACTAGATAGAAGAATAAAACACAAGTACTGGTTCTTGAGTGCTTGATCAACTTGATCTTCTCGTCAAGGCAGTAAAAGACGCCTTAGAAGTGTTGTTCAGCCTTTGAGAGATCGTCCAGCAGTATGAGAAATGTTCAGCACAGCCAGAATGTACAGCACTTCGCAGTATCAACACTACCACACTCTTTGCACTGTATGACTTGAAAATATGAAAGCGCTCGTCGAAGATGTATCGTATCAAAATTCTGTCACTTGCCCAAATTTGTACTGCACCAAAGCTCAATGCTCTTTTTAAAACAAAAATAAACTTAACATAGTTGAGCAGTCGTTAGACAATTCAAAAATTAATAATACCAGAATATCGGAAAGAGAAAGATATTATCATTACATAATATTCGCTCAATTTTACGATCGAAATTTAAAACAATAAATACCAATTCAAATCTGTAGAATGAGGAAACCCACCAATTCAAATCTGTAGAATGAGGAAACCCACTTACTCTCAAGATAAGGTGGGGGCCTACTTTTATAGAATGATACGGCGAAAGATACAAAGAAGTATTCCGATGTGGGACTCGGAAATACCCATAATAATAAAAAGAGGGTTTAACACTCCCCCCCAAGCTGGACATGCCCAACTTGGACAACGAGTCCCACAAAAAATAAAGAAAAAGATGACACCACACAAGACCAAGACATACTCCCCCTCAAGCTGGGTGTCAGATGTGGTGGATCCCCAGCTTGAAACTGAGCGAGGCAAGGCGAGCACCGGGGAGGCCTTTGGTGAAGATGTCACCAAGCTGGTCTGCCATCGGAATGTGGCTAAAGCTGACATGTTTGTGCTCTAGGTGGTGGCGAAGAAAGTGACAGTCCACCTCAATATGCTTCGTGCGTTCATGGAAGACGGGGTTCGAAGCAATTTTAGTGACTGCCTGATTGTCACACCATATGTGAGCAGTAGTCTGCTGCGGAAAGCCAAGCTCCTGGAGGAGTTGCTGAAGCCAAATGATCTCGGTAGTGACGGTGGCCATGACACGGTACTCAGACTCGGCACTGGAGCGAGAGACGACCGTCTGTTTCTTGCTGCGCCAAGAAATGAGGTTGCCTGCCAAGAATATGGAAAACCTAGAGGTAGATTTTCGAGTGGCAAGGCAGCCAGCGTAATCAGCATCGCAAAAGGCCTCAATATGCTAATGAGGATGCTGGGAGTAGTGAAGACCACAGGCAGGATCGCGCTTGATGTACTTGGCGATGCGGATGACAGCATCCCACTGAGATGTGGTCGGATGCTCCATAAATTGACTCACTTTGGCTACCGCACATGAAATGTCGGATCGAGTCATGGTGAGATAATTGAGTTTGCCCACCAATCGACGGTACCGCTCGGGATGTGGGTATAGTGCCGAGGAGGCATAAAGATACCGTTCTCTAGGCTCGAGAGGAGTATCGACCGCAGTGGCCTGAGTCAGCCCAGCATCCTGCAATATATCCAATGCATACTTCCGTTGGCAGAGGGAGACGGTGTCCGAGGAGTAGGAAACCTCGATGCCGAGGAAGTATGTGAGAGGACCAAGATCCTTAGTGTGGAAGTGCTGGTGAAGATGGGCCTTGAGATGGGTGATACCCACAGAGTCGCTGCCGGTGATGACTATATCATCCACATAGACGACCAATAAGATGCAGCCATGTGGGATCGTTCTGTAGAAGACAGTGTGGTCCTTCATACTGCGAGAAAGCCCAAAGTCGCTTACGACCGTGCTAAAGCGGCCGAACCAAGCACGGGGAGACTGCTTGAGGCCGTAAAGAGCGGCGTAGACGGCAGACTCGAGATTCAGCGCCAGAGGCACAAAATCCGGGGGGCTGCTGTAGATAGATTTCTTCCTCAAGGAAGCCATGGAGGAAGGCATTCTTGACATCCAATTGATGAAGAGGCCACTGATGATGGGCGGCGAGAGAGATGAATAACCGGACAAAGGCAATCTTGGCAACCGGTGAGAAGTCAAAGTAGTCAACATCGTATGTCTGAGCAAAGCCTTTGGCCACAAGGCGGGCTTTGAGGCGATGAAGAGTGCCATCGGGATTCAGCCTGACGGTGTAAATCCATTTGCCGCCCACTGCCTGTTTGCCTGCTGGAAGGGGGACAAGATCCCAAGTATGGTTTTTCTCCAGAGCCTGCAATTCATCCCGCATTGCTGTTAGCCACCCGGGGTGAGATTTGGCTTCACCAACCGTGCGAGGTATAGAAACTGTCTCCAGAGCGGACAGACCCCTGTATGAAGATACAAATAGAGGAGTACTCTGGCAGGAGCGAGTACCTTTCCGTAGGGCAATGGGCAAGTCCTCATGTGGCGGAGCAGGAGCAGCGGACGAAGCGGGAGCATCGGTGTCATTGGCCGGAACGAGGGATACAGTCGAAGGACGGCGGGAGTAGACCTGACCAAAATGGGTGTCAACAGGGGTTGACGCCGGTGGAGGATGGATGATGAGAGGAGGACAATCATCGATGGCAGGGTCAGGAGGAGGAGAGGTAGAAGGAGGCAACTCCGGAAGAGGATGGATGATGAGGGGAAGACAATCATCAATAGCAGAGTCAGGAGGAGGAGAGGGAAAGGAGAATGAAGAACTCTCAACAAAGGAGACATCCGCTGAGATGACATACCGGCGAAGGTCCGGGGAGAAGCAGCGGTATCCGCGCTGAGTGCGGGAATAACCAAGGGCCGCCTGAGGTCGGCCATAGAAAGGGCCAGAGATGGGGAAGGAGAGGCGACAGTCGAGGACGGGGCCTGGACCGCGGGCTGTCCCTGCCGCGGGTGCTGAGATGGTCGTCCATGCAGGACCCAACATCGGGCGATCGGGTGGCCAAACTTGCCACAATGTTGACAGAAGGGACGTGGACGACTTGAAGCACGGCCACGTCCCGAGGAGTCTGCCATGGAAGCGTCGAGTAGCTGATGCAGCAGGCCGGCGGGATGATCGTGCGCAGGACGTGCGCGTGCAAGAAGGGCCGCCGGAACGAGGGCGCGCTGCCGGGATGAGGGCATGCTGCCGGGAGAGGCTGCCGGGGCGAAACTGGGGGCGCCGGGACTAGGGTGCCGGGACGAGGGCGTGCTGCCGGGAGGGTCCGTCGGGACGAGGCCGATGGCGCCAGGACGAGGCCGAGGGCGCTAGGACGAGGGTGCCGCTAGGTAAGGGGAGCCGCGCCTGGAGAGAGGGCTGCGGGAGGGAAACCACGCTGGGAGAGAGGGCCGCCGGGGAAGGAGGCGCGCTGGGTGAGGGTGACGGGGGCGACTGGAGGCACGACCGTCGAGGGGTGAGGGCGCCTGCTGGGGTGAAGGCGGCGGAAGGGGAGCCGCGGGGTGAGAGCAGCGGGAGCAGCGGGAGGCGCGGGCGCAGCGGGAGGCGCCGGGCGAGGGAGCTGAGACGGGAGCGCGCTGGGGTGGAACTCGAGCGCGAGCGGGACGTCGGGGAGCCGGGACGCCGGGGAGCCGGGAGCCGCGCCAGGAAGGAGGGGAGCCAGGAGCCGCGGGAGGGCGATGCGCAGGAAGGGGGGCCGCCGGGTGGAACCCTAGCCGGGAAGGAGGGGAGAGGCGGGGCCGGACAGAACCGGGAATCCGCAGGGAGGGAGGGTCGGGACTAATTTCCCTCTGATACCATGTAGAATGAGGAAACCCACTTACTCTCAAGGTAAGGTGGGGGCCTACTTTTATAGAATGATACGGCGAAAGATACAAAGAAGTATTCCGATGTGGGACTCGGAAATACCCATAATAATAAAAAGAGGGTTTAACAAAATCAATTTGAAATCATCCGTTAAATACTTTAAACGGTCTCCAAAATAATAGGTCAATGAAAGATCCTGTGAAAATAACATGTTCGAATTTGAAATACCAAATTCAAAAACATTCCGTTTAAAATGAGTGGTAAATATACGTAGAAATTCAAAACTTAATAACACCGTATTAAAAATAATAAAACAAGTTTGAACGAGTTTAATATCATCTAATATTAATTTAGAAACCATAAAATTGATGAAAACAACATAAAATAATAAGAAACGATCTTTGAGTTTTCAAGTTGGTACGTTTCATGCGTGAAAGTAAAACACTCTTTGATCTTTATAAAAACATGTTTAAAACAATGAGAAACACTTCACATAAGTTTTACATAATTAATATGAATTTATAAAGTCATCAAAACAATTTAAATATATGATATAACATGCAGCAAATAGATATATTAAACACAATGAAAAAGAGTATAATTTCCTGTAGGATTTTCACTCAATCATGCAGGCAAAATCACGTAGGCATTTCGATATAGCCGAATTCACGTAAGGCCGAATCACGTATGGGATTCATGTAGGCCAATTCTACATAGGAAAATTCATTACGTAAGCGATTTTCTCACGTATCCGAATTTCTCACGTAGATGATTCACATATGGGAATTTTTGAAAATTGGAAACAGATTGACTACTCCATTTTCAGAGCTAAAACACACCTTGATAAAGGCAGAATTAGCCTTGGGTCCTTTTTACTTATATTTAGACAGTTTCATTAGCTCTCTAAAGAATCAAAAATCACCTTAATCGGATTTCTATAACTGAAGTTATTGTCAAAAAACATTAGCAACACAGTTATGGAAAACAGCAGAAATTATACAGTGACTTCAAACCTAATTTCAGACATGATAGAGATCTATTTAGAAGTTGATGTCTTCTAATGAAATGTAGGAAATCATCTTAGCTTTCCAAAAAAAAAAAAAGGATCACTTAATTTGGAGTTCTGTAGCTCAAGATACAGTCAAAATACAAAGGGTAACCGATTCTTTAAAATCGGTTATGTGGTTCATAAAAACAACTATGTGAATTTTCTTTGGCTATGTGGATTTCTAAAATGGCTACATGAGAACAATACATTTGCTGTATGAGAACAGTACAAAACATCTATAAATGATATTTAAAGGCCCCAAATGACTTATTTATGTGACATCTCGGACCCGGGTGCCGCTTAATAGGTGCCTCGAACCCGGTGGGCCACATGGCCTCAAGCGCATCTTCCCAAACGCTAGAGGCTACCGGCTAGCAGCGAGGGTTTAGGGTGTGTCCGTGGGGAGACTATGCCCTCATTACCAGAGTGTAGCACAACGGATAAACATAAACATAGGTAAATAGAGAAAGCAATGTAATTAAACAGAAGGTACAATGTAAATAGACAAGGATACCAATAATTGGAATAACTGGAATAACATACAATAACTGATGATGATATGTCACGTATCTAGTAAGCTGGAAAAACATGGATACAAAGTCGCAAACAAACATGCAAAACCCAATGTAGCAAAAAGAATTATACAAACTATCTCAAGCATCCCGAGCTACAACTCGGTCATCTGCTACCAGCTCTATCATAGCACAACAAACAATCAAGTGTCCGAAGCATGACGCTTCCCTTTATCAACACCTGCTTACATGTAATCTGCCCGGGTACCAATGGCGCCAGGATAGGGTGTGAGATAAATCTCAGTGGCCACCACCAATGGTGTCTATAACATCTGGCCCGTGTAATGGAAATGTAACAGTGTGCAAGCTTGCATATATAAAGTAAAGCAGTACAATGTAACTAAATACCCAAGTACGCGCTTCAGCCCTCGACTGGTGTCTGAACATTTAACCAGTTCATTGTTTGATTATTATCGGTTTATAAATAAGTCAAATGTTAGCAATAGTGAAAGTTCCAAGATGTAACAAGACAACCTGTAATGATATTTAATAATGAAGTTCCAAGGTAATAACTAAGGCAACGTAGACCTCAAGGGTCGCCATCTCAGTAATAACAGTAGCCCGACTAAGGGTAAGAGTGTAATCCAAGGAGCATAGTCCAAGACATTCCACAATAAGATGTCCACCGAGTTCAAAGAGTTCATCCAAGGTAAAATGGGGTTAAACAATGACTGAGTTCGATGGGGCTTTAACCATGACACCTACTTGTCAATGCTGGATCCAAGGAGTGTATCCAAGGCATCCTGTAGTACTAAATGAGGGATCCTACGGTGTCATACCGAGCATCTAAAGTTAGACAAGGATCAGGTTCTAGGTGGGTCTCAACCTAAGCAAGCGGTATCTTTGAATTCAGAATGGGGTCCTCGAGCGCTCAAGGCATTCCCTCTGGAATCCAAGCTGAGTTCGATGGGGCTTTAACCATGACACCTACTTGTCAATGCTGGATCCAAGGAGTGTATCCAAGGCATCCTGTAGTACTAAATGAGAGATCCTACGGTGTCATACCGAGCATCTAAAGTTAGACAAGGATCAGGTTCTAGGTGGGTCTCAACCTAAGCAAGTGATATCTTTGAATTCAGAATGGGGTCCTCGAGCGCTCAAGGCATTCCCTCTGGAATCCAAGGTGAGCTCGAGTTAGACCACTCTTATTTTGATAATGTAGTCATATAATATTCCATTAGGTTCAAGCCTTGTCTTTCATTAGTGTGACAAGGCCAAGTAGCGTGCAACCCTTTAATCAAGTCATAATTAATCTATAAGTCCATTTGGTTCAAACCCTGCCTTTCATTAGTGTGACAAGACCAAGTAGCTTGCAACCATTCATTTAATCCATTTAAGGCATTTTCAATAATCAAGGTTCACTCTGCTACCTTCCATTAACATGGTAAGGGGTGTTACGAACATGCAACTTATTATTCAATTACATTTAATAAGGCCAAGTCATATACTTGGTATACTTGCCAATTTCTATTTCACATTTAATTATCAAATTGAAGCACTAACCTTAGGCGGGTCAAGTGGTGGTACTTGCCATTATGCAATTCACAATTTAAATCAAGCTATTTAATATAGAAAATCTTACTAGAAAGGTCAAACCAAGCCACACCCGAACGACGGCTCAAACGTGTCAACACTAAAACGACAATTATGACAAAACATCCTACATGGGATGGATGGAGTTGTGGGTGTAACCACTAACAACTAATCACGTATTTGAAAAGAGCATAACCATACGGTTCTAATGATTATAAAAATGACATAAATTCAATAAACGACACTAAATGACTAAAAAGAACTCGATAACTAGGTCGAGAATAAGAGAGACGAAGAACGACTAAAAAGAACTCGAGTACTTACCGTTGCGCATCCGACGTGACGAACGAAATCACGAACGGATCCCGGATGAAGGAGATCTCTTGATCCCTAGGCTAGGCCTTCAAAATGCTCCAAAATGGGAGAAATGGAGGTTAATCCTGTTGGAAATCAGATTAGGGAAGGAGGGACTTAATTTGATCATTAAGGGCAAAAATGTAAAATTACTCAAAATTTAGCATGTGCACGGTTTGTGCACGGTTTGTCAAATCGTGCGTCAATCATGCACGGGTACTTGGAGAAAAGGGGGCACTCGGACAGTTAGGCCGCACGGTTAGGGAAACCGTTCGCTAATCGTGCGGTAAGGCTCTGTTCGAAAAAGAATGTCACTCTCACGGTTTGCTCTAACCGTGCGGCCTCCCCGCACAGTTTACTACAAACCGTGCGCCAAACCTAATTCTCCCAAAAAGATGGGTTTCGGGCTCCGAACAAGACCCAGTTACCCTTGAGACTTTGCTAACTCATTAGACATCAATATTAGTTCCAAAATAAAGAATTAGACCAAAAGTTAAAGGATCCATACCTGAGTGAAAAACCGGATTCTTATAATTTAGCCCAGGAACTCAAAATAAAACTTGTAGAACGTATTATGACAAATCAAAACATGAAATCTAAATATATTTTCAGCAATGAATAAAATGATATGATCAAGACTAAACATATTTTAATTAATACACAATTCAAAGTATTAATACTTTAAAAGAAAATAAAACACATAAGACTTCGTAATTATCAAAATATAAAGTGGTTCAAGGAGTCACTCGACAATAGTTCTCGTTGCAGAATTAAAAGAGACTATCAATTTAAAGTTAGTGCTTTGAAGATGGACTTTAGAATCAAAAAGTTTCCATCTTAATAGGGATAAGACAGATAATATGGAGTGTCGTTTTAGCAAAAAATTGTCTAATAATATCATGGATGTGAGATTGGGAGACCATGTTATTTCAAAAGTTGTCCGTTTTCAATATTTAGGCTCATTTTTGTAATGTGATGGAGATGTTAATGCGGATGTATTTCATAGAATTCAAACTGGATGGATAAAATGGAGAACGATTTCTAGGGTGCTTTGTGATCGTAAAATGGATAAATTTTATAGGACTATTATTAGAATAGTTACTCTCTATGGTTGTGAATGTTGGCCTTTGATAAGACATCTTGAACAAAGAATAAATATAGCAAAAATGAAAATATTAAGATGGACATGTGGACATATTAGGATTTATAAGATTAGAAATGAATACGTTTGAGAGAACTAGATTGACTCTGATTGATGAGAAGATAACTGAGACTAGATTAAGATGATTTGGACATGTTAGAAACAGACCTAGAGATGCATTTGTTAATAGGGTAAACTTTGACAAATCCATTTATTAAAAGTAGAGGTCAACCTAAAATGACACTTAAACAACAAATCATTCAAGATGATCTTGTTCTAAATGGTTTCAATGAAAATACGGTCTTCAATAAAGCTTTGACGACGTTTGATTCATGTGTCCGACCCCATTTAATTGAGTTTAAGATTTGTTTGATGTTGATAGAACTGAGGACTGCTTGTATTTGTAACAGCCTTGTCCTCAAGACTGAAGAAATGTGTCCTTTCTACGCAGGTGAGCTAAACAATCTTCCAGATAATCCTCTGTACTTTAGTGCTCCAGAAAGAACCAAGCAACACTGCTGATTGAAGACCGTGGGGCTGATGGCTTGTTTATTGTGCCCTTGATGCATATGGACACCAAGTTATCTCCCAAATTCCCCATCCTTCATGGATTAGCTATGGATAGACGGAGGAGAGCAACTTCCACCACCCTGCTTTTTGCTTGTAAAAACTGTGTGTTCCTTGTCTGGTCATCCGCCTGGTCAAGCATGTTTCTAGGAATTGGGTTGCTAGGCCGTGTAGTTGAACACAGCCGCATACCCCCGCTTGCAGACCGGTTTGTGGCTCGTTCCAGACACAGGACTCTGCTCGAGGGAGCCATTCCACCTAGAGTTCCTCCTCCTGCACCTCCATAGTGCTAAATGTCGCATAATACACCTTAGGCAGCGCGGGCGTTTGAACATCGCGCTGCGCATGCTCCGACTGCGGCAACGGTGTCATACGCATGGATGGCTTCTCCATGACTTTCAAAGGTTGTGCGCTATCCTCCCCTATCTGAGTATCATTCCCCTTTGTTGTGAACGAAGTCCCCTTCGTACTGTGTTGCTACAGTGTTGCCAAGTCGTGCGGAGTATTGTCGTCAAAAATAGACAAACCCGAGTATCGCCCGTGCTGCGGTTCAGTCATCTGTAGTGGGAGCGAAGGTCACTCCTCATCATGATGCGTCGGCTCCACCAAGTGAGCAGCACTGATCCGTAGTAGGCGTTGTTCCACCTCATCGAGCAACTAAGTTGTGCGGGTTGATCGGAATTGCGCTTGTTGTTGCGGTGCCTTGAAGAGCATGACATTGATTCGTGGTAGGCGTTGTTCCACCTCATCGAGCAACATCGTCATCGTTTTGTTTCTGTATTTTCCTCCCCTGAAAGAGTACTTTGCAAGCAGTGCTCTCCATTCCACTGACGATGTACCTGAAAGTGCACACCTCCTCAGAGTTGAAGTGGGCCTTGCGTGCCTTTCAGTAGCGCGCAACTCGAGTCGGGAGCTGGTAGCACGCGCCTCCGCCGATCGAGAAGAGAACCGGCTGTGCGCGTAGCGTCAGATGGAAACCGACGGTGCGTCCTCCATGGAAGGCGAGTCGGCTGTGTGGGGCTTCGTTGAGCGAAAGTCTGAGCTCGAGTGGTGAACGTGAGTCGACTGTGAGCGTCCTCCGAATGTGATCCGACAGGGTGCGCCTCCATCGAATGATGAACCCGCAGTGTGCGCCTCCTTTGATAGAGATGAATTCGGCAACAAGGAGTGTGGAAGAAAGACATGTCGTACCAAATGATAGAATCGAGGACTGCTTGTATTTGTTAAATAAATGACCCCGAGAACTGCAGAGGAGGAAGAATGGATGAAGGAGAAGATACTTCGAGAAAGCACCATTGCACCTCGCCCAAGCCTCCATTGAATCCCAAGCCTTACGGCCGAACTGTCTCTCAACGGCCTAACAATATTCTCCTCACCTTCCTCTCAGCCACGCTCCTCCTTATAACGACTCTTACCCTTGCTGCTAAGTAAAACCTCCCTTATTCTAAGTCGCGGACTCCGTAAGTTGTTGTTGTTGTTATGCGGGTGTGTATATATATATTTATGTTTATTTATATGTGTTTATATTTAATTATCTATATAAATTTATTTATACTTATAGAAATTTATGTATATTTATATTTGTTTATATTTGTTTATATTATGTGGATGTGCATATATCTGTGTGTGTGTGTATATATGTATATATATATATGCAAATTTAAAGATATCTATATGTATGTATATTTATATATAATTATATATACTATGTGGGTATATATCTATATATATTTAGGGTTTTTTTAAGAAAAAATTACGCTGCCTAAAATCGTGACAGCGTCGCGATTTTGGGTGTGTTTAAAAAATATATATATTCTGACCAAAATCGGGAGATTGTCTTTAAATTTTGCGGTTTAAAAAAAAAAATATTCTGCCCAAAATCGTGTGATAGTCTCACAATTTTGGAATCCATTTTGGTAAATAAAAAAACCCTAAACCCATTTAATTTTTTTTAAAGCCCCTTTTAAAAAAAAAAACCCCTCCTAGTGTCTTCGCCGGGTACCTAAGTTGTTGGAGGTGTTCCATACCACCCCTCACGGGGGGGGGGGCACTTTGGGTTTTACAAAACCTACCGAAAACTAGCTGCCAAGTTGTACTGGGTGGGCATGAATAAACTGGTTAAGACTATGTGTGCCATTGTGCAGTTTGCAGTATTCTACACTGGCTCCGGCAGGTTTATTGGAACCGCTAGAAATTCCTAAGGTGGTGTGGGCCGATCTTTCAATGGATTATATTACGGGATTGCCAAAGTCACAGGGGCATGATTTGATTTTCTTGGTGGTGGATCGACTTTCCAAATGCGCCCATTTAATTCTATTGAAAGCATCCTTACACCCAAAGGAGTGGCTGAGGTTTTTATGAGGGAGGTGGTACGCCTTCATGGCATGCCAACCCCGATTGTCAGTGATCGAGAACCCATTTTTATCAGTCATTTCTGGACAGAATTATTCCACCTCCAGGGCACCCAATTAAAACTTAGCTCAGTATACCACCTGCAAACTAACGATCAAATAGAGGTGGTTAACCACTGCTTGGATACATACTTGTGCTGTTTTGCAGGGGAACAACCCAAGCTGTGCTCACACTAGATTCCATGGGTTGAGCTCAGTTATAACACTACATGGCACGTGTCTATAATAAAAACTACTCCATTCGAAGTAATATATGACAGAAAACCACCCATGGTTTTGAGTTTCTTACCCTCGGAAATCAGAGTGGACGCCGTGGCCAATGCTTTATTGGAGTGAGATGAGGCTTTGAAACAGCTCCAGCACCACTTGGCAAGATCTCAGGATTACATGAGGCACAAGGCAGACTGTCACCCGGGCAATGTTTCTTTTCAAATAGGGGATCAAGTCTACTTGAGACTTCGGCCGCATAAACAACACTCACTCGCCCAACGGATCAACCAGAAGTTATCACCTCGCTTCTATGGACCGTTTACCATTCTTAAACGGATTGGCCTGGTGGTGTATCAGTTGGATTTACCGTTGTCAGCCCACATTCATCCGGCGTTCCATGTTTACCAGTTAAATAAGATGTCGGGGCACCAGCCAGTCCAGGCCACACTGCCCACTGATTTGATGGGTGACGGTGCGGAGTGGCCTGAACCAGAGGCTGTGTTAGCTAAGCGCCTCAATCTCCACAAGGGAATCAAACAGTGACAGTGTTTGCTCAAATGGCAGGGGTGTCCAGTGGATGAAGCGACTTGGAAAGATGGATTCACCATCTGAAACCAGTTTCCTTCATTCAGTCTTGAGGACAAGACTGGTTCTCAAGGGGCAGCAGGTAATAGAGCCCGTGATCTGCCGGGTGTTTGGCAGGTCTATTCTACAAGGGGTAAAAATGTAAATCCTGCGAGGGGAAGTTGTTAGATAGGCTGAGCCCAAGTGTGTGTGTGGGGGGGGGGGGGGGAGCAAGTTTGTTATAAGGGAAGAGCGGGAGAGTTTGTGAGGTGGGGGGGGGGTTAGTTTTGTTTTGATTTCGACTCCAGGGCTTGGGTGGGAGAGCGGATAGGCTTCCCAAGCATTTCCATTCTTCTTCTTCCTTCTGTAAAACTGTTACGTTTCACTACTATACATACAAAGCAGCTTCCTGAGGGGAAGAGCGGGAGAGTGTGAGTGGGGGGGGGGGATTTAGTTTTGTTTCGATTTCGGCTCCAGGGCTTGGGTGGGAGAGTGGATAGGCTTCCCAAGTATTTCCATTCTTCTTCTTCCTTCTGTAAAACTGTTACGTTTCATTGCTATACATACAAAGCGGCTTCCTGAAGGGAGCTTCTGGTTCGAGAGGTCTAAGAAGATACCTATCAAATATATTAAATCTGGACATACCCATATGCATATCCCAGATATAAAGTTACTAACAGAAGGAATGCATTTGCAATGCAGCTCCCACAAGCTCTAATCTTGTTTTGGAAAAATCCGTTTTGATGGTAGTGACTTTCTGAAGGAAAAAAGAGATTGTTGTAGTAGAGAAGATTAACAGGTTACACTACATTTCATTTTAAGTTCTTTTTGTTTAGCATTGCAATTGCTGAATCAGCTCATATTGCCTAGAGCTTACAACCTGCATCTGGCTTGAATAAAAATGTGATGTATTTGTGTTGCAGAAAAATAAGAACTTCGTGGATTGTTATATTGGTTTTTGGAGGTGGTTGGTTGATTAGAGATGATAAACACATGCATTGGATTTTTTTTCTAAGTTCTAATATTTTAAATTTTTTGCAGAATTATTTATAGTGGAAGGAGATTCAGCTGGTGGAAGTGCTAAGCAAGGCCGTGACAGGCGCTTTCAGGTTGAACTTTATTTTATGATGACTGTTTACTGAGCCACAGCCATCTGCTGTGGTGGTTTTTTCTTCTGATAATACAAGTATGACCCTCATGAAGTCACAAATTCAAAAATTTGAAAAGGAAAATTATTATATTTAAGTTTCAAAGCATATTTTGTTTTTTTTTTATTATGAATTTTAAGCATATGTACCTGGATGTTGAATACAAGCTTGACCATTTATGGTGATGTTTTCCGCGTCAGCATGCTGTGGTTTTTATTGTAGAAATATTGTTACTTGCATTTGTGCTTTGCCCTCAGTGTGGAACCGAAGTTCACAGTGATTTAAGGCAGCGTTTGACAACACTTATTGAAAATTGATTTTTGTACTCATCACTTTTGATAAGTGGTTTGGAAAAATAAATGGTGTTTATTCTGTTTCTGAACAGACACTACGCCTAAATTCCCAAAGAAGATAGTTTATTAAGCAGTCTGGAAACTCTTATAAGTGACCAGTGCTGCAAGTATTTTATAGCAAGTATTTTACTGTGTCTGTTAGAACACGCCAACCAGCCCTCTCCAAAATCAGAGAGGGAAATGCTTGTATTGAAATTTCATACGAAAAAGTAGAGGAAAGGAGAAGAAATTCAGGGAGCCAATAGAGCTTTCCTGCCCAAGCTTACAGCCGCTGAAACAATCAGCTAATTCCTTGCCTCCCAGACATGGCCACCCCACTCTTAAAAAACAAATTCCCTTCTCACTCCTCCCACGTGGGTTTGACCTCCTAACAAACTCTCCTGAGCAGTTTTTACCGTTCTGCCCCTTCTAGAATAAACATGCCAATCCCTTGTTAGATCCCGGGCCCTATTACTGCCTACCCCTGAGGAGCAGTCTGTCTTGCCCTCAAAACTGAAAGCGGGAAGCTGGTTTTATTTTGTGAATTCATCTTCTCAAGTCGCTTTCTCCACTGGACGACCCTATCATTTTTGAAGGCATTGTGGCTATTTGATTCCATTGTTGTGGTTGAGATGCTTAGCCAAAACTGTCACTGGCTGAGGCCAGTCGCAGCTATCTGGTGCCATATCGGTGTTGTGAAAATGCTGGGAGTCACACGACAGAGGTTTTCAAATGAAGAAAAGACATAAACAAAAGAAGAAAAAGATGAAGACGAACAAAACGATTTACGTGGTTCGGGAATAATCCCTACGTCCACGGAGAGGCGGAATCACTTCACTAAAAAATTCGGGAGCACAATTACAAGGATATCAGAGTTTCACACACAGAAAACCCTAACTCGAAATGAGCTCATAAAGAAGACGATGTACTGTTCCACTAACTGCACAGAAAGTCCGCTGTGCTACAGTGCCGCAACCATCCAAGTTCAAGTTGCTACAGTGGCCGGTGGCAAGAAGTTCGCAGAGCTACAATATTGTTTTCTCCAAAGTTTGAGTTGCTACAGTAGCCGTGCCAAAGTCTGCACTACTACAGTGCCCTATCGGTGTCGCATGATCAGCTCTGCTACAATCAGTTAGAGTCGCTACAGTTCCCCCTAAAATTTGGGTCGGGATCTTCGACCCTCGGACCTCTGAAGCAGGGGCGCATTGCCCCTTGGAACCCCCAACGAGTTCACCGCGGAGCTCGACCCGCGAGAGTTGTGGTTTGGTGTTCAGTATGAGCTGCTAGCATTCAGTCCAACATCATCCAAACGAATCGGGCTACATCAATTCAACAATCGGTGGGTAGAGTCAGTTGTACTGGATGAGAGCTCACCGTTTTTTTAAGCTTGGACACATGAAATAATGGATGTATACGGGCTGACGCAGGGAGATGCAGTTTATATGCCACGGGGCCAATGTTCTTGAGGCTGGGAAAAGGGCCATAAAAACGAGGGGATAATTCCTGGTTGATGCACTTGAGAGTGCTACCTATGTGGCCGGAGGCAGATGTAGACGAGATCCCCAACTTGATAGGAAATATCACGGCGATGATGGTCAGCTTGATGGCGCATGCAATCCCGGGAATGAGCCAAGTAGCGATGGAGCTGTTTTAAGGCTTCATTGCGGTCAAATAAGGCATTGACTATTGCTTTGACACGGATTTCAGAGGGCAAACAATTGAAGATCGTGGGCGGTTTCCCGCCATAGACTACTTTGGGTTAGAATTTATAGAAACATGTCAGGTGGTGTTGTAACTGAGCTCAAGCCCAAGGTAGCCAATAAGACCAGCGTTTTGGTTGCTCCTTAGCAAAACAACGTAAATATGTTTCCAAACATTGTTTTGTCCATCAGACTATGGATGGTAGGCGGATCAAAAGTGTAAATTTGTCTCCTGAAGATGAAATAATTTAGTCCAAAAATGACTGAGAAATATGGGGTCCTGATCAATGAATATTGAAGTTGGCATTCCATGTGAACAAGCCACTTCCTGCAAGAAAACGATAACCATTGTTTTGGTAGAAAACGAGTGTTTTAAAAGAATAAAATGTGCATACTTGGAAAGTCTGTCCACGACGACAAAAATTACATCATACCTGTGGGATTCGGGTAAGCCCGTGATGAAGTCCATAGAGAGATCGACGCATATCAGCTTTGGAATCTCAAGTGGTTGTAAAAGAACGTAGAGTATTTATTGCGTTGGTAAACTGTACAGTGACACACTTATTCCCGAACTTGTTTCTTCACCCCAACCCAGTATAAATTGGCAGCGAGCTTGCGTTGTGGAAAAACCGGAGTAGCCTCCTTGGGGAGTAGTGTGAAATTCATCCAGCAAAATAGGTATCTAGGGGGTAGAAGTAGAGAGGGCCAATCTGCCCTTATATTGTAATACACTTTGGGTAAGATTGTATAGCTGTAATAACTTTGGAGAGGAATGGATCTTCTTGGATTGCTTCGGTAAAGCGCCGACCTTCCTCCCATACCGAGGCGGAGTGAAGGAGCTGTTGGCAGAGGGATCATCCGTGCGATACAGGGCATCGACTTTCGAGTTGTCGCGGTCTGGCTTAAATTTAACATCAAATTGGTAGCCTAATTGTTCTGCAATCTAACATTGTTGGTCAGCCAAAGTGATGCGCTGTTGGAGGAACTTGAGGCTATGATGGTCAGAATAAACAATAAATGTCGGCCCAGTAAATAAGGGCGCCAATGTTGGATGGCCAACACCAAAGCCATGACTTCTCATAAGTGTATTTGGCCAAATTTTTGGTCCTCAACGTTTTGATGAAGAAAATAATGGGTTGGTGATTTTGCATGAGGACACCTCAAAACTATTGCGGAAACGTCGGGAGCAACGAAGCGTAAAACATCCACAAAAGAGTAAAAGGGAAAAAAGAAAAAGAAGATCTTGGATGCAGAGATTTATGTGGTTCGGGAAATGATCCCTATGTCCACAAAGAGGTAGAAATTTCACTAGTTTCGGGAGCACAATTACAGGGAGTTTCAGGGCTACAAGCACACAAAACTCTAGCCCGAAATGAGCTAATAAAGGAGATGAAACACTATTCCACCAACTGTCAGAAAATCCACTATGCTACAGTGAAAAGCGGCTGGAAGTCCGCATCGCTATAGTGCCACGCCACCCAAGTCTAAAGTGTTATAGTGGCTAGCAGATGGAAGTCCACGAAGCTACAGTAGTCGTGCCAAAGGTTCGTACTGCTACGGTGTCATGTTGGTGTCGATCAATCAGCTCTGTTACAGTGATCATAGTTGTTACAGTGCCCGAAAAATTGATTCGGGACCCGAAGTCCCCCGTAGCAGGGGCGCATTGCCCTCTGCAACCCCCAACGAGCTCACCGCGGAGCTCGACCTGCGGAAGTTGCGGCCTGGTGCGTAGTATGGGCCGAAAGCATTCGGCCCAATCATCATCCAGAATGGATCGGGCTACACCAAACCATCACAAACACCTCTGCCTGAAGCGTCACATTCAACTTTAAAATCAATGGAAAAGTTTCGTGATGACAGTGAGTGGTTGTGCACTTTTACCGTAGCCTTGGACGGACTTGAGATAGCAGCCAGTAAGGATTGGAACCCCTTAGCCATGGAGGAGGGTGTTTGGGTGTCCGGACAAGAGCCCTGAAGAGCATAAGTTTTGTGTGCAACAACAAATTGCATGGCCATTGTCTCCCAATTGGTGATCACTGCCCCCAAAGCCCGTAACCAGGTGATGCCCAAAATAAGGTCAACCTGGCATCCACACCCCTTGCGAAAGTGCGATGTCCAACACCTAATTTGACGCCCATTCAATGAGAATGGTGAAGTGGATGACACAACTGTTTGAGCACTTATGGTGAGCTGAAATTATGGGCCACCCCACTATCTAGTAGGATAAGAATCGGAATGACGCCCACATTACCCGCCACCTTCATGGAAGACAAGGTCTCTAGTTGCCGTTGAAGAACCGACGAACAACTGGGTAAAGTTTGGTATTCCACGATCGTGTATTTAGCCTCAAATGGTACGTCCTCCATGTTCGGGTGAATATCCTTAGAGGGTAAGTGAGGTGGATTATCAGGTAAGTCATCATCCTCACCGAACACTCGCATCTTAGGATCAACGCATTTATGTAAAGTTGTATAGGGCAAACCACAACGAAAACAAAGCCCCCGTTTCTGCCGATCTTCCCACTCTTGTGTAGTCAGCTACCGAACACCTCTACCACTGGAAGAGGAGGGTTTGGGAACCTCGCGGCCCGACCCTGACGACACACGTGCCATGCGTCGAGTTGGGTGGAGAGGAGCGCCAGGTTGTTGCGGCAAAAACTGACACGTCGGTAATGCTGAAGTGTCGCCCTCACGTGGTCCGTCGAAGAAACATGAACCTCCCCCATGAAACGCTTAGCCTGAAGGCGTGTTTCTGGATTATTAATGTGCACCCAGTTTCGAATATCCTCTCTCAAGCCATGGAGAAAATAACCCGCATATTAGGGTTCTGGTTGACATGGTATCAAGGAGGAAACATATTCAAACTGCTCAATATAAATCCTAGACCGCCCCCTGTCGGCGAAGCACACCTGTGGCGCCCACATTACTGGCCACCTTCATGGAAGACAAGGTCTCTGGTTGATGTTGAAGAACCGGTGAACGGCTGGGTAAAGTTTGATATTCCACGATCGTGCATTCAACCTCCAATGGTATGTCCTCCACGTCTTGGCGGATATCCTCAGAGGGTAAGTGAGCTGGATTATCAGGCAAGTCATCATCCTCTTCGAGAAGTAACACTCGCTTCTTTAGGATCAACACATTTACGTAAAGGTGTATATTGAAAACCACAACAAAAACAAAGCCCCCATTTGTGCCGATCTTCCCACTCGTGTATTCAGCTGCCGGATGCCTCTACCACTGGAAGGGGGGGGGAGGGTTTGGGAACCTCACGGCCTGACCCTGACAACACACGTGCCATGCGTCGAGCTGGGTGGAGAGGAGTGCCTATGATGAAAACTGATGCACCGGTAATGCTGAAGTGTCACCCTCACGTGGCGCACCGAAGAAACGTGAACCTCGCCCACAAAACTGTGGCCCCATGCCCTTGTGGACTGCAACTTCAACATGTCGGGTGAGACACCTAGCTTGAAAGCGTGTTTCAGGATTATGGATGTGCATCCAGTTTCGAATATCCTCGCGCAATCTATGGAGAAAATAGCCAAAATATTGGGGTTACGGTTGACGTGGTATCAAGGAGGCGAGATATTCAAACTGCTGAATATAAATCCTGGACTGCCCCTGTCGGTGAAGCACAACCAATTTCTCATATGGATTGTGAATATCCAGACCACTGAAATGCTAAATCAATTCGTCCTTAAAGACTGGCCAAGAATGATGATCATGAACTTCTATTAGAATAGTAAACCAATGGATGACAACGCCTTCGATACTAACCTGGGCCAAAGGAATTTTGGATTCTTCTGGAGTGTGCTGGATTCAAAAGTACAGCTCAGCCCGATTAAGCCAACCTCGGGGATTGGTGGGCATAAAAACTGGGCAGGTCCACCCCCTTGTCGAACAAAGTTGTGTCGCGTGTAGCACCTTCGGCGCTTGGGATTGTAGTGTGTCGGCTGTGAGAAGATGTTTCGTCTTCAGCCTCCTCTAAGCGCACCTGTGAGTTTGCGTTCGCCAAGGATGGACAATTGGCGTCCAAGCATTGATGACGATGCGAGAAGGATTCCGGTGAGAAATTCATGTTGTCGACTGGGGAATTCAGGTCAAGGACGGCGGTTTCAAGACTCGTCATACGCTGTTCCATACCATCTATACAAGAGTGGGTGCAAGTCTCCATTGGAACAGAAAACCTGGTGTGATGGATTGAGAGGCAGGTTGGACCAAAATGTTAGAACACACCGACCACCCCTCTCCAAAATCAGAGAGGGAAATGCTTGTATTGAAATTTCGTACGAAAAGTACAGGAAAGAAGGAGAAGAAATTCGGGGAGCCAATAGAGCTTTCCCGCCCAAGCTTACAGCCGCTGAAACACCAAGCTAATTCCCTGCCTTCCAGACTCGGCCGCCCCACTCTTAAAAAACAGATTCCCTTCTCACTCCTCCCACGTGGGTTCAACCTCCTAACAAACTCCCCTGAGCAGTGTTCACCCTTCTGCCCCTTCAAGAATAAACCTGCCAGTCCCCTGGTAGATCCCGGGCCCTATTAGTGTTTGTGTTGTACCTTTTTGACAAAAGATGCCTGCATTGCAGGCCCTTTGTTTCTTCTGTTGTGCTTGTCCCTATTCTGAAATGCTTTACTTTATAATCATAGAAATATATCGATGCAGGCCATTCTTCCCTTGAGGGGAAAGATTCTGAATGTAGAACGATGTGATGAAGCTGCAATGTACAAGAACGAGGAGATCCAAAATCTTATAATTGCTCTAGGCCTAGGAGTAAAGGTCAGTGTTTTTCTTTTTTTTCTATTTTTGACTTTTTTTAGTGTGTGGGTGCGTGCTTTAATCTGTCGTAATATTCCATGATTTGATTTCTACTGGTTTCAGGGGGAGGATTTTAAGAAGGATACACTTCGATATCATAAAATTATTATCTTAACAGATGCTGATGTTGATGGTGCTCACATTCGAACTCTATTACTAACATTTTTCTATAGATATCAGGTTGATAGCTGATAAATATATTTAAATTACTGCTGGAGTTTATAAATGAGGTTGAAGAAAAAAAAATTGCCGCTTGTTTAATTGGGAAAAATTAATCTTTCCCTTTTCTTGTTTCAGAGAGCTTTGTTTGATGAGGGTTGCATCTATGTTGGTGTTCCACCTCTTTACAAGGTTGGCTTTGGGCTTTTGTTGGTGTGAAAAGCTCCTGTCCTGACCTGAATAACAATGGCTGCCTTTTTGTTGAAATGGTTAGGTTGATAGGGGGAGGCAAGAGTACTACTGTTATGATGATGCTGAACTTGAACAGACAAAGCGTTCATTTCCTTCAAATGCATCATTCAACATTCAGAGATTCAAAGGTAATATATGTGATTTTTTTGCGGGTGAATATATTCCAAGGTAATATATATTTTTTTAGCATTTAATGTTGATTAATGAAATTATTTATCAAAATCCGTGCACCACTGTTTACCAATAAAAAAAGCACAATTACCAACTCATTTTCCATGAATTTTATATTATATGTGTAAAATCAGAAATCCCCCACACCCTCAAGGTGAGGAGAGAGCCTTCATTTATAGAAAATATAGGGAAGTTACAAAGAGAAGTTACAAAGTAAGTGGGGCAGGAAGTTACCAAGGAAGTGGGGCAGGAAGTTACCAAGGAAGTGGGGCAGGAAGTTACACATACTCCAACACTCCCCCTCAAGCTAGGTGTACCTAGCTTGGACACATAATGAAAAACAACGCAAGCAACAAGCTGCAAACACTCCCCCTCAAGCTGGACATACCCAGCTTGATGACAAAACAAGACGAAAAACGGAAGATACAAAAATAATAAAATCGTTGATGATGCTACTCCCCCTCAAGATTGTAATGTGATGCCGCTGAAAAATGATGGGTCATCGCCGGAAAAGTGCGGGGCCGGTCAACAGAGCGCCGGGAAATCCACACTGGCGGGTGCCGGTCGTCAGAGCGTCGGGAAAATCCGCACTACGGGCCGGTCGTCAGAGCGCCGGTAAACCGTAATGTCAGGCCGATCGTCAAAGCGCCGAGAAAATCCGCAATGGCGGGTGCCGGTCGTCGAAGCGCCGGGAAATCCGCAGGAGGAGGCCGGCGATGAGATGCGGTGATTCCGCAGGAGATGCCGGGCAGAGAGGCGGGGATTCCGCAGGAGGCACCGGGCAGAGAGGCGGGGATTCCGCAGGAGGCACCGGGCAGATAGGCGGGGATTCCGCAGGAGGCACCGGGCAGAGAGGCGGGGATTCCGCAGGAGGCACCGGGCAGAGAGGCAGGGATTCCGCAGGAGGCACCGGGCAGAGAGGCGGGGATTCCGCAGGAGGCACCGGGCAGAGAGGCGGGGATTCCGCAGGATGCAGGAGGAGGTCGGCATGATGGGAGCAATTGAGCAGAGGTGGCACGGGAGGCCGGCAGGGCTGTAGGCCGACTGCTGGAGGAGCCGGCAGGAATGAAGGCCAATCGTCAAAGGAGCCGGCGGGAGATCGCACAGGAGGCGGGCTGCCGAAAAGAGCCGCAAGCCGGGGAAGGGAGGTCCGCCGGGAAGAACAAGGCGGGAAAGGCGCAGCCGGCCAACCGAAAGGGTCGCCGGGAAATCCGCAGGAGGGCTGCCGGGAGAAGGATCTGGCCGAAAAATCCAGGAAGGGCCGGGAGGGCGCGCGGAGGGCCGGCCGGGAGGCGCGCGGAGGGCCGCTGGACAGGAGGAGCGCCGCGGGACGAGAGGGCCGGGAGAGCGGTCGCCGGACTGGAGGGAGATCCGCCGGGAGCCGCGAGCGCGCGGGAGGGAAGACGGGAGTGCGCCGCCGGGAGGGAGGGCCGCTGCGACTGAGGATCCACACTGGATCTGGACGTCGCCGGGAAGAGCCGCGGAGGGCTGACGACGGGAAGGCGGGAGAACCGTCGGGCAAGGAAGGGCAAAGGCAGAGGGGAATCGGACCGGGCAGAAGCGCCGGGAAGGGGAGCCGCGTAAGGAGAGGGCCGCCGGGAAGGGGAGCCGCGCCATGCAGGAGAGCCGCCGGGAGGGAGGACCGGCAGGAGGCGCTGCGGGAAGGGGCGGCGACGAGCGGGCCGGCATGCGCAGGGAGTAGGGCCGTCGGGATAGTGGGTCGTCGGGAGAGAGGGCCTTCGGGAGAGAGGGCCGCCGGACAGAGCGTCGCGGGAGGGAGGCGGGGTCCGCGACAGGAAGCCGGAGGGAGGCGGGGCCGGTCGTCACAAAGAGGCGAAGCCGGGAAGCCGCAGGAGGGGACGTCGGCAACGGAGCAGCGGAGCAGTGCCAGACGACGAGGGAAGGCGCACCGGGGGAAGCCGCGACGGGGAGCAGCGCTGGAGAGCCGCCGGGACGGGAAATCCGCCGGGAAGGGATCGCCGGCAGGGGGCGGCGGAGAATTCCTATGGCTCGTAAGCCATGGAGGCCGCCGCCCCCACGGGAAAAAAAAATATGGGAGACCTAGAGCAGAATAAAAAAAAATAGATGGGAGGGGGGATCGGGATTAAGTTCCCTCTGATACCATGTAAAATCAGAAATCCCCCACACCCTCAAGGTGAGGAGAGAGCCTTCATTTATAGAAAATATAGGGAAGTTACAAAGAGAAGTTACCAAGGAAGTGGGGCAGGAAGTTACCAAGGAAGTGGGGCAGGAAGTTACCAAGGAAGTGGGGCAGGAAGTTACACATACTCCAACAATATGTATTGAACATGTGTGGTGATTAATAACATAATTTTACACTATTAACATATATTTGTCTATTTCCTGGCCACAATGCAAGGAAAAATATCCGTTTCCCAATAATTCAAGAAATCAGTTGGAAGGTGGTTGAATGTACCGGTAAATCTGAAGTTTGTAACTTTTTACCAATAAATCAATTTTTTTTTAAAAAAAAGCAAAAAATAACGGTGTAATGATATGCAGGATAATGTGATTTCCACAAGCACCTTCACCTGCACAAAAAACTTCTACAATTGTCATACAAAATTTTTTAAATTATTTATTTTTATATATTATTATTTTTTATGTTCATTTTTTTTATTGAACTACAAAGGTGAAATAATGGAGCTTAGTGTTGTTTCCTGAACGAGGGTTTGGACCTGCTCAATTTAATATTTCCAAAAAAATATAACAGAACATATATTTTTTCATTTAAAACAAATAAAACCTTGAAAATTTTGATTACAGAATACATGCTATATTCAAGAAAGCAATAAAAAATACACATGCTGCATGTTCCATTCTCCTTTTTGTGTGAATATTTTGATAAAAATTAAAAAAATATGGTTGGTTGCAAAAAAAAAAAAACATAAGATAATAACAAAAACATGTTCAGTCAATAAGGGACTAAATTTTAAAGAAAATTTGTTATAAAACACATTATATTTAACAAGCTAGTAAATAACATAAAACACGTATTCTGTCTTTTGCATCAATGGCAATACACATATTTTAATAAAAAATAACCAAAATAATTAACTTATGTTTTTTTGAAAATCTTCATAAATTGTGTTCTGTGTGCACACATGTGTTTTGTGTTCGTGTTATGTGTTTGGTGTGCGCATGAGTTTCGCGTGCGCATGAGTTTTGCGTTCGCATGCGTTTTCTGTTTTACATATGGACATATGAGTCGTGGTGTAATACAAAAAAATTAAGGAAAAAAAACATTACAAAAGATTTGTTTTGTTTCAAGCACAGAACATGTGTTCCATAAGTTATGCCAGTTGGAATGAGATTTAAAAAAAGGATTTACCTGAAAATATAATTTTGGACTCGTCGGTATATCCGCATGAATAAATTGGATTTATTGGTAAATTTTCTTTAAATTAATGACAAATTATATTATATTGTAAAAGTTTAAATTATATTTGTCTTTTATTCGGAAATGGGGGGATATATGCAGGGTTGGGGGAGATGATGCCTGCGCAGCTGTGGGAAACAACAATGGACCCAGCTCAGAGGATGCTGAAGCAGTTGGTGGTTGAGGATTCTGCAGTGGCAAATGTTGTGTTTTCCTCCCTTATGGGTTCTCGGGTAAATAATTCATATAAGAAACACTTTATTTTATTATATTTTGTCATAAATAACCTCCTCTAATTATCAGGTAGAATATAATGTAAATAATGAATTTAAGAGCATATTTATTATTTATGATAGATTCAATGTATTAAATTTTCTTAATTCCTATGAGAGGTTGTTTTGTGCTTATATGTGATCCAAATGCAACTTCTCCCAGTTTTTATGAGTTGAGATAGAGAGAATTTTCATTTCTGGATATTTTTCAGGTGGACGTGCGGAAAGAACTAATACAGAAAGCTGCAAGCCGGCTCAACCTTGTTCAATTAGATATCTGAAGTTACTCTCTTCTATACTTTCTGCGGAAGACGGATTAATTTATCTCAATTTCATTGTCATTTTCATTATATTTATTGAAATGAAATAATAAAATAAATTTTCCCGTACTAGAAGTCTAGGCAATCATATTTACATGTCACAAACCCTTTGTACAATTACGAGTCACCAGAACATGAGATTCCAAACATTTATAAACATTTTTCTTCATTTGTAAAACATTGTCATTTTGCATGGGAGATTCATTTCCCCATGGTGTATGGCAACTTTTACTCCACCCTTTTTGGTTCATGTGTATATAAAGTCAGTTTATCCTTCCTAAGTGTGGTACATTAAGTTTTCTTATTGGTCCAAAACTTTGCAAAGTTCTAGTTACCTGCCAGTGTCTTTCTTGGAAGGGTATTTCCTCAAGAATAAACCATGTTGAGTAAAGTATTTTGTATTTATAGGATCAACCCATTAATCCCTTTAGATAAACAGTGAGATTCTTATCAAAATTTGGTCCATAAATGACGGAAGTTAAACATTTAACATGCGTTTTACAACTCACAATCTATAGAAATGATAACCTGGAACCCTTTCCAATCCATATCTTATATGGTGTTGTTTTAAGTCTTGTATGGGGTACAGTTTAGTGTAAAGATCACTATTTCTTGATCATCACCGTCAAATGGGTCTGGGTGACTAATCATTAATTGGACAACTACAATATGACTTATATCTCTTCATTTAACAACACCAATTCCTTACGGTATTCCAAGAGGAGAAAGTTTTGATATGTTATCACTCTACATGAACAGTTATGAAACCCTTGACTTGAGTATCTTACTTGATTTGATCCATACCTTTCCCAAGTTGATTTTGTACTTATGCTTGGATTCCTTAACTTTTCAAGATGTTCATACATGTAATTCAGAAAAAACACATATCCAAACAACTACTCTTGGAAATGGTTATAAGTATTCGTGCGAGTTTAAATATTCAAAAGCCCGCATGCGCGCAAGTGTACTTGATTCAATAAGCTCTTATCTCTTTCCCCTTTGAAAAAGAAGCGGTAGCCATATTCCTCTTCAAATAGGATTCACACAAATTAAGTGATTCCTAATCAAATGATTTTAAAGTTCCACACCAATGCAAGGAAGCAATGAACATGATGGTTTGGGAGAATAAGAAATTTGTATCCTATACTATATAAGTATAATAAGAAATTAAATTTTGTAACTTGTGGAAGACTCGCTCCCACTAGATTTATAATTCTCAAAGTCAGCTATAATTTTTATATGGCTTATTTTTTATATTTTGTAAAATATCATAATTAGTTATAATCAATTCATTCTATCATAGACCCCCTCTTCGATTTGCGGGGTTAGAAATGTGGGGGCCACTTTCAATATGAGGTGGCATTTTTCAATGGAGGAAGAGTCGTTGTCAGCTTCATTTTCTTCGGGCGACAACCGACCACAGTGAACGAGCAGCCTTCATTGAAGCAGGCTGTGGCGGGAGGAAAAAATTATGGGGTAGATGAACCACCCCCAATCACCGGAGAACACCCGGTTTTTTTCTTCTTCTATTTAATGGGATGTAATTCCATGTTTTGTAAGGGTGGTGAAATCTGTGTGATCCTCCATGATTATTCGGAGAGTGATAATAGAGAAGATTTCATGTTTCTCCCATGGATGTAGGCTTCAAAGCCGAACCTCGTAAAATCCCGGTGTTGCTCCGTTTTTTTTTTCGTTTTTGTGTTTTTGTGGTACCACGCACCTCCCCTGCGCCCCAACAAGTGGTATCAAAGGCGAGTCGGAGCGAGTGGAGTCGAGACGACAACGATTTTTCCGGCGATCAGAAAATTGAAGTTGGTCGGAAATTTTTTTCGAGGCCAGATCTTCGAAGAGGACGACGAGACGATTCCAACGGAGCAAGCGGTGATGAAAACGGAGTTGAAACGAGCCCGGTAAGCTCGGTCAAACTTTGGTCAAAATCGCGGGTGAACAGTACCCCATGTCGGAGAAGACGACATTGTTCACGCCGTTGGCGACAATTCCGGCGAGATTCCGACAGGAACTCCGGCGTGCCATGTCAGCGTCACGTCAGCGCCACGTCAGCGGGCGATCTGGACCGTTGAACGTGTTTTGACAATATCTCGGTCAATTGGGGTTCGATTTCGATGATCCAAGAGTCGATTCCAACTATTTCGACCGTTCCGAACGTATCCGTATGGTTAGTTTTTTAAAATTCGCACTTCATCAGGTGGTGACAAAGAGGTGTAACATCAACGGTGGTGATTGCGTTTTGCGACAACGACGATGGCTGGTGGCAGAGCACTATCAAGATTTGAGAACGAGAAGTTCGATGGTCGAAACAATTTCATCTTGTGGCAAAGCACGGTGAAAGATCTTTCGGTGCAGCAGGGCATGATCAGACCGTTGATCGGAGAAAAGCCCGAGACAACCGGTGCCGATGATTGGGAAGAGCTCGAGATGCGGGTCGTCAGCACAATTCAACTATGTCCGGCGAATGAGGTAAAGTACTCAGTGTTGGACGAGACCTCACCGAAGGAAATTTGGAAGAAGTTGGAGCAGCGGTATATGACGAAGTCGCTCACCAACAAATTATTCCTGAAGAAGGAATTGTACCAGTTGCGGATGGACAAGGGAACGAATTTGTTGGATCACACCAACGAATTCAACAAAATCATAACGCAGTTATTGGGGCTCGGTTTGAAGGTTGGAGAGGAAGATAAAACACTTGTTTTTACCATCTCTACCAAGCTCATTTGATGGGCTTGTGACTGCATTGCTCGTGGGGAAGGAAACATTGAAGTTGGACGATATGATGACGTCGCTTCAAGATTCAGAGGCATTCTGAAGGCCCGTGACACAATCAAGAGAGCAAATCATGGTGATACGAGATGATCAGTGTGAGAGGAGCTGACATCGACAGTCAAGAGGTAAAGAATGACGACCAAAATCGAGGGGATGTGATCCTAGCGAAATCACGTGTTTCTGGTGCGAGAAAAAGGGTCACTATAAAAGTGACTGTGGAGAGCGCAGACAGTATGCTGCTGGGAAAAAGAAAGTTGAAAAGGAAGATGCAAACATCACAGAATTATCAGCAGATGATGAAATCTGCGTGACAACGGGAAGCTTGCACTCAAATGAGCAAGTGAAACGGGAAGAAGTGCAGTGTCATTACTGCAAAAGATACGGGCACATGAAGCGGAAATGTTGTTTTCTAAGAAGGAAGAACGAGTGGGCTCAAAATCCAAAGGAAGACGGATGAGTTTTGGATTCAGGGAGCTCAACACACATATGTACGACGAGAGGTACATTTGATACTTTTCAGCAGGTGCGAGACTCGGTGCGACTTGGTGATGAGTCAACATGCGCGGTTCGAGGAGTCGGGACTGTGAAATTGAAGACACCCGATGGAGGAGTACGTAAACTGGCTGACGTGAAATTCGTTCCGACGATGAGATGGAACTTGGTGTCATTAAGTAGGCTCGATTCGAAAGGGTACAAGATTTCCATAGCAGGTGGAGTGTTGGAAGTCTCACGCGGGGATGCAACGAAGCTTACTAGGAAGGAGTCCCAAGGGTTGTATCATTTGATGGGGACCACAGTTAGCCTGATATCGATTGAAGACAGTGGAAGTGTGTAACGTCCCGGACCCGGGTGCCACGCAATGGGCGCCCCGAACCCGGTTCGCCACGTGACCTCAAGCGCATTTCTCCAAACGCTAGAGGTTGCCGACTAGCAACGAGGGCCCAGGTCTGATAGTGGGGAAACTATGCCCTCATTTGTCAAAGTCTAGCGCAACGGAATTGAAAATAAAACATACAACAAACAACGGAAGCAGTAAACCATACACAACTGAATTAAACTACAGCAGTGGATATAACCAACAATAGATAAACAATGATGCTACATGTCTCAAGTTCTAAGAAAACAGCCAGAACATGTTATACATCGATACCGTACAACAAAATACAGAGTACGGCAAATTAAGCAAAACAGCTGGCAGCGGCATCGCGAGCCTAGGCTCGGTCCCATGCCCCCTACTTCTCAGCAACGGTCAAGTACATGTATAGGGACTCTTGCCCCTATCTACACCTGCATTAACGTAATCTGTTTGGGCTGAAAAGCGTGACCCAAACAGAGTGTGAGAAATATATCTAAGTAGGCACCCACCAAAGGCCCGTGCCCAACTGCGTGCTAACATGCAACAATAGTGTGCAATGGTAAAATGCAATAAAGTAAGCAATACTACAAAGTAACTAACTTAACAGTTAAATTGCCATTTAATTATTCATTTAATCCATTTTATATAAGAAATCACCACAGTGCATTTCTAATTAAACAACTAGTGTCCTCAGACACGTAAACTCCTACCCTCGGGTAACGAGTATCCAACACAAGAATCTGCCCTCAGGCATAACAGAGTTTGCTCTCAGGCGTAGGTAGTGTCGCCCACAGACACAGAATCAGCTGCCCACAGGCACGAAAGAAGTTGCCCTCAGGTCGAAATAACTACGGCCACAGGCTAAATAGTGCAGTGCCCACAGGCTAATCACAACAACGCCCTCAGGCTAAATAGGTAACTGGGTCATGCCCAACATGTCAAATGCAGTGGACAAACAATTCCTCTCAAGGCAATTCTACGATTACTACTTCAAAGGCATACCCTCGGGTATCCTGGCCAAACGGCTAAACAGTGAAACACACCTCTGAGGTGGTTCCAGATCCAAGCAACGATCCCAACCATCATTTTATTATTACAATTTAATCACCTATGAAATTCTAGGCATTAAATATAGCAACGACCTCAGCCACACGACACCCCAACATGGGTTCGTGGCACGAAAACGCACAAAAATGCATGACAGTTGGAAATTTACACCAAGCCACTTACCTTATACGCCAACAAACGTTATACCCGAATGCCGACTCCAGAAACGCCCAAGAACGGCGTAGATCTGACGAAGAACAAAACTCATTCAAATGTAAATAACTTTCCCTCGGGCAAGAATTGGTAAGAACGACTTAAGGAGAAGGAAGGGCTTACCCGTGCGGTTCCAACGAGATCGTCCGAAGCCGAAACGGATTCCAGACGAACACCCGACGGATCTTCAAAGGTTCAGCCGTCCTCCTTGGCTCCAAAACGGCTCAAATGCCTCCTCTGCCAAATGAGGAGGCTACTGCCTGTTTTAAGCCGAAAAAACAAAGTACACGGTGTGTACTTCTGAGTACACAACGTGTACTTCCTTCATTTAACTGTTCCTCTGGCGGCACCGCCACACTATTCATCCGTCGACATGAGTACACGGCATGTACTCCTGAGTACACGGCGTGTACTGTCGCCCAGCTGGCGGCTACTCCACCGCCTTACTGTTTAGGTCTGCCGACTGACTACACGACGTGTAAAGGACCACTACACGGCGTGTAGTCGGTTCCTACACCCCTTGTCACCGACATGGCTACACGCCCCGTGTACCCATCCCACACGGCCAAAAGTACACGACATGTGGAAAAGTACACGACGTGTAGTTCCAAAAATTATGAATTTTCCCATTTTCCCTATTTTCTCAAAAACACTTAAGGAAATGGAAAAAGAAGAAGCCCGTACCTCAAAAATAAGAACCGGGTTCTTACAAACTTCTCCCCTTATAGCAATTCGTCCCCGAATTGCCCTTCCCAGGGTGGCGAAGATAAAGCTCAGAACAACTCTGGCCACTGAGCACGTACGTCGGCCTCCCGCTCCCAGGTCTCGTCCTGCACTCTCCCATGCTGCCATAACACTCGTACGAGAGGAACTGACCGGCCTCGGAGAACCTTCGTGCTCCTGTCAACGATACGAATCAGATGCTCCTCAAAGAACACATCTGCCTCTAGCTCAACCTCCTCAGACTGAAAGACGTGAGATGAGTCTAAATGATAGAGACGCAACTGAGACACATGAAAGACGTCGTGCATGGCTCGGTACCACTGCGGTAACTGCAACCGATATGCAACTAGCCCGACTCTCTCCAGAATCTCGAATGGCCCCACATACCTCGGTGAAAGCTTACCCCGTCTCCTGATCCGCTTGTGTCCCAGCCTCAGCGAAACACGCAAGAAAACCTGATCCCCGACCACGAACTCCAAAGGTCGTCTGCGGCGATCAACATATGACTTCTGTCGAGACTGCGCGGTAGCCATCCGCTTTCGAATCAACTGGACCTGCTCAGATGTCTCTTGCACGAGCTGTGGTCCCAGTAAAGCTGCCTCACCTGCCTCTAACCAGCACAAAGGTGATCGGCATGACCTACCATATAAAGTCTCGTATGGTTCCATCTCAATAGTTTCCTGAAAACTATTGTTATAGGAAAACTCGACTAAGGGTATATGCTTCTCCCAAGAGCCCCCAAAGTCTAGGATGCATGCACACAACATGTCCTCAAGCACCTGTATCGTACGCTCCGACTGACCATCAGTCTGAGGGTGGTATGCTGTTCTCAGAAGCACCTGTGTACCTAGTGCCCTCTGAAAAATCTGCCAGAAACGAGACGTAAAGTGGGCGTCCCTATCAGAAACGATAGAACGAGGGACCCCATGAAGATGTACAATCTCTCGGATATACAACCTTCTGAGCTCGTCAACATCAAAGGTCTCCTTGATCGGCAAGAAGTGAGCTACCTTCGTGAGTCTGTCCACAACAACCCACACAACGTCATTGCCACAAGGTGACCTCGGCAATCCAGTCACGAAATCCATCGTGACATCATTCCATTTCCACTCTGGAATGGGTAACTGCTGTAATAGCCCAGCTGGTCTATGGTGCTCCGCCTTCACCTGCTGACAGGTGGAACACCTCGTAACAAAACCAGCTACATCTCTCTTCATACCCGGCCACCAATACTGACGCCTCAAGTCACTGTACATCTTGGTAACCCCGGGATGAACTGCCCAATATGAAGCATGAAACTCCCGCATCAGCTCCTCGCGTATATCCCATGGAACCCATACTCGTCCATGGAAAGGAAAAACCTCATCATTGCCTATCGTCCAATCGGGAGGAGGGTCCTCACTTGCCACCGACTCCCGTAGAATGAGACCTTCTGAATCAGATAGCTGTCTCACCCTCACTCTATCCAGGAGGGTAGATGTCACAGCTAAAGATGAAAGATAAGTATGCCCCTGACTGTCGTGCACCTCCAGATGCATCTCAGAGAACAAGGCCATGAGCTCCCACTCACCACTGGCCCCCTGCACTGCCTGTATCTGAGTCTTCCTGCTCAGTGCATCGGCTACTGCATTACCTTTACCAGGTGTATAAGAAATCTCAAAATCGAAGGACTGTAGGTACTCAACCCACCTTCTCTGCCTCAGATTCAGGTCACACTGAGTAAAGATATACTTGAGGCTTTTGTGGTCGGTGAAAACCACAAAATTCTCTCCCAACAAATAATGTCTCCAACAGCGCAACACATGAACAACTGTAGCCAACTCGAGGTCATGCGTCGGGTAATTCCGCTCATGTGGCCTCAACTGCCGAGACCCGTACGCAACAACTCGATCGCCCTGCATCAACACTACTCCCAGCTCAATCCCTGATGCGTCACAGTAAACTGTATAGCTCTTCCCCTGTTCTGGGAGTATCAGGATCGGCACTGATGTCAGCCTTCCCTTCAGATCCTGAAAGGCTGTTTCGCAAGCTTCTGACCAAACGAACTTCACACCCTTCTTAGTCAGTCTCGTCAACGGTGCTGCTAAGCGGGAGAAGTCCTGTATGAAGCGTCTGTAGTAACCAGCCAGCCCTAAGAAACTCCGTATCTCAAACACGTTCTTAGTCTGCTTCCAGGAAACTACTGCTCTCACCTTCTCTGGGTCTACTACAACTCCTGCCTCTGAGATGATATGACCCAGGAAGTGAATCTGGTCCATCCAAAAGTGGCACTTCGAGAGCTTATCATATAGCCGATGCTCTCTCAGTGTACTCAATACGATCTCAAGATGGGTGACATGGTCGTGTCGAGTGTGAGAGTACACCAAGATGCCGTCCACGAATACAACCACAAAATAATCAAGATACAGATGGAACACACGATTCATCAGAGCCATGAAAACTGCTGGCGCGTTCATGAGTCCGAACGACATAACCAAATACTCGTACAGACCATATCTGCTCCGAAAAGATGTAAGTGGTATATCCGATGGTCTCACGCGCAACTGATGATATCCTGACCTCAAGTCAATCTTCAAGAACACGCGTTCTCCACGAAGCTGATCAAAAAGATCATTAATCCTTGGCAAAGGATATCGGTTCTTAACTGTCAACTGGTTCAACTTCTGATAATCCACGCAAAGTCTGATGGTACCGTCCGCCTTCTTCGCGAAAAGGACCGGCGAACCCCAAGGAGAAGTACTGGGTCGGATAAAACCCTTTGCCTGCAACTCCTCTAACTGCCTCTTGAGCTCCTTCAGCTCAGATGTAGCCATCCTATAAGGAGGAATTGACACCAGTGCTTCTCCCGACACAAGCTCGATAGAGAAATCCACCTCTTGCTCCGGAGGGAGACCTGAAAAGTCATCCGGGAAGACATCCCTGAAATGATCAACCACTGGAGGGAAATCCGTCTGACCAGTCCCCTGATCATCCAGATACAAGATCGCAATCTGGGCCGTGACTCCACCTCGCCCATGATGCTCTGGTCCAGTTTGACTCGCCTGAACATCCCATTCGCCCTTGTATAGAAACTCTCCTCCCTCTGGTGACGTGAAACGCACCCTGCGACGATAACAGTCTACAAAGGTTCGATAGGGAACCAACCATTCCATCCCGAGAATGACATCATAGCTCGTTATCTCTAAGACATAGAGGTCCCAAGGAAAGGGACACCCACCAACCTCAAGGGGGAACTCCTTACACTAACGCACACCAGCCGTTCTAGTCCCCAACGGAGTGTCTAGCGTCATGATATCGGAAGAAGAAGAAACATCGAGCCCAAGCCTCTCCACAACAGGTACAGATATGAAACAATGCGTAGCACCCGTATCAAAAAGTACTGAAGATAAGACAGAAGCTACTAAAATATTACCTCTGACTGTAGAAGGTCCGAGATCCTGCTCTTGCTGGGTCTGTTGCACTGCATATGCTTGCCCAGTGCCGCGGCCCTACGACACAGCCTGGCTACCCTGAGCTGTCCCGCCCTGCTGCCTCTGAGATCCTGGTGTCTGGCTACCACGACCACGGCCCCCATCTCTGCCTGCACGCCCTGACGTATTCCAGTTCCCCGACTGGTAAGAAGCCACTGGTCCCGGTCCCGCACGCGAAGTCTGCATAGAACCCCTCTCACTAGCCGTTGGTGGAAACGCACTGCAAAAGCACTGCATATGACCCAACTTGCCGCAAGCTCGACACTCCACTGGGTCTCGTGGACACTGTGGTCTCTTGTGTCCCTCTCTACCACACTGGTAGCACATAACCTAGCCACCTGAAGCATTCTTATGACTGGTACTGCCACCCTGAGAGAAGTCCATCTGTCTCTTCCTCTTGCCAACAGAAATAATACCAGTAACTGGTGCTGAACCGCCCTGGCCCACACCACTCGATTCCTGCAGGTTTCTCTCAGTAATCAGCGTTTGGTTCACAATAACATGTACTGAAGGCAACCTGAAAACATTCACCAGCGCTCGAATGTCATACCGAAGACCATCCTCAAAAGGTCTGGCTCTCAACGTCTCATCACCTATCAGCATGGGTGCAAAACGCTGAAGCTCCGTAAAACGAGCAGAATAATCCATCACTGACATAGCGCCCTGCTGCAGATTCATGAACTCTCGAGCTCTATCTTCCCTCAGCGTCTCGGGAAAGAAGAAGTCATAGAATACTGCCTGAAAATCTTCCCACGCCATGTCCCTGTGATGCTTTGACTGGGTGGTCACATCCCACCACCTCTTGGAGGAATCACGCAGCATATACGTCGCGAGCTTGACCCTCAACCCTGGAGGCGTCTCAAGATGCTCGAAAATAGTCTGCATCGACCCCAACCAAGACTCCGTAGCCTATGGTTCTCCATCCCCTGAAAACGTAGGCGGATGCTGCTGCTGGAAGATACGAGTCAACTCATCCATAGATGTAGCAGCCTGCAGTGCTCCCTGAAAGGTTTGTATGAACCGTATAAAGCCTTCACGGAACTGTGCCTCCGTGCCTGTGACCGGTATAGCAGCTGGCGCCGCATCTGGCTCTACTGGAGGATCAACTGGTAGCCCATGGCCCACCATCTTCGGAGTATAGTCGTCGCCGCTCTCCTGGCGAGCAACGCGTGGTCGTTTAAGCGGCATGACACTACAAGGTCAAAAGCACGCCTCAGATTCAAGATTATTAAGACCAAAATGTGAAGGAACCACAAAGGAAATAAGAGGAAGGAGTCATTTCAAAAT
The DNA here is from genome assembly GCA_963277665.1 of Viscum album. Lineage (NCBI taxonomy): Eukaryota > Viridiplantae > Streptophyta > Magnoliopsida > Santalales > Viscaceae > Viscum > Viscum album. Next base: position 1,311,929,144 of record OY728137.1, read on the forward strand.
TGCAAAACAAGACTACACGGCGTGTAAAATGACTACACAGCGTGTACTTGACTTCCTTTCCCCTACCCGGGTCCTTCTACACGGCTAAGCCACATGACTTCCGTTCAATAAAAACTACACGGCGTGTAAATAATCTACACGGCGTGTATGGTGTTATTTTCCAACTGCCCGTGTCGTCTGTGACACGACCGAATACTCGGCTTAACACCACACGGCGTGTTACACTCGTACACGGCGTGTACAACACCGTGTTTCCCAGCCACACGGCTAACGCCACATGGTCTATCCTCAGACAAGACTACACGGCGTGTCCCAAAGGTACACGACATGTTCAGGGAGAGGTGACACCAGCCCGTGTTGTTAGTTACACGACCGAGTCCCCAGGTCACACTACACGGCGTGTTCATCATTGACACGACGTGCTCTGTACAGGAGTTCACCGACCCGTGTTGTTAGTTACACGGTCGGACTCCGGGTCAACACTACACGGCGTGTTCATCATTGACACAACATGCTCTGTACAGGAGTTAACCAACCCGTGTTGTTAGTTACACGGCCGGAATTCGGGTCAACACTACACGGCGTGTACTCAAGCTACACGACGTGTTTTACCCAAGCCTTTCCCTACCCCGTGTCGCCGCCCACACGTTTTGTGACACGAGAAGAGACTACACGTCGTGTACTCAGAGTACACGACGTGTACTCAAAAAGTTTATTTTTCTTCCCGAACAGAAGAACACACACAGTGTGTATAAAAATACTACACGGCGTGTATACTGGGTTTCCGAACAGTATGCCTCAGAAACTTCTCCGGAACCCAGAAAATACCGTAAAACAACACCTAAGTGTCAAATTCCGACTCGTGGGGGCCCATACTTCCCACGAATCAAAGTTTGACATCTCATATGTGTTATAACCAATAAACATTCAATGATCCACCAAATTCCGGTCAATGGGGGCCCATACTCCCCAAAAACCAAAGTTTGACGTCCATTCTATAAACAAGCTCACATAAAATTACCCTATCAAATAGCAGGTATTTTATCAGAGCAGCTATCACAACAACATGCTTTTCTAGCACAACAACTATCACAACAACATGCATTTTCTAATCTCATCGGGTTGCAACTAACTAGATCTCACAGATAAAATATAAACTGCACAATCTCAAAGTGCGTCACCCAACGGTGAAATCAAATCAACTGTAAAATTTAAAAAATCAAAAGAATTGCAAAATACGAGGTAGACTGGCTTTTCCCTGTACACGGGTTAGCTATGCCTGGGCATAGCTTATTACCAACTACCGTTTGTCCTATCCCTGACTACGACTCCAAATAGTAAGTCAAAGAAAAGAACTCCTCTGATACCACTTTGTAACGTCCCGGACCCGGGTGCCACGCAACGGGTGCCCCGAACCCGGTTCACCACGTGACCTCAAGCGAATTTCCCCAAACGCCAGAGGCTGTCGACTAGCAGCGAGGGCCCAGGTCTGATAGTGGGGAAACTATTCCCTCATTTGTCAAAGTGTAGCGCAACAGAATTGAAAATAAAACATACAACAAACAGCGGAAGCAGTAAAACATACACAACTGAATTAAACTACAACAGTGGATATAACCAACAATAGATAAACAATGATGCTACATGTCTCAAGTTCTAAGAAAACAGCCAGAACATGTTACACATCGATACCGTACAACAAAATACAGAGTACAACAAAACAAGCAAAACAACTGGCAGCGGCATCGCGAGCCTAGGCTCGGTCCCATGCCCCCTACTCCTCAGCAACAGTCAAGTACCTGTATAGGGACTCTTGCCCCTATCTACACCTGCAGAAACGTAATCTGTTTGTGCCGAAAAGCGTGACCCAAACAGGGTGTGAGAAATATATCTCAGTAGGCACCCACCAAAGGCCCGTGCCCAACTGCGTGCTAACATGCAACAATAGTGTGCAGTGGTAAAATGCAATAAAGTAAGCAGTACTACAAAGTAACTAACTTAACAGTTAAATTGACATTTAATTATTCATTTAATCCATTTTATATAAGAAATCACCACAGTGCATTTCTAAGTAAACAACTAGTGTCATCAGACACGTAAAATCCTACCCTCGGGTAACGAGTATCCAACACAAGAATATGCCCTTAGGCATAACAGAGTTTTCCCTCAGGTGTAGGTAGTGTCGCCCACAGGCACAGAATCAGCTGCTCACAGGCACGAAAGAAGTTTCCCTCAGGCCGAAATAACTACGGCCCACAGGCTAAATAGTGCAGTGCCCACAGGCTAATCACAACAACGCCCTCAGGCTAAACAGGTAACTGGGCCATGCCCAACATGTCAAATGCATTGGACAAACAATTCCTTTCAAGACAATTCTATAATTACTACTTTAAAGGCATACCCTCGGGTATCCTGGCCAAACGGCTAAACAGTGAAACACACCCCCGGGGTGGTTCCAGATCCAAGAAATGATCCCAACTAGCATTTTATTATCACAATTTAATCACCTATGCAATTCTAGGCATTAAATATAGCAACGACCTCAGCCACACGACACCCCAACATGGGTTCATGGCACGAAAATGCACAAAAACGCACGACAGTTGGAAATTTACACCAAACCACCTACCTTATATGCCAACGAACGTTATACCCGAACGCCTACTCTAGAAACGCCCAAGAACGGCGTAGATCTGATGAAGAACAAAACCCATTCAAATGTAAATAACTTTCCCTCGGGCAAGAATTGGTAAGAACGACTTAAGGAGAAGGAAGGGCTTACCCGTGCGGTTCCAACGAGATTGTCTGAAGCCGAAACGGATTCCAGACGAACACCGGACGGATCTTCAAAGGTTTGACCATCCTCCTTGGTTCCAAAACGGCTCAAATGCCTCCTCTACCAAATGAGGAGGCTACTGCCTATTTTAAGCCGAAAAAACAAAGTACACGGCGTGTACTTCTGAGTACACGACGTGTACTTCCTTCATTTAACTGTTCCTCTGGCGACACCACCACACTGTTCATCTATCGACATGAGTACACGACATGTACTCCCGAGTACACGATGTGTACTGTCACCCAGCTGGTTGCTACTCCACCGCCTTACTGTTTAGGTCTGCCGACTGAGTACACGACGTGTAAAGGACCACTACACGGCGTGTAGTCAGTTCCTACACCCCTCATCGCCGACCTGGCTACACGCCCCGTGTACCCATCCCACACGGCCAAAAGTACACGACGTGTGGAAAAGTACACGGCGTGTAGTTCCAAAATTTAGGATTTTTCCCATTTTCCATATTTTCTCAAAAACACTTAAGGAAAAGGAAAAAGAAGAAGCCCATACCTCAAAAATAAGAACCGGGTTCTTACAAAGTGCCGCGTCATTTGGCCTGAAGAAGCATGTTCGATTTGCTGATGAAGTTTTCAACACTTGCAAGGAGACTTCAGGTCAAGCTTCTACCCCAAATTGGTCATGAGGGAGAGATTTGTGGGGGCCACTCCCAATATGGGGTGACATTTTTCAGTGGAGGAAGAGTTGTTGTCGGCTTCATTTTCTTCATGCGGCAACTAAACATAGTGGATGAGCAACCTTCATTGATGCCGCCTGCGGCGGGAGGAGAAAAATATGGGGTAGATGAACCACATCCAACCACTGGAGAACAACTGGTTTTTTTCTTCTTCTATTTAATGGGATGTATTCCCATGTTTTGTAAGGGTAGTGAAATCTGTGTGATCCTTCATGATTATCCGGAGAGAGTGATAATATAGAAGATCCCATGTTTCTCCCGTGAATGTAGGCTTCAAAGCCGAACCACGTAAAATCCCAGTGTTGCTATGTTTTTCTTCCATTTTTGTGCGGTACCACGCACCTCCGCTGCGCCCCAACAAGAAAGAGGGGGAGGGGGGTCGAGGGGCAAGTGATGATGTGAAAGGCTTTTAATGACCATCCCATCCCTCCTAAAAAATCTCCCAAACAATGGCTTGTCATCAAAATCCACTTCATTCCATTCCTTTTCACCAAAATGTAAACTTCCAAATACACCTTAAAACATCTTTTTAGTGACACATGTCAATTATAATGTAAAAGAAACAACTTTTTACATCACAATGACTTTTATTCTTTCTTTTGCATTAAAACATAATTTACAATTTTTATTTAACCTATGCTTAGATTGCTTTCATAAACTAGATTGGGATATTCAATCATATTAAATATCCCCATTAACTCACTCAATTATTGAAGTTTTGAGTTGATAAAAACACAATACAAAATGTTTAAAGTTATGAAACTTTTTACCAATAAATGTTTTAGATGATAAAATTACTTTTTAATGTTAGAGGGTCATCGTTTAATTATGATACCAATTGACAAGTTTCCTTCTATAAAACTTTTCCCCCTAAGTTAATCAAAAAAAAACTTGTCCCCCTAAGGAAACACCACCATATGAGGTTAAAATTTATGTGTATTAAAACCTTAAATAAAAGGCTGGGTTACAACCGCCAAATGGTGGCTCATGCACGCTACAACGAAAACCCCCAAATAAACAGGTTGGAGACTCAACCCCGCAAAAAGCGCCCTAAAACCCCTCCCCCTTGCCACCCCAGCTGCGTTCGTGGGGCGTATTAAAACCTTAAATAAATTTACATGCAAAACAATGTAAATATTGCATTATTTAATATTAGATAAAGATGTTTATCGAATAATTCTTACCAATACATCTCTCACTACGGTGAGACAAAATCCATATTTCATACCATGTTTCCTAAGAAAGGTCACCACAAGGCCTTAGATGCGCCTCATCTCATCACCACGTTTCATACATAGCATAATTGTTTACATTACTATGAAAAATAACAAATGCACACATAAAGAAAACATAAATAAAAAATCCATCTTAAAAGAAAATTGAAACCCAATATATATATACTATCTATGTAATTATATACAAAATTAAATCATTTTCAGGTCAATCATATATTGGAGGAACAAAATATGCAAACATGTGTCCCTCTAATCATCCCAAGGGAACTCAGTCTCACTACTAAGCTCCAATTCCATCTCTAAAAATCAACCCACTAATAAGTCTCATCCATCATTGGGATCTTTCCCATCCCTACATCTTGGTAAATAATGTTTTCACACACACATTCAGAGACAATGTACATGCAAGGTGTGAGTATGATCTGTAGGGTCCCTTTAGGACACACCCCTCTACCTCAATATTGTTCGCTTTAGGATTCCTCTTGCATGGTTTTGCTTTCATCAGGGCTCACTGTCCACTACACTCTAAAAATGCCTTGTGATATGGGGGAGTAACTCATAGGACTTATATCATGCCTAACCCCCCCACGCCCAATGTAGGACTTGGGGTGCAGGTACCACGGCGCAACCTCACTGGCCACGCCGTAGGACCAAGGATCATGGCACAACCTCCTTGGCCACCCTGCAACACACTGTGATCAAGCTGCGGTGCTGTTAAACCCCTATCCCAGATCGAGTAGGGTATGTGCTAGCAAGACTAACAAACTCCCCCTTAATGCATGTCCTCAAGATCTAAATCTTTCATTGCACTCTGATACCACTTGTAGGGTCCCTTTCAGGCACACCCATCCACCACAATATTGTCTCCTTTAGGATTCCTCCTGCACTATTTTGCTTTCAACAAGGCTCACTGTCCACTCCACTCCTCCACGGCTGATATGGGACTTGAGGTGCAGGTACCATGACACATCCTCACTGGCCACACTGCAGGACTAGGGATCACGACGTGTAAAGACCCTGACCCTTGTAGCCCAAAGTCGGTGGTTAATTCATTACATTGACATAAGATACAAAGAATCACATCCCAAAGACCGAATAATTTAGTAGTCTTAGAAAACTAGATACATACATGAAATTCAAATTACATTTCAAACATAAAATACACAAAGTATTTTCTTTGAGAACACCATTATCCCCTTAGCACAATCCTGCACAATCAATCATAAAACACTTCCTAGTATCATCGGGAAAAATAAAACATAAGAAAAGAGTGAACTCAAATTCTCGGTAAGAGTTAAATACAACGGATGCTATTATGAATGAATAATCATAATTAATATGACATGCCATTTAATCAAACTTGAGCATAATATGACAGGAATGAATGATGATCAATTAATGCCATATAAATAATCACACGAGAATGAAACTTAAGCATAAATATTCTAATAATTGTATAATCACATGGAATATCAATAACTAAATTCATAATGTTGGAATGCATAATGCCGAACATCTGAAACTTATCTTCGAGGCCTCATCCAAGACATCTGAAAAATAAATGGATAAGATCTCGGTCAAAACCCAGTCTATTTTGTCTTATGAGACCTACCGATGCATCAAGGAGCTACAACAGGTCCCACCTATCACTTATTAAGTCCAAAACATTTCTCACATGAATAAATAATATAACTGAATCAATATGTCTTAACAAAATCAATAGTTTTCCGTATTAGAAGAACTAGTCATACGAAATATCGATAATTCCCCAGTCAAACTAATCATAAACCATCAAAGTAAATACAATGAATGGTATCATTAGAGAACAATATCAAGATAAGATTCATCAAAGTATATTGAAATATATGAAAATACTTTAAAGATATTAATGGAATATTTCTTTAGGAACATACCCTTTTTTACTTTAAAAATAATTTTTAAAAATCAAAAAACCGTGCACATAATAAAGAAATAATTTTCTTTGAAAATAACTTTATAAACTCATAAAGAAAGTTTGAAAACTTTAAGGTGAAATGATGGTGGAATTTTTTTTTATTCTGTATAAGTTAAAAAAATATTCTCTTCACATTTTCGTCAGAAAAGTCATAAATACCTTGTTTGGAAAAGAGTGTAAAAATTCCTTTAAAAAAATTATATAAAAATTAAAAAGGGGATAAATTTGATTTTAAATAATTTTAGGAGAATAATAAAAACCTTTTTAAATTTTTTTAGAACACATGGATATGGAAGAGAAATATTCTTCAACAGAGACTTGAACATAAACAATCCCAAATGAGATTGTGAAATAAACTCTTATCACTTTGTAATCAGTCGAATCGTATGCACCATTAAAGAATAAAATTTAACAAAACTTTAAATATCATTATAATAAATAATTTAATGATATAACATGTCAAAGGGATTTTATATACACCTTATAACACATTATAGGTGCATAACATCAAAATTTTCCTCAACGGAAGAAAATTGAGACGGAGTCCCTTACAAAGATCATATCATTGAAGCGAGCATTAATCAAATGAATAGATTACATGTATCCAATGTAAATACACATAAAAAAAGTGTAAATACAACATAATATAATAAAAATTCATTTACACACAATCTTAGAATAATATAATCATTGAAGTACAAGTTTAACACAATGAATGGAAATTGACTTAAGAAATCCCTTACCTCGTACTTCAGCCTCCTGTATAATTGTTTAAAGAATGTTATTAATTTATTATATAAATATATTCATATTTATAATACCTTATATGATACTTTTATAACATCTCACCACCCGTTCATTAATAATATTTCATTATTTTCATTGTTTTGGGTGTGTTCGTTTCATGGTTTCATGATCGGTTCACTTGTGTATAATTATGGATGTTCTTGTCAAACGGAAATAAAACTATAGAAGTGAAATGAAATGGTATTAATGCTTATACATAAGTTTAAATGGTACCATATATCATTTTTATTTCTTACATGAGGATGATTTATTTGATAAATGTTTATTTTATTTTGGCGGTTTTTTCTAACCATCATGAACTAGTTTCATTTTATTTAATATTTTGTGTATGTATTAGTTACAGAATATGAAATAGGTTTTAATATACATATTAAAGTTTGATTTAACCAGAATAGTAATTTTATGACCAGTCTTGAAGGCGGTAATGGAAAACGAACAAAATCATTATCCACAAAGATGGTTAACTGCCACAATTTGAACAATAGTTTTGTTTCTTTGAAAAAGAGGATATGAGAAAAATGGTGGATAGAAGAAATTCCATTATCAATATAAAATTTTAGTATATACATGATAATGGAGTTATTATTCTTTGATGGATGAAGGAGGTGAAGAGAATTTAGAAGAAAAAAAGAAATTAAGAGAGGTTATTTGAGAAAGTCACCTCTTGAATATCACATCCTTGAAGGACCCCTTAAGGAACTTGGAATTGGTCTTTGGGTGAGACCACCAACACTTGGATGTGGGGAGGGTGGAGAGGAGATATTTTGGTTTATATTTTAAGAGATTCAAGGCTTTTTAGGTGAAATGAGGTTGCGAGGAGTGATATTTATATTTGAGGAGGAGTGGTTTTAAGTGATTAAATAATGATTATTTTATATTTAAAGCCAACCACATTTGGGTGGCATTAATTCCAAATAATTTGGTTGATAATTAATGTTTTAAAGGATTACTAAGGTTTAGAAACAAATCAACCATCCATTTAATGTTTTAGGTTTTATGTATTTTAAGTTTTTACCTTTTAACTTTAACCCGCTACATTATTTTACCTATACCGTGGTAAATCTTTTTTTAACATGACAACTTTTTTATGCCTAAATGTGAAGATGAAATTATAACATATTTGGATATAATTATTATAAATATGGAATATATTTTAATTTTTTCAAATTATAAAAGTGACAACAATCAGTTCTAAATATGTTACGCATATCACCCATACAAACAGTTTTTTTAGAAAAGGTAAAATCTTGGTTTTCAAAATACTAGGCATATGTTTCTAAGTGTAACACATGATGTATTATGTCAATCCTTAAATAAATTTTTATCAATAATAGGTTTTAATTAATTTGAAATCATGATTATATAATTATTATTTCCTAATAGTTATGGTATTTTGTAAAAACGACATTTTCACTTTTTACCCAAAAAATCAACTTTTTTAAAAAATTCCCAAAAAATTACCCTAAGCTAATTTTGATACGATGAGTCCAAAAAGTAAGTTTATATTATCAATATAAATCTCTAAATATTAGAATTTAAACTTTTAAATAAATATTCTTATTTATTGAAATTTAGAAATTTCATAGAAAAATAAACATTCTGACCATTATAAAAATTAATTAGGACTTCGTTAAAATATATTATCATGTAAAAAGTGTTTTGTAAGATTATTTAATGAAAGTAACTTTTATATAAAACTTATATATTTACCATAAAACACATTTTTAATAAAATATGCTCAGTCTCCCAAAATAATACAATTTATATTATATCATTAAATAATCTCGATGATCATTTAAATGCGTCGAAGTACCCAAAAACAATAATGACCAATTGTTTTATTGACTAATGGTCATAATACCGATAAACTATATTAGTTTACAAACATAAATGATAATGACAATATTTTTCTATAAATACACTATTATACTTACTCTTCATCATCCACTTCAATTCAAATCAAGGTTCAATATCATTTCCAAAATGAACATTATATTCCTAACTCTATGTTTCCTTGCTATAACGCTGTTTATGGGTGAGATGATTCTAGGAGATTGAAGTGACCCAAATTTTTATATTTTACTTTATTTATTCTCTGTTAGTATTCCCATTATAAATTTTGGATTAAAAATAGGAATTATTGTGGACTGAATGTACCATTCTTAAATAAAGGAGTAAAGTATTGTTAGTTTCCTAGTAAGTGTCTTATATCCTTTTACTATTCCTAGTTGTAAAAGTTCATCTCAACCTATGATGTAAAAATTTCTCACAAAATGTAAAATTATTTGTATTTTATCATAAAAAAATCATTATAAAATAAGAGTTCTATTAATAACATATAGGAATTTTGGGGTGTTACAAGACGCATCCTCCTTGGCCATGCCCCAACATACCGTGATCAAGCAGCAGGGCTGCTAAATCCCTATCCCAAATCTTGTAGGGTATGTTCTGCATTTAAACGGGACTAACATGACCAAATTAGTAGAATATTACTACACGATCCTATATATCCCTTTACGATGAATATGTGTATTCATGTGATAGTATTTGTTGAAGGATGGATACATAAAATAGAAGTAACTAAAGTAATCAATCAATTATCAAAATACAATGTAAAGAACACAACCCATCTCACACCTCCATAAGGCTAACAAATAAGTAAAATATTTTAACAATCAATATGCCAAATAAACATCACTCATCCTGCACTACCAGGATAATGTACTACATCATGACCACATGATATACCTGAATCCCCACTTGGTTTACCAAAGCTCAGGTCATATTCCTTTATGGGTTACCATCCTAGAGTGTAAATGATAATCCTCTCAAGAACTCACCTAGAGTCCAAGAAATCACCCAGAGTCTAAGTAGTTAAATTTTTTGACATGAACGAATCCACCGAGGCCCTGCCTAGGTTGGCAGTATGTTGAGTGTGCCATCTCAATCCCGTATCCAATAAATCAGGGGATGGTGACTATCATAGATTTAGTATATCACACATAAGGGAGGTCTTATCCTAATGTTCTTTTATGGAACACAAACCTACAAACTTGACAAAATAATATAGAATAATAGTAACAAAACCAACTAATAGAGTAACTAATGCATGCATAAAAAGGGAAAAAAATACAAGCCCATTTATAAGGAAGGGGTCCAACCTAACATCTGATGAGATGAAAATCCCTGAATGCAACCTCCAGATACTGTCCACTATCTGCAGTTACCACCACCAAGTACCGCTATGCACCTCCTACTCCTGGTCCTTTGGGATCACCATCAAACTATCTATCATCTACACAAGACATGACATGTACAGACGAGATTCCCATGTAGGGGTGAGTATATACATACCTAATAGGATGCTCTGAAAACCATAAAAGAAATAAGGCATCAAGAAGATTCATCTCTAAATCAAAAATCATAAAGGCAAGAAACAACGAACCCATATTTTCTCATGAATAACTCATATCAAGGAGTGATATCCTAATCTTTACAGCTAGACAGAGGAATTCTGCATGTAGTCTGAGACTTCCAAACCAACCAAAACCCAATATCTGAAGTAACTCATCCTATAGTGGAGGCTCATGGACCCTTAGTTGGTAGGGGGATATCAACCCCAGTGAAGGATCATGCGACCCATCCAAGATTTTTAGATAAGGGGGATATAAACTTTATAGATAGATGATTTTGTGCCTCGTATAAATGAGGCAGATACTGGACCTATCTGATCCACTGGTACAGGATCCTGCAACCCCACCTCATGGGGGGGGGATTACCAAACTATTAGGGGATAGTGAGAGGATACTGAATCCGAGAATGACTCTGCTTCATAGTATAATTGTTAGTTTTTGAGAATGTTTATAAAAATGAAGGCCTGCCCCCATCATCATATGCATATAGCTGAAGATGAAAATCATGCTCGCATCATCTCATACAACCTCCATGTTATCAAAATTAGGACCACCATCTCACTCTACATAGAAAACCACTCATGGTGAACTATTAATGTGTATAATTCCAATATTGAGTAGAGAAATAGGGATTGAAGATGGTTTTTATAACGATACACAATGTGTGTCTTAGGGTACACAATGTATAGCCCTTAAATAGAAACCTGATAGTATTTTTTCACCTTTCATGGAATGTAAAGGTCATTCTACATGGTGTGTGGGATAGGGAACATTTCGTATAGGAATCGGGGAGGTACTCAATGCAGACCTCAGCTTCCCTACCTGAATGGCCCGAATGCCTTCATTTTTTATTGATTTTTGATAACCCCCCTTTCAAGGGATGAGGGGGACCCCTTATAAGGCTCGTAGGCTCAGATATTACAAGGCCCATAGGCTTTTTAAGGAGATTACATGACCCGAAGGTCTTAGGGAATTCAACCAGACTATCTACAAGGAACTGCCCCTCCCCAGCATTTGCATCCTGATAGTAGCTCTCCACCTTTTCATGACCATCAGGATAGGCTTCCCGTGCAAGCACAGACTGGTACTGATGGCATAGCCATACCCTCTCATTCTGAAAATCCATTTGTCTTTTCTCTAGTGAGTGCACCTGCTCTAAATCCTCTTCTAGGGCTGCTCTTTTTTTTGTAGTGTGTATGGGGCCAACATTCATGTGGCCCTAAGGCCTTGGGGTGGCCCTAAGGCCTTAAGGTGGCCCGAAGGCCTTAAGAATCAACTGGCCCGAAGGCCTTGGGTGGCCCAAAATCCTTGCAGGACCCGAGGACCAAACCGGTGGCCCGAAGGCCCTAGATGGATGAATAGTTCCGGCTGCTACAGTACCGAACAGTGCCTTCTACATTACTACTATAGTACCTACTACAGTAATTCTACAGTACCCCCCCAGAAATATGACTCCACCCGGATTTGATCTCGAGTCTCTTGGATGCACCTAGCGCATCCTCACCAACTTGGCTGAGGCTCATGTGCGACCTCAGCTTCCCGTGTTGTGAAAACTAAAGTACATGACGTGATCCTTGGTCATACATAGAGTGTGCCTACAGATGGTCACTTGGTGTGTCTTCAATAGAAACCCAAGTTGTGTTCCTCCACGAGTACATGATGCGTAGGTTAGACCCACACAACGTGTAGGGATAAACGACCTCATGGGAATTTACTTCCTATACATGATATGTAGTTAGCTAAGGTTACACTATGTGTTAGTCAATCACACTGTGTGTGCTATTTAACTTGGACCAAAAACCTACCTGTCACATCTTCCAAAGCACACAACACGTGTTCTTATGAACTATATGCCATTTATTTAGGTTTTACCATATTCATATCCAGAATCTAAATCTTCATAGTTTCCACCAATATCACCTCCAAACTCACCCAAATCCCCATATATTGTGTTGTCTGTGGATTTTATACCACCGTAGATTGATTTATAGCCACCAGTCATTGAAAATGAAATTCTATGTTGAATCCCATCATTTGCTCACATCGATTCTTAGGAAGTAACCCAAACCATTCACCCCTTCATGTTCCCATCATAATTCATGGTCCTCCCCTGTACTATAATATTCAATGTTGAATCCCAAATCTATGAATACATGTTTGATAATCAATCTTACAATATAATCAGTCTGTGAAATGGTTGAACCACCGACCGAATCAAAGTTTGGTGGTGAACACATTAAGGATACTGAGAGAAATACAATAAAACACAAAATTGAATAACGTCGATAGACATGATAATTCAAAAATCATTCATGGTTGTGAAGAACAAGGAGGAAATTGAAAAACAAAATTTCAATGGTCAAATAATTCCAAATCAAAGTTTATAAAATCTATTAAATTGAAAGGGCTATGCATATACTAATAAACTAATTGGTGAATATTAATCCATGCTTTAATAATCATATAGAATAGAGAAAATCCAAAATAAAAATTCCCTACATCTAGATTGGATTGTTCATTGGTGAAGAACAAGCACCCGATGATGACATTGATGATCTCTAATGAATTCACTGTCATTGGAGATTTCTTCTTGATTCCCTCACAAAGTGTTCTTCCCACAATGGCTATCTCAATTATATCTGGGTTATGTGGCTAAGACTAGAAAATTACTTAAGAGGCGTTTAAATAGGTTCTTTCTAGGGTTAGTAAATTAATTAAATGATTTTATTAAATTACTTAATTAATATCTTTTTATCCATCCATGACTGCATACTATCATGAGACCTAATGTGAATGGAACTTATGTCACGTGTGGGGTAAAACCCACGTTTTGGACTCAACTGGGGCCTCAGTTTTCACATCTAAGACTTTTTTTAAAATGATACAACATTATATATTAAAATGAACGTGCGATATTAATTGAATATTTTACATTATTTATATATTAAATATCAGGTCTTTTACAACTCCTTATGTCTATGATAACAATGAAAATAAATTCATGGGAACTCTTATAAATATTCAAATGGTCCAATATTAAGAACCAGAGTCATTAAACCTTCCCCAACTTCAAGGATTTTTACTCTAAAAAGCAAAACCCACTCAAAAAGGTGAGGGTATTAATACCACATATAGTTCTTAGGCTCCCATGAGCTCTCCTGAAGATTCCCATGTTTACAAGTAACAAACACTTGAGGAATAACTCACCCATGAAGGATCCTTTGTTGCCGACCCTCGATCACCACCATGTACTCTGAGAAGGTAGCTCCATCATCAATGTACAAATCACACCAATCAATAACATGTGACAAATCATGCACACACCTCCTAAGAAGTGACATATGGAATATGTTATGAGCCTTTTCTATTTATGAGGTCAAATATAAGTAGTATGCAACCTCACCAACCCTATGAAAAATCTGAAATAGACCGATGAATCTTAGAGATAACTTGACACCTTATCCAAATATTCATAAACTACACCACAATGCCTGAATGGCCCGAAGGCCTTCATTTTTTATTGATTTTGATAACCCCTCTTTCAAGGGATGAGAGAGAACCCTTACAAGGCCCGTAGGCTCAGAGATTACAAGGCCCGTAGGCTTAAGAGATTACATTACCCGAAGGTCTTTAGGGAATTCAACCAGACTATCTACAAGGAACTGCCCCTCCCCAGCATCTGCATCTTGATAGTATCTCTCCACCTTTGCATGACTGCCTGGCTAGGATTCCCGTGCAAGCACAGGATGGTACCGATGGCATAGCCATACCCTCTCATTCTGACAATCCATTTGGCTCTGCACTGGTGAGTGTACCTGCTCTGAATCCTCTTCTAGGGCTGCTCCTTTTTTGTAGTGTATCCATCCTCAAAATATAAGGCTCTTCATTGATGGTCCACATAGTACTTTTGATGACTATGTGGATTCCTCATCTAATCATGAATGATATGTACCTTTTCTATCATTAATCGAACCAACTTTGATTCCATGAGTGTTGTCTCTCCCATCTCAGACCAATATAAGGGTGACCTACAGGGCCTCAAAAGGTTCCTTACTAATGGTGAAGTGATAGCTATTGTTTTATGAGAACTCTCCTAGTGGAAAATGATCCTCCCAGCTCTAGACAAAGTCCAACACCTAAAATAGAACAACATATCCTCAATAAATTGAATGGTTCTCTCAGTTTGGCTATCATTTTGAGGGTGTAATGTCATGGTCATCCATAACTAAGTCTTGAAATCCTCCTAAAAACTTATTTTCAATTGGAATGTGAAACGAGTGTCATAGTTGGAAATAATCATCAAGGGTACCTCATGAAGTCGAATGATATCCTACATGTACAATCATCCCAATATTTCTACCAACCTTTGTTATCTGATGGAAAATAAGTGGGATGAATTTCTAAGCCAATCAATGATTACCCAGATAACATCATGTATTCTTGCTGATTATGAGAGCCCTGTCAAAAAATCCATCGATATATCATTCCATTTTGACTTTAGAACCTCAAGGGGTTGGGACAAACCTACTGGAACTTGATGTTTTGATTTTACCTACTGAGATTGTGAAATAAACTCTATAACACCTATCTTTATCCCTGGACACCAAAATTGTTGCTGAAGATCCTGATACATCTTTATCACTCTATGATGTACTGCTAAGGGGTGTGTGTGGAACTCTCACAATACCTCCCCACATATCATGACCGACACCACAATCCATCCTCAGAAGAGGATGACATGCTCACCACCTTTAGAAAATCCATCAGGAGAATGTATCATGTATATATGATCATGAAAAATATCACAATCAATGTCCCCAACCTCTAATTACCTAAAATGATGAAGAAGTAGAGGATTCACCACCATCAATCAGAGATAAGATTCTTCTACCTTGTCTACCAGAGATAACTACAATGAGACTAATTGTTGTGATGTATTTTCTAGAAACTGTGAATGATATTTCTTGCTAAGGGAATATACCAAAAAATTCCATTTTACAAGATTATAGACTATTTTGAATTTATAAACCTATAATAACTCCAACCAATGTATCCGTCTCTGGTTAAGATCTCTATGTGTGAAGATATACCTCAGACTCCATCGATCTAAATAGATAATAAATCACTCACCAAGAAGGTGGTGTCACCAATTCTTGAGGGAGGACACTAAAAATAACAGATCTAAGTCATGGGCCATGTAATTACGATCAGGGGGTCTAACTACTAAGGCCTGCATGGAATCACCACCCACCTCTACATTGAAACACAACTGAGCTTAGAGGCATAGTAAAAGACCACATAATCAACTCCCTCCTCTGGAAGTCTTAATATGAGAGTGATCACTGAAATCTATCATAGATCCTCAAAGGATTTATAAGATTTATAATACTATATAAATGAATTCCCTTTTTAGATTAGGGTATTCAAGGGATCCACGATTATGGAGAAGTCCACCACAAATCGATGGTAGTACCCAACCAACTTGAGGAAACTCTGCAACTTTGAAATTATATTGGGTGGATCCCAAGAGAGTACTACCTTGATCTTAGTCAGGTCCATGAATACCCACTTTTCAATGATAACATGTCCTGGTAAGTGGACCTCTCTAATACAAAACTAACACTTTGAGTGTTTCCCATACAACTAATTATTTTGAAGTGTATCCAAGACCATCCTTAGATACTCCGCATGCTCAACCTCTAAATTCAAGTAAATGAGGATTTCATCAATGAATACTACTAGAAACCGGTCTAGGAAGGGCTATAATATTTGGTTCATAAGTCACATAAACACTAATGGGATGCTCAATATGCTAAAGGGAATCACCGGGTACTCGTAAAGGCCGCAATAACATCAAAATGTCGTCTTCAAAATATCCTCCTAAAGAACCCACTATTGGTGATAGCCTGATATGAGGTTGATCTTTGAGAACCAATTTTATACTTTTATCTGATAAAAGTGGTCATAGATTCTAGGAAAAGTGTACCTGTTCTTGTATATCTCTTGGTTTAGGTAATGGTAGTCAACAGACAACCCAAGCCTCCCATCTAATTTCTTGGCAAACAAAATCAAAGATACATAGGGGGATACACTATCTTTGATAAAACCATTCTTATAAAGATTCTAAAATTACAACCCCAGTTCTTGAAGTTCTATTGGGTCTATCCAATATGCTATAAAAGATTTCATAGTGGTCCCTGGGTGAAAATCAATTCAGAATTTGACCTCTCACTGAGGAGGTAATCTAGGTACATCATTGGGGAATATATCCAGGTAAACCTCCACAACTATTGGGTTCTAGATGTTTGTGGTGTCTACTGCACCAAGAGTCAATCTGGCTAACTGATGAGTAACCAATTGCATCATCCCTCACATGAGCCCAACTCATCCCATATGAAAATCCTTCTCACCAATGAAGGAGAATCTAATTCGATCTGCCTAAACACATATCACCCTATAAAAAACAATCGATTTGGGAATGTATTATTAATATCCATTCCATACCAACATCATATGACTTCATCAATTCCACTAAGAGGTCCCATGAGAACCAATCTCCTCTGAGTTCTAGGTTGCACTGTAAGCAGATGAGTATGAGTCTCTAACAATAGGGTTGGGCCAAAATCTTCATTGAGATTTTAAGATCTCAAAAAGGGATATATAAATAAATTAATATATAATATCGGTATCTACAAGAACTGATGATAATTTAGAAAAGACACAGAGCATACCTTGAATCAAGTTACACACAACCTAACCATATTCCTCCATGGTCTGCAGCTACTTGTATCCTTGGCCTCCATCCCTATGAGCCTAACACGGACCACCTAGAGATGGTGGTGGTAATAGATCATAATTTAAACCTCCACCTGCAGCTCCACCTCCCACCACTCCTCTGTCATAAACACCTCCCCGAGTACCATCCTATTTGCCTCTTGGAGGGCCCTGGTCACATGCCTCTGATGTAGAGGTACGCCGACTGCCTGAATTTCCACCGTCACACATCAGGTAAAGTATTCCTCCACTATATAACCTCAAGCCTCACATGTATAGAAACACCCATCTCCTAGATTACTAGATCCCCTCTAAGATCCTTATGTTGTTGACCCTTGCATCTGATCCTGTGATCACAAATTTCTCTTGCAATGTGATCTCAAAACCTATCACCTTCCAATGATGACTAATGAATCTAGTCTAAGGTGGATACCAAACAAACCTATGACATAATAATATTCTATAAGAAAGTTATATATTACCAGGTCTCTCTCCAACACTCTAGCATAGGTGGGAATGCATAGGGTGACCACACCTGCTCAGATCTCCTTGTAAATATCTCAACTCAAAGTTCTGTTCCTGAAAAAACCCATTATAGAATATATCAAGGGATTACACGAGATTAGTGAATCTCTACATGTACTTGAAAATGGACACGTAACTTTATTATATCTCTAAAAACTCCTAAATATGAACATATTTCAAATTCATCAAAAAATACTCATCTCAAAAGAGGATCTCAAACTATGCCTAAGAGAGTGTCCCCTCATCATGGGTCTAAGTGACTAAGATCCACCAACATCCTACTATGTTCTAAAGGAGAATATCTATAAGCACTACCATTTGGTCGTAAGAGGTCTGAATGAGATAAAATTCTCAGAATATTAACTCCATCCAATCCTTTACTACCTATAGGTCCATCTTGCCTCATAACCTAGGAAACCTTTATCTATGGAACTCACATAACACACTCAGCCAACACATATCCTCATCTCGACCTATTCAGATAATCAACTGATCAACCTAGCATGAATCATCTACCTGAACCACTAGAGGTGGGTCCGCTTGCTACTCAATAGGTGAAAGTATTTCTTACTGACCGCCCAAATGAAACACCTCATGAACAAGACCCTGAACAAAGGCATCGTCAATAAGTTGGTCATCTTTGTGACTCTATATTATAATCCTAACTAGATTTCTATGTGTTGGTATCCTATAGTTTGATAAGATGAACCACGATCAACAAAGAATATTTTTGGGAGCTGACTTAGAAAGGTCATGAAAATCATAGAACCATTCCTATATGATGCATAAACCATTATTTTCCTTGTAACTGCTGTCTAAATGTACCAGGGCATCAAGAAAGTTATCAGATTCCTAGTGTATGGATACATTGACCATCACACCATCATCAAGTTCCATGGTATGATATTTAAACTCAAGACTCCTTAATATTATTTCTATAAATTCCCAAACTAATCCTCACAATGCATCCATCTCCAACTCTTCCCCTAGGATAACCTCTCTCTGATACCATTATGATATGAAGCCATCCATCGATCCCCCACCTGGGCCAATGACATACTGAGTGTTCTACCCCAAGAGCACCTCTAATAGGCCAAGGGATGGTGATTAACATCGAGTAGACATATCACACATATGGAAGGAATTAGCCTAATGCACCTGTACACAACACACACCTCGAAACATGCCAAAATAATGTTGAATAATAGAAACAAAACCAACCAGTAGAGTAACTAATGCATTCATAAACCTCTAATGATCTAAAAAAGTGAAATAGTATAGATCCAAAATAAAAAGGGGGCATAATATAAGAATAATGAAAAGAAAGTGGTCCAACATAATGCCTGATGAGATGATAGTCCCTACACACATCCTCTAGAAACTGTCCACCATCTACGATCACCACTACCAAGTACCTCTATGCACCTCCTGCTCCCAATCCTTCGAGATCACCATAAAAATTCACATCATCTATATAAATCATGACATGTGTGAGAAAATTTCCCATGTAGGGGTGAGTATATATATACCTAGTAGGACAACCTAAAAACCACAAAATAAATAAGGCATCAAGAAGAGTTAGATCTAAATCACAAACTAGTAAGGCAAGAGAAGATTAACCTAGATATTATTGGGAAGAAACCACATCAAGGAGTGATATCCTGATCTCTACAGCCATCCAAAGAAGAATTTTTCAAATGGTATGAGAATTTTGATCCAACTAAAACCCAATAACCCAAGTAACCTATCAAGTTTGGTAGTAGAGGACATGTTCCCATAGTAGGTAGGGGGGATACTGATACTAGTGGAGGATCCCACACCCCATCTGAGTTCTTTAGATAGGGGGATACTGACTATGTAGATTGAGGATCCCATGCCTCATGTAAGTGGGGGATACTGACCCTACCCAATCGGTTTGTTGAGGATCCTATACCCCAACCTATGGGGGATATTTGAGGTGACCCAAGATTAAAAAGAATATAATTTTACAATAATTCCATTATTTAAACAATACATATTATAAATACCCACATAACCCTAGACCCCAAAGGTTTAGTATCCTTAGTTATTAGTTACATAAATATATTATTTCACACAATTGCTTCAAAATCTCTTATAACATTTCTACATAAGACTTAATTTTACACATAATCCTATATATAATTTCTTAAGGAAAAGGAAATCATAAGAATGGGTAAGATAAAACATTCAGTAAGGGAAAATTATCATCAAGACATAAAAGAGTTAGATCATAAGCATATGAGAAAAAATGAACATGTTTTAAATATCTGATAAAAAAGAATATGGAGTAATAAGAGTTGTCTATAAAGCATAATAGGACATGTAATCTCAAATGACCAAACATATACTATGACATAAGTAAGGGGTATCATGTGATAATAATCATTATCCATGGAGCATAACATATATAACATCTCTTCCCTAGTTCACTATGAATAATAACCGGACTAGGTTGCTATGTGACCTCAGGCGCGCCTCCCCGTATGCTAGAGGTTGTATACTAGTAGTGAGGGTGTAAGGTGTGATAGTGGGGAGACTATACCTTCATACCAGAGTGGAAATAATAGTGGGAAATAAACTAAACATCATCCAAAATAGTAAACATCAGATTACACAGAAGAATAAATAAATGAAATTCATCAAAAGTAAATAATGAAATACAACATACAGTCATACAAAAATGACCTCCCACTAGATCAGTCACATATAAAAAATAAAATAAAGAAATAAAATACACCGAGTGTCTACTATATTCCAGATCCTCACACAATCCTAGTATCTAGTCTCATCCAAGATATCTTGATTGATCAAGCTTCTCCGTTCTTTTTTCCAACCTGAACCCGTGAACAGTGAAGGCTTTTTAGGTACCCAAGTGCAATGGCTGCTTGAGTGGGGTGTGAGTACATACTCGGTAAGGCACCAACAATGTGGTCCCATACATATCCAGTAAATGTAGTGAAATTTTCATGTGACATATTTAGAAGGAATAAATAAATAGTTATGGATACATAAATAAATACAATCATCAATCCTCGAAGTCTAACGTGACACCCCAGATTGACTATACTTGCTTTTTCCAGTGTTTGATGTCTCTGTCTAAAGTATTTGAATCACGAGTATAATAAATGGGCACACTAGATTCAAGGACTAAGTCCAAGACCCCCAACAATATAATAATAGGCACACCAGATCCAAGGAACAACACCCAAGGCCCCCCAACAATGTATAACCATGGGAAAACCAGATCTATGGAACTAAATCCATGGTCCCCCAAAAATATCATAATGGGCATACCAAATCCATGGAATCACCTCAGGTCCTCTAACAATACAATAATAATGGGCATACAAGATCCCTAGAATCACATTAGCCCCCCCCAACAATATAATAACAATAACAGGAAGACCAGATCCTTAGAATCACATCAAGTTACCTCAATAATATAATAATAACATGCATATCAGATCCCTAGAATCATAATAAGGTCCCCCAAAAATATAATAATAACATGCATACTGAATCCTTGGCATCACATCAACCTAATAACCCAAGTAACCTATCAAGTTTTGTAGCAAAGGACCCATGCCCTTAGTAGGCAGGGGGGATAATGATCCTAGTGTAGGATCCCATGCCCAGTCTGAGTTTTTTAGATAGGGGGGTACCAAATATGTAGATATAGGATCCCATGACATGTATAAGTGAGGGGGAGACCGACAATACCTAATCCTTTTTTGAGGATCCTATACCTTCACCCTGTGGGAGAGATTTGAGGTGACCCAAGATAAACATGAATATAATTTTACAATAATTCTATTATTTAAAAATTACATCTTATAAATACACACATAACCCTAGAGCTCAAAGGTTTATTATCCTTAGTTATTAGCTACATAAATATCTTATTTCACATAATTGCTTCAAAATCTCTTATAAAATTTCTACATAGGAATTCATTTTACACATAATCATATATATAATTTCTTAAGGAAAAGGAAATAATAAGGGGTAATCTCAAATGTTCAGTAAGGGAAACCTATCATCGAGACATAAAATAGTTAGATTATAAGCATATGAGAAAACATGAACATGTGAGAAATATCTGATAAAAAACAATATGGAGTAATGAGAGTTGTCTATAAAGAATAATAGGACATTTAATCTCAAATGACCAAACATATAACATGAAATAAGTATGGGGTATCATGTGATAATAATCATGATCCATGGAGCATAACATATATAACATTTCTTCCCTGGTTCACTATGAATAGTAACATACCAAGTTTTACGTGACCTCAGGCACGCCTCCTTGCACACTAGAGGTTTTTGAATAGTATCAAGGGTGTAAGATACGACAGTGGGGAGACTATATCCTCATACCAGAGTGGAAATAACAACGAGAAATAAACTAAAAAACATAAACAATAGTAAACTTTAGAGTACATAAAATAATCAATAAGTGAAATTAATCAATAGTAAATAATGAAATACAACATACAACCATAAAAAAATGACCTCCCACTGGATGAGTCACGTATACCGAATAAAATAAAGAAACAAAATACACTGATTATCCACTATATCCCAAGTCCTCACACAATCCTAGTCTCTAGTCTCATCCAAGATATCTTGATTAATCAAGCTACTTAGGTCCTTTTTCCTACCTGAACCTATGAATAGTGAAGGCTGCTTGGTTACCCAAGTTGAATGGCCACTCAAGTAGGGTGTGAGTACATACTCAGTAAGGCACAACCAATGTGGTCCCATACATACACTATTGTAAATAAAAGGTATACCAATGGTTGAAAACCGTTGGTATAGGGTGTAGAACCGTTGGTATAAATTATACCAACGGTTTTAGATACTGTAGCTAAGTAAGCCGTGACAATAGACATATACCAACGGTTTGAGATAAACCGTTGGTATATGTGAAGAAATCTACTCTATACCAACGGTTTTATTTAAACTGTTGGTATAGAGTTCTTATGTTGTATAATATGCCAACGGTTTCAAAACCATTGGCAAATCCTTTTTCCCAATAGTTCTTACAGAACCGTTGGGAAATAGTCTTCCATTCACCCCTATACCAACGGTTTAAACCATTGGTAAAGGTTTCTTACCAATGGTTTTGAATGAACCATTGGTAAAAAAAATACATACAGAACCTATACCAATGGTTTAAAACCGTTGGTATAGGCTTTGCTGTACAATTCACACAGCAGCATGCTATATGTGCTGCTGTGTGAATTGTACAACAGTAAATGCAGAATAAAATAATACATAATAAGGATACATAATTAAAAATTGATAATTATAAGGATACATAATTTAATAATCAATTATGAATACAATACATTAAAAACTGAATACGTAATTATATGTGATACAGAATTAAGAATACATACAAAATTTAATTTTTTATAACACATACACGATTGAATTCAGAAATTAGAATCTAATAAACCAAAATAAAGAAATGAATAAATGAATTCAACCAAACACAAATATAATGTCCCATGGTTTGGGGCGGGTGTCTTTGAACTTAATGATGATGATAATGGGTGTTTATCAATGGGATTGTGTAACTTAGGGAATATAGTTGTCCTTGGCGTATTAAATGACATGTGTTTTAGAATAGGGGTAAGAGTTCCTCACATGAGAAGTGGATTGTGTGAGGCTATACCATGGATCGTTGTGCTAAAGTATCAACACAATCCGAATACGTTTGGTCGGTTTTCCATATGCCAGTTGTTTTTACTTAAAATGATGTCCATTTTAAACAAAAGAGAGACAGTTAGAGTGATATCGGCCACACCGTGCCTCGAATTGATGCGGAGTTGACTCGTACACATCAAATATGACCCATGGATCATTTTACTAAAGTATAAATACAATATGAATGTGTTTGGTTGGTTTTCCGTATGTCAGTAGTTGTTTTCACTTAAAATGTTGTCCATTTCAAATAAAAGTGAGACACTTTGAGTGGTACTAGCCACACCGGGCATCATATTGAGGCTCATTTGACTCTTACACGTCATAAATGACCCATGTATTGTTGTGATAAATTATCAACACAATCCTAATACGTTTGGTTGGTTTTCCGTATGCTAATTGTTTTTACTTAAAATGATGTATATTTTAAACAAAAGAGGGACATTTAGAGTGATACCGGCCACACTGTGCCTCGGATTGAGGCGGGGTTGAATCGTACATGTCACATATGAACCATGGATCGTTTTAATAAAGTATAAATACAATCTGAATGTGTTTGGTTGGTTTTACGTATGTCAGTTGTTGTTTTCACTTAAAATGTTTTCCATTTAAAATAAAAGTGAGACACTTTGAGTGGTACCGGCCACACTGGGCCTCAAATTGAGGCTTGGTTGACTCGTACACGTCATAAATGACCCATGGATTGTTGTGATAAAGTATCAACACAATCTTAATACGTTTGGTTGGTTTTACGTATGTCAGTTGTTTTTTACTTAAAATAGTGTCCATTTTAAACAAAAGAGAGACACTTAGAGTGCTACCGGCCACACTGTGCCTCGTATTGAGGAGAGGTTGACTCGTACACATCAAAAATGACCAATAGATCATTTTACTAATGTATAAACACAATCCGAATGAGTTTGGTTGGTTTTACGTATTCCAGTTGTTGTTTTCATTTAAAATGTTGATCATTTTAAATAAAGGTGAGACACTTTGAGTGGTACCAGCCACACCACGCCTCAGATTGAGGTGGGGTTGACTCGTAAACATCACAAATGACTCATGGATTGTTTTCCTAAAGTATCAATAGAATCTGAATATGTTTGGTCCGTTTTCCGTATGTCAGTTGTTTTTACTTAAAATGATGTCCATTTTAAACAAAAGAGATACATTTAGAGTGGTACCGGCCACACCGTGCCTCAGATTGATGATGGGTTGACTCGTACACATCACAAATGTCCTATGGATAGTTTTAATAAAGTATTAACACAATACGAATGCATTTGGTTGGTTCTCTGTATTCCAGTTGTTGTTTTCACTAAAAATGTTGTCCATTTCAAATAAAAGTGAGACACTTTGAGTGGTACCGGCCACACCGTGACTCGGATTGAGGCGGGGTTGAGTCGTACACATCACATATGACCCATGGATATTTTTCATAAAGTATCAACACAATCAAAATATGTTTGGTTGGTTTTCCGTATGCCAATTGTTTTTACTTAAAAGGGTGTCCATTTTAAACAAAAGAGAGACACTTTGAGTGATACCAGCCACACCGTGCCTCGGATTGAGGCGGGGTTGACTCGTACATGTCACATATGACTCATGGATTATTTTTCTAAAGTATCAGCACAATCCTAATGCGTTTGGTTAGTTTTCTGTATGCCAGTTTTTGTTTTCACATAAAATGATGTCTATTTTAAACAAAAGAGAAACATTTAGAGTGGTACCGGCCACACCGTGCCTCAGATTGATGCGGGTTTGACTCGTACACTTCAAAAATGTCCCATGTATCATTTTACTAAATTATCAACACAATCCGAATGTGTTTGGTTGGTTTTCCGTATGCCAGTTTTTGTTTTCACTTAAAATGTTGTCCATTTCAAATAAAAGTGAGACACTTTGAGTGGTACCGGCCACACCGCACCTCAGATTGATGCGGGGTTGACTCCTACATGTCAAAAATATCCCATGGATCGTTGTCCTAAATTATCAACACAATCCGAATATGTTTGATCGGTTTTCCATATGCCAATGGTTTTTACTTAAAACATTGTCCATTTTAAATGAAAGAGAGACACTTAGAGTGGTACTGGTCACACCATGTAAGGACCCGACCTCAGTTGCCCAGAGCTGGTGCCTTATTTTATTAAATTGGAATACATAAAAGGAATAAGCATCCCAAAGGACTGAGTAGTTTAGTATTATTGGAAATAACATACATAAATAAGTTTAACATTACAACATGAAGGGAAATACAACACTAATTTATTCCACTAGAAACATCATGTCTCCTAGATCATGCTTGCAAGTCATTCATAAATTACTTCTTCATGTCCTGAGAAAATGAAACATAAGAAAGGGGTGATATCAAATGCTCAGTAAGAGTAAGCAATACTGCGAAAGATAATATAAGCATTAGACATGGTGAATAATTGAAAACACATGCCTTTAATAATAAACTTGAACACATTATGGTAGGAAAATGAGTTGAGTAAATAATTCCATAATAAAACACAATCATGGGTATTATACTAATTGAATAACCACATGAAATATCAATAGATAAACTCATAATGATGGAATTCATAATTCCAAAAATTCTGAAGCATTTTGTCAAGGCCTTAACAAAGACGTCTAATGATTAAGGCCTCAGCCAAAATTCATATATCACATTGGGAATGGCCTCGACCAATTCCACGTCTATTTGTATCATGAGACCTAACAATGCATCGAGGGGCTATAGCAGGCCCCACCAGTCACATAATAAGTCCAATTCATTACTCATATGATTGGGGATCAATATAAACAACATATACATTCATATTGAAACTATCATATGAAATGTAACTAACTTTCCCCAATCATTAAACATAAAACACTGACCATTTCGAGTAATATGGTGAATGGTTTTAGGATAGATCTCCACAATAGAGTTAGTCATAAAAAATTAAATAAAATATGGTAGATGAATTCATAAATTATTAAACCCAATAATTCCATGGAATCAACAAGAGTGTTGAATTAGACGAAAACACTCTTATAAAATCATTAAGCATTTCTTGAGATAAATACTCATTTATTTTGAAAAGAAGAGTTCTTTTGGAAAAATATTTGTATAAAACCATAAGTGAAGTAAGATAGTATTTTCATAAAAAATGGGTGATTTTATAATGATAATGGTTTCCAAAAACATATTATAGAGTGCCCTTTAAAATAGGAAAGAATTTGATAAATTTCCTTGAATCAGGCTTGTATTTTGGAAACAATTTTGAAAGTTCCTTTTAAAACGCATAACTTTCCATAAAATAAGGAAGGGTTATGGTTTGTAAACATATATATGACACTCACACAGAATATATTAGGAGTAAATAACAATACATAATAATTTCATTGAGGTAATTAGACAATGAAAGTATCCCGAATGAAAATGGAAGTTCGGGTGGAAAAACCCTTACCTTATCTCCAAACGTGTTCCGATCTTGAACTTAAGCTCCTAGAATATGAAATTATACTTATTAATAAATTACTTCAGAACCTATTATACATGTATTTATTTTATAATAATTCTCTTTAGTTCATTTATATCCTTATTGATAAGTTATTGTATTGAATTTCGTTGTTCCGGGGAGTTCATTTTCCTTATTTTCATAATCGATTCACTTGTTTTTAAGTATGTGGAATTGATGTAGATATCCAAAATTGAAATTATATATTATTTATGAACATAAAGAATTTATAATGGTCATTTCTTTCATTTGTTTACATGGAATGAGGATGAATCATTAGATGACAACCACTTCGATTATTTGGCGGTATTTGGATTATTATGAACTAGTTTTGTCATATAACTTAACTATATGTATGTATTCTGGTTGCTGAATATTAATTATGTTATAATACATATATTATAGTCTGTTTCAACCATAAATATGGTTTCATGACCAGTAATGAAGAAGAAATTGAAGAACAAAACTTCGTCGTCCACGAAGGCTATAAATTGGAACCTCATGGATGTTGATTTCGTTTATAAAAATAAAAGGGAGGGAGTAAGAATATTTATGATGGTTCTTCAATTAACATGATATAATTCCAGTATATAGATTATACTGTAGTTATCATGATCATTTGGACAGAGGAGGTGAGGAGAGGATAGCAAAAGAAGATAAATTGAAATGAAACCAAAAAAAAAAGAAAGGTGTCTTACCTCTTGAAATAACTTCCTCGAGAACCTCCTTAAGGGAAGGGGTTTTGGTCTTTTGGAAAGACTAAGAGCTTCTTGGTCGTGGGGAGTGACTAGGGAAGGGTATTTGGGCAGAACTTTGAGGAGATTCAAGTCTTAGAGGAGTGAAGAGAAGAGGGAGTGGTGAGGCGTTTTTATAGTGGAGGAGAGGGGTAAATTTTGAATATTTTATTTCATTATTTTATTATTTCCATTAAGACAACCAATAACGTTGTTTCATGTGACCCCTAATAGTAATAAGTTCATGTGAGTTCGAATAAAGTTGACTTACATCACTTGTAATGTAATGAATAGTGTATTTATCTGATAATTTGTATATACGATATTTTTCTGTATTTCACTATTCATAAAAAATTCAAGAATTTCAGAAAAATACCAAAAATTCACCCCTACCATTTTTCGACGTGTAGAATTAAAAAGTGAACTCAAATTTTCAAAAATAATTTTCTAAATATTATTAATTTAATTTTTAAATAAATTCATAGTTAATTCAAAAAATAACAATCTTAGAGGTATAATTAGTTTTATGTGACATTGAAAAATTAATTAAGATTCCATTATCTTATTACCTTAAGAAAATAAAATAATATCATTATTTACTATTCATAAGGGTCATATTACTATTCACATTACTATTCATAAGGGTATGTTAGTATTCACCAAAAATCAAGTTTGTTCTATTAGACTCCAAATGACTTACTGAACACAACTCTAGATGACATTTTTTTTGAAATTCAAAACATAGAAGAGGAAAAGTTGTTTTTAATGGATATATTATAAAATTGCATTTAATGTTTATTTTCAAAACCTTGGGGTGTTACATTCTCCCCTCTTTAAAAAATTTTCGTCCTCCAAATTCACAAAATATTACCTAAAAAGATTCGGGTATGTCTTTAATATAAGCTCCTCAGGATCCCATGTTGCTTTCTCCATCTTATGGTTCCTCCAAAGAACCTTTACCAGAAGAGTCACCTGATTTCTCAATACTTGTTCTCTAGTATCAGGAATCTTGATAGGCTCTTCACAATAAGATAGATCGGACTCAAGTTCTACTTCTTCATAAGTGAGTACATGTGTTGGGCCTGACATGTACTTTCTTAACATTGACACATGGAACACATTGTGAACCTTGGAGAGTCTTGGTGGCATTGCCAAATGGTAAGCTATGGCTCCAATTCGTTCTAGAATTTCAAAAGGTCCAATGTACCTGGGACTTAATTTTCCCTTCTTACCGAATCGTGTAATACCCTTCCATGGAGATACCTTTAATAAAACATGATCACCTTCTTGAAATTCCAAATCCTTTCTTTGGTTATCAGCATAGCTCTTTTGCCTACTTTGAGCTATTTTGATATGGTTTTGGATAATTTTCACCTTTTCCGTTGTTTCTTCAACAAGTTATGGGCCCACGAGCTTTCTTTCACCAACATCATCCTAGCAAGTTGGTGTACGACATCTCTTCGCATATAATGCTTCGTAGGGTGCCATCTGAATAGTTGAATGGAAGCTATTGTTGTAGGAAAATTCCATGAGAGGTAAATACTGATCCCACATGCCTTGAAAATCAAGTGAGCAAGACCTCAACATGTCTTCCAATGTTTGAATAGTCCATTCTGATTGTCCATCAGTTTGTGGATGGTAGGCAGTGCTCAAACGAAGATCAGTATCCAGGGCCTTCGGAAGACTCTTCCAGAATCGTGATGTAAAATAGGGATCATGATTGGAAACAATTGATGAGGGTACACCATGAAGTCTTACAACTTCATTAATATATATTCTTGCTAAACGTTCAAGTGGTAAATATTCCCTTATAGAAAGAAAATGTGCAGATTTTGTAAGATGGTCAAAAATGAACCATATCATATCATTCTTTCTTGGAGTCTTTGGTAGCCCCATGACAAAGTCCATTGTAATATCATCCCATTTCCACATAGGTATAGGAAGAGGTTTCATGACTCCACCAGGATGTTGTCTTCCTGCCTTCACCTATTGACAAACCAAACATCTCTACATGTAATCAGCAATATCCCTCTTCATGTTTTCCCACAAAAAATGTTCCTTTAGATATTTGAACATCTTTGTGCTACCAGGGTGTATAGATAAATTAGTGTTATGAGCATCATCAAATAGTTCTCTCTTTAGCTCAGAAATA
This sequence comes from Viscum album, assembly GCA_963277665.1. Taxonomy (NCBI): domain Eukaryota; kingdom Viridiplantae; phylum Streptophyta; class Magnoliopsida; order Santalales; family Viscaceae; genus Viscum; species Viscum album. The sequence continues at coordinate 1,311,959,507 of OY728137.1, forward strand.
GTGGGAACACAAAGCCTTTTTCTGAATTTCAAAATGCCACCTTCATATGCGAATTCAGTCAACCTCCCATCATTTATAGCTTTAATTTTATTTTGAAACTCCTCATCAATATCCTGAGAACATTTTATCTTTTCCAGTAAAGAAGGTTTTGCAACCATTTGAAAAAGTAGTGATGTGTCAACTTCCTTGATAATTCCCATATCCATCTTTACTAGATCCATGAATAGAGGATCCCTTTCAACTCTCATATTGTTCAAAATTCTGTGGTCCTTTCTACTCAAAGCGTCTACCACCTTATTTTCCTTCTCGGTGTGGTAGTGTATTGTGAAATCGTAGTCTTTGAGTAGCTCAATCCTTCTCCTTTGTCTCATGTTGAGTTCTTTCTGTGAGAATATATATTTCAAACTCTGATGATCAGTATACATCTCACATTTTTTACCATAGAGGTAATGTATCCAAATCTTTAGAGAAAATATTACCGATGCTAACTCAAGATCATGAGTTAGATAATTTTGTTCATGAATTTTTAGCTGCCTAGATGCATAGGAAATCACTCGATCATTCTTCATAAGGACACAACCAAGTCCTTTCTTTGATGCATCGCTATAGATAACAAACCCATCATTCCCCGACGGTAGGTTTAGGATCGGAACATTCACTAACCTCCTCTTCAATTCTTCAAAACACTCTTCACATTCCTTGGTCCATACGAACTTAATCCCTTTTCGTGTGAGCTTGGTCATTAGGTTGGCTAAACAGGCGACGTTCTGAACGAAACGCTGATAATAACTTGATAAACCAATAAAACTATGTACCTTAGTTACATTCATTGGAGTAGGCCATTCTTGCACAACCTTTGTCTTCGTAGGATCTATAGATATTCCATACTTAGAGACAATGTGGCCCAGAAAGGAAAGTGATTGGAGCCAGAATTCACACTTTCTGAACTTCCCATATAATTCATTTCTTCTCAGAGTCTTTAGAATAATGTGAAAGTGATTTTCATGATCTTCATAGCTCTTAGAGGAAACCATGATATCATCAATAAACACCACTATAAAGTCATCAAGATATTCCTTGAAGACTCTGTTCATGAGATCCATGAAAATAGATGGTGTATTGGTTAGTCCAAAAGGCATTACTGTAAACTCATAATGCTTGTACCTGGTTCAAAATGATGTTTTTGGAATGTCTTCCTTTCTCACAAGCAACTGATGATATCCAGATCGAAGATCAATCTTTGAAAAATATTAGTCTCTATGAAGTTGATCGAATAAATCATCAATTCGTGGTAGAGGATACTTATTCTTTATTTTAATAGCATTTATTTCCCTATAATCAATACACAATCTCATAGACCCATCTTTATTCTTAACGAAAAGAACAGGGCCTCCCCATGGAGAAACACTAGGGTGAATAAATCCTTTATCACTCAATTCCTCTAGTTGTTTCTTTAGCTCTACTAGCTCTACAGTGGTCATTCTATAAGGGGTCTTTGATATGGGCTTTGAACTAGGAATTAAGTCAATGAAAAACTAAATTTCCCGCACTGGAGGATGTCTAGGTAAATACTCTGGAAAGACATCAATGTATTCTTGGACAATAGGTACATCTTCTATTTGAACAATATTTTCCTCACCCATAATTTTTTCATTCTCTTCCTCCCTGATAATTGAATTTAGTTGAGCTACTGGGGGTGTATCTAGATAAGAATCAGGTGGTGACCTTTCTGCTCTAAAGATAAGGTACTCCTTATCATCATCGAAAATTGTAACCTCCTTCTTCTTACAATAAATTTTTGGATCATGGTCCGAAATACAATCCATACCAAGGATTATATCAAATTCAATCATGGGTATGACAATGAGATTAGTAGATAAAGAACATTTATATGCCCTAATGAGAACTGGTTCACAAAACTTTGTTGCAATGATACTTCCCTTAGGAGTTTTGACTAACAACTCCCTTGTTAAATCAAATTGGAAATATCTAATTTTCTTAAAAAACTGGGAGGATATGAAACAATACGATGATCTAGAATCAAATAAAGCATTGGATAAGTTTTATAAAATGATCAAAGTACCTGCCGCCACATCATTCAGAACTTCAACCTCTATAGTTGTGATTGTATAATCTTGTCCCTGATCCCTTGTCCTTTTCTGTTGCATATTTCCATGACACTTTGGGAAATCATTAGCATAGTGTCCCATCTTCTGACAATTATAGAATCAAACATCATTGGCTTCCTTATTCCCCTTTCAATCACCAACAAGATGGCCTTTCTGACCACATTTGTAGTATACTCCTTTTCCTTTTAAGCACGCACCTGGGTGTTTCCTTCCACAATTGTCACATGGTGGAAATTCAACTCTTCCCTTCTTCCCTATTTCTTTATTTCCTTTCCCAGGGTTTTCAGCAGCCCTCTTCTTTTCTTTCTTTCCCTTAAATTCATAAGAATTAGAGAATTATTTTTCTGTCTTGATAGAACATGAGACTATATCCTTATATGATGAAAAACTTTGGGAGACTAGTGCCCACCGGAGGAATGGCTTGAGGCCATCAAAGAATCAATCAATTTTGCTCCTTGGATTTCGTATGTAGTCCACAACATGTCTTGCTAACCTTGTGAAGTTAGCTTCGTACTTTGCAACATTATCATCTTCCTTCTGCCCCAGATTTAAGAATTTCCTCTCCATATCTTCTCTTTGTTCACGAGGAAATTATTTCTCTAGGAAGATTTCCTTAAAGTATCTCCATTACATCTCCTCTATTTCTTCCTCCTCCTTTGTGTTTTGGATTAATGACCACCACTGATCCGCATCTCCCGATAGAAGATAGACTGCCATGACGACCTTCTCTCTTTCATTACATCTCAAGGCAAGAAATATCTTCTCAAGGGAACATATCCACTGCTCTGCTACAAAAGGGTTTGTAGTACCTTTGAATGATGAAGGTTGTTGTCGCATAAAGTGAGCTAACATAGCTCCTTCACATGGTGGATCCAGATGCTCTATATGAGTAAGGTTATTATTCATAACCTGAGTAAGTTTTCCCAGTATAGTTATGAGTTTCTCAGCACCAGTCACAACACTAGAGCCAATATCATTATCTTGCATCAGAGGAAAATCCCTACAGGGGACACGTGCATTCGTGAGGTTTCCATTCCTTCCACTAGGCGCCATTTCTAAATAATGGAATACACTATATTAGGGTATGAATCATAATTTATAATCTCAATGTAGAAAAATACTAAGCATAAATTGAAATCCTACGCATAGCTAATCTCTTAATCATAAACATGACATCTTTGAGAAAAAATTTACATTTAAATCCTTCATAATGGCTTGTAAAGAAAACGTGAATTATCCTAAGCATATCCCCTGGGAGTGTCGTAACCAAGAGTGCAGTAAGGCCTATTGTCGTATACCAGGATACCACAGGTCAAGCCCGAAACTCCTTGTCAGAGATTTCACTCCTAGGTATATCTGTGCCAGATCCACCTCTACCTGCTCGTATCCAGACATGGATGTATTGCTTAAATGATCCACATAATCTATTCCTTACCAAAATACTAGGACTTTCTTGTATGTTTATCCTAAAATACTTACTTAGGGATTCTTCCCTAATATACGTTTCCTAAATCTAGTTTCCAAGTTTTCTACTAAACTTCCTCTAATACCAACTATAAGGAACCGACCCCAGTTTCCCGGAGCTGGTGCCTTATTTGATTACATTGGCATACAGACAAGGAATAAGCATCCTGAAGGAATGAGTAGTTTAGTATTATTGGAAACAAGATACATAAATAATTTTAACATTACAACATGAAGGGAAATACAAAACTAATTTATTCCACTAGAAACATCATGTCTCCTAGATTATGCTTGCAAGTCATTCATAAATTAATTCTTCATGTCCTGAGAAAATGAAACATAAGAAAGGGGTGAGCTCAAATGCTCAGTAAGAGTAAGCAATACTGTGGAATATATTATAAACATTAGACGTGGTGAATAATTGAAAACACATGCCTTTAATAATAAACTTGAACACATTATTGTAGGAAAATGAGTTGAGTAAATAATTCCATAATAAAACATAATCATGGGTATTATAATAATTAAATAACCACATGAAATATAAATATCCAAACTCATAATGATGGAATGAATAATGCCGGACATTCTGAAGCATTTTTTCAAGGCCTTGGTCAAGACGTCTAATGATTAAGGCCTCGACCAAAATCCATATATCACATTAGGAATGACGTCGGCCAATTCCACACCTATTTGTCTCATGAGACCTACCGATGCATAGAGGGGATATAATAGGCCCCACCCATCACATAATAAGCCCAATGCATTCCTCATATGAGTGGGGATCAACATAAACAACATATACATTCATATTAAAACTATCATATGAAATATAACTAACTTTCCCCAATCATTAAACATAAAACACTAACCATTCCGAGTAATATGGTGAATGGTTTTAGGATAGATCATACACAATAGAGTTAGTCATAAACCATTAAATAAAATATGGTAGATGACTTCATAAATTATTAAACCCAATAATGCCATGGAATCAACAAGAGTGTTGAATTAGACGAAAACACTCTTATAAAATCATTAAGCATTTCTTGAGATAAATACTCATTTATTTTGAAAAGAAGAGTTCTTTTGAAAAAATCTTTGTCTAAAACCAGAAGTGAATTAAGATAGTATTTTCATAAAAAAATGAGTGATTTTATAATGATAATGGTTTTTAAAAATAGATTATAGAGTTTCCTTGAAAATAGGAAAGAATTTGAGAAATTCCCTTGAATCAGGCTTGTATTTTGGAAACAATTTTGAAAGTTTCTTTTAAAATGTGTAACTATCCATAAAATAAGGAAGGGTTCTGGTTTGTAAACATATATATGATACTCACACAGAATATATGAGGAGTAAATAACAATACATAAGAATTTCATTGAGGTAATTAGACAATGAAAGTATCCCGAATGAAAATGGAAGTTCGGGTGGAAAAACCCTTAACTTAACTCCAAACGTGTTCTGCTCTTGAAATTAAGCACCTGGAATATGAAATTATACTTATTAATAAATTATTTAAGAACCTATTAGACATGTATTTAGTTTATCATAATTCTGTTTAGTTCATTTATATCCTTATTGATAAGTTATTGTATTGAATTTCATTGTTCCGGGGCGTTCATTTTCTTTATTTTCATAATCGGTTCACTTGTTTTTATGTATGTGGAATGGATATAGATCTCTAGAATTGAAATTATATATTATTTATGAACATACAGAATTGATAATGGCCATTTATTTAATTTGGTTACATAGAATGAGGATGAATCATTAGATGACAACCACTTCGATTGCGGTATTTGGATTATAATGAACTAGTTTTGTCATATAACTTAATTATATGTACATATTCTGGTTCCTGAATATTAATTAGGTTATAATACATATATTATAGTCTGTTTCAACCATAAATATGGTTTCATTACCAGTAATGAATAAGAAATTGAAGAATGAAACTTCATCGTCCATGAAGGCTATAAATTGGAACCTCATGGACGTTGATTTCGTTTATAAAAATAAAAGGGAGGGTGTAAGAATATTTATGATGGTTCTTACATTAAAATTATATAATTCCATTATATAGATGATAATATAGTTATCATGATCATTTGGACAGAGGATGTGAGGATAGGATATCAAAAGAAGATAAATTGAAATGAAACCAAAAGAAAAAGAAAGGTGTCTTACCTCTTGAAATAACTTCCTCGAGAACCTCCTTAAGGGAAGGGGTTTTGGTATTTTGGAAAGAATAAGAGCTTCCTAGTCGTGGGGAGTGACTAGGGAAGGGTATTTGGGCAGAAATTTGAGGATATTCAAGGCTTAGAGGAGTTAAGAGAAGAGGGAGTGGTGAGGGGTTTTTATAGTGGATGAGAGAGGTACATTTTGAATATTTTATTTCATTATTTTATTATTTCCATTAAGACAACCAATAGTGTTGTTTCATGTGACTCCTAATAGTAATAAGTTCATGTGAGTTCGAACCAAGTGGCCTTACATCACTTGTGATGTCATGAATAGTGTATTTATCTGATAATTTGTATATACAGTATTTTACCGTATTTCACTATTGATAAAAAATTCAAGAATTTCAGAAAAATACCAAAAATCCACCCCTATCATTTTTCGATACGTAGAATTAAAAAGTGAACTCCATTTTTAAAAAATAATTTTTTAAATATTATTAATTTAATTTTTAAATAAATTCATAGTTAATTCAAAAAATAACAATCTTAGAGGTATAATTAGTTTTATGAGACATTGAAAAATTAATTAAGATCCCGTTATCTTATTACCTTAAGAAAATAAAATAATATCATTATTTACTATTCATAAGGGTCATATTACTATTCATATTACTATTAATAAGGGTATGTTACTATTCACCAAAAATCATGTTTGTTCTATCAGACTCCAAATGACTTACTGAACACAACTTTAGATGACTTTTTTTTTGAAATTCAAAACATAAAAGAGGAAAAGTTGTGTTTAATGGATAGATTATAAAATTGCATTCAATGTTTATTTTTATTACCTTGGGGTGTTACACACCATGCCTCAGATTGATGCGGGGTTGACTCTTACACATCACAAATGTCCCATGGATTGTTGTCCTAAAGTATCAACACAATCCGAATGCGTTTGTTTGGTTTTCCGTATGTCAGTTGTTGTTTTCACTTAAAATGTTGATCATTTCAAATAAAGGTGAGACACTTTGAGTGGTACTGGCCACAACATGCCTTAGATTGATGCGGGGTTGACTCCTACACGTCACAAATGTCCCATGGATCGTTGTGATAAAATATCAATAGAATTCGAATATGTTTAGTCCATTTTCTGTATGTCAGTTGTTGTTTTCACTTAAAATGTTGTCCATTTAAAATAAAAGTGAGACACTTTGAGTGGTACCGGCCACACTGTGCCTCGGATTGAGGCGGAGTTGAGTCATACACATCACATATGAACCATGGATTGTTTTCCTAAAGTATAAACACAATCCAAATATGTTTGGTCAGTTTTTTGTATGCCAGTTGTTTTTACTTAAAATGTTGATCATTTCAAATAAAGGTGAGACACTTTGAGTGGTACCGACCACATCGTGCAACAACATTATGCCAGTTAGGAAAATCGTGCAACAACAATGACCCATATATCATTGTGATAAATTATCAACACAATACGAATAGGTTTGGTTGGTTTTCCATATGCCAGTTAGGCAAATCGTGCAACAACAATGATAATATCTTATACTAAAACAATAGACATTGTGCATGATGTGCATCCCCTGGTGCATGGTTAGGGAAAATCATGCACATTTCTTCTAATATATAGACCTATATGGTTGGTAGATACCTTGTGGGATGGAATTAAATTTTTTACTAACCGTGAGGCATAGTGTTTTTCTACGCCAACCGGGGTTCCGAGCTCCGAACAAGCCCCAGAAGCCACATAAACCATTATAACATCATTAGGCTTCCATATTTGGTCAAAAAACAAAGAGTTATATGGAATTCAAAAATATCCATACCAGAGTGAAAAACTAGGTTCTTATAGTCTTCCCATTTAAAGGAACTCATCCCGAAGTTCACCTTCAATGGGTGGTAAAAATTTATTTGAGAACAATTCTGTCCGGGGGGTTGTTTGGGGTCTGGGGGGGCTGTTGGGAGGGCTGTCCAGGGGGCCTTCCGGGGCTTAGGGAGGAGGGTGGGGGGGGGGGGGGCTGTCCGGGGTCCAGGGAGGAGGGTAGGGGGGCTGTCCGAGGGGCTGTCTGGGGTTCAGGGAGGTGGGTGGTGGGGCTCTCCGGGGGGATATCCAGGGGGATGTTCGGGGGGCTATCTAGGGTCTATGGAGGAGGTTGGGGGGGGGTGTTCGGGGTCTAGGGAGGAGGGTGGGGGTGTTATCCGGGGAGCTCTCCGAGGGGCTGTCCGGGGGGCTATCTGGGGGGTTGTCCGGGGTCCAGGGAGGAGGGTGGGGGGGGGGGGGGGTTGTGATGGGCGTGTTCAAGGTGTGATAGGTTTTGAAGTAGAACGACACATCCATATTAAATCAAAAATCAAATGTCATAAATATCAGTAAAAAATGTAATGGATCAATTTGCCCCTGATCACCATCACCATCACCACTATCATCATCGGCCTCATTCTTGCATGATGCTTGACCTGTTTCAAATCAGTGGTACTAGAATGGATACCTGGAGAGGACCAATACCTCTTCAGGACTATATTCTTACCAGGTCGACAGCATTCTTGACCAAAGTGCTCATCTCAAAAAACCTGATATAAATGATCATGTGACCCAAAATTGTTAGGCTCCTGGGAATCAAGGGCCTCTAAAGCATCTCGTTAAAAATATTAATAGATTATTAAATTTCAAAATAGATATTAAACTTTGAAATAAACAAATTAAAACTTACAATCTTTTCTTGTGTTGGTTCATTAACCGTAGTTCCATCTTTTTTCCTTCTACTCGAGAAATTTTTTTTTGCTGGAGGGAGACATCCTTAAATATTCAATGTGTGCTTCTGTAATGACATTGAAACAATATAAAGTGCAAGTATAATCATATATTAAATATTCAATAAATCACATAATTTAAGTAGGAAAAAATAAAAAGGGAAATTCCTAAAGAAAAATTATAAACAACTATATCGTACCAGCTGCCTCTCATGATCTGACATAGTAGTGCACCCAAAAGTGTGGAGGTATTGCTTTGAATCAATTTTTTTTTTGTTTTTTTAAGAATATTCCTAAATAATGTTTAATAATAAATAAGATAATGTTAATGCAAAATATGAGAATTGTCATTTAAATACCTCAAATGGGATTAATACCTTAAATTTGGAAGTCACCTAATGGGTAATCATTTGGTGATATTTCTCTATCAGGTAGTCATCCACGATAGGTACTGTCTCCAACTCCGTTCCCACTCTATCACACCAGCCAACATACAACTCATGCTTATAATCTCTCTAAAGCTCTCCTAGCTCCTTTAAACATGCTGGTCATGCACCCTCTCCATCAGGGAAGTTAAACCGAAGATGACACCCAATAGATTAATTTATATAAATACAAAAAAATACTACATTAAATCCAATAGATTTTTTACCCATATTTGTGCCCATGCATTATCCTTGACTTTGTGTGGCAGATGTCTCCCATAGAGAGGGCTGACCGGAATGATGTCGGAGTATTTGGCTAGCGTCACCAAAAAACCCCAACATTGCTGCCCAGGTTTATCAATCATCTTTCCATCATCATTGTATTCAACCATCAACTGTGTCTGGCAGTTCCATATCGCACGCAAGTGAGTACACCCCCTCCCCTACCTCCTATCAGTAGATGAATATGTTATTAAAGAAAAAAAATACCAGTACAAGTTATAATAAAAATAAATTTTGGTATACAAATTTGTTAGAGTTATATAAATATACATGTGGTAGTCAGATCAATGGGCATCACTGGATGTGAAGAAGCTGAAGGAATATCCTATACAGGTGGAGTGTCCCTCAGTGTATGCTCCTCATCCACATACTGTGTCGGAGCAGGATTTGAAGAAGGTGGAATATAATAGCTCGGAGATAATGAACCAGAAGAAAAAGATGATGGAACAGACGTCTGGCCAACTGGTAGTGTAAACATCAGAGGCCTAAATATCCCTTGCGTCCCTAAAGACACACTAGGATCAAAATGGGGCGTAAAAGATACGTCTGTGGTAGGGGCATAGTCCAATCAGGTATGACCAGTGGATCGTATAACTCTCGCACCACGAGCCCTCGTACCACCGACCTTAGTACTGAGACCACCATATGATCATCTAACTCTGACACCACCCTCCTTTACCACCAACCTCTGTACTGGGAGCAATATCAGGCTCCTCATTGGATAACTCTCATCTAGGGGGTGGATCCTAAAAAAAAGTTTAACACAAAAGTAAACACATGATATTATAAGTTATTGAAATATATATATTTGAAATAAAATACTCACAATAGGGATGAGTGGAGGAATTCCCATCTGTGTCATGCGACGATTATTTTATATCATCCTTTTCTGCCGCATCTCTTAAATGGGTGTCATTTCCTGCAATGAAAACAAATATGGAAGTAATTAGAAACAGATAACTAATGTGTAACCCAAAAAAAAATATAGAAAAACCATTCTGATAAAAATATATATAAAGAAACAGAAGATTTATGGTGGTTTGAAGGTAAGTACTAGGATACAAACTCTGAATGATGTAGGTGAAACATGTAGGCGAGAACACGACTGTATGATTCTATATATTTCCCACCACAACTTTGGGTTCAAAATCAACTCTGACAATTGATCTATTGGAGTCATCACAAGTAATGATTGGATTTCTTCCAATTGTAGTAGGGATAGTGTCAACTTCATCATCACCATCATCAAAAACATTTCTGGTATTTACTTCAATAATTACACCAAATTTAGGATGACGATGATCTTTGACATAAAAAACTTGTTTCACCATTGATGCCAATACATATGGTTCATCGGTGGCAAGAGTGAGAGTCATGTCAATAAATCGAAATCCACAATCATCAATAAAGGTGCCTTTCCTCTTCATTGAATCAAACCATTGACATTTCATCAACATGACTCAACCATGTGAGTAATAATCCAAAATTATAATTTTCTCTATGACTCCATAATAAGCTACATTTTCAGAATGAGGTCTATTATCTGATGAACTGGCATAACAGTCTATTGTGGCAGTTAGCATAACACTATCATGACGTGTTCTCATGTTCCTTGCTTGTTCAATGATAATAAATTTGTATCCATTGATCACAAGCGATTTACAAGCACGAACCATGGTATTAGGACCAAAAGCCGAATCTCTTATTTCCTCAGAAACAGAGTCTGTAGGCATACTCGATACCTGAAATATAAACAAATAGTAAACTTAATTAAATATTATTTTTATTTAGTTATTACAGAAATAGTTTTACCTTCAATTTCAACCAAGCAGAAAACCCTTTGCTATGAAAAGTCTCTTTCCTTCTCAAATATAAATAACGATGCTTTCTATATATCAAATTTTTATGTTCCCTATAGATAAAAATATTAATAGTTTAATAAATATTTAAAATTACAAGAGATAAGATAAGATATACATGTAAAATTTACTTGATATACTCATCGAACAAATCACAATTGAACAACACTGTGCGATGTGCCATCTCTCACTCTTTAAGGCTTAATGTCGTCAATGTATATGATATTGAAATTCCTTCTGTCTGACGAAGTGATGGAAAACTGGGTTCAATTTGCTCATATTATTCTTCTTTATTTCTCATTGGTCTGTTTATTCTCATAGTAAGACCAGACAAATAATTGAGCAGAAATCCATACATTCTTGAGCCAAGTAACCGTTCACAATAGAACCTTCTAGATAATTCCCATTCTAAACATATGATTTCAATGTGTACATGTTTCTTTCAGTTGGATACATCCAATAGAAAGAAACGGGTCCTCCAAGAAGTATTTCGGTCGGAATATGGATAGTCAGATGCAACATGCATGTAAAAAATGATGGAGGGAATATTTTCTCTAACTCACACAAAATTAATGGTGTCTCTGCCAACAATTTTTGCAAAAAGGATTTGGAAAACTTCTTAGCACAAAGATCTCTAAACAAATAGAACAACCGAATAACTGAGAATATTACATTATTGGACAAGAGATGAAAGATTTCTATTGGAATCAACTCATTCAAAAGGACGTGATAATCATGAGTCTTCAAAGATTTCAGCTTCAACTCTTTTCTGTTGACCCGTTTTGATATATTTCTTGAATAGCCATCAAGAACTTTAATAGTATCTAGCACTTCTAGAAATTGATTTTTTTTCAGTAGGTGTCATCTCATAAGAAGCACATAGAACTTTCCACTTATTTTCAATGATACAGACAGGATGCAATTCTGGTATGATCCCCCAATCTACCAAGTCACGCCAAGATCGTAAATCATCTTTTGTCTTCCCCTTAACATTTAGAAGAATCAAAAGCAACATTTCACATATATTCTTTTCAATGTGAATTACGTCTAAGAAATGATGTAACAAGTTGGTTGACCAATATGACAACTCAAAGATTATAATCTTCTTCTTCCAATTGTAATAGGTATCATTGGAAACATTTTTCCTCTTTCTAGATTTCATTACATCCTTCCCAAATGAATAACTGATATCTTTCAATTCATTAAGCACATCAGTTCCAGACATACGCTGAGGTGGACTATCAGTCTCCATGGTATTATCAAATCTTCAATGATTGTTTCTAAATGGATGGTTCATTGGCAAGAATCATCGATGTCCCATAAACTAAAACTATGATGACATTTCAGTCTTCTCGATCGAGTATTTTTCATATGAACAGGACATGACAATTTTTCTTTTGTGCTCCATCCAAACATCATTGCATAAGCAGGAAAATCATTGATCATCCACATAAGCGCAACACACATCTGAAATATGTCTTTCGAACATGCATCGTATGTGGGAACACCCACATCCCAAAGAAGTTTCAACTCTATTATTAAAGGTTGCATGTATACATCTATATCATTGCTGGGATCAGAAGGGCCAGATATCAGTATACTCAAGAATGTGTAAGGCTTTTTCATACAAAACCATGGGGGAAGGTTATAAATGTGTATGAAAACCGGCCATGTGCTGTGCTAAGTAAGCATATGCCCAAATGGATTAAAACCATCACATGAAAGACCCAGTCTCACATTACGCACGTCGGATGCAAATTCAGGATATCGAGCATCAAATCTCTTCCATGAAAATCCATCTGCAGGGTGAACCAACTCTTCATTATTCTTTTTTCTCTCGGTTTCATTCCATCACATTTTTACTGATATTTCATCAGACATGAAAAGTTTTTGTAATCTGGGGATCAATGGAAAGTGCCACATTACTTTTTTGTGGCATACAAGACTGTGTTCCATCATCTTTTGGATTCCATCGGGAGGTTTCACATTTGATACAATCATTTCTTTCAGCAGTTTCCTCCCAAAATAAGCTGCAATCATTCAGGAAAGCATGATTTTTTTTGAGAATCCAAGTTCATCAACTAACTTCCATGCCATATAGTGGTTTGAGGGAATATCTACATCATCTGGAAGTAAGTCCTTAAAGAAGGTAAGAATGTAATTGATTGCAGTATTTGAAATACCATACATAATTTTCCCATGAAACAATCAGATTAAAAATTCCAACTTTTTCATTTTACCACATTGTCGATATACTGGAGTCGTCATAGCATCATTCATTTTTTCACCCTATCAACATCATCATTTTCATTGGATGCATCATGTGTGATTGTATCGAAATATTGTTGGATGGACATCCTTTCCTTCTCATGATGCTAAATAAATGGAAACTAATCATATATCAAACTCTCCAATTCAGTCCTATAAGTTGGATCATCAACATTTTAAGATTCCATTTTCTCTCCATTGTGATACCACACATAATAGTTTATTTGGAAACCATATTTGGTTATATGATAGCTAACTTCTTCACGACTCAACCAAGGTCTTTCAATACAATTAGAACATGGGTAGTGTATGCGGCCACTATCTAAAGCCTTGTCAAATGCAAAATCTAAGAAGCTGTTCAAATTATTTTGAAAATAGGTTGAAATCTGATCAGCTTCATACATACAACTTCTATCCATTCTGTAAAAAATTGCAATAAGTCATTTCAAAGCAATTCAATAATATTGAAGTTCAATCAAAAAAATATTTAGGTAAATGAAACTTGTTTACTTTATATAAAAGCATAACTGACACATTACTCTATATGAGAATCATATTAAGAAACACAAAAAAATACAGTGTATATAAGAAAATAAGATACAGAATTTCTAATGCCTATATTCAAGGATTTACCAGTAAGATATTGGAAGTGGATCAAGGAATACATAATCCTTAAGGGTCTTTTTGGGAGTACATGAGTTTTATACTTTAACTTCTTCAGAGAGATCAGGATGAGGAGTAGGATGATAATCACATAAAAAGTAGTTATGGCCTCATCAAGTTTCACCTTAACCATGGATTAAAGGATCCTAGGTTTAGGGCCATAGATAATAGGTTGGTAGGGTGTATTCATTGAATTATGTCACAATTTATTTTGAAGAGGTACCTTTAATATTTATAGGTATGGATTTTATTAGAAACACCTATAAAAAGGATATCCAGGAATTGTGACGTCCCAAACCAGGATGCCAATAATTAGTGACCTGAACCCAGATGGCCACATGGTCTCAATAACATCTACCAAAATTCCAAATGTTATTGACTAATAGTGAGAGCCTTTGGTGTGTCTAGGGGGAGACTATTCCCTCATTACCTAAGTTTCACAATTTTAAAATTATCAGTTAAAAAGTGGAAGAAAGATAACAATGGGAAAATATTGGAAATGGATGAAAATAACCAAATTAGTAATACCAACTAATAACAGAATCATAAACCGAATGATGGTAATGTATGTCATGTATCAAGAAGAAAAATATAGTTACAATTATTAGGAAGTAGTACTATACAAGAAGCTCAATAAATTCTAAAATTCGACCTAGCTTCTTGAGATACAACCCAATAATCTGCTACATGCTCCATACTATGTCATGTGAGTAGTCATGCATCTGTAAAATGGTGATTCCCCTTATCTAAACATATAATCATGTAGTTTATCCGGGTACCCAATGTAATCTCAAACAATGTGTGAGATACAATTCATGTAGGTGACCACCGAGAGGTCTATAAATATCCAGTCTATTTATATAACATTTTAATATAATGATATGATGAATTAAAGTGTCAAATAAAAAATCTAAAAGGGTTTTCTAGGTTAAATAAAAACATAAAAAACAGATACACATCAATATTAAAACTTAAAACTGAAATATTAGATATATAACAATAAAAATAAGGTACCACTTAAGAAAATACCTAATTTGGGATGGTTCAAATGAATATTCAATAGATTGGATGGGGGAATCCGAGATTCCAACTATTTGGATGGAGGAACTGAGATGAACCCGAGAGAGGTGTTGTCCAAATGGGGGAGAGGTGCTCTGATCGCTCGGACAGGTGCTATGATCATGGGGGCTAATATCAAATTAGGGTTCTGTCCGAATGGGGGAGAGGATAAGGGCCACATAGTTTTATTGGGGAAAACCTTTAACAATGGTTTTTAAAAACCATTGTTAAAGGTACCCTTTACCAATGTTTTTCAAGAACTATTGGTAAAGGAGGGAAATTTAGACCCCTTTAGCAACGGTTCACTAGAACCGTTGGTAAAGGGTGTCCTGGACTTGGCTTTACCAATGGTTTAAGCAAACCATTGGTAAAACTCTTATATACCAATGGTTTAAGAAAACCGTTGGTATATAAGCATTGGAAAAAACCCCTATTCTAGTAGTGATATCCAATAGATGTATTGATATGTTCATGTGACATACTTATAAAGAATAAATAAATAGTTATGTATAAATAAATAAATACAATCATTGATCCTTGGAGTCTAATGTGACACCTCGAATTGACTATACTTTCTTTTTCCAATGTCGGATATCTCTGTCTAAAGTATCAAAATGGGAACACCAGATTCAAGGACTAAGTCCAAGGTCCCTCAACAATATAATAATAGGAACACCAAATATAAGGGACAATTCCCAAGGCCCCCCAACAATTTATAACCATGGGAAAACTAGATCCATGGAATCACATCCATGGTCCCCCAAAAATATCATAATGGGCATACCAGATCCATGGAATCACCTCAAGGACCCCAGTAATACAATAATAATGGGCATACCAGATCCTTGGAATCAAATTAGGGCCCCCAAAAATTTAATAACAATAATGGGAAGAACATATCTTTAGAATAACCTTAGGGTACCTCAACAATATAATAATAATGGGCATATCAGATCCATAGAATCATATTAGGGTCCCCCAAAAATATAATAATAACAGGCATACTAGATCCCTGGTATCACATCTGGGTCCCCCAATAGTATATGATAATCATGATACATCAAATACATGGAATAACATAAAGTTCCATCGATAATAATAAAAATAATCACCCTTTTAATCAATTTCATTAATTAAGAGTTGAACACTTAACTTAGGACTCATATCATAGGTAACTTCCTAAGCATCTTCAGAAAGTCATTCAATCATTAAACCATGTTATTCCACAGGAAACTCTTGTCAATAAGGGGTAATATATCCCTCAGTCTCAACCCAACACACTATAGTCATATTAATCCATCACCCCTCCCAACCTAGGGAAAGTTACTAAGGCACCTATCTAGTCCCTTTATGTTCATTCATTTCAGGATCACCTCATCTACAAAAAGGTTCTAAATCACTACACAATTCCTTAAGGTCAACTAGGGCCAAATATTCCAATTTAATAGCTCAACCCTAGTCAAGGGGTCCCCATGAACTGATAACATGATAATTTATTTAGAACCTCTCACTGGGTCCATGTATCTCAACATACACAACTACAAATTTACTCTTGACCATTGGTAGTTAGGATGTCCATCCAGTGTACAAGGGTCCACTATGGCCCTTGAAACTCTGTGCATCTCATGAATATGAATTCTATTTTAATTAAACAATTTCAATCATGCTCTTGAACCTCAGAGGTCGAGGTTTTATTCAGTGTATAAGGGCTCATCATGGACCTTGGATCTATGATCATTTCAGATTTAAGCATTCCATTCAATTTAAAATATTTGTTTGAATAAAATTGTTTATTAATTTTGGGTACAATCACCCACAGTGGTGATACCATATATTATATGTCACATATAAAACATAAATAAACTGCATAAACCATAGGGAAATTCTTAGGGACCACCTACCTCAATTCAAGTCAGTTCCCCTTTTAAAGTAGCCCAAAAGCTCTTGTCAAGACCTTTCCAAGTCTGTTCGGCCATCGTTCAACCACCCAAGGACCTATCTCACATAAATACAACCAATTTAAGTAATTATCATCAAGTTTTAATTAATTAAACAATTTATAATAATCAATCAATATAATTCACTTACTCATAATTCCTAATTACTCATCGATCGACCCTGTCACATCATAACTACATCCAACCACCCATGAAACGTCCTCAACACACCCCATGTGTCTTTCCATGAAAATTCCATATCACATGGAAAAAATTAAAAGGAAAATTAAATATAATTAAATTTTAATCTCTAGGAGAAATCAACTGGGTGTCATACCTTAGTCGCGACATCATACAACGGGGTTTAGGCCACTCTCGGTACACTCTCAAACCTAGGACATACAAAATCCCAATTCAATTCCATGATATGATGGTCGATTCAGTTTAATCTGACCAAAAATCGTAGAAGAATTCACAAAGGGATGTAACTTTAACAAAATGAAAATAAATGGTGCACAATCGTCACCACATGACATCTTCTAGCCATGCCGATCAAAATCCCCATCATTCTTGGACAATTCCTCCAAGATCTAGTGGAATTGTCATCCAATTCCATTCTATAATCGAGTTAATATTAAAAGAGGATTAAGGATATTAAGAATTAGTGATGAATTATAAATCAAGGTTCAAATAGGCATGAACTTACTGAAGGTAACCGATCACATAGAATGACACATTGATCTCTTGAGGCATGAGGAATATGGAGCCAATATTAGATAAAAACAAAGGATTACACCCAAATTTGCTGACAGATCTCACTTAGAAAAATCATGTTTTGAAGGGATATCATGGAGGGAGGAGAGAAGGAGAGGATGAACATATCCATCAAATAATTCATCCAAGGCTATCAAATACCTGAGGGGGCTCAGTTCCCAAAAAGGATAAAAATACGTCCACTTAAACGTTGTCCAATGTGCCACACCTTCCATCCATTGCTGCTGTAGTAGCATGGATGACCTCAACCATGCCTTCAAACTTCTATCAATGCTCTTTTGATATTATAGATCCCTTTTGAGCCTAAAATATTATCCAAAACCACTCTTTTCGGATGATCAAACTCTCAGAATCTCATTCTAAGTCCCAAATCTTAAAACAAGTCATCCACCAAATTAAAAATTAAATTTTATTTAAATTTATTAAGTTGTATAGACATGGGGTATTACAATATCCACACTATAACAATTATTATCTTCAAGAATTCTCATCAACCATTCAGTCATCATGCCAAATTATGTCAATTACCAATTCATGATTAACCCATAACATTCTATCTCAGAATGTTAAACAAGATTTCATGGTGTATCTCTAAACACAAGGATCATAATGAATTTAAAATATGGGCCACCACTCTAAACCTTTCTGAAAACTGAAATGATGCTCTAATAACACCCATCCTTTATGAGATATTGAAATATAATCAACTAATCCACTACTTGATCGATGGAGATCCCCACTATCATACTTTTTACTATAGAAAATTGTTTATTAAAATGCCTCTATAGTGGTCCAATGACCATCCTGGTATGGTTCCAACATCCACACACCCATCATAAAACTGAATCATCAGTAAGTAAACAGTATCAATTCTTGTTTGAAAATTAAAATCCAAAATGTATGAGTCTCCCTTTTATGATCACTGATCCAAATATGATGGATTTTCCATGAAAATACTTATCCAAATATCAAAGCATGCCCATCGTACCTGATACAACGTATCCAATATGGGTTCCAATACACCACATCCAATCTCATGCAAAAGTGTCAGTCAAACCTCTTATGGATGACTTGTCTTGAAATGACCAGCTTTGACTACAAATAATTTGTCAGAACATCTAATTGAGATTCCTTAAATCCAGAGTTATCTCATGTTCATCAAAACACACACACACACACACACATCGAAGGTCCACCCTCGACTTCCAATGTAAATTTTATGGTTGATTCATCAACCAACCGAACTCATCTTTATGCCCTACCGTGACACCAACACATCATCGAACATACTCACTCGATTTGATTTAAAATTGTCCCAAGTCTAACTTAGACATGAGGAATCCATAAAATATTGAATCCAGATTTGAAATCTAGTATTAATCATGAACTAGATATTATCAGATTCATTTTCTCACTGACATACAAAAGTCACATCGACCATCCAACGTCTAGTCACACTATATCAATGACCCTTAAAGCATGAGGGTTATTCCTTTAAAACTGATATAATACTCCACACTATATGAGTATAACCATTTTCACTCCATTGAAAAAACTTTCAATCAATATGACCCATGATTCATCCATCATCAAACAACATTTATGGACATGGTCGTTCCACTCATATCTAAGTTCCAACACAATATATCAATTACTAATAGTTTTTGGCTCATAGAAATGGTGTTATCACCTTAACAAGTTCAATCAAAACATATGTGTCACTCTTCCCAAGACAAAATCACCTATGTCAAAGCCTGACACCACATCACTTAGTGTCCTCATATCCACACAGGAGACACTCCGCATTCTTATCAAAGCTATGATCCAACTCTAAAGAAAAACCTTACCAGAGAGGGCCTCTATTGGTTTCATTAAAACACCCTAGGAAAAATGCCCACTAACATATCACAATTTCTACCAGTCCTTGGATCACACTGAACCACTCAATGATTAATGACTGAATCAGTGCCATGTGTAAAAAACACACTCCATCTTGATCACTTCATAATCTGATGGGTGTATGCTCCCACACCACCCGATCACGTGATCCGACTTATACTACCATTAGTAGTACATCATTAAAATCAGCCTCACACACCCAAATACTGACTATGAAATCAATATGTCAATGAAATCCAACTTGAAGCACTATGGGAACTCCACTTCAAAATTAGGCATTTTACCCATCCATTCCCATTACATGATCACCTATGCATCATTTAATAAACCACAATCATTTACTTGTGATTCCACTAAACTATCAAAGGTTTATCTGGAACACATCAGGTTAGGTATTATCCTAACCCCATCCTTAGATTCTCGCTTCGATACAAAAATTAGTAGCACCTAAATTTCTTGTTATTGCTGTAATTTCTTAGGAATAACATTACAATACCATATAAATGGAAACAAATTAAGTGCACAATTATCATAACCTAAAGCACCTACTCGTACTTACCGACTCTAAGTCACTCAAATTTTTTGGGTAACCCCTCTCTTCAAGATGGACCTTACATTTCACATCTCAATAAAACTATAATTTTTTTATGCTTCCAAATTACAGCGTTTGGGTCACCAAGGTCCCAAGCCAGTCTCAAGGTAATAGTATTTCTCACCCAACCTATAAGTCACATATCACTTAGGTCATAGCTCACAGGTAACACCTCTCTATTCCCATATAAAAAATCACATGATAAATTACTTAAGTTCCAAAGGATCGAATAACAATGGAGAAGGAGGGGGGGATGAATCAGTTGTTCACTTTTTATAAGTTTCAAAACTTTTAGAAACTTAACCCCTGCAATATGTTAAGATTTATTTTCTTATCAACTTTTAGTAAATAATCATGCATGAAATAATAGTAAATAAAGTAAATCACACAATATTTTCAAAGTTTGACCTTAGTGTGAGAATCTACATCCTTGACATAACCACTCTTGCGGGTCTATGAAAATACACTATTATGAAGAAGTTAATACAACTTGTGCCAACTCCTATTAGACACCTTATATATCCCTATAGGAAAGATTATAATGACTCCCATCAGTTTAAAATGTTTGATTATAAAAAAATTGATCCAAACAAAAGAATAAATACTTTGTTGAAATTGCTCCACAATTGTTCAGTCCGAATCCTCAGTCCAATTTAGCTGGATCCAATTTTCTAAATCAGATGATACTGGATCTGATTCACTCAATACGATGATGTTGGATCTAATTTTATCAATACGATGAGTCTGGATCCAATTCTATAAATATGATGAATCCATTATCAATCTAAAAAACTCAAACTCTTCTCAAATACTCAATACAATGTACCTTAGTCCGATTGACTCAATATGATTAACTGAATACAATCTTCTCAATATGATCTTTCTCAATCCGGTAAATAAAATTTAAACTATATAATACTTCTCATAATATATCTATTCAGAAATGAATTTCACTTGATTTCTTTAGAACTCTTCCTTTTTTGCTTATGTGAAAATTCCATACAGAGTAAATGATCTGAGTAAGTATTTATTGGTGACTCAGAAAAAAAAGTGAGAAACTTGAAAACTTTTCCAGCTTCCTCAAATTTCAAAAAATATGAAAATCTCTCACATTTAAAACTTTAAATTTTACTTCTTAAAACCTCCTTAGATTTCTCCAAGATTTATGGAAAATTGAATTTCAAGTTTTACCTCTTAAACTCTTCATAAAACTTCTAGAATTTTCTTCTTGAGTCATCTTCATAATCAGATTAATACAATTTCTGTTTCTTTCTCAGTGAATCCGATTTATGTTTATTTCTCAGTGAATCTGAATTTCGTTTCTTTCTTAGTGAATCTGATTTCTATTTCTTTCTCAGTGAATTCAAATTATTTTTCTTTCTCAGTGAATATAAATTCTATATCCTTCTCATTGAATCCAAATTCTGTATCCTTCTTAGTGAATCCAAATTTTTTATCCTTCTCAGTGAATTTGAATTCTGTATCCTTCACAATGAATCTAAATTTTGTATCCTTACCAGTGAATCCGAATTCTGTATCCTTCTCAGTGAATATGAATGAATTATCATTATGATGTAATTCCCATTAATATGGAATTACTATTATTATGGAATCACTATACTACAACTTTGAAATTATTCAAACCTATCCACCATTTCTTAAAAATATTTTATCATGAAAGTTTTTATGATTTGTGATAACTTTATGATTAGAAAATAATTGTTTGACTTGGTTTAGAAAGTATGAAAATTTTCTAACTCCTGACCTCAATTTCTTCAATAAACCACTTCAACAACAATACAAATTCTTCCCTTATAAACTTCTTTATTTATTTTATTACGACAAAGGAAAACATCTAGAAAATAACAATTTCTTCCTATGATTCTTTTGGATTAGATAAGATGAATACAATGTAGATAGATCTGATTCCTGGATAAAAAAACATTCTTATACAAAAATATTAGTTTTTAAAAAATACAAAAACTTTGTTAAAAAAATTTATCATAAAGGTTCTTCAATCTCCCCCTTTAGATTTGTTAATAACCCTCGTTAACAACATTTCCAACACTCATAATTTTTTCACAACTCAACTTTTGAAAACAACTCAAGTTTTTTAATTTTATCAAAACATAGCCTTTCTCAAAGGAGAGAGTTCCCTAACACCACACTACTGGATAAAGTAATGTTTTTGAAGAAATTACGTTCCTCATTGAAAAGAAAATTTTGTGGCGATGTAAATATAAACTCCTACTCTTATCGTTTCCTTTTCCATTTTTCTTTTTCTCTCACTTTTCTTTTTATCTACACCATTATATGATAACCACAACTTCATATTCATAAAATAATGATAAGTAAAAACTCCTTACAAAGTACAAAGTTATCACTTACTCTCCCATTTTTCAATATAATCCAAAGTATGGTGGGGGTTGATTACTTATGAGATTTAGGAAGTCATGGGAGGAGGATGAAAATTAAGTTTTAGCCTCAATTACACAAACCTTTCTTTCAACATTTCTTTTGTAAATATATCATAAATCTGATACTTTGTTGAAATATATTCCAGCAAAACATCTCCAGCAGCAACATTATCTTTTATAAAATGAAACTTCATATCAATGTGTTTTGATATTGAATGTTGGAAAATATTCTTAGAAAGATCAATTTCACTATAATGATCACAAATTTTCTTCAATGGTTTAGAAACTTTTACTTTCAAATATTCCAGTTGAACTTTCATCTATAATATTTGAGTACAATACTGAGTATCTGCAACATATTTAGATTCAGTTGTGCTCAAATTTACTGAAATTTTTTTCTTACTATGACAACTCACACAATATTTACCTAAGAAAAATGTTCCTCCTGAGGTTGATTTTCTATCATTATAATCTCTAGCCCAATTGACACCAGTATAACCAAGAAACTTCATCTCACAAAATATTTTTTATAAAAAACCATATGAAGTTTTTTCTTTGATATATCTTATAATTCTCTTTGCTACCAATATATGTAATAGATCACTTTGACACCTAACACATAAAGTTACAACATAAAAAATATCAGGCCTTGAAGTTGTAAGATAAAGAAGACTTCCTATCATCTTTTGAAAGTCTTTTTGATTCACACTTATTCCAGATTCATCTTTACTCAATATTTTGCTCACTAAAATTAGAGTATAAAATTATTTGGATTCTGCCATGCCAAAATTCTTTAACAATTCCATGGAATACTTTTCTTGAGATAAGAAAATATATTTGTCCTTTTGTTGAACTTGTAAGCCAAGGAATAAAGTTAATTATCCCAACATATAAATTTCAAAATTCTTCTTCATTTCTTCAAAAAATGTCTTACAAACATCTTCTCTATCCCCAGAAAAATTTATATCATCCACATAAACAATTACAATTAGATTTCTGGAGTCAAAATATTTCTCATATAAGTTTTTATCAACTTTTACTTTATAAAATATTAACATTTTCAAACAATTTTCAAGTTTAGAATACCAATCATGTAGTGATTATTTCATCCCATAAAAATCTTTCTTCAATCTAAAAACTTTATTTTCATCCTCATCAAGTAGAAACCCACAAGGTTGTTCAATGTAAACTTCTTCCTCAATCTCACCATTCAAGAAATCCGACTTTACATCCATTAGATAAAATTTGTAATTCCAATGTGCAACCACTAATAAGAACATTCTAATAGTTTATAACCATACAACTAGGGAAAATTTTTCTTTAGAATCGAAACCTTCTACCTATGCATATAATTTACAAACAAGCCCATATTTGTTTCTTGAAACTTCACCATTTTAATTTAACTTATTTCTATAGAACCACTTAGTTATGATAAAATTTTTATTTTCTGGCCGTGAAACAAGTTCTCATGTTTCATTCTTCTAAATCTGATCCAACTCTTCATTCATAGAATCCACCCATTATTTATGTTGAATGGCTTCTGAAATTGATTTTGGTTCAACTTTTTAGATAACTAAAGTCTGATTATCTAATCTCAACTTTCTTATTTTCTGAACTAGATCCTTCTGATTCCTAATAATGTTTTTGGATTCAACATGTTTTTATAAGGTAATAAATTTCAAAGTTTCTTTCCCAACTGAAATTTCCTCATCACATGATTCTTCTGAATCTTGATAAGGATGTTTTGAATTACTTTCATTATTTTTGGAAATATCCAATTTATCCTCCTCAGTATTCTCAAAAAATTTTGTTAAGGAATTTTTATTTTCAATTACTTTCACATCATGTGAGTCCACCAAATATTTTAAATATTTATTCCATCATTTGTAACATCTTTCATTGGGTGACTAACCCATAAAAGTTCCTTCCTCATCTTTCTCATCAAACTTTCCCAAATCCAGATTTTTGATTTTTAGAAAAAATAGACTTCCAAAAATTTTGAAGTACTTAAATGAAAGTTTTTTGTTACAAAACATTTTATAAGGAGTCACGTTGGTTTCTGGTAAAAAAAAAATATATTTTGAACATTTACAATAGTACTAACATCTTCTCTCCAATAGAACTTTGATATTTTTTATTCTGCTAACATACTTCTTCCCATTTCTACCATGCTTTTATTATTTATTTTTTCTAATCCATTTTGTTATGGAGTATAGGGATCAAAATACTGATGTTTGATACCATGTTTTCTCAGATATGCTTCAAAAGTATTGTTTGTGAATTTGGTACCATTATCTATTCTCAAATTCTTTATGGAAACCCTTATTTCTTTATCCACATATTTTTTAAAAAATGTGAACACTTAAATGGCCTATGAATTATGATTCATAAACATGATGTTTTTCATGCAAGTGAAATAATTAATAAAAGTGATAAAGTATAAGTCTCATTTTGTTGATTGATGTCTCATCGGCCCACATAAATCATAATGAATAAGATCAAGTGGTATGGTAGATTGAATCTCAACTCTTTTATGACTTTTTTTAGTCATCTTTCCTTTCTGGAAACCAGTACAAACAGATTCATATCTTCTTTTCAATTCTGGAAAATTCCTGACAACATCAACTTTAGAAAGTTTATTCATGTTTTTCTTCCCAAGGTGACCAATTATTCAGTGCCATTTTTTTTCATCTTCACCAATCAAGTAACAATAATTGTTGAATTCTCCTATTTGAAAGAGATTTCTACTGGTTCTTTCTTCTTTTTTAATAACTTCTCCACCTTTCAAACTTTTGATGATTCAAAAATAATTTCTAAAAAAACTTATTTTACATTATTAAAAAGTTTACTTACACTAATTAAGTTATGTTTTAACCCATAAACAAATAAAATTTTATCGGATTTCAACTTTTCCTCTTCAATCTAAACCGTTCTAATTCCTATGATTTTTAAGAAACTATCATTACCAATGGTAAATGCTCCTCCATCACGACTTTCAACATGTTTCAAGATTTTTGTATCACCTATCATATGTGAATAAAAACCACTATCAAGTATCCATGGTTTTTTCCTTTTACTTTCTTTGAAATCTGTCTCAATAATAAAATCTCTTTCCTCAAATTTCTCCTTTTCATATTCCTTTTATTTTATATCATAAGAAATTTGTTCCAAAAGGAGTGTCATACATCTTTCAGCATGATGAATATCATGATAAAATCTTACACAAACTTCTTCCAGACATTAAAATTTATTTTTTTTGGAAAGTTTCTAATATCTTGAGAATTCAACTTTTCAACTTTTTGTAAGTTCGTAAAGTTTCTCATTCTACTTTCACTATTTATTCCACTTTGTTCAAACCTTTTCCCAGGTAGAGATAATTTGTTCCAAAAATTATAATCTCTATGACCATATATTACACAAAAATAACAATATCCATCAAATCTTGATTTTCTATTCAAGAAATATCTCTCTCTATAGAAACTTTGTTGTGGTTGGTAACTTCTTTCAGCTCTAACATACTCAGGATGCAGACCATATTTTATTTTGAGTGAGTTTTATACCTTTGTGGATTTGATATGTTTCTCACATCCTTTCTCTACCCAAGCTTTCCTAATGATTTTTCCAGAACTTGAAATGTTAAAAGAATCAGATGAAACATTTTTTTGGTAAGAGAAGATTTCACCTGATTCTCATATTGAGCATTATTAGCAACTTTAGAAGTCCCAACTTTTAATTCCAAAGATTTTTTGAAGTTTTAATTCATCTTCATCAAGGTAATTTTAGACTCAATAATTTTTGATTGAAACTTGTTAACTTCTTCTTCCTTAGCTTCCAAATTATTACTAAGATCTTCAATCATCTTTCCCTATTCAAAAATTCTAAGTTTGTAACTTAAAATCTTCTGAATGTTTTCATCCTCCTTCTTGATGGCATATTTTCTTCCTTCAGTAACTTATTCACAATATTTATTTATCATTATTATTTATTTCTTAATATATTTGTTTTTCTCAATACATGCAAGAAGTTATGTTCTGTGCTGATATTCTTTATAAGATTCTTCACCACCTTTTTCACTCTCTAAGGAATCTATTGTTTTCTCAACTTTTGAAATGAAGGTTCTGAATTTTTCTAAACTTTCATATTCATAATAATTGTTGTTAATTGAGTACTATTCAACTTTATTACTCAACATACTTCTTTTGTTTCCATTAAAATTATTCTTGTATTTTATAGATGACTTTTCTTCTTTATCATTTTTGTTCCACTTATTCCACTGAAGTTTTTCATCAGAATCATCTCTATATTCTCTAACTTTCTTCATGGTAAATTCATAGCAAAGTGTTCAATTGCACCACACTCAAAACATTTGAGAGGATTTTTACCTCCATAATTTCCTCTTCCTCTTCGATAGTTCTTGGATATAAGAGACATGATTTTTTCATTCAAATCATCATCCTATTTATATTCAGACTCACAGGGATCAATTTCTTCAACATCTTAGATTTTTATATTTCTCATATCTTTAAAATTAATTTCATATTCCTTTTAAACATTGGAGATTTCCTCATTTCATAAGTAATAAGAAAGTTATGAAATTCATCAATAGATAAATCATCCTTATCTTCTAAAGATGAAATTTTAGAATCAAACATGTCTGGAAAGTTTCTCATAAGCTTCTTCAC
Organism: Viscum album; assembly: GCA_963277665.1. NCBI lineage: Eukaryota > Viridiplantae > Streptophyta > Magnoliopsida > Santalales > Viscaceae > Viscum > Viscum album. The sequence goes on from OY728137.1 coordinate 1,311,986,909, forward strand.
AATTATAAAATCTTCCAAGACATCTATAAATCCTTTGATGTTGCAAACAATTTAATTTACTCTGGTGATGTATTCATAAATTTTTTCTTCATCTCTCATTCTTATATCTTCATACTTACTATTCTATGTTTTTAGTTTTGCTTCCTTAACTTTAGTATTTCCTTTGAAATCACTTTCCATATTGTCCCACATACTTTTTGAAGTATTTAGACCCATCAATTTCTACTAAAAATTATCTGATAAAGACATAAGTATTACATTTCTAGCCTTTCCATCAACTTATATATTTCTCTTATCAGCAAATTTCATAGGATCATCTTTCTCAATAGGTAGAAAACCAATAGTAGTAGCATCAATAACTTCCAAGCTAAGAGATAGAAGATAAGGAATCATCCTATTTTTCCATCCATGATTTTTTTTCCATCAAACATAGGAATTACTCTACTTTTGAAAAAATTGATATTATCCATGATAAGGATTCAATAAGGTAACCTACTTATGATACCGATTGAAGTTCCAAAGGATAGAATAACAACTGAGAAGGGGGGGGGGTTGAATCGGTTGTTCAGTTTTTATAAGTTTCAAAAATTATAGAAACTTAACCCCCATAACCTGTTAAGATTTATTTACTTATCAAATTTTAGTTAATACTCATGCATGAAAGAATAGTAAAACAATTAAAGAACAAAAGATTTACAAGGTTAAACCTTAGTGTGATAACCTACATCCTTTCCATATCCACTTACATGGGTCTATAAAAATCCACTATTATGAAGAAGTGAATACAACTTGTGCCAAATCCCATTAGACGCATTCTATATCTCGAGAGGAAAGATTATACTGACTCTAATCAGTTTAAAATGTTTTCTTATAAAAAAATTGATCCAAACAAAAAAATAAATACTTTATCAAAACTGTTCCGCAATTTCTTAGTCTGAATCCTGAGTTTGATTTAACTGGATCTCATTTTATCAATCAAATGATGCTGGATCTGATTCACTCAATATGATGATTCTGGATCTGATTCTCTCAATATGATGAGTCTAGATCCAATTATCTCAATATGATGGAATCAATACAATGAAGACATTATCAATCTTCAAAACTCAAACTATGCTCAAATACTCAACACGATGTACCTCAGTCTGATTGACTCTATCTGATCAGCTGAATATGATCTTCTCAATGCGATCTTTCTCAATACAATCTTGCTCAATCCGATAAAAAAACATTTAGCTGTTTGATCCCCCTCATGATATCTCTATTCAGAAATTAATTTCACTTGATTTATTTAGTGCTATGACTTTTATTCTTTCATGAAAATTCCACACATAGAAAATGATCTGATCAATTATTTATAGGCGATTCAGAAAACAAAAATGAGAAACTTGAAAATTTTGCTCGCTTCCTCAAATTTCAAAAACTCCAAAAATATATCACATTTAAAACTTGAACTTTGACTTCTTAAAAACTCCTTATATTTCTTCTATATTTATGCAAAATTTAATTTCAAGTTTGACCTCCTCAACTCTTCATAAAACTTATGATTTTTTTGAGTCTTCATCATAATCAGCTCAATCCAATTTCTGTTTCCTTATAAGTGAATCCAATTTATATTTATTTTTCAGTGAATCCAAATTCCATTTATTTCTTAGTGAATATGATTTCTATTTATTTCTCAGTGAATATGAATTATTTTTCTTTATCAGCAGATTCAAATTCTGTATCCTTCTTATTGAACCCAAATTATGTATCTTTCTCAATGAATCCGAATTCTGTATCCTTATCAGTGAATCCGAATTCTGTATCCTTCTTAGTGAATCTGAATTATGTATTCTTCTCAATGAATCCTATTTTTTATCCTTCTTAGTGAATCCAAGTTCTATATCCTTCTTAGTGAATCTAAATGAATTCTCATTATGAAGGAATTCCCATTACAATAGATATCCCATTACAATGGAATCTCTATACTGAATCTTTGAAATTCTTTAAACCTCTCCACCACTTCTTCAAAATATTTTATCATGAAAGTTTTCATGATTTGTGAGAAATTTATGATCAGAAAAGCATCATATGACTTGGTTTAGAAAGTATGTAAACTTTCTAACTTATGAATTCACTTTCTTCAAAAAACCTCTTCAGTAATAATATGAATTCTTCCCTTAAAAACTTCTTTATTTATATGATTATAATAAAGAAAAACTTTTAGAAAATAACAATTTCTGCCTCCGATTCTTTTGGATCAGATGATATGAATACGATGTATATAGATCTGATTCCTAGATAAAAAACACTATTATACAAAAATATTAATTTTAAACAAATATAAATACCTTTTTAAAACAATTTATCACAAAAGTTATTCACTTATGACCAAACCACCCACTCTAGATACTTTTTCATAAAAAACTTATCTGACATCACATGCCAAGTCATCAGCCTAGGGCACTAATTCTCATCAAACATCCATATATAGAACTACCCCTTCTAGAAGCATGACCTCATTTGTCAACACATATATATGAATATATATAATTATATCTTCCTAGATGATCTATGTCAATTGATTAAATCCATTAGTTTCAAGGTTCAAATGATTAGAGTTTAGTATGAAAATTAAATATACTCATAAGGGGTTCATCACTAAGGCACCTAGTTCCTATACTAACCTATCATGGATCTATATGTGTCTGTACACTGATGGATTTCAAAGTCATCATCATCGAGCACCAAATTATAGATCCACATGACCTTCCATTAGAATAAAGACATAATTTGTTATATCATTAGTAAAATTATACATAGCTGCACATATGTCATGTGAATCCTACATACCAAGTATGATACATGAAGATATATCTTGACAATGGGAAAAGATCCAAAAATACAACAACTGGACTCTTTCAAATGGGCGAACATCCAAAAAATTCAGAATAAATCATAAATATGAACATCATGTGCATCACACAAGGTGAAATCAGTCAACCATAAACATTGAAGATATAGAACATCAATTACCAATCCCCTAGTAACCTAGAATTCTTACCGAGAAATATGTTCATGACGCCCCAGTTCGATACCCTACACATGTTCAGATACATTACTATATCTTTTAACTACCAACTCATAAAATAGAAAGACAAGAAAAGGGATGCACTAATACATATTTGTAATTCCCTCTCCCTAGTTCACTATAAATAGTAACAGGACCAAATCACTAAGTGACCTTAGGCATGACTCCCAATATTCTAAAGGTTGTCGACTATAAGTGAGGGTGTAAGGTGTTACAGTGGGGATACTATACCCTCATAATAGAGTAGTAATGACAATGAGAAATAAACTAAACATCATCCACAATAGTAGACATCAGAGTACACAGAAGAATAAAAAAACAAATGTCATCAGTAGTAAATGATAAAATTCCATGTACAATCATAAAACAAAGACCTCACACTGGACCAGTAACATACATAGATAGAATAAAATAAAGAAAAAATAATACATTGATGCTTTACTACATCCCTAAGACTCAACCCATCCCAGTCTCTTGTCTCATCCAAGACATCATGCTCAATCAAGATACTCCAAGACTCTGACAAACCTAAACCTACGAACACTGAAGGCTACTCGAGTACCCAAGTGCAATGGCTATATGAGTAGGGTTCAAGTACATAACTCAGTAGGGAACCACCAAAGAGGCCCCGTACATAGCTAGTATACACAGTGATATATGCATGTGATATACTCAGTATGAATAAATAAACAACTATAAATACATAAATAAATATAACCATTGATTCTAAAAGTCTAACATGACACCTGGGATTAAATATACTTTTTTTGACCTATTCCGGATGTATTTTTTCAAGGTACCATAATCGTTAGTATAATAAATGGGCACACCAGATCCAATGAATAATTCCAAGGTCCCACAACAGTATAATAATGGGAACACTGGATCCAAGGAACAATGTCCAAGGTCCCCCAAAAATGTATAACCATGGACACACTAGATCCATAGAACCATATCCATTGTCCCCTAAAAATATCATAATAAGCATACCAGATCCCTAGAATCACCTTAGCCCCCCCAACAATACAATAATAATGGGCATACCAGATTGTTGGAATCACATCAGGGTCTCCCAATGATATAATAATCATAATAGGATTACCAGATCCTGGGAATCACATCAAGGTCCCTCAAAAGTATAATAATAATGGGCACACTAGTTCCTTAGAATCACATCAGGGTCCCCCAAAAATATAATAATAACAGGCACACCAAATCCTTAGAATCAATCAGCCCCCAACAATATATTAATTATGAGTATACCAGATCCCTAGAATCAATTTAGGGTCCCCCAATAGTATATAATAATCATGGTACATCAAGAAAATTAAGTTTCATCAAGGTCCACCAATAATAATAACAATAATAATCAAATTTAATTAATTTAATTAATTAATATTTCAACACATCATGACTCAGATCATGGGTAACACCCTAAGTAACCTTGGAAAGTCATTCAATAATTAAACTTATATATTCCACGGGTAACTCCCATAACTAAGGGGTAATACGTCCCTCAGTATCAACTCAACATAATACAGTCATACTTATCCATCATCACTCTTAACCCAGGGGAAATTACTAAGGCACCTATCTAGGTCCTCTATGTTCATTCATTTCATGTCTTCCACTTCTAGATGAAGGCTCCAATTCATCTCATAACCCCCTAAGGCCAACTGGGGCCAAATATTCCAATTTATCAACTCAACCATACTAAATGGTTCCACATGCACCTATTAATCATACATATATGAATATACCATACTATGATCACATAATAATTTATTTAGAATATGACAACCCTGCTTTTTTATTACAACTTAAACATGATTTATTACATAAAACTTCACTTGAAACAACAAAGAAGATCAAGTGGTTTAGTGTCTTTGGGGCTTAGGACCATTACATAAAAACTTAAAACATGAAATACAACATCTTTAATGAAAACTTCCTTTATATGACCACTACATTCCCTCGTAATTAGCATTGCATGGGATAACCTGAGGACATGCATAATAAAAGGGTGAGCTATAAAGCCCAGTAAGGGAGTACACATGGAATAACATGAGGAGTACAATACATGTTAGAAAATAGGCATATCAATAGATCATATAAGAAACATGAACATAAAGGCATGATAAAGCATGATAATCATAACATGGAAATGTGGCAACAACTCTTAACATGGAATTAGCATGAGCCAAGGCTCATTTCACATGGAGCATGAGTAAATACTCATTGCACATAAAGCACGAGTAAACCCTCGCTGCACTTGAATTAGAATGAGTCAACACTCATTGCACATGACGTATCATGATACTATACTTTACCCAATGCATTGGAGCACTATAAGGGCACACCCTTCTTAAACATTTCATTTCATGCATAAGTGTGCCACATGGATCATAAAACATGGATTCATAAGACATAATCATTTATTCCACGATAAAGGAATATGGAATTCATACATGAAACTTTGTAATCAATAATTAAAGGTGCATAAAGGTGAATACCCTTGATGGAGTAATGGGCATGGTATTCACTACACAATGGCATTGGCTTAGAAAATCAGTGCGATTTCGGCAGCGTAACGGTGTGACGTAAGAATTCATAAAAAAAGGTTGATGAGAGAGAAAGGGGCTCCTCATCATATTTACATGTAATGGAAAGTAAGTAGGTGATATAGATACATTTACCAATAATTTTAATGGAATTTAGGTTCATGATACAAGATCATTGCTTGAATGTAAAAAAAGAGAGAGAAGTTCCTTTCAGAATTTCGGCATAGTAACAGGTGTACATGAGAGGTATTTAATGAGAGAGAAAGGGGTCTCTAATCATTCAAACAATAAGAGGGAAGTATGGGGGAGGTGTGAAACCATTCCCAAACATTCATAATTGAAATTAAAAGGGAAATACAACTTAAATAAAATTGACAAAAATGAGAAAGGAAGAAAAAACCCTTACTTGGAAGTGTGCTTCCAAAGGCTAGAGAGAGGCTTGTGAGAGGCTTCTTGGGAGATTGGGGCACCTTGGAAGGATTATAGAGAGAGTAGGGAAGAGGTTGGACGAACTCCAAGGGATTTTAGTGAGGAGGAAGTGGGAGCTTGGGTGGGTTTATATAGAAAAGGTGAGGGAATTCTTTATTATTTAGGTTTGGGTCCCCTTACATTAAATTAATCCAAACCACAAACCATCCCATGGTTTTTGCCCATGGTTTTTGGAAAAGGGAAGAGGAAAACAATATTTTATAAGGCCCAAGTCCGAATTTATTAAAATAATAAGGTTTCTTATGTGGAGGTGAGTCACACTCCCATGGAAATTAATTTAAAAAGGCAAAGTGTTGAATATGTCTTGAGGGGTCCATTAATGCTTTGAAAAGTAAGTCAAACAAACCCAAAATCACATTATTTTAATGATAAAAAATATATTGGCCGAACATAAGGATTATGGTATTTTATTACATCACCATTGGGTCATTATGATGTCATAAAACACATTATATATTTAAACGATATTTAATTTTTACCCAAAAATTTGACCGTCTCAGAAAATTATGAAAAATTCACCATTGGATAATTTCGACGTCCTGATTCCAGAAATGACATTTATTTTATCTAATTTTTTTTCTAAATATGTTACTTTTCTCTTTTAAAATAAAAGCCAACATTTATCGAAAATTCACGGGTTTTGACAGAAATTACTTTCAAACCTTAATATAAAATTTTAATTGCATTCATAAAATTATAAGATCATTTATATTTAATAAAAATTAATTTAATAATAATATTATTATTTTATTAAAATATTATTTAATTCAAAAATCCCTTAATTTAATAAAATAGATTTCTTAATTAAATAATAACTAAAAACACCATTTGTACTTTAAAAACTATTTACAATGTATAAAAAATGACTAGAAATTATATTCATTATTATATACAAAAATAATGTACATTAACATAGTAATACTTATTTATTACTTAACCCCTTAAAAAAGCCGCATAAGACCTAAGGGTAAGGTGTGTGATGGTGACATACTCTTGGGGTGGATCGGATAACATCGCTCGAGTGGTAATCTCTATCAACTTCCACTTTTCCCATAGACGGTCCCATTCAAGCTTGACATGGTGAAGATTAGCTTGGGCTTGGTCAAGGGCGAAGCCCAAGGATGCCACCTCTTTTCTGAGCTCCGACAAATGGGCTTCGTATGGGGAAATTCTACTGGATGAGGCCATCACTTCTTTTGTCTACATAAAATTGGATGTGTTAAAACCCTATATTTATACTAATCATGTGATCACTGTTCAACGACTATATTAGCAACGGTCAAAATTCTTAACATAAAACCAAAGAAGTTGACATCTTATAATTTTTTTTTTCATAAAGAGACATTTAACTGGATCAAGATGGATTTTACATTAATGAAACTTTGGGTCGTTACAATATTCCCCCCTTAAGAAATTTCACCCTCGAAATTTTCCTTTTCCCACACTAAAACAAATGTGGGTAACTCAGCTTCATCATATCCTCCGATTCCCAAGTCGCTTCTTCAAACTTGTGGTTTATCCAAAATACCCTGATGAGGGGCATTGTCTTATTTCGTAGAAATTTTTCTCTACGATCTAATATCTTCACTGATTGCTCCTCATAAGAAAGATCGTCTTCCAATTGTACCACCTCAGAAGAGAGTACATGTGAAGGGTCCGGTATGTACCTCCTTAAGAGGGATACATGAAAGACATCATGTACTTTGTCCATAGTAGGTGGAAGTGCTAGTCGATAGGCCATAGCCCCAACACGATCAAGAACCTCTAAGGGGACGATGTACCTTGGACTTAACTTCCCTTTCTTTCCAAACCTCATGACCTTTTCCCATGGAGATATGCGTAGAAACACCATGTCTCCAACTTTAAAATCATCGTCGATGATTATATGCATAACTCTTCTGTCGACTTTGGGCTGCCTTGATATGCTGCTGGATGGTTTTCACCTTCTCCACCATTTCCTCGACCATTTCTGGTCCAAGTAGCTTACGTTCACCGACCTCATCCCAACATGCCAGTGTTCTGCACCTTTTCCCATATAGGGCTTCATATGGTGCCATTTAGATGCTCGAGTGGAAACTGTTATTATAAGAGAACTCAACTAGAGGAATATGTTGATCCCATCCTCTTTTAAAGTCCATTGAGCACGCTCTCAACATATCCTCAAGTGTTTGGATAGTCCGCTCGGATTGGCTATTAGTTTGAGGATGATAGGCCGTACTGAAGTTCAGTTCAGTATTCAGAACATGTTGAAGACTCTTCCAAAAATTAGAGGTGAATCTTGGATCTCGGTCAGAAATAATAGATAGTGGTAATCCATGCAACCTTACCACTTCCCTGATATATATCCGTGCTAGTTGATCCAATGAGAAATCCTCCCGAATATCAATGAAGTGTGCAGTCTTTGTAAGACGATCCACAACAACCCAGATTGCATTGTTGCCTTTGGATGTCCTCGGAATTCCGATGACAAAGTCTATGGTGATGTTCTCCCATTTCCATTCTGGTATGGGAAATGGTTGCATAATCTCCTTAGACTTCTGCCTCTCTGCCTTCACTTGCTGACACACCGGGCACTTTGATGTATATTCAGAGATCCCCTTCTTCATATTATCCCACCAAAAGTTTTCTCGGAGATCTCGATACATCTTTGTGCTCCCTGGGTGAATAGAGAAATTTGAACTATGTGCATCATCCAAAAGTTCCTTCTTCAGCTCCAGACTTGATGGAACACATAGTATTTTCCCAAACCGCACAATTCCTTCTTCATTAACATTAAACTCTGAGGATTTCCCCTTTTTGATAGCTTCCACTTTTTCCTGAATTCCCACATCATCCTTTTGAGCATCCTTTAACCTTTCCAAAAGAGATGGTTGAGAAATCATTTGTGAAAGGATTGTTGATGTTCCCTTCTTTATGATTCCCATGTCCATCTTCATCAAGTCTAAGAAGATTGGATCCTTCTCAATTCTCATCATTGATAGAATTACTGGGTCCTTTCTACTTAGGGCATCTTCCACCTTGTTCGCTTTCCCAGGGTGGTAATGTATTGAACATTTATAATACTTGATGAGCTCAATCCATCTTCTCTGGCACATATTAAGCTCTTTCTGTGTGAATATATATTTAAGACTCTTGTGGTCAGTATATATCTCACATTTCTCTCCATAGAGATAATGCCGCCAGATTTTCAAGGCAAAGATCACAGCCGCCAACTCCAGATCATGCGTTGGATAGTTTTGCTCATGGATTTTTAACTGCCTTGAGGCATAGGATATCACTTTATCATTCTGCATCAGCACACAACCTAATCCCTTCTTTGAAGCATCACTGAATACCACAAAAAGTTCCCCACTTGTGGGTAAAGTGAGCACGGGTGTAGTGATAAGCCTCCTTTTCAACTCCTTGAAGCTTTCTTCGCATTCATCACTCCAAGAAAACTTTACTCCCTTTAGAGTTATCTTGGTAAGAGGGTTGGACAATCGTGAGAAATTTTTCACAAATCGTCGATAATATCCAGCTAACCCCAAGAAGCTACAGATATCTGTTACCGATATTGGCCTCGGCCATCCCTCAATTGCATCTGTTTTGGAGGGGTCCATAGATATCTCATTGCTTGTGATGATATGGCCCAAGAATGAGACCTCCTTCAACCAGAACTCACACTTGCTGTACTTTTCATAGAGCTTCTCCTTGCTCAACGTCTCTAGTACAGTTTTTAAATGCTCCTCATGACCCTCCTGGGTTTTGGAGTATATTAGAATATCATCTATAAAGAATACCACAAATTTTTCAAGGTAATATCTAAAGACTCTATTCATCAAGTCCATGAATATTGATGGAGAATTGGTGAGTCCGAAAGGCATTACTATGAATTCATATTGTCCGTATCTTGTACGAAAAGCAGTCTTGGGGAAATCTTCCTTCTTCACCCTTACTTGATAATATCCCGACCGCAAGTCCACCTTGGAGAAGTATTGTGCTCCACACAGCTGATCAAACAAGTCATCCATTATTGGGAGAGGATACTTGTTCTTTATTGTGATTTTTTTAAGTTCACGATAATCAATGAAAAACCGCATTGACCCATCCTTCTTCTTGACGAAGAGGACTGGTGCACCCCATGGTGAAACACTTGGGCGTATAAACCCTTTATCTAGATTCTCCTGTAGTTGTTTCTTCAGCTCTTCAAGCTCAAAAACAACCATTCTATATGGAGTCTTGGATATTGGTAGCGCCCCTGGTATAAGTTCAATTGAGAACTCAACATCTCTTTTTAGAGGAAGACCAGGCAGTTCCTCGGGAAACACTTCCGTGAATTCCCTCACAATAGGAATTTCTTCAAGGATGGTTTCTTCCTTGGACTCAATCATCTGAGCCAGATATGCGTGATCATAAGGCAATAATATCCATGCTTGAGATGATGGAGATAAAGGAGATTCATCTTCCTCCTGAAACTTGTAAAGAATTGGGGGTCGATTCTCCATATGGAGTGTGATTTCCCTCTCCCGACAATTTATGTTGGCTCTATATAAGGAAAGCCAATCCATGCCGAGAATTGAATCAAATTACAGCAGAGGGAGTATGACGAGGTTCCCCGAGAAATTCAATCCACAGACTATAACAGGGGAGGAATTATACTCATGGGATGCAATGATTTCCCCATTTTCCGTACTCACCGACATCTTTACTTCCATGATTTGTGGTGGTGCTAGGATTATTCTACTAAACTTTTGAGATATAAAATAATGCGTAGAACCTGAATAAAAAAGTATATTCACTATTCTTGAATGAATAACTAGTGTACCTATCACCACTTCATTGTCGGGGTTCACTTCGGTAGAAGTGATGGAAAAAGCTCTTCCTTGTTGTCTTGGAAGTTGTTGGTTGCCTCCGATAACCCTTGGATTAGGGCACTGATTTGCAAAATGACTTGGTTATTTTCATTTGTAGCATTGAACAACGTGTTGAGGTTCAAATGAAGTGTTCCTCTCCTCTGTCGCAGCCGCGAGTCCTTCTTGCCGATAGTTAACAACTAGGTTCCCTTCTCTTCCACACCTGAAGCATTTTCTCGTCCCCTTAAGGCAATTTCCAGGGTGCTTCTTTCCGTACTTTTGGCAAGTGGGGTGCTGGATCTTCTTAGCATCGTTGGATTTATCCATCGGACCACCAGCATTGAAGTCCACCTTACGCTTCTTGTCCCCATGATACCCCTGTGATTCCCCGATCTCCATTTCAACCTTGAGGGCACATCGGACAATTTCCTCATAGCTGTTGAAGTCACGGATCGCTAATGCTTTCCGCAAGCTAGGCTTCAGGCCACCAAAGAAGCGGTCAAACTTGAATTTGGGGGTAACGACAAAGCCGAAAGCGTATCGTGCAAGATTTTTGAAGTTTTCATCGTACGCTCCAACAAATTCTTCATCTTTTTGCTTGAGGGAAAGGAAGTCCCTTTCCATCTTAAGCCGGAGGGTGCGCGGAAAATATTTATCAAAAAATATCTTCCGGAAATATTTCCATTCCAATGCCTCGATCTCCTCCTCAGGCTTCGTATTTTTGATCAACGTCCACCATTGATCAGCTTCACCCTCCATACGATAAGCCTCTAGGAGAACCTTCTCTTGTTCAGAACATTGAAGGATGGAGAAGATCTTTTCAATAGAGTTGATCCATTGTTCAACGATCATGGGATCGAATGATCCACTAAAGTTAGGAGGCCTTTGTCTCATGAAACTCTCGATAGTGACTTGTTCTTTCTTAGGGGGGTTTAACGTTCCTCTTGACCCGTGTTTCTATTCAAAACTTGATTTAGCTGAGAGAGAAGCGTGACAAAGTTTGCGATTCCCGCTCCCATTGGATTTGGAATCTCATTAGTACAGTCATCACACTGATCTTCACAGTGGTTGTTAGCCCGAGTCCTCCTATTACCAGCCATTGGATGGAATAAAAGGAAATTCAGGGGTAACATATAAAGGGTAATCCAAAGACAAAAGTTGATGACTAAAAAATAAACTTTTATTTCCTTAACTCATGAGTCTATAGGCTTCAATATAGGCTTTTCAGGATCTAATTTCTAACATATATTCTTAGGGGAATTTTTCCCTTAATAAGGGTTCATACTAAGATTGTAAATTTATCAAAACATATCCCCCAGGAGTGTCGTAACCAAGAGTGCAGCAAGGCCCGTTGTCGTGCACCAGTTCCCGTTCGAGTCTAGCTCAAAGCGGTGTTTTCGGGTTTTACCCCTAGGATACATCTGTGCCAGAGCCGCATCTACCTGCTCGTATCCAGACATGGATGTATTTGTTTGATAAAACACTTACTTAGTATTTACCAAAACTTAGGGATGTTTTTATTATACTTAGTCTTGTATCTAAGGCTTTACTAGGGTTTTCCTAATCCAAAAAATAACTAAACCTATCCTCTGATACCAACTATGACAAACCTGATTTTTTATTACAACTTAAACATGATTTATTACATAAAACTTCACTTGATACAACAAAGAATATAGAGAGGTTTAGTGTATTTGGGGCTTAGGAACATTACATAAAAACTTAAAATATGAAATAAAACATCTTTATTGAAAACTTCCTTTACATGACCACTACATTCCCTCGTACTTAGCATTGCATGGGATAACATGAGGACATGCATAAGAAAAGGGTGAGATATAAAGCCCAGTAAGGGAGTACACATGGAATAACATGAGGAGTACAATACATGTTAGACAATAGGCATATCAATAGAGAATATAAGAAACATGAACATAAATGCATGATAAATCATGATAATCAAAACATGGAAATGTGGCAATAACACTTAACATGGAATTAGTATGAGCCAAGGCTCATTGCACATGGAGCATGAGTAAATCCTCATTGCACATAAAGCACGAGTAAACCCTCGTTGCACTTGAATTAGCATGAGTCAAAACTCATTGCACATGACGTATCATGATACTATACTTTACCCAATGCATTTGAGCGCTATAAGGGCGCACCCTTCTTAAACATTTCATTTCATGCATAAGTGTGCCACATGGATCATAAAACATGGATTCATAAGACATAATAATTTATTCCATGATAAAGGAATGTGGAATTCATACATGAAACTTTGTAATCAATAAGTAAAGGTGCATAAAGGTGAATACCCTTGATGGAGGAATGGGCATGGTATTCACTACACAATGACATTGGCTTAGAAAATCTGTGCGATTTCGGCAGTGTAACGGTGTGACGTAAGAATTCATAAAAAAAGGTTGATGAGAGAGAAAGGGGATCCTCATCATATTTACATGTAATGGACAGTAAGGAGGTCATATAGATACATGTACCAACAATTTTAATGGAATTTAGGTTCATGATACAAGAGCATTGCTTGAATGTAAAAAAGAGAGAGAAGTTCCTTTCGGAATTTCGACATAGTAACGGGTGTACATGAGAGGTATTTAATGAGAGAGAAAGGGGTATACCATCATTCAAAAAATAAGAGGGCAGTATGGGGGAGGTGCGAAATCATACCCCAACATTCATAATTGAAATTAAAAGGGCAATACAACTTAAAGAAAATTGACAAAAATGAGAAAGGAAGAAAAAACCCTTACTTGGAAGTGTGCTTCCAAAGGCTAGAGAGAGGCTTGTGAGAGGCTTCTTGGGAGCTTGGGGCACCTTGGGAGGATTCTAGAGAGAGTAGAGAAGAGGTTGGACGAACTCCAAGGGATTTTAGTGAGGAGGAAGTGGGAGCTTGGGTGGGTTTATATAGAAAAGGTGAGAGAATTCTTTATTATTTAGGTTTGGGTCCCCTTACATTAAATTAATCCAAACCACAAACTATCCCATGGTTTTTGCCCATGGTTTTTAGAAAATGGAATAGGAAAACAATATTTTATAAGGCCCAAGTCCGAAATTCTTAAAATAATAAGGTTTCTTATGTGGAGGTGAGTCACACTCCCATGGAAATTAATTTAAAAAGGCAAAGTGTTGAATATGTCTTGAGGGGTCCATTAATGCTTTGAAAAGTAAGTCAAACAAACCCAAAATCACATTATTTTAATGATAAAACATATATTGGCCGAACATAAGGATTATGGGATTTTATTACATCACCATTGGGTCATTATGATGTCATAAAACACATTATATATTTAAACGGTATTTAATTTTTACCCAAAAATTTGACCGTCTCAGAAAATTATGAAAAATTCACCATTGGATAATTTCGACGTCCTGATTCCATAAATGACATTTATTTTATCTAATTTTTTTTTATAAATATGTTATTTTTCTCTTTTAAAATAAAAGCCAACATTTATCGAAAATTCACGGGTTTTGACAGAAATTGCTTTCAAACCTTAATATAAAATTTTAATTGCATTCATAAAATTATAAGATAATTTATATTTAATAAAAATTAATTTAATAATAATAATAATATTATTTTATTAAAATATTATTTAATTCAAAAATCCCTTAATTTAATAAAATAGATTTCTTAATTAAATAATAACTAAAAACACCATTTGTACTTTAAAAACTATTTACAATGTATCAAAAATGACTAGAAATTATATTCATTATTATATACAGAAATAATGTACATGAACATAGTAATACTTATTTGTTACATAACCCCTTAAAAAAGCCGCATAAGACCTAAGGGTAAGGTGTGCGATGGTGACAGACTCTTGGGGTGGATCAGATAACATCGCTCGAGTGGTAATCTCTATCAACTTCCGCTTTTCCCGTAGACGGTCCCGTTCGATCTTGACATGGTGAAGATCAGCTTGGGCTTGGTCAAGGGCGAAGCCCAAGGATGCCACCTCTTTTCCGAGCTCCGACAAATGGGCTTCGTATGGGGAAATTCTACTGGATGAGGCCATCACTTCTTTTGTCTAAGTAAAATTGGATGTGTTAAAACCCTATATTTATACTAATCATGTGATCACTGTTCAACGACTATATTAGCAACGGTCAAAATTCTTAACATAAAACCAAAGAAGTTGACATCTTATAATTTTTTTTTCATAAAGAGACATTTAACTGGATCAAGATGGATTTTCCATTAATGAAACTTTGGGTCGTTATAATATTCCCCCCTTAAGAAATTTCACCCTTGAAATTTTCCTTTTCCCACACTAAAACAAATGTGGGTAACTCAGCTTCATCATATCCTCCGATTCCCAAGTCGCTTCTTCAAACTTGTGGTTTATCCAAAATACCCTGATGAGGGGAATTGTCTTATTTCGTAGAAATTTTTCTCTACGATCTAATATCTTCACTGATTGCTCCTCATAAGAAAGATCGTCTTCCAATTGTACCACCTCAGAAGAGAGTACATGTGAAGGGTCCGGTATGTACCTTCTTAAGAGGGATACATGAAAGACATCATGTACTTTGGCCATAGTAGGTGGAAGTGCTAGTCGATAGGCCATAGCCCCAACACGATCAAGAACCTCTAAGGGGCCGATGTACCTTGGACTTAACTTCTCTTTCTTTCCAAACCTCATGACCTTTTCCCATGGAGATATGCATAGAAACACCATGTCTCCAACTTTAAAATCAAGGTCTCGTCAATGATTATATGCATAACTCTTCTGTCGACTTTGGGTTGCCTTGATATGATGCTGAATGGTTTTCACCTTCTCCACCATTTCCTCGACCATTTCTGGTCCAAGCAGCTTACGTTCACCGACCTCATCCCAACATGCCGGTGTTCTGCACCTTTTCCCATATAGGGCTTCATATGGTGCCATTTGGATGCTCGAGTGGAAACTGTTATTATAAGAGAACTCAACCAGAGGAATATGTTGATCCCATCCTCTTTTAAAGTCCATTGAGCACGCTCTCAACATATCCTCAAGTGTTTGGATAGTCCGCTCGGATTGACCATCAGTTTGAGGATGATAGGCCGTACTGAAGTTCAGTTCAGTATTCAGAACATGTTGAAGACTCTTCCAAAACTTAGAGGTGAATCTTGGATCTCGGTCAGACATAATAGATAGTGGTAATCCATGCAACCTTACCACTTCCCTGATATATATCCGTTCCAGTTGATCCAATGAGAAATCATTCCGAATAGAAATGAAGTGTGCAGTATTTGTAAGACAATCCACAACAACACAGATTGCATTGTTGCCTTTGGATGTCATCGGAAGTCTGATGACAAAGTCTATGGTGATGTTCTCTCATTTCCATTCTGGTATGGGAAATGGTTGCATCATCCCCTTAGACTTCTGCCTCTCTGCCTTCACTTGCTGACACACCAGGCACTTTGATGTATATTCAGCGATCTCCTTCTTCATATTATCCCACCAAAAGTTTTCTCGGAGATCTCGATACATCTTTGTGCTCCCCGGGTGAATAGAGAAATTTGAACTATGTGCATCATCCAAAAGTTTCTTCTTCAGCTCCAGACTTGATGGAACACATAGTATTTTCCCAAACTGCACAATTCCTTCTTCATTAACATTAAAATCAGAGGATTTCCCCTTTTTGATAGCTTACACTTTTCCCTAAATTCCCACATCATCCTTTTGAGCATCCTTTAACCTTTCCAAAAGAGATGGTTGAGTAATCATTTGTGAAAGGATTGTTGATGTTCCCTTCTTTATGATTCCCATGTCCATCTTCATCAAGTCTAAGAAGATTGGATCCTTCTCAATTCTCATCATTGATAGAATTGCTGGGTCCTTTCTACTTAGGGAATCTGCCACCTTGTTCGCTTTCCCAGGGTGGTAATGTATTGAATAGTCATAATACTTGATGAGATCTATCCATATTATCTGGCGCATATTAAGCTCTTTCTGTGTGAATATATATTTAAGACTCTTGTGGTCAGTATATATCTCACATTTCTCTCCATAGAGATAATGCCGCCAGATTTTCAAGGCAAAGATCACAACCGCCAACTCCAGATCATGCGTTGGATAGTTTTGCTCATGGATTTTTAACTGCCTTGAGGCATAGGATATCACTTTATCATTCTGCATCAGCACACAACCTAAGCCCTTCTTTGAAGCATCACTAAATACCACAAAAAGTTCCCCACTTGTGGGTAAAGTGAGCACGGGTGTAGTGATAAGCCTCCTTTTCAACTCCTTGAAGGTTTCTTTGGATTCATCAGTCCAAGAAAACTTTACTCCCTTTAGAGTTAGCTTGGTAAGAGGGTTGGACAATCGTGATAAATTTTTCACAAATCGTCGATAATATCCAGCTAACCCCAAGAAGCTACGAAAATCTGTTACCGATGTTGGCCTCGACCATCCCTCAATTGCATCTGTTTTGGAGGGGTCCATAGATATCCCATTGATTGTGATGATATGGCCCAATAATGAGACCTCCTTCAACCAAAACTCACACTTGCTGTACTTTTCATAGAGCTTCTCCTTGCGCAAAGTCTCTAGTACAGTTTTTAAATGCTCCTCATGACCCTCCTTGGTTTTGGAGTATATTAGAATATAATCTATAAAGACTACCAAAAATTTTTCAAGGTAATATATAAATACTCTATTCATCAATTCCATGAATATTTCTGGAGAATTGGTGAGTCCGAAAGGCATTACTATGAATTCATATTGTCCATATCTTGTACGAAAAGCAGTCTTGGGGACATCTTCCTTCTTCGCCCTTACTTGATAATATCCCGACCGCAAGTCCACCTTGGAGAAGTATTGTGCTCCACGCAGCTGATCAAACAAGTCATCAATTATTGGGAGAGGATACTTGTTCTTTATTGTGATTTTGTTAAGTTCACGATAATCGATGCAAAACCGCATTGACCCATCCTTCTTCTTGATGAAGAGGACTGGTGCACCCCATGGTGAAACACTTGGGCATATAAACCCTTTATCTAGATTCTCCTGTAGTTGTTTCTTTAGCTCTTCAAGCTCAACAAAAACCATTATATATGGAGTCTTGGATATTGGTAGCGCCCCTGGTATAAGTTCAATTGAGAACTCAACATCTCTTCTTGGAGGAAGACCAGGCAGTTCCTCGGGAAACACTTCAGCGAATTCCCTCACAATAGGAATTTATTCAAGGATGGTTTCTTCCTTGGAATCAATCATCTGAGCCAGATATGCATGATCATAAGGCAGTAATATCCATGCTTGAGATGATGGAGCTAAAGGAGATTCATCTTCATCCTGACACTTGTAAAGAATCGGGGGTCGATTCTCCATATGGAGTGTGATTTCCCTCTCCTAACAATTTATGTTGGCTCTATATAAGGAAATCCAATCCATGCCGAGAATTGCATCAAATTACACCAGAGGGAGTATGATGAGGTTTGATGAGAAATTCAATCCACAGACTATAATAGGGGAGGACTTATACTCATGGGATGCAATGATTACCCCATTTGCCGTACTCACCGACATCTTTACTTCCATGATTTGTGGTGGTGCTAGGATTGTTCTACTAAACTTTCGAGATATAAAAGAATGCATAGAACCTGAATAAAAAAGTACATTCACTATTCTTGAATGAATAACTAGCGTACCTATCACCACTTCATTGTCGGGGTTCACTTCGGCAGAAGTGATGGAAAAATCTCTTCCTTGTTGTCTTGGAAGTTGTTGGTTGCCTCCGATAACACTTGGATTAGGGCACTGATTTGCAAAATGACTCAATTATTTGCATTTGTAGCATTGAACAACGCGTTGAGATTCAAACGAAGTGTTCCTCTCCTCTGTCGCAGCCGCAGGTCCTTCTTGCCGATAGTTAACAACTAGGTTCCCTTCTCTTCCACACCTGAAGCATTTTCTCATCCCCTTAAGGCAATTTCCAGGGTGCTTCTTTCCACACTTTTGGCAAGTGGGGTGCTGGATCTTCTTAGCATCGTTGGATTTATCCATCGGACCACCAGCATTGAAGTCCACCTTATGCTTCTTGTCCCCATGATACCCCTATGATTCCCCGATCTCTATTTCGACCTTGAGGGCACATCGGACAATTTCCTCATATCTGTCGAAGTCACGGATCGCTAATGCTTTCCGCAAGCTAGGCTTCATCCCACCAAAGAAGCGGTCAAACTTGAATTTGGGGGTAACGATAATGCCGGAAGCGTATCGTGCAAGATTTGTGAAGTTTTCCTCGTACGCTCCAACAGATTCTTCATCTTTTTGCTTGAGGGAAAGGAAGTCCCTTTCCATATTAAGCCGGAGGGTGCACGGAAAATATTTATCAAAAAATATCTTCTGGAAATCTTTCCATTCCAATGCCTCGATCTCCTCCTTAGGCTTCGTATTTTTGATCAACGTCCCCCATTGATCAGCTTCACCCTCCATATGATAAGCCTCCAGGAGAACCTTCTCTTGTTCAGAACATTGAAGGATGGAGAAGATCTTTTCAATAGAGTTTATCCATTGTTCAACGATCGTGGGATCAGATGATCCACTAAAAGTAGGAGGCCTTTGTATCATGAAACTCTCGATAGCGACTTGTTATTTCTTGGGGGGGGGGGTTTAACGTTCCTCTTGACCCGTGTTTCTATTCAAAACTTGAGTTAGCTGAGAGATAAGCGTGACAAAGTTTGCGATTCCCGCTCCCATTGGATTTGGCATCTCATTAGTACAGTCATCACACTGATCTTCACAGCGGTTGTTAGCCCGAGTCCTCCTATTACCAGCCATTTGCTAGAATAAAAGGAAAGTCAGGGGTAACACATAAAGGGTAATCCAAAGAAAAAAGTTGATGACTCAAAAATAAACTTTTATTTCCTTAACTCATGAGCCCATAGGCTTCAATATAGGCTTTTCATGATCTAATTTCTAACATATATTCTTAGGGAAATTTTTCCCTTAATAAGGGTTCATACTAAGATTGTAAATTTATCAAAAACATATCCCCCGGGATTGTTGTAACCAAGAGTGCAGCAAGACCCATTGTCGTGCACCAGTTCCCGTTCGAGTCTAGCTCAAAGTGGTGTTTTCGGGTTTTACCCCTAGGATACATCTGTGCCAGAGCCGCCTCTACCTGCTCGTATCCAGACATGGATGTATTTGTTTGATAAAACACTTAATTAGTATTTACCAAAACTTAGGGATGTTTTTATTATACTTAGTCTTGTATCTAAGGCTTTACTAGGGTTATCCTAATCCCCAAAATAACTAAACCTATCCTCTGATACCAACTATGACAACCCTGCTTTTTTATTACAACTTAAACATGATTTATTACATAAAAATTCACTTGATACAACAAAGAAGATAGAGAGGTTTAGTGTCTTTGGGGCTTAGGACCATTACATAAAAACTTGAAATATGAAATAAAACATCTTTATTGAAAACTTCCTTTACATGACCACTATATTCCCTCGTACTTAGCATTGCATGGGATAACATGAGGACATGCATAAGAAAAGGGTGAGCTATAAAGCCCAGTAAGGGAGTACACATGGAATAACATGAGGAGTACAATACATGTTAGACAATAGGCATATCAATAGAGCATATAAGAAACATGAACATAAATGCATGATAAAGCATGATAATCATAACATGGAAATGTGGCAACAACACTTAACATGGAATTAGCATGAGCCAAGACTCATTGCACATGGAGCATGAGTAAATCCTCATTGCACATAAAGCACGAGTAAACCCTCGTTGCACTTGAATTATCATGAGTCAACACTCATTTCACATGACGTATCATGATACTATACTTTACCCAATGCATTGGAGCACTATAAGGGCGCACCCTTCTTAAACATTTCATTTCATGCATAAGTGTGCCACATGGATCATAAAACTTGGATTCATAAGACATAATAATTTATTCAATGATAAAGGAATGTGGAATTCATATATGAAACTTTGTAATCAATAAGTAAAGGTTCATAAAGGTGAATACCCTTGATGGAGGAATGGGCATGGTATTCACTATACAATGACATTGGCTTAGAAAATCGGTGCGATTTCGGCAGTGTAACGGTGTGACGTAAGAATTCATAAAAAAAGGTTGATGAGAGAGAAATGGGCTACTCATCATATTTAAATGTAATGGACAGTAAGGAGGTCATATAGATACATGTACCAACAATTGTAATGGAATTTAGGTTCATGATACAAGAGCATTGCTTGAATGTAAAAAAGAGAGAGAAGTTCCTTTCGGAATTTTGACATAGTAACAGGTGTAAATGAGAGGTATTTAATGAGAGATAAAGGAGTATCCCATCATTCAAACAATAAGAGGGCAGTATGGGGGATGTGAAAAATCATACCCCAACATTTATAATTGAAATTAAAAGGGCAATACAACTTAAAGAAAATTGACAAAAATGAGAAAGGAAGAAAAAACCCTTACTTGGAAGTGTGCTTCCAAAGGGTAGAGAGAGGCTTGTGAGAGGCTTCTTGGGAGCTTGGGGCACCTTGATAGGATTCTAGAGAGAGTAGGGAAGAGGTTGGACGAACTCCAAGGGATTTTAGTGAGGATGAAGTGGGAGCTTGGGTGGGTTTATATAGAAAAGATGAGGGAATTCTTTATTATTTAGGTTTGGGTCCCCTTACATTAAATTAATCCAAACCACAAACCATCCCATGGTTTTTGCCCATGGTTTTTGGAAAAGAGAAGAGGAAAACAATATTTTATAAGGCCCAAGTCCGAAATTCTTAAAATAATAAGGTTTCTTATGTAGAGGTGAGTCACACTCCCATGGAAATTAATTTAAAAAGGCAAAGTGTTGAATATGTCTTGAGGGGTCCATTAATGCTTTGAAAAGTAAGTCAAACAAACCCAAAATCACATTATTTTAATGATAAAACATATATTGGCCGAACATAAGGATTATGGTATTTTATTACATCACCATTGGGTCATTATGATGTCATAAAACACATTATATATTTAAACGGTATTTAATTTTTACCCAAAAATTTGACTGTCTCAGAAAATTATGAAAAATTCACCGTTGGATAATTTTGATGTCCTGATTCCAGAAATGACATTTATTTTATCTATTTTTTTTCTAAATATGTTACATTTCACTTTTAAAATAAAAACCAACATTTATCTAAAATTCACGGGTTTTGACAGAAATGGCTTTCAAACCTTAATATAAAATTTTAATTGCATTCATAAAATTATAAGATCATTTATATTTAATAAAAATTAATTTAATAATAATAATATTATTTTATTAAAATATTATTTAATTAAAAAATCCCGTAATTTAATAAAATAGATTTCTTAATTAAATAATAACTAAAAACACCATTTGTACTTTAAAAACTATTTACAATGTATCAAAAATGACTAGAAATTATATTCATTATTATATACAAAAATAATGTACATGAACATAGTACTACTTATTTGTTACATAACCCCTTAAAACAGCCGCATAAGACCTAAGGGTAAGGTGTGCGATGGTGAAAGACTCTTGGGGTGGCTCAGATAACATCGCTCGAGTGGTAATCTCTATCAACTTCCACTTTTCCCGTAGACGGTCCCGTTCGAGCTTGACATGGTGAAGCTCAGCTTGGGCTTGGTCAAGGGAGAAGCCCAAGGATGCCACCTCTTTTATGAGCTCTGACAAATGGGCTTCGTATGGGGCAATTCTACTGGATGAGGCCATCACTTATTTTGTCTAAGTAAAATTGGATGTGTTAAAGCCCTATATTTATACTAATCATGTGATCACTGTTCAACGACTATATTAGCAACGGTCAAAATTCTTAACATAAAACCAAAGAAGTTGACATCTTATAAAAACATTTTTCATAAAGAGACATTTAACTGGATCAAGAGAGATTTTCCATTAATGAAACTTTGGGTTGTTACATAGAACTTATCATTGGGTCAACATATCCTAATATACTCAAATTCAAATTTACTCCTAACCATCAGTGGTTAGGATGTCTGGCCACTGTATAAGAGTCCACCATGACCCTTGAAACTTTATACATATCATGAATATGAATTATTTTTTAATTAAATAATTTCAATCATGATCCTAACCATTATATGTTGGGGTGTCGACCATTTTATAGGGGCCCATCACGACCCTTGGCCATCTGAGTATTTCATATTTAAGCATTCCATTTTATTAAACAATTTCATTTGAAGAAAATAGTTTATTAATTATAGGGACAATCACCCATGATGGTGATACCATATATGATTTGTCATACATAAATCATAAATAAACTATACTATCCATATGGAATTTATTAGGGACTACTTACCTCAACTAAAGCCATTCCCCTTTTTAAAGTAACCCAATAACTTTCATTGAGACCCGTCCAATTATGTTCAACCATCATCCAACCAATCGAGGCCCTATATCACATAAATACAATCCATTTAATAAATTATAATCAAGTTATAATTAATTAAACAATTTACAATATTTATCAATATAATTCAATTAGGCATAATTCCTAATTACTCACCAGTCAACCCCATCACACCAAAACTATGTCCAACCACCCACGAAACATTAATAACACATACTCAGTGTCTTTTCGAGAAAAATACATATCATGTGACAAAAATTAAAATATAATTTAATATAATTAAATGAGAATCTATAGGATAAATCAACCAGGTGATGTACCATAGCCACAATGTCATACAACGAGGTTCAGACCACTCTCGATACACTCCCAAAACTAAGATATGAAAAATCCAAAATTCAATTCCCTTATATAATGGATGGTTCAATTCAATTCAACCAAAAAACATAAAATAATTCACTATGGGACATACCTTTTATAAAAGTCCAATCAATGATATACAATCATCGTCACATGACATCCTCTAGCCATTCCAATCAAAATACCCATCATTTTTGGACAATTCCAGAAATATCCGGTGGAATATTCGTCCAATTACTACCCATAATTGAGCTAAGATGAAGAGAGGATCAAGGAGATTAAGAAATAGTGATTAATTAGACATTAAGGATAAAATAGGCATGAACTTACCGAAGGGAACCAACCATAATGAATGAAATATAAATATCCTAAGGCATGAGGAAGAGGGAGCCAAGATTATAGAAAAATGAATGATTTTATTGGATTTTACAATATAAAGCACCTAGATCCATCCCATTTCTAAGGGATCTCATGGTGGGGGTGGAGGATGACTGAATCCCTAAAAAAATTCATCCGATGCTATCTAAAATAAAAGGGGGATCAGTGCCCAAAAAAAAACAAAAATAACTCTACTTAAACATTGTCCAACATGCCACACTGGATATCCAGTTAGGCTTTCAAATTAGCCAATAGCCCCCAATTAGCTTACCTAGGTTCACCAGCTGGACGATGATCCTAGTAGGGAACCTGGGCTACTGCCTTGGCCACCAGCCAACCGATGCTACTATAAAATCTTGATTATCCCCAACCATGCCTCCACGCTTCTCTTGATTCTCTCCTGAGATTCTGTATCCCTTATAAGACTCAAACCTTGTCCAAAACCACATTTTTGTATTCTTGAACTCTTGAAATCTAGTTTCGAGTCCCATCTCTCAAAATGAATTGTCTAACAAATTGAATTTTCAAATTCCTATGAATTTTTTAATTTGTTCGGATATGAGGTATTACAAGAATGTACTACAATAGAGAAATGTGAAAAAACATGAAAATGTTTCATAATAGGGAACTATGGAACAAACATAAGCACATGAAATAATTTGTGAGAAAATCCAATCATACCCACCCTTTAAGATGTGAAAAAATCCAATCATATCCATGCTCCATTATCTCATGAGATATAAAACCTTAATTGATGCATTGGAGGGAGATATAAGGTATCACCCATAAAAATAAATACATATGTGTTATATATGAAATCAATAATATAAAATATCATAAAAGACTCATGGAAAGAAAATGGGTTTTATAACTTTTTAAAATGTTACACATAAAATGAATTGAATAATTTATCGACTGATACCAAAAATTAAATCACTCAAAAGAATAATTTCATAAAGAAATTTAGAGAGATATTTATATAACATAACTCCATAAAAGATAGATATTTTATAGTCAAAGAGGAAAATGGAAGAAAAAACTAAAAAGAGTTTTTAGAAAACATTTCTTAACATTGACATAAAGAGATGACGTTACATGTCACTTTAAAAAGTCATATTCGATAAGGAAACATGGAAACATTTTAAAACACCATTTTAAAATAAATCCCAATAATGGAGCATTTAAATGAAATAATAATTAAGTCAATAAATAGTGTAATATAAAAAATATGACCTTGAAAAGAAATGACTTTTTAATATCTTAAAATATATTTATTGGAACCCACATCATTTAAAAGAGTAATAAAGATTAATTTTGAAAATATGTGATGGGAAATATAGATTTTACATGATATAATGAATTTTTGTGTTTCAAAATAAGGATGGAATACATTTGTGGAAATAAATAATATGTATATGGAAGAGAAAGATCCATTTGAGAGGATAATAATTCAATGTCATCTTTTTATATATAAGGGAATCAATCAAAGAGGATAATTTTTTATTTAATAAATAAAATTCCCCAAATAAAAATGGAAATTATAATATAAAATAAATAAATTTTAAAATATAATAAAATGATAAGTTCATAGTTAATGGATAAAAACTATGACTTAATGGAAAGGACATTGAGTCAAAAAAACCCTTACAAATTTGGTAACAATTGAATCAAAGGAATATGAAGGAGGAATTAATGAATATAATTATAAATCCCATGAAAGAAACTTTAATAATAATAATAATATAATCCAATTGTCTAGAAAGTACACTATATAAAATAAGTATATTCACATAATATGAAAACATGCCTCAAAGAAGGTAAATTGAGACGAAACCCTTATAACTTTGGTATCTTTTGAATAAAAAAACCATATAATCTATAACATGATATGGATTTATAAATACATTGAATTTAATTAAAGGATGATAAAAACATAAATAGGTAAATATATACACCAACCAAAATGAAACAAGTGGTGAATATGTCTTATGTCTCAAAGAATGAAAATTGAGATGAGAAAAACCTCACCTTTACTCTCGAATCCCATAGAAGTGATTTAACCTCCTATATAAAAAATAACCAATATAATATCTTATTTCATAAACATATACATATTTATTAATTTTGTACTATTCAATTATTATCATTCATTATAAATTTATTAGTTGGGTATTGTTTATTTTCATCATCAGATGTTGGTGATTTTGATTATTTCTCATAAGATTTGTAATGTTTATGTTGATATTAATTCTTTGATAATAAGTTCATAATTACTATATTATTTAAGTTACTATAATAGATACTCCATAATTTTTTAAAATTTCTAATTCCATTCTATAAATTTTTTTGTTATGATTATTGAAGATGAAATTAGTGATGGGATTATTTTGGTATTTTTAAATGAATGAAAGGTGATATTTTAATAATGAGTTAAATATTAATATCATCATTCTAGAAAAGGATATATTTACATATTAATATCATAGTACACCATTAATTAAATTTCCATAACTATCCATGATAAAAATTTATAACATCATTCATCTAGGTGGCTAAACCAATCCAAACAAGAACATTCTACAACCAATGGATGAGTATGAAAGTGATTTGATTATAAAATCATAATTACAAAAGAATAATGATATTATTTAGATTTTATAAAAAATTTAAATTACAATATAAAATATTTTTCTGATGAATGTAAGATAATAATTTATTCCTCCAATGGCCCGAAGGCCTTGGTATGCTTGATTTAGGTGGTTAAATTTGCAATGATCACTTATTGTTAATATTACTAATTTAATTCATAATATGTATTTATAAAACATTAATAATTTAATATATATAATATACATTCATTAAATCCATTTTTAAAACCATCCATGAAAGGTAGTGATGAAAAATAAAATACGTCGTTCATGGAGGTGGTAGTCCGTATGCAACACGAGCGACATTTTCATTTTTCTAATGGATGGGAGGGAGATAGATAATTATTGTTCCATTAATATAATAAAATTATACTAATGATATTAATTTAATTATATTATTATTATTATAATAGGTTTTGAGGAGTTTTGATGTGAGAAATTGAGAAGAGAAAGTTAGGGAGCGGATAATTGTAACACCCCAGGTAAATAAGGAATATGACATTTTCATATTTATCCATATTTGTGAATAAAATATTAATATGACTTTAAAGGGGACGCTATGCTCGATGGCATACCCAACACGCAACAACGAGTTTCTTGGGAATCTTACGTTGCACTCTAATAATAAAATAATATTATTCTAAATGGTAGTTAACATGTAGCCGTTGTAATGGCGGGAAGGGATAGAAATAACTAAAATATGATTATATATGTTTTTAAATATTTTTACATTTATACAATAAAAGATAAAGGCTTAAAATATGGAAAGAATTCAATTTTAGGCGTATATGCCCTAGTTTTCACTAAAGGTTCACTTATCACCTTTTGATGGAGAACCGTCATTAAATATAGTTTTGTTCACTCTTAAACATTCTTTTGGACCAAATAAAACTCTTATTAAGAATTGGGACATCAAAATTTACTTTGTGTAAATTTTTGGTATCTTTCCGATAAAGTTCATTTTTTAATGAATAGTGTAAAATGTTGTATTTTAATTCAAAACCACTTTTTAATCTAATTTATTTATATGATTAGATTATATTTTCAATTGGTTTTAAAGTGAAATTAGAAAATATTTTTACCATTAAATCCAATAGTGGTCGTTGGAATCAATTTCACTTTGAAATCAGACTTAAACTAGTGTCAATCTTTTGATACTTATTGTTTCGTAAAACACGCTATTTGTCATGACAGCGGGAATTACTTATTAAATTAATCAATGTGACTTATATGTTTTGAATTTTGTAAAACAGACTTCATTTTTGAATTCAGAATATCAAATATAGCTTAGGGTGAATTTTTGGGATTTTTCTGAAAAACTTCAATTTTTGATGAATAGTGAAACCACTAAGTGGTACTTATAAAACTGATTTTCCGTTTAAATGAAATTTTGCCATCATTGTGTTTTGATTTTCAAAAATCCGACATACATGGTTGTCATTAAGAAGTAAAATGCGGTTCAATGAGATTAAAATAATTTTTTGGTGAATAGTAACTTATTAAGTTTTTAATCGCGATTAGTGGTAATTAGTGCGGTTTAAGGTAAAAATAATGCTTTATTATAATGAGATGAGCTTGACACATGTCTTACCCTCATTGGTTGTATCATGGCCGACCAAGACAAGCCATGGGTCAACTTGGGGACCCCATGGATCCACTTTGGTTGGGAAATGACATAAATAACATTTTATTTAATGTAAAAGTAAAATTGACACAAACATGATATGTTTTACTAAAAAAACTTTTAAGTGGGGTTATACAAGTAATCTTTTTGATTATAAATATTCATTGGAAAGATAAAAAGATTTCCTACATCATAGTATTTTTTTTATAATTTTTAAACATTAAATAAATTAAATTATTTATGACATAATAATGATGCAGCGATGACATCATTATTTGACGATTTAAATAAAATGGAAAGATAATGTAAAATCTATGAACTAAAAATGTCCAAAACTTATTGGATGAGTGGATTTCGAAGACTTATCACCTTATCCACGAATTATATCAATGTGGGTCCTTTTGAAACCGAAACACATTTTCAAATAAAGTAATATTTCTTTACTTTCCAAAAGTGCCCCTCCTCTCCTCTTATAAAAGGCCCCCACCTATACCTCATTTCACACACTCCTCAAGCCTTTGGCTCGGCCAAACCCTGCCCATTTACTCTCTCCACATCCCTCTACTCATCCTAGAGGATTCCATTTGGGCAGAATCCTTTCAAAGGAAGCCTTTAGGCTCAAATCAAAAGGAGTTACACTTTTAAAGGTAATTCTTTCTCTCATGTTCATTTGTTTTATTTTGCTTCTCCAACCCCCTAAACTATTTTTATTTAATTATTTTGTAACAACACCAGTATCTTCAATATACTAAGATGTTGTTATAAGATTTATTCGAGCTACACTCTCACACAACTACATCAAATGGTTAAAGAACATACAGTTTTCGTGGATGGCAAAATTCTGCCTCCCGAAATGATGATTGTTCAATACTAATTTAACACCTTCAAAGGTGGCCATTATGATGTCACTATTTTTATATATGATATATAATATGTTTATTTTTTCCTTAAGCTTCTGTTTTTTTGCATTTTGGGCATACCTTTATGGTTTCCATTATGGGTAAATGCGATATCTTCATTTAAGGAAGTGCGGACTACCGCCCCCTCAAAGTGATTTGATTCGTTAAATACCATATGTGGGACGTATAAAGGATGGAACTATGATATTATATATGAAATTATACTGTAATTATAATATACCTTTATATCATTATTATTCCATTCTATAAAATATGAAATAGAAATGAAAGTAGCGTTCATGCGTATGTACGGCTTACCGTCTCCATGAACGGTGCATTTCATTTCTTACCTCTAAATGATTATGTAATGTTATAAATGCATGAATGTACTGGATATATATGACATATATTATATCCAAATCATGAATATGATTCTGGATATAATAAACATTTGACCACACGAACAACATGTAATGGTAAGAAGTCCACTTTTGACTTAAGAACCAAATATCGACAAAACAAACATTATTAACTTAAATGTTTACATAATGTTTATAACATGGAAATAAGTGATCTAATAGGAATAATGAACTAGAAAAAGATTCTTAATAAAGTGTAAATTAACTCAAGTTTATTATTCAGGACGTTAAAGAACGATCGAGTCAAGTCGAACCCGAGGTAAGGGATCTTACTCCTCTCTTTCTTTTTAAGTACACTCTTTTATGTCATTCCTTTTAAAGCTCATCTTTCTTGTTATTGGGATGATCTTTTATATTAATCCTACTGTAATTTTTATGTTCATGTGATGAGAGACCCTATTCTCTCTCATCAATACATTTTGGAAGTTTTGATTGGCACCGTTAGGCTGCCGAACTTTCGTAAGAGATCTAACTTCTCTCTTTCTTTTTAAGTACTCTCCTTTATGTCACTTCTTTTAAGCTCCTCTTTGTAATGTTGGGGGATGTTATTTTATATTCCTCTTTCTGTAAATTTTATTTTAATGTGATGAGAGACCCTATTTCCTCTCATCAATCCATTTTGGAAGTTTTGAGTGGCGCCGTTAGGCTGCCGAATTTTCGTAAGGGATTTTTCATCTCACTTTTATTCCCATGAGATTTATGATACATTTTCCACAAATTCCATTGAGTGGTGTATGTACTGCCCATTATTCTACTCTTTGTGTAATATACTTTCGTTTATGAGTATTTACATAAATTATCTATTGTCCTTCTTTCATGGGGTGTATGTTTTGAAAGATACCCAAGTCGGTAAGGGAACCTTTCACCATCATCTTTTTAAAAGACTTCTTTTGTTGGGTATTTTAATTTACATATTGTTATGTTGGGATATGTTCTCATATATCCTTATTGATGTAAATTTTATTTCTAAGTGATGAGATACACTTTTTATCTCTCATCAACTCATTTTGATGTGATGCCGTTAGGCTGTCAAGGGAACTTTTTAACCCAATTTCGATCTCTTTGGGTTCAACTCGTAGACATTGAATATGTCATCCATTGAATATGTGTGAATGAAATTTTATTGTTTTACACTTAATATCCACTTATATTGGGTGTATATATATTTTTCACACATATTTTTGAGATTTATTTGTCCTTAATTTAAGGATACCTTCTTTATAAGGGATTTCATCACATTTGACATTTCTATTGAGGGTTCATTGTTGTTATGCACCAATTCACTCTTATATGGTGTATATACTGTCCTTTGGAGTATTATATCATGAATCCTTTTTTTTCTCATGATATTATAAAGTTCTGACTAAATTTTATTCCTCGATTATTGTATTCAAGTGTCTCTAATTTTGGTAGAACCCCTTTAACCAAAATATCGTTTTAAATGTTTTAATTATTTGTTCTTATTAATATCCATGTTTTCAAAATGGTTTTAAGGATTTATTTATATGTATATTAATGGTTTAAGATGTTAAAAGCTTCAAGGTGGTATGGGACACTTTGATTCAAAAATCTCTTTATTAAATGTTTTAAATGGTTTTGGAAATGGTTTCTTTTTGAATGGATTCATTATTTCAATATCCTAAAATGTTATATTGTGATTGAAATGTGGAAATGTTATGTTTCCTTTATTCATGTTTATGTGATACGATTATGTTATGGTTCTTGGGCATTGTTATGAAGAACGGGTGGTTCCGTGATAAACTAAGGGTGGGCGAGCCCGATATAGCTCTCCAATGCATTGGGTAACGCGAAGGAGTGAAACGTTAAGGTTTCTCCGAAGAGATTTAGGGAATATACTGTGATGGGTATTCCAAACGTAACCAAGAGGGTTACTCCCTACGTAATAATGTTATGAATGCCTCAAGTTATCTTTATGTCTTATGTTTTCTATGATTTATTCATGATTTGATTTGCCTA
The DNA here is from genome assembly GCA_963277665.1 of Viscum album. Lineage (NCBI taxonomy): Eukaryota > Viridiplantae > Streptophyta > Magnoliopsida > Santalales > Viscaceae > Viscum > Viscum album. The sequence continues at coordinate 1,312,018,576 of OY728137.1, forward strand.
TGTTTTATGGGTAAAGTATGATTTCATTCTTATGTATATATGAACTCATGTTTCCTTTCCATATTTTTATAACCCTTACTGAGATTTTTATGCTCATCCCAAGTTTTTGAAATGTTTTTCACAGGTCAAGGGAAAGGTACATGATGTTATGATAGTGTCGAGGATGTGTCAAGAAAGAATCCATGTTTCATTTTAAATATGTTTCCGTTGATGGGAATAATGAATACTGTCTTTTATGTAACCACTTTGTTTAAATGTGGAATATAATGAAAGTTTAATGATATAATTCTCTAAAACTCTAAACCTGAAAAGATCCTCAATGTGTAATCTTGTAATAACTCAAGATTTAGTAAGGTTTAAGGCTGGGGCCTTACAGTTGGTATCAAAGGTCGGTTTAGATAACTTTAGAGGTTAGGGTATTCTTTAAGCATAATTGACAATTACCATAATGGTTAGGATTTCAGAAAGAGTCTTAGTTTTAGATAAATTGAATGAGTAAGTATATCTTATTTTCTATCTTACTCATTAGTACATGATGGTTTTGTTGATATACTCACACTGACCTTTTTGGTTTTAGTAAATGGCTGGATCTAGCAGGCACCAAAGTAACAGTGGATGTGAAGGAAACTGTGACAGTTTTTTGAGCAAGCAACTGAATGATATGGGAGCTGCAATGAGAACTCTTTTGATTATCCTCAACCAACTATCTGGAGTCATGATTGACCACCTAAACCTTGGAGATTTCTCTAAGGCATCATATATGCAAGAAAAAAATCCCTACGGAATTACAGGTAATAATCATAAAGGTAAGTGTGTTCAAAAACCTATGTGTCAAAGATGTGGAAAGAAACACCTAGGAAAATGTTTCAAAGGGACAGAAATATGCTATAGATGTGGAAATGAAGGTCATAAAGCAAGAACCTGCCATGGAAAAAGGAAGCATCCAATTGACTCGAGGAAAGGGAAAGAAGTTCTTTATGAGGGATCAATTAAATGTTTTAAATGTGGTGTGCATGGTAATTATGCAAACACATGTCCTATGAAGAAGTTTTGTGAATGGGGTCACCAAGAGCGTACCAATATTCATTTACCAATACCTAATGCCATTCCAATTGAGGATGAAGAAACTGACAATGACCAATCAAAGGTATGTACTATTTCATGACTATTGTTTTCTTATTTTGGAATCTTAGGATATGATTCATGATTTTGTTTGTAGGAAAGAGGTATTTCGGAATAAGTTGGAAAGGAATGGATAATGGATCATGAAGAATGTTGAATGAGTAAGATGTCAACATATGAGGGCTTCAAGAGTTAGGGTGAAATTCTTAAGAGTATTAAGTCTCTTTTGATGATGGGGTTACATTAGAAGACTTTTTATATTATGTGTAACCCTAATGTTTAATATAGGCAAATTTTATTCAAGTAATAGTTATCTTTTCTTTTGTGGACATAGTTATAAAGAACCATTTGGGTTTATATGATCCTTACTTTTGAGGTAATTATGGGTTACCATATGTTATGGTTGAAGTGAAAGGCATGAGATAAAATTGAGGTTAAATTATGTTATGGTTATTTTATCCCTTTTTGGGTAATGATTTGAGAATTATATAGTTTTGGAAAAAGGACAACACGCAGACCGTGTGACAACCCGTCGCGTCGGACAATGCTGCGGGAATCGAACCCACAACCAAAGTGTGACTGGTATTTATCGCCTACCACTGGACTACGTGAAGCCCCTGGTTAGTTTGACTGATTCTTTTTAGTTATATGATTTTATGAATTAAGAGTAAGTTGATTTTGGAGGATATGTGATTAGGATAATTACTTTTCAATGTGAGACTTTAGGAGCAACTGATGTTGTTTGGAGATAAATGTGACTAAATCCTTCAAATATTTGGGTTTCAATCTTATATTGGTTTACTTTGAATAATTTTATGGACAAATTGTTTATCGGATGGTCCTCGTTGAACTTTGGGTTTTGTTGGACAAATTTTGGAGATTAAGAATAGATTTTCTTTTTATAAGGGGTTATCCTTTTCTGGATTATCTGATCTTGTACTAACCTTTTTGGTTTTGGTTTTGGTTAAAGCCTAAAAACATGGGATGTATATAGTTCTCTTTTGGGGATTAGGTGATTCTCTAGAAGTTGATTATAATACTCTTAATGCGAACAAGTCTCCCTAAATACTCGTCTTTTGGAAAAAATATGATTTTGACTAAGGAATCTAGTAAAAGTTGAAAGTCAACATGATAAGTGATTATGATTCCTTATGAATAAATTCCTCAATAAAAAGTAACTTAAAACAAAAATGTTGTCTATTAACTTCTCCTACTGGGGAATCGAATACCGTTTAACCCATCACAAGTTTGTGATTTTCTCGTGGTTAACTTTCTCCTAAACATGTTTTCTATCACTCTCCATCAGAACATGACCCTTTGTTTTTTCCTCCATGTCCATATTTTCCTACATGGAATCCTAGTATGGGTTAACTCGGGTGACCTCTGTGCTTATCTTTCTTTATTTTAAAGTGATTGTTTTACCGACTCTTCTCCGATGTGGGACGTTCAAGGATGTTTCCAAGCGCAATTTTAAAATTGCGAGGACGCAATTCCCAAAAGGGGGGAAGGATGTAACACCCCAGGTAAATAAGGAATATGACATTTTCATATTTATCCATATTTGTGAATAAAATATTAATATGACTTTAAAGGGGACGCTATGCTCGATGGCGTACCCAACACGCAACAACGAGTTTCTTGGGAATCTTACGTTGCACTCTAATAATAAAATAATATTATTCTAAATGGTAGTTAACATGTAGCTGTTGTAATGGCGGGAATGGATAGAAATAACTAAAATATGATTATATATGTTCTTAAATATTTTTACATTTATACAATAAAAGATAAAGGCTTAAAATACGGAAAGAATTCAATTTTAGGCGTATATGCCCTAGTTTTCACTAAAGGTTCACTTATCACCTTTTGATGGAGAACCGTCATTAAATATAGTTTTTTTCACTCTTAAACATTATTTTGGACCAAATAAAACTCTTATTAAGAATCGGGACATCAAAATTTACTTTGTGTAAATTTTTGGTATCTTTCCGATAAAGTTCATTTTTTAATGAATAGTGTAAAATGTTGTATTTTAATTCAAAACCACTTTTTAATCTAATTTATTTATATGATTAGATTATATTTTGAATTGTTTTTAAAGTGAAATTAGAAAATATTTTTACCATTAAATCCAATAGTGGTCGTTGGAATCAATTTCACTTTGAAATCAGACTTAAACTAGTGTCAATCTTTTGATACTTATTGTTTCGTAAAACACGCTATTTGTCATGCCAGCGGGAATTAATTATTAAATTAATAAATGTGACTTATATGTTTTGAATTTTGTAAAACGGACTTCATTTTTGAATTCAGAATATCAAATATAGCTTAGGGTGAATTTTTGGGATTTTTCTGAAAAACTTCAATTTTTGATGAATAGTGAAACCACTAAGTGGTACTTATAAAACTGATTTTCCGTTTAAATGAAATTTTGCCATCATTGTGTTTTGATTTTCAAAAATCCAACATACATGGTTGTCATTAAGAAGTAAAATGTGGTTCAATGAGATTAAAATAATTTTTTGGTGAATAGTAACTTATTAAGTTTTTAATCGCGATTAGTGGTAATTAGTGTGGTTTAAGGTAAAAATAATGCTTTAATATAATGAGATGAGCTTGAAACATGTCTTACCCTCATTGGTTGTATCATGGCCGACCAAGACAAGCCATGGGTAAACTTGGGGACCCCATGGATCCACTTTGGTTGGGAAATGACATAAATAACATTTTATTTAATGTAAAAGTAAAATTGACACAAACATGATATGTTTTACTAAAACAATTTTTAAGTGGGGTTATATAAGTCATCTTTTTGATTATAAATATTAATTGGAAATCTAAAAATATTTCCTACATCATAGTATTTTTTTTATAATTTTTAGACATTAAATAAATTAAATTATTTATGACATAATAATGATGCAGCGATGACATCATTATTTGACAATTTAAATAAAATGGAAAGATAATGTAAAATCTATGAACTACACATGTCCAAAACTTATTGGATGAGTGTATTTATAAGCCTTATCACCTTATACACTAATTATATCAATGTGGGTCCTTTTGAAACCGAAACACATTTTCAAATAAAGTAATATTTCTTTACTTTCCAAAAGTGACCCTCCTCTCCTCTTATAAAAGGCCCCCACCTCTACCTCATTTCACACACTCCTCAAGCCTTTGGCTCGACCAAACCCTGCCAATTTACTCTCTCCACATCCCTATCCTCATCCTAGAGGATTCCCTTTGGGCAGAATCCTTTCAAAGGAAGCCTTTAGGCTCAAATCAAAAGGAGTTACACTTTTAAAGGTAATTCTTTCTCTCATGTTCATTTGTTTTATTTTGCTTCTCCAACCCCCTAAACTCTTTTTATTTACTTCTTTTGTAACAACACCAGTATCTTAAATATACTAGGATGTTGTTATAAGATTTATTCGAGCTACACTCTCACACAACTACATCAAATGGTTAAAGAACATACGGTTTCCGTGGATGGCGAAATTCTGCCTCCCGAAACGATGATTGTTCAATACTCATTTAACACCTTCAAAGGTGGCCATTATGATGTCACTATTTTTATATATGATATAAAATATTTTTGTTTTTTCCTTAATCTTCTGTTTTTTTTCATTTTGGGCATACCTTTATGGTTTCCATTATGGGTAAACGCGATATCTTCATTTAAGGAAGTGCGGACTACCGCCCCCTCAAAGTGATTTGATTCGTTAAATACCATATATGGGACGTATAAAGGATTGAACTATGATATTATATATGATATTATACTGTAATTATAATATACCTTTATATCATTATTATTCCATTCTATAAAATATGAAATAGAAATGAAAGTAGCGTTCATGCGTACGTACGGCTTACCGTCTCCATGAACGGTGCATTTCATTTATTACCTCTAAATGATTATGTAATGTTATAAATGCATGAATGTACGGGATATATATGAAATATATGATATCCAAATCATTAATATGATTCTGGATATAATAAACATTTGACCACACGAACAACATGTAATGGTAAGAAGTCCACTTTCGACTTAAGAACCAAATATCGACAAAACAAACATTATTAACTTAAATGTTTAAATAATGTTTATAACATGGAAATAAATGATCTAATAGGAATAATGAAATATAAAAAGATTCTTAATAAAGTGGAAATTAACTCAAGTTTATTATTCAGGACGTTAAAGAACGATCGAGTCAAGTCGGACCCGAGGTAAGGGATCTTACTCCTCTCTTTCTTTTTAAGTACACTCTTTTATGTCATTCCTTTTAAAGCTCATATTTCTTGTTATTGGGATGATATTTTATATTAATCCTACTGTAATTTTTATGTTCATGTGATGAGATACCCTATTCTCTCTCATCAATCCATTTTGGAAGTTTTGATTGGCACCGTTAGGCTGCCGAACTTTCGTAAGAGATCTAACTTCTCTCTTTCTTTTTAAGTACTCTCCTTTATGTCACTTCTTTTAAGATCCTCTTTGTAATGTTGGCGGATGTTCTTTTATATTAATATTTCTGTAAATTTTATTGTAATGTGATGAGAGACCCTATTTCCTCTCATCAATCCATTTTGGAAGTTTTGAGTGGCGCCGTTAGGCTGCCGAATTTTCGTAAGGGATTTTTCATCTCACTTTTATTCCCATGAGATTTATGCTACATTTGCCACAAATTCCATTGAGTGGTGTTTGTACTGCCCATTATTCTACTCTTTGTGTAATATAATTTCGTTTATGAGTATTTACATCAATTATCTATTGTCCTTCTTTCATGGGGTGTATGTTTTGAAAGATACCCAAGTCGGTAAGGGAACCTTTCACCATCATCTTTTTAAAAGACTTCTTTTGTTGGGTCTTTTAATTTACATATTGTTATGTTGGGATATGTTCTCATACATCCTTATTGATGTAAATTTTATGTCCAAGTGATGATATACACTTTTTATCTCTCATCAACTCATTTTGATGTGATGCCGTTAGGCTGTCAAGGGAACTTTTTAACCCAATTTTGATCTCTTTGGGTTCAACTTGTAGACATTGAATATGTCATCCATTGAATATGTGTGAATGAACTTTTATTGTTTTACACTTAATATCCACTTATATTGGGTGTATATATATTTTTCACACATATTTTTGAGATTTATTTGTCCTTAATTTAAGGATACCTTCTTTATAAGGGATTTCATCACATTTGACATTTCTATTGAGGGTTCATTATTGTTATGCACCAATTCACTCTTATATGGTGTATATACTGTAATTTGGAGTATTATATCATGAATCCTTTTTTCTCATGATATTATAAAGTTCTGACTAAATTTTATTCCTCGATTATTGTATTCAAGTGTCTCTAATTTTGGTAGAACCCCTTTAACCAAAATATCATTTTAAATGTTTTAATTATTTATTCTTATTAATATCCATGTTTTCAAAATGGTTTTAAGGATTTATTTATATGGATATTAATGGTTTAAGATGTTAAAAGCTTCAAGGTGGTATGGGACACTTTGATTCAAAAATCTCTTTATTAAATGTTTTAAATGGTTTTGGAAATGGTTTCTTTTTGAATGGATTCATTATTTCAATATCCTAAAATGTTATATTGTGATTGAAATGTGGAAATGTTATGTTTCCTTTATTCATGTTTATGTGATACGATTATGTTATGGTTCTTGGGCATTGTTATGAAGAACAGGTGGTTCCGTGATAAACTAAGGGCGGGTGAGCCCGATATAGCTCTCCAATGCATTGGGTAATGCGAAGGAGTGAAACGTTAAGGTTTCTCCGAAGAGATTTAGGGAATATACTGTGATGGGTATTCTAAACGTAACCAAGAGGGTTACTCCCTACGTAAGAATGTTATGAATGCCTCAAGTTACCTTTATGTCTTATGTTTTCTATGATTTATTCATGATTTGATTTGCCTATGTTTTATGGGTAAAGTATGATTTCATTCTTATGTATATATGAACTCATGTTTCCTTTCCATATTTTTATAACCCTTACTGAGCTTTTTATGCTCATCCCAAGTTTTTGAAATGTTTTTCACAGGTCAAGGGAAAGGTACATGATGTGATGATAGTGTCGAGGATGTGTCAAGAAAGAATCCATGTTTCATTTTAAATATGTTTCCGTTGATGGGAATAATGAATACTGTCTTTTATGTAACCACTTTGTTTAAATGTGGAATATAATGAAAGTTTAATGATCTAATTCTCTAAAACTCTAAACCTGAAAAGATCCTCAATGTGTAATATTGTAATAACTCAAGATTTAGTAAGGTTTAAGGCTGGGGCCTTATAATAATACTCATATTGAGAGTTTTAATCTTCTCTTGAAGGATCCTATAAAAATAAAGGATTTTGAGATTCCTATTGGGACCATAAGTTGAAAAACGTGTAATAAGATTATAGGATAGATAAAATGGATATATTATCAAGAGTTATTCAAAGGTTATGTGTGGTTTGAAGTGGGTGGAAGTGAGCCACTTTTATAGGCGAAAAAGAGAGTCCTTCCTTAGAAATGAAAGTTAGGTGAGGGATAAAGATTAAATATCATGGGAGTTAGGTGAGTTAGGTAAGGAAAGGTTAGTGGGACATGTGGGTATAAATTTATGAACTAAAAAATGTATTCTATAAGTTATAAGTGTCAAGTTAATTTAGAAAAATTCAAGCCACTTGAAGTTACCCATTTTTACCCTCATTAACCTTGATTAAATATTTACTAGGGTAATTATTATTTTTTACTAAAAATATAAGATGAACCATATTACCAAATATCTATAATATAAATCCTAATTTTGAATTTATTTAATCTAATTAAATTTCTAAATATTATAATTTTTTTTTAAAACTAAACCATAAAATATATAGAAGAAATGTTTTTATAGAAAAATGTCTTTTTATACATTATGTGTTTTTATTCTTATTTTATATAAATTACTAATTAAATGAGTGTTAATATATTTATATATGTGTTTAAAATAATATTATAGAGTTCAGTTAAAATATATCAATTTAATTTACTTAGATAATAATTACATAATGTATACAAAAATTATTTTTTGAAAAATAACTATTTTACTATGGTAATTAATATTTACTTTTGTAACTTTTTTTTATTCTAAAAATAAAAATTATCTTATTAAAAAAAATTATATAATGATTAAAAAACTTAAAACCATTCTTTAGACTCAATTTCTGGAGTTTATAAATGTTAATTTTATTAAAAGCATGCATAACACATAAAAATAACTTTATGAAAAATATATCCTCTGTGTAAAAAATGAATTTATTCTTATTAGTTTCTCATTAATAACTATTTTATAATTTTTTATTTATTTTATTATGTACATTATTAATAAATTTCATTAAAATCATTATTTAGTATGGGTTAATTAAAAATACAAAAAATTTTAAAAAATAGTTCTTTGAAAAATATCACTTTTATATTAAATAATCTTCACCAAGCACCATTAAAATTAGTTATTTATATTCTAAAAACTTAATTTTATCAATATATTGATACTAAAATCTATTTAAATTTTATAAATACATAATATAATACTTTAATAATAATAATATGAAACACATAAAAATATTTTTATAAATAAAAATTATAATTAAACATTATATTTTTGTATCATTTTATTATTTGAGAATTATATTATTTTAAATTTGTTACTAATAATACATCAATTCAGTATACCTATCAGAAACATGTATATCTAATGATCGTATTTCCAATGACCATATTTCCCTTTATAATGACTATATTACCACTATTACTCCTTATAAATCTATCCCATTCCTACTTATTAAATTACACTTCTCATTCCCTTAATTTTTATTTTAGATTTCATAACATGCTATCTCCTTTGATGTTTTTATTCCTCATTTTTGGTTTAGTTATACTAATGGTGATCCTCAAGGGAAAATATGATCCAAGATATTTCCTAGTTGTAAATATATTATTATCTTCTATTTATTTTTACCTTTAAATTTATGTACTTTTAAGAGATGTAATCATCCATGATATTTAATAATCCATGGTATGTAATATTTAATTTCATGCACTTTTGTTTTAATGTTCTGCTATGAATTAATAAAGTGTTGTTATTTTGATTCATATCTTGCATGAATTATTTTCTAATCAAGTTTAATTATTTGAAAATAATAGAAAAAAATATTTTATAATTATCGACATATAATTTAAGTAAGAAACATTGGTCTTAAAACCTAGGGTGTTACGCCCCCCTAAATATATTGAGTCCTTGAAATTTTAATTTTTACCCACTAATGAAAATAGCTAAGGGTATCCATAAAATGGATATGAATTAATATATAATTTCTAATGAGATATCAATCTCATTAAGTTGGGTAAGGCTAGGAAACTCATCTTTTCTTTTATAATAGGAATATATTGATATTTTCATTGGTCTCAATTTTTTTTTGCCAAATATGCTTTCTTGGTTGCTTATATGACATAAGATTTTTTATAGACATACCTTTCATAGCTTAATGTTCACGATCATGTTTCCATCAAAATACTAAAACTAAAATGGTTATGAAAATATCCAATAAAATTAGAGTAAATGACCATATGAATACAAAAACTCAATCCTTATATTTCTTCTCTGATGAAACCTTCATTTCAACTGATGATACTTTCAGTTCAACTGTAATTGGATCAACCTATAACTCATTTAGTTTAAAGTAGTTTTTCCATGGTCATTTTACTATTAGGTTATATAACATACTAGTTATATATTAATTCATAAAATTATATTTAAATACTTTATAATGGTTTATAAAATTCATGTGAATCACCAAATCATATCCCTTGGTAGTGTCAAATCAGGTGTATAGTTAGGCCCACTTTTCATGCAATGAATGAAGATAGAGTTAATACCCAACCAACCTTTTTTAGGGTTATTACCCCTACGTGAATCTATATAATATCATATATCTACTTATTTTTATCTAGATATAGATTTCATTTCTAAGAATCCACAGACTCTATAATTCATAAAAAATTTATGATGTTTTTTCTATATTTAGGTTTAACCACATGGATTTTCACTAATTTTATATGGTATTAATCCCACAAAATAACTAAAATAATTCCAAAAAATAACTAAACTAATCCCCCTAAACCTTTTTTTGATACTAACTGAGGTGACCCAAGCTAAACATAAATATAAATTTACAATAATTCCATTATTTAAACATCACATCTCACAAATACGAAGACAACCCCAAAACCAAAAAGATTAGTATCATTAGATATTAGATATATAAAGATATTATTTTTCATAATTGATTCAACATATATCATAACAATTCTATGTTAGAATTAATTTTACACATAATCCTATATATAATTTCCTAGGGAAAAGAAAAACATAAGAAGGGGTGATCTCAAATGCTTAGTAAGAGAAAGTTATCATCAAGTAATAAAAGGTTTAGATCATAAGTATATGAGAAAACATGAACATTATATAAATATATGATAAAAAATAATATGGAACAATAATATTTTTCCATAAATCATAATACAAGGACACATAATCTCAAATGATCAAACATATACCATGACATAAGTATACAATATCACGAGACAACAATCATGAGTCATATAGCATAAAATATGCTTATAACATAGAAATTTGAAAAAACATGGAAGTTTAGAATAACAAGGAACTATGACACAAACCTAAGAATAGAGAATCATTACATTATGAGTAAAGAAAATCATACCCACCCTTTAAGTTTTGAGGAAATCCAATCATGCCCACCCATTAAAATGTGAACAAATCCAATCATGTTTACGCTCCATTATATCATAAGATATAAAACCTTAAATAATGAATTAGAGGGAGATATAGGACCCTGAAAATCAACATACATACATATGTGTTCCATATTAAATCAATCATATATTATATCATGAAAAATACATGGAAATAATATGGGTTTCGTAACATTTCCAATGGTATCATATAAAATGACTTAAAAAATTTATCACTTGATACTAGAAATTCAATAACCTAATATAAGTATTTCATAAAATAATTTAGACGGTCTTCCATAAAACCTAAATCCATTGGAGATTAATTTTTAGATTCAAAGAGGAAAATGGAAGCGAAACATAAAGAGACTTTAAAAAACATTTCTTAACATTTTCATAAAGAGATGATTTTTTATGTCACTTTCAAAAATAATTTTCAAGAAGGTAACATGATTTTTTAAATTAAACTTTAAAATAAATTCTAACAATTGATCCTTGGAAGGAAATAATGGTTAAGTCAATAAATGTGGAGTGGAAGATAAAATATATGATCATGAAAAGAAATGCCTTTTAATGATTTTAAAATATCATTATTGAAACCCAAATCCTTTAAAATAGTAATAAATATTCCTTTTAAAAAGTGTTATTAAGAAATATGATTTTAAAATGATATAATAAATTTTTGGGTTTCAAAATAATATCATAAAAAATTTGGGGAAATAGATAATATGTATATGTAAGATAAAGAGCCATTTGAAAGGATATAAATTCAACGTCATCTTTTTATGGAGAATGGAATCCATCAAAGAAGAATATTTTTGATATAAGAATGAAATTTCACTATATAAAAAGTGAAAGTACCATATGCAATAAATAACCAAAAAAATGAAAGTAACTTAGAATTTCATAGTCAAGGGAGAAAAACTATGACTCAATAAAAAGGAGTTTGAGTCGATAAAACCCTTACGGATTTGGAAACAATTGAATCAAAGTAATATGAAGGATGGATTCATGAATATACTTTTAAATCCCATGTAAGTAACTTTAAATATAATAATATAATCTAATGGGGTATTAAGTACATAATATAAAATAAGAATAAGTGCACGATATGAAAATATGCCTTAATGAAGGAAAATTAAGATGAAAACCTTGCAACTTTGGTTTCTTTTGAATTGAAAGCCCATGAAAGCCTGAAAATGAGATGGATTAGTAAATAAATTTAATTAAATGAAAATTATTATAAAAACACCAATAGGTTTTTATATACACCACAAAAAATTAAACAATTGGTAAATATGGAATATGTCTTAAAAAATGAAAATTGAGATGAGAAAACCCTTACCTTTACTCTCTAATTCCATGAAAGTGATTTAACCTCTCATAAAATAAACATAAAAAATTTAATAACTTATTTATGAAAATTATTCATATATATTACCTTTTCTACTCTTTAATTATAATAATTCATTATACATTTATTAGTTGGTTATTTTTTATTTTAATCATTAGATGTTTGTGATTTTGATTTTTTTACACGCTTTGTAATAATGATTTTGATCCCCATTATTTGATAACAAGTTCATAATTACAAGATAATTTAAGTTACTATAATATATTCTCTATAATAATTTACACAGTTATAATTCCAATCAATGATATTTTTATTTATGATTGTTGAAGATGAAACTAGTGATGAGATTGTTTCAGTAATTTTTAACAAATGAAAGGTGATATATTAATAATGAGTTAAATATTAATATTATCATTACATAATAAAAATAAATAATTATTTACATATTAATATCATATTATTCTAGTAATTAAGTTTCCATATCCACCCATGAAAAAAAATTTATAGCATTATTCATGTAGGTGGTTAAACCGACCCAAACAAGAACATGTTATAACCAATGGATGAGTATGAAAGTGGTTTGATTATAATATCATAATTACAAAAGAATAGTTATTTTATTTAGATTTTATAAAAAATTTAAATCATAATATATAATAGGTATATTTTTATTTTAAGATAGGAATCTATTATTTACAAATAAGAAATCATTTTTTCTCCTGGTATGCTCGTTTTGGGCGGTTAAATTTGCAATGATCACTTATTGTTAATATTACTAATATAATTCCTAATTTATATTTATAAAATATTAATCATTTAATAAATATCATATATATTCATTAAATTAATTTTTATAACCATTCATGAAATAAAATGATGAAAAATGAAATACGTCGTTCATGGAGGTGGTAGTCCGCATGTAACACGAGCGATATTTTAATTTTTTTATTGGATGGGAGGTAGATAAATAATGGGTTTTTTTATTAATATAATAAAATTTTAGTATACTAATTATATTAATTTCATTATATTAGTATGGTTATAATAGTTTCGTAAGAGGGGTGAATGAGAAAAATAGAGAAGAGAAAGTTAAGAGAGGATAATAATCATGTTAAGGGTTTGAATATTTTCTTGAAGGATTTTTTTTATAAATAGATAATTTAGGGATTATTCTTGTGATTATAAGTTTAAAAATGTAAAAAACGATTCTAGTAGACATAAAATGGGTATAATTTTAAGTCTAATTCTAAGGGTAAGTGTGGTTTGAAGTGGGTGAAAGTGAGATCCTTTTATAGGTGAAAAAGAGGGGCTTTCCCTTGGAAATGAAATTAGGTGAGGGGTAAATATGTTGTCTGTTATACATGTGGCTATGAATTTATAACCTATAAAAGTTATTATAAAAGGTTTAATTATATTTAATTTAGAAAAATTCAAGATACTTTATGTTACCCATTTTTACCCTTATTAAACTTGATTAAATATTTTTTCATGGTAATTATTTTTTTACTAAAAATATAATATAACCCCTATTACTAAATTTTAATGTGATGAATCAGAATTTGGACTCCATTTAATATAATTAAATTTATAAATATGATAAAATTAACTTTTAAACTAGAACATAAGATATATAGAAAAAAATGTTTTTGTAGAAAAATATATTTTTATACAATAAGTGTTTTTATCATTATTTTATATCAATTAATAATTAAATGACTGTTAATATATATATATATATATATATATTTAAAAATCATATTAGGGCCATAATTTAAAATATATAAATTTAATTTACTTGGATAATAATTACACAATGTTTATAAATACAATCGTTTGAAATATAACCATTTTACCATGGTCACTAATATTTACTTTGGTAACATTTTTATGTTAAAAATGAAAATAATATTATTAATAAATTTGGATATGATAATTAAATATATTAAATCCATTTTATTAGACTTAATTTATAGAATTTATAAAAACTAATTTTAATATAAGCCAGTATAACACATAAAAATAATTTTATTAAAAATATATCTTTTAAGCATAAAATGAATATATTATTATTAGTTTCCAAGAAATAACTATTAGACGAATTTAAATTTATTTTATTGAATATATTATCAATAAAATTCTTGAAAATCATTCTTTAGTATATATTAATTAAAAATACCCAACACTTTAAAAACAGTTATTTGAAAAATATCACTTTTATATTAAATAATCTTCACCAAGTACCATTAAAATAAATTATTTATATTATAAAAAGATAATTTATCAATCCATTGATATTAAAAATATTTATTTTAATTTATAAATACATCATACCATAATTTAACAATGATAACATGAAAGACATAAAAATATTTTTATAAATAAATATTTTAATTAAATATTATATTTTTGTTTAATTTTATTATTTATGAATTATATTATTTTAAAATTTCAACTAAAAAAACAAGAATTCAGCATACCTATCAGATACATGTATATCCAATGACCATATTTCCATTAATCATATTTTCAATGACCACATTTCTCTTTATAATGACTATATTACCACTATTACCCCTATAAATTCATTTTATTCTTACCTATTAAATTTCACTTCTCATTCCCATTATTTTCATTTTAGATTCTAAAAATTGATTTCTCCTATGATGTTATTAATTATTATTATTGGTTTAGTTCTACTAATGGTGATCCTCAAGGTTGAAGATGATCAAGAGGATTTCCTAGTTGTAAAGATATTATTCTTTTATATTTATTTTCACCTTTTAATTTATGCACTTTTAAGAGATGTAATCATCCTTGGTATGTAATAATCCATGGTATTCAATACTCATTTTCATGTAATTTTGCTATAATGTTCCACTATGAATGAATAAAGTGTTGTTAGTTGGATTCATATCTTGTATGACTTATTTCCTAACCAGGATTAATTATTTTGAAAGAACAGAAAAATATATTTTAGAATTATAAACATATAATTTAAAGAGGGAAAATAGGACCTAAAACCTATGGTATTATAGGATTACTAACCATAACAGGTGATGGTGAGAGGATACTATGCCTAGATGTTTTTCCTAGTAGAGTTGTTAGTTACCAAGAATGTATTTAAAAATGAAGATTGATCCCTATCATTAGATGAATATAGATAAAGATGATAATCATTCTCACATCACTTCATGCCATCTCTCTGTCATTGAAATCAGGGCTACCAAAATTATTTACATAGAAAACCACTCATGGAGGAATATTAATATATCTAATTTTTGTCCCAAATAGAGAAATGGGGTATGCAAATGGTCTTAGTAGAGGTACACAACATGTGCCTTAAGGTACACAACATGCAGCCCTCAATCAGAAGCTTGTCCATGTTATGTCACCCAATATGGATTTTAAGGGTCCTACCACAGAGTGTGTGGGATAATAATCACTATGTGTAGTACCCAGGGAGGTAATAAACATGTACCTTAGTTTCCCATGTCTTTTAAAACTGAATTACACACAATTTTCCTCAATCATACATGGCATGTGACTTTAGATGGTCACTCAACATCTCTTATAGAAGAACCTAAGTTTTGTTCCTCCACAAGTACATGATGTGTGGGGTCATCCCACATGGTGTTTTGGGCTAAATGACCACCTAGGAATGTAATTCCTATACAATCCATGCACTCAGTTAAGGTTATATGATGTTTTAGTCAATCACACAACATGTGATATTTAACTTAGAGAGAAACCCAATTCACCATATCTTCTGAAGTACACAAAATGTGTTCTTCTGAACTACACACCTTATAGGTGGGTTTTACAAACCAGATTAAACTCAAAACTCGAAATATTCATTGTTTCCATCGATTTTTCCTATAAACTCACCCAAAACCTCATAGATTTCACTGAACATGGAGATTATTCCACCAAATATTGAATTTTGACCATTGGTTTCTAGGAATGAAATCCTACATTTAATGCCATCATTCGTGCACATCACCCCTTAGGAAACTACCTAAACCATTCACCCACTTAATGTTTCCAACATTGTATATGGTTCTCCCTTTCACTAAAAAATTCTATATTTAATCCAAAATTAACAAACTTAGGTCCTATATTCAATCACACAATGTAATTAGTTCAAAAAATTGTTGAACCACCATCCAAATAAAAGGCTAGTGGCGAACGCACAAAAATTAGAGGGAGAAATACAATAAACCAGAAAAGTGAATAACTTTGATGTCCATGTAAATCTATTAATTTTCCTCGATTGTGAATAATGAAGAGGAAATAGAACAAAACAATTTCAATGGTCAAATAATTCAAAATCAAAGTTCATAAAATCTTTTAAATTGACACGGCCATGCAAAGACTAAGAAATCAGTTGGATAATACTAATTAATGCTCAAATAATGACATATAATGAATAAAATCCCAAATAATATTTCCCTACCTCATGATTGGATCATTATTTGGTGAATAATGAGCATGTGGAAATTACATTAGTGATTTCCAATGAATTCCTTATTGCTAGATATTTCCCCTCGATTCCCACACTGAGAGTTATTACTATGATGACCCTCTCAATTATCTCTGGGTTATGTGGATAAACTGAGATAATTACTATCACATGGCCCGATGCGAGTGAAACTTATATCACGCCTAAGGTAAAACCCACATTTCAGACTAAATTTGGGTCTTGGTTTTCCCATCCAAGGTTCTATTAAAAATATACAACATTATTTTTGAAAATTTTCATGTGAAATTCATTGAATATTTTATATAATTCATACATTCAATATTGGGGATCCTACAACTCCTACTGTCCATGAAAATATTGAAATTGAATTAATTGGAATTCTTATAAAAATATGAAGGATCTAATAATAAAAATAGGTGTCATTACAAAATTCCTTTATAAGCCTCTAATTGGGGTACGATTACAGGTCACTTCTCCAGGGTACTCCTTCCTGAGTCTAAGTAAACATATCCTCTCAGTAACCCAACCCATATTCTAAGTATGAATGTCCTCTTCAAAACCCATCCCAAAGTATAAGTATGTAATTTTCTGCTAGGAATGGTTTTTTTATTTGACTATAAGATATACTCTCATAAAATCAACCCATATTTAAAATATATTGTGTACTATAAGGATAATTTACCAGAATTCTAAGAAAGTACCTCTCTAACACTGTCTATCAAGTCATAGTAAAATTATATATTGTGTCCACATATTACAAAATTACTTTACAAGATTAACCCATCATCCATCCAAATTCATAAAATAATCACAAGATTAACATATAATAATATCACATTAATCACATTAAACACGACACAACTATAAGTAATTAGTAAAAATTATTAGTTAATTCAAAATAAAAAAGGAACATACCATATCAACTGGTCAATTATAGTCATATTAATCCTCAATTAAGACAAAAAATATCATAATCAAATTTTCATCATTTATTATATAACCCATTAACTCAAAAAATCACAATTTCTCATTTAAATCACAATACAATATTTTATATAAATTCTTAATTCAATATTTTCTCAATTATACCATTCCAATATTCCAATAGAAGTATTTCAACATTATTTTAAATCAATAAAATATTTAAATCTAATTTATATCATGAAAATCCACATAATCACACACACACACATTTCATCCTTATTTTACTTGAGATATTATAAAACTATTGAACCATCAGTCACAATCAAATTAAAAATTATTTTAAATATTTTTAATTTTATTTAATAGTTTCCCCAGAACCATAAAAATACTTCATGAATGTTGGGTCCATGTATTCCTAGACTCACATCATACAATCACACCAAACAAGAACCTCAACAACACATATTAGTGACTCAAGTTCACCGATCATATATGTTAACCAATGTATCTCTGTCAAATATTACATGATGAAACAATCAAGTTTCACTTATTCTATGAAATCAAAAGATATTTTCTATAAATTAATTTTTATTTACATAATCCAAGAAATCATTTTAGAAGAATAAATATGATTTTGGATTAACTTTAGTTTTCTATCATCGCATCATTATCATAGATTAAACTTTAATTTATAGTTAAGATATCTCATTAGAAGAATGGAGGAGGAAGAAAAATAAGGAGAGGGAAAATGGGTTTTCTATCTGTGAGGGGTGGAAAAGGCTTAGATACCATTTTTTATAAGCCTCATATAAGACCCAAATTTTTTATGCACTATTTTAATCTACATTTTAATAAATTTTGTTTGAGAAAATAAGAAAAAAATTATGGATTTAGAAAATTCATTATTTTTTCAAATGACTTATAAACAATGCTATTTTTAGTAGAAATTATGCAGGTTTCAGATTTTTAACTGTTGATATTAGATGATTTATGTGAATTATTTATAAAATATGATAAAATTATGATATAATTGATTTTTTTCTTAATGTTTGACTCATCAGTAGGAAAAAACAGAGTATTAATGTCCAGTGGGGTTATTACAGTTTTTGGTTATGTTGATATGGAAATTAGATAACTTATTGATGGATTTTGTGGTTATTCTATCAGGATCACCATGATGGAATGATGTATTTTGAGTACTTTTGGTTTGGATTATGATTTTATCACATTTCTAATCCATTCAAGAGATGTTTTTGGTTAAATATTTGGGTCAATTGTACATTAAGGAAGTGGTTAAAAGTCACGGGGTTTTTAAATATATTATATCAAATCAGGATCCACATTTTACTTAAAAGTTTAATAAGGGGATTCAGAATTCTATGAGTACTCATCTCAAGATGATTATGGATTATCATCCTCAGAAGGATGGGTAATCAGAATAAACTATACAAATTCTATAAGATATAATTTAATCATGTGTAATGGACTTTGAGAGATTGTAGGAGGGTCATATTATTTTGGTATAATTCACTTATAATAAAAATTACCAACCATTGATTTTTATAAATCCTTCTAAAGCAGTGTATGGTATGTCATTCTGACCAATGGTTTATTTGGTTGATATGTGAGAGAAGGATATCCAAGTATATAGTCTAGTATAAAATATGATTAATCATGTTTAGTTGTTTAGGAAGATAATAATAATGAATTTAAGCTAAAATAAATCACATGTGGATCATCATTGATGACATTTGGAGTTTTTAGTTGGAGTTCATGTATTGTTATGAGTGTCACTTGTTGTCTAGAGTAGAATAACAAGACAGGGTGAATTTCATTTTAAAATTAAAATAATAAATTTCAATGGTGCTATAAAAAATATGGAGATATCATGAAAGCATTATATATTATAAAATTAAATCATAGTGAAAATAAAAATATTAATATATTTTTTATAGTGAAAAAGTAAATGCAGAAATTTAAAAGGAAAACACAATTTGATAAAGGAGTTTGGTAATAGAACATGAAGTGCTCCTACATCTCGTACCCTCAAGAAGTCTTGAGAGTTTTATATTTAACCTCTTGGTTTTAATGGAGATAAAATAAAATAAATAAATGAAACCCTTGGTTTCAATAGGAACTAAAAACCAGACAAAGATACCCTTACTTTTTATATGAAGAAGCAAGAGAGTAAGTGAACCCTTGATTTTGAATGAAAAAACAGGAAACAAAAAATGAGGAGGAAGAAAAGTTATTATTTTTTTATAAACCCCATTAAAATACAATCTTTACTCTAAAAAAATAAGATGAAATAAGGAAAGATTGATATAGAACACAATTATGAGAGATAAGGGGTAATAAATAGAAAGTACAAAGGATCAAGAGAATATTAATAAAGAGGGAAAAAATAAAGATAAAACAAATAAGCTTATTGGAACTTAATGATTATCGATGATTATCAAACCTTTAAATGGTTCTTGTTGTTGTTATCATTTTACATTGATGAATGTGCACTTGATATTCTTTGAAAACAGATGATAAAGATTTGAACTTTGAGGCTCTTTGAAGATTGGTAAGAAATCCTTAATCATAGGTGATAACAAAGCATTTCCTTGGATCCATGCTTTGTCTGGATGATGATTAATTCTTCCCAATACCTCTATTTATATCCTTATAGGGCTTTAGGGTGGTCTAAGGTCGACCTATACTTTAATTAGCTAAGAATATTTTTTTGACCATTATTTAATAATCCTCAAAAGGTTCTGGAATAACACTACCAGATAGATTCCTGATACCACCAGATAGTCAGTGTGCAAGGTAGTATAAAAGGTGTTTGTAAATCTCCATCAGCTAGCCAGTGCACCTCAATCAGGTAGCTAGTGGAGTGATATAGTCTAAAGGTGATTTTGTTTGTTCTATTGGCTAGTCGGTGCACTCCTAGAAGCTAGATTATTCTTCACTATAGTGTGTGACTAGGAAATTGTCCTTTAAGATGAATTTTAATATCTATTTATTCTAGTTACCTTCCTGTCACTATAATTCAAAAAAACACTAAAAAACACTTTAAATGAGTTAGAAAAAATCACCATATTTTTGTCATTTAAAAAAATTTCATAGTCAATAATCTCACACTTTTTGATGATAAAAAACACTTAATATAGAAATAAAGATAAGAAATAGTGAAAAGATAAAAAGGAAGGAGTTACCAAATTTTCATGAAATCATATCTTCCAGTTTATAAATCAATTCTCCTATTTTTTGAAACTATTATATTCTCACCAATTTGATGTATGAAACTTTGAAACAAAGTTCTACCCCTTGAAGAAACACTACTCTAACTTCCATATATTCTTTTTACCTTTTCTTATATCCCAAAAAATTATCCGCCTTTGTGATTATCAAAAGGAAACTTACAAATCATCGGAGGTTATAGAAAAAGGTTATACAGAATATAAAATTTGATGAAAATAAAATTATCATAACATGACTTCATTTAAATAGGTAAAATAAATTAATAACTATAATCCATTTAGATATTAACAATTAGGCTCATTCTTAAAATAAGTCAAATACATGAACAAAAACTCCTTCAAAATAGAAACGTTTGAAAACAAAAATCTTTAAAACATGTATAAATATATCAAAATTATTATAAAATATTTTCAAATAATTAAGAAGATTATACCATGATATATAAATTTAAAACATTCTTATATAAGTATGTAATGAAATTGATGGATAATTTAAAAACTCCCATATAAAAAAATATAGCATATAAAAACAAGATAATTCCTAAATTTTACAATATTTCTAACTCTAGGGATTTTCCTTTATTTTATAGCCACCATATGATATGATAATGAATCTCTATGGTGTATCCCTATAATATATCAAACACGAGTTCCTTTTGGTACCATATTTTGGATCCGATAATGTTAGAACAAATTATTAGGGTATTGGAACAAATTTAGGTCTACAAATATTGGTAAGTAAAGATTTAGAAATCCAAACTTGTTTGTTATGATATTTTTTATGAGTCAAATGATATTAAATATGAATATATTTAGGTCTTTTATATATATAATTTTTATAATTTCACTCGTAAATTAAATTCCTAGTTTTATAACAATAATTACAAAACTTATTTTGTGAAATGCATTTTATAAAATTATTATATTTGGATGAACTAGAATTATTAGAAAAACCAAATCCATGGAAATTTTTTATATGATTTTGAGAAATAATAATCATTTCAATATATTGATCACTATGGGTTAATTGATTGAGAGTTTTTTATGATCTATGATTTTGGATTCTAAACGCTCAAAAATTAGTTGTTCTTGTAATTTCAAAACCAAATCATATTTTTCTTTGGAAATAAAATAATTTTCTTTAAAATTTGATCTTTTTATTTAAGAACATGTTTGTATTTATTTATAATTTCTTCATATTTATAAATTAATTATTTAAAAAAATTATCAAGTTCATTTTTTTGATAGTAAGAGAAGAAAGAAGATGATTAATAAAAATAAGATAAGGAATGAAAAGGAGAGTGAGAAATAGGATAAATAACCTCATTACCTACCTTTATATGAGCTATGAGGAATTTAGGAAATAATTTTCTTGATGAGGATGAGTCAAGGGAGTCTTTATTAGCACTCTAGGTTGAGACCTTAATGTATTTCTTTTGTTTATTATTTTCTTTCAACTTATTTTTGCAGATAAGAAATTCTTGTCTAATATAAACCTTCTTATTTTATTCATAACATGTTACATATAGTGCTTAAATTTGATTTTTCTTTTTAGAATGATGGAAATGTTTCTTCTTTTTGTTTAATTTTTCAATATCTTGGTTAGGAATTCAATCTCAGATTCATTATCAGATGAATTATCATTATCAATAGTTTTTAAAGGATTTTTTATTTTGGATTATTTGGTTTCCTTTAATTATTTATCATCTTGTCTCTTCAGAGTTATTTTTCATTTCATGAGATATCTGATAATTTCTTTAAATTATATTTTATTAATGTCCTTTTCTTCTTGTATAACCATGAATTTGGATTCCAAATTGCTTGGTAGGACCTATAGTACATTTTCACTAAAATTTACATTGAAAATTCATCAACAATAGAATTTCAACCATTGTAAATGTTATTAAACTACATAAATATATTGGAAATGTATTCATTTGGGTACAAATAAAATATTTTAAATTATTTCCTATACATGACTAATCTAGCCAGTGCACCTCCACTAGGTAGTCGGTGGAGTACTGTAGGCTAAAGGTTGTTCTGTTTATTTTATCGGTTGACCGGTGCACTCCTAGAGATTAGTCAATAATTCACTATTATGCGTGACTAAGAAATGGTCCTTTAAGTCTACTTTGAATATCTATTTAGATTATTTTTTTTCTTATCACTATAACTCAACAAAAACACTAGAAACAAACATGAAATGAGTTAGAAAAAAATTAGAGTGTTTGTGATCATTAAAACAACTATAAGAATCAACATATCCTCAATTAAATATCACTTGAAATTTTTGAAAAATTATTTGGAAATTCATGATGTTTTTTATGTTTCTAGGTTGAGAAGGTATTAACTATATTTATCCCATGTATTGTATTGGAAAATTATTGATCAATCAATGTTTGATCACTATTATTCAATCAATTCCCTAGTATTTTATGCATTAATTAAATCCTTTTATTATTATATAAATTTTTCCTTGAAGAGACCCCTCTCATCAATGAGAATAACTCACCGAGAAATTTCCTCTATGTGATGCCCCTTATAGATTGATGGTTATTGAACACCTTTATTTTTAAATTCCAATATTGGGAAGGGAAGTAAATTGATAGGGTCCTTGGGATGTTGATATGACTTTAAAATTTAAATGGAATCATATTTAGTATTTTGGGGTAATTATAGACCCTTTAAATTAGAATATTTATTAAAGTAAATCAATTGAACATTTCAATTCCCTAAGAAACCCATGAATTCAAAGGTGATTTTTTACACATATATGTTCAATGATCCAACTAAATAGTGGATGGGGACCATCATGGAATAGAAATTAATAAAAATACTTACCTTGGAGGAGTTTTTGAATCTATTAAAATAATATTATTATCCTAAAATTTTGAAGAAAGCAAGGGATTATGAATTTATTAATATTTATAAGGAATAATAGTCAGTGATTGAGTATGTAGGTTGTAATGACCCAAACATTTGTTAATGAAAATAAATCTTGATCTAATTAAATGTCTTAATATGTGACATGGTTATACAACATATGCACTTTTTTTTTATGTTTCTGTATTTTAAAATACCGTTATGAATTGTGACCATTTCTAATATAGCCGTTGAACAGTGATCACATGATTAGTATAAATATAGTGCTTTAACAAATCCAATTTACTCAGACAAAGGAACCAATGACCTCATATAGAAGGCTTGCCCTGTACGAAGCCCATTTATCTGACCTCATAAAGGAGGTGACATCATCGGTCTTCTCTCTTGACCAAGCCCAAAACGATCTTAAACACATTAAGCTTGAGAGGAATTGACTATGGGAGAAATGGAAGTTGATAGAGATTACCACCCGAGCGATGTTATCCAAGCCACCCCAAGAGTCTATCACCATTGCACACCTTACCCTTCGGTCTTATGCAGGTTTTATAAGGGGTTATGTAACAAGATCCTAGTACTATTATTATGTACATTATTTTTGTATATAATAAAGAATATACTTTCATTTTATTATTGTTACTTTGTAAATTGTTTTTAAAGCACAAATAGTATTTTTAGTTAATATTCAACTAAGAAATATATTTTGATGAATTACTAGATTTTTTAATTAAATAATATTTTTAATAAAATATTATTATTATTAAATTACTTTTTATTAAATATAAATGATCATATAATTTTATTGTAATTTTTATTAAGGTTTGAAATCCATTTTTGTCAAAACCCATGAATATTTGATAAATGTCGGTTTTTATTTTAAAAGTGAAAATTAATATATTTAGAAAATTATTTAGATAAAATGAATATTATTTATGGAATCAGGATGTTGAAATTATCCAAAAGTGAAATTTTCATAATTTTCTGAGACAATCAAATTTTTTGGGTAAAAAATTAAATACCGTTTAAATATATAATGTGTTTTATGACATCATAATGAACCAATAGTGACTTAATAAAATATTATAAACATTATGTTATGCCAATATATGTTTTATCACTAAAATAATGTGATTTTTTCTTTCTTTTTATTTATTTTACAAAGATTTAGTGGACCCTTCAAGAATTATAAAACATTTTAGCTTTTTAAATTGTTTTCCTTGAGAGGGTGACTCAACTTCACATAGAAAACCCTATTATTTTAAGAATTTAGGACATTGGCCTAATAAAATATTGTTTTCAACTCCCCTTTTTCAAAATCCATGGGCAAAAACCATGGTCTGGTTTGTGGTTTTGATTAGTTTAATGTGAGGTGTCCCAAACCAAAATAATAAAGAATTCCTTTTCCTTTTCTATATAAACCCACCCAAGCTCTAACTTCCTCCTCACTCAAAGCCTTTGGAGTTCATCCAAACTCTACCCTCATCTCTCTAAAATCCTCCAAAGGTTCCCCAATCTCCCTATAATCCTCTCTCAAGCCTCTCCCAAGACTTTGGGATCACACTTCCAAGTAAGGGATTTCTTCCTTTCTCATTGTTTTCTAATTTGATTTAAGTTATTATGCCCTTTTATTTTTAATTATAAATGTTGAGGTATGATTTGGAACCTTCCTTATACTTCCATATTTATGTTTGAGTGGAGATACCCATTTCTCTCTCATTAAATACCTCCCATGTACACGCGTTACTATGCCGAAATTCCGAAAGGAATTTCTCTCTCCTCATTTACATTCAAGAAATTATTTTGAAATGTGAATATAAATTCCATTACATATGTTGGGACATGTATCTATGTGACAACCTTTCTGTCTATTTCATGTATATATGATGATACACCCTTTTCTCTCTTATCAACCATTTTTATGAATTCTTACGTCACACCGTTATGCTGCTGAAATAGCACCGATTTTCCAAGCCAATGTCATTGTATAGTGAATACCATACCCATTTATCTATCAAGGGTATTCACCTTTATGCACATTTATTTATTGTTTAAATATTTTCATGTGTGTATTCCACATTCCTTTATCTTTTAATAAATTATGATGTTGAATGATTCCTTTTTGTATGATCCATGTGGCACACTTATTCATGAAATGAAATGTTTAAGAAGAGGGCGCCCTGATAGCGCTCCAATGCATTGGGTAAAGTATAGTATCATAATACGTCATGTGCAATGAGTGTTGTATCATGCTAATTCAAGTGAAATTAGGGGTTACTCGTGCTTCATGTTCAATGAGGGTTTACTCATGCTCCATGTACAATGAGCCTTGGCTCATGCTAATTCAATGTTAAGTGTAGTTTCCACATCTTCATGTTATGATTATCATGATTTATCATGCCTTTATGTTCATGTTACTATTGTGCTCTATTTATATGACTATTTTCTAACATGTATTGTTTTACTCATGCTATTCCATGTTTATTCCCTTTCTGTGCTTTATAGCTCACCCGTTTCTTATAAATGTCCTCAGGTTATCCCATGCAATGCTAAGTACGAGGGAATGTAGTGGTCATGTAAAGGAAATTTTCAATAAATATGTTGTGTTTTATGTTATAAGTTGTTATGTAATATTACTAATCCCCAAAGACACTATAACTCTCAATCTTCCATGTTTTATCAAGTGAAGGTTTTATGTAATAAATCATGTTTAAGTATGTAATAAAGAGCAGGGTTGTTATAGTTGGTATCAGAGGATAGGTTTAGTTATTTTTGGGATTAGGATTAGAAAACCCTATTAAAGCCTTATAGACAAGACTAAGTATAATAAAAACACCCCTAATTTTTTGTGAGTATTGAGTAAGTGGTTTATCAAGAAAATAAATCTCTTTCTAGATATGAGTAGGTAGAGGAAGATCTAGAACAGATGTATCCTAGGGGTAAAACCCAAAAACACCGCTTTGAGCTAGACTCAAACGGGAACTGGTGCATGAAAATGGGCCTTAATTCACTCTTGGTTATGAAACTCCCAGGGGATATGCTTTGGTAAATTCATAAGCTTAGTATGTACTATTATAATGGGAATAAAAAAATGCCCCTAGGAATATATGTTAGAAAGTAGATCATGTATAACATTGATTAAATACTATAGATTCGTAAGTTAAGGAAATAAAAGTAATTTATAAGTCATACTTTTTTTATTTGGATTAATTTTTATGTGTTACCCCTAAAATTCCTTTTATTCTATCCAATGGTCGGTAATGGGAGGACTCGGGCTAACAACTGATGTGAAGATCAATGCGATGATTGTTCTAATGAGATTCCCAATCCGATGGGAGTGGGAATCACAAAATTTGTCATGTTACTCTCTCAATTAACTCAAGATTTGAATAAAAACATGGGTCAAGAGGAAATTTCAACCCCCCAAGAAATAACAAGTTGCAATCGAGATCTTCATGAGATAAATGCCTATGACTTTTAATGGATCATCTGATCCCTCAATCACCAAACAATGGATCAACTCCATTGAAAAGATCTTCTTCATACTTCAATGTTAAGAAAAAGAAAAGGTTATCCTATATGCTTATCATATGGAGGGTAAAGCCGATCAATGGTGGAAATTGATCAAAAATATGAAGCCTGAGGAGGATATTGAGGTGTTGGAATGAAAGGATTTTCAGAAGATGTTTTTTGATAAATATTTTCCGTGCACCCTCCAGCTTAATATGGAAAGGGACTTCATTGCCCTCTAGAAAAAAGATGACGAATCTATCGGAGCGTATGAGGAAAACTTCAAAAGTCTTGCACGATATGCTTCTGGCTTTTTCATTACCCCTGAATGCAAGGTTGACTGCTTCTTTGGTGGGATGAAACCTAGCCTGCAGAAATCCCTAGCGATCCATGACTTCGACAGCTATGAGGAAATTTCCCGATGTTCCCTCAAGGTCGAAATAGAGATCGGCGAATCTCATGGGCATCATTGGGATAATAAGAGTAAGGTGGACTTCAATTCTATTGGTTCGATGGATAAATCCAACGGTGCTAAGAAAATACAACACCCCACTTGCCAAAGGTACAGAAAGAAGCAACTTAGAAATTGCCTGAAGTGGATGAGGAAATGATTTAGGTGTGGAAGGGAAGGGCACCTAGCCATTATCTGCCGACAAGAAAAACCCATGGGTGAAAAAGAGGAGAGAAACACTCCATTCGAACCTCAACTCATTGTTCATTGCTACAATTGAAAAGAACTAGCACACCTTTCAAATTAGTTCCCTAAGCCAAGGGTTTTTGGAGGCAACCAACAACCTCCAAGGCAGAAAGGGTGAGATTTTTCCATCACTACCGCCGAAGTGAACCCCAAAAAAGAAGTGGTGACATGTATGCTAGTTATTCATTCAAGAATAGCGAATGTACTTTTTGATTCAGGTTCTACGCATTCTTTTATATCCCAAAAGTTTAGTAAAACAATCCCAACACCACCAAAAATCATGGAAGTAAAGATGTCGGTGAGTACGATAAATGGGGAAATCATTGCATCCCATGAATATAAATCCTCCCCTATCATAATCTGTGGATTTAACTTTCTGAAGAACCTTGTAATACTCCCTCTGGTGGAATTTGATGTAATTATCATCATGGATTGACTTTCCTTTTATAGAGCCAATATAAATTTCCATGAGAGGGAAATCACTCTTCATGTGGGGAATCGACCTCTGATTATGTACAAGTGCAAGGAGGAGGATGAATATTATTTAGCTCTATAATATAAAGCATGGATATTACAGCCCTATGAGCATGCGTATCTGGATCAGATGATTGAGTATAAGGAGGAAACTATCTTTGAGGACATGCCTATTGTGAGGGAATTCACTGAAGTTTTTCCTGAGGAATTTCCTGGTCTTCCTCCTAGAAGAGATGTTGAATTCTCAATTGATCTTATACTTGGGGTGTTGCCAATATCCAAGACTCCATATAGAATGGTAGTTGTGAAGATTGACGAGCTGAAGAAATAACTACAAGAGAATCTGGATAAGGGTTTTATACTCCCAAGTGCTTGACCATGGGGTGCACCAGTCCTCTTCGTTAAGAAGAAGGATGGGTGAATGTGCCTTTGCATCGATTATCGCGAGCTTAACAAAATCATGAAAAAGAAAAAGTATCCTCTCCCATGAATTGATGACTTGTTCGATCAGCTGTGTAGAGCACAATACTTCTCCAAGGGGGATTTGTAGTCGGGATATTATCAAGTAAGGGTGAAGAAGGAAGATATCCCCAAGACTGCTTTTCGCACAATATATGGGCACTACGAATTCATAGTAATGCCTTTTAGACTCACTAATTCTCCAAAAATCTCCATGGACTTGATGAATAGAGTCTTTAGATATTACCTCAACAAATTTGTGGTGGTCTTTATAGATGATATTCTAATATACTTTAAAACCAAGGAGGATCATGAGGAGAATCTAAGAACTATACTAGAGACCTTGTGAAAGGAGAAGCTCTATTCAAATTAAAACAAGTGTGAGTTCTGTTTGAAGGAGGTCTCATTCTTGGGCCATATCATCACAAGCAATGAGATATCTATGGATCCCTCCAAGATAGATGCAATAGAGGGATAGCCGAGGCCAACATCGGTAATAGATATCTGTAGATTTTTGGGGTTAGCTGGATATTATCGATGATTTGTGAGAAATTTCTCATGATTGTCCAACCCTTTTACCAAACTAACTCAGAAGGTAGTAAAGTTTTCTTGGAGTCATGAATGTGAAGAAAGCTTCAAGGAGTTGAAAAGGAAGCTTATCACTGTGCCCGTGCTCACTTTACCCACAAGTGGGAATTTTTTTGTGGTATTTAGTGATGATTCGAAGAAGGGAATGGGATGTGTATTGATGAAAAATGACAAATTCATTGCCTATACTTCAAGGCAATTGAAATTTAATGAGAAAAACTATCCAAAAAATGACCTCAAGTTGGCTGCAGTGATCTTCGCTTTGAAAATTTGACACCATTATCTATTTGGGGAGAAGTGTGAAATATATATGGACCACAAAAGACTCAAGTATATATTCGCACATAAAGAGTTGAATATGCACCAACAAATATGGTTAGATCTGATCAAAGACTATGACTGCTCAATCCAATACCACCCTAGGAAAGAAAACAAAGTGGCATATGCTCTAAGTAGAAAGGATCCAACAATTATATCATTAATGAAAATTGAAAAGGATCCAATCTTCTTGGATTTGATGAATATGGACATGGGAATCATAAATAAGGGAACATCATCAATCCTTTCACAAATGATTTATGAACTGCCTCTTTTGGAAAGGTTAAAGGATGATCAAACAGATGATGTGGGAATTCAGAAGAAATTGGAAGCTATCTGAAAAGGGAAATCCTCGGAGTTCAATGTTAATGAAGAAGGAATTGTGAGATTTGGGAAAAGAATATGTGTTCCATCAAGTCCATAGCTGAGGAAGGAAATTTTGGATGATGCACATAGTTCAAACTTCTCTATTCACCCAGGAAACACAAAGATGTATTGAGATCCTCGAGATCATTATTGGTGGGATAATATGAAGAAGGAGATCGCTGAGTATACATAAAAGTGACTGGTGTGTCAGCAAGTGAAGGCAGAGAGGCAGAAGTCTAAGGGGATGATGCAACCATTTCCCATACCAGTATGGAAATGGGAGAACATCACCATGGACTTTTTCACCAGAATTTTGAAGACATCTAAAGGAAATAATACAATCTAGGTTGTTGTGTATCATCTTACAAAAGGTACACACTTCATTTCTATTCGGGAGGATTTCTCATTGGATCAAATGGCATAGATATATATTAGGGAAGTGGTAAGGCTGGATGGAGTACCACTATATAATATATCCAATTGAGACCCAAGATTCACCTCTATGATTTGGAAGAGTCTTCAACATGCTCTAGATACTGAGATGAACTTCAGTACGACTTATCATCCTCAAACTGATGGCCAATCCGAGCAGACTATCCAAACACTTGAGGACATGTTGAGAGCATTCTCAATTGACTTCAAAGGAGGATGTGATCAAAATATTCCTCTAGTTGAGTTCTCTTATATCAACATTTTCCACTCGAGCATCCGAATGGCACCATATAGAGCCCTGTATGGGAAGAGGTGTAGAACACCGACATGTTGGGATGAAGTCAGTGAGAGTAAGATTCTAGGACCATAAATGGTTGATGAAATAATGGAGAAGTTGAAAACCATTCAGAAACATATCAAGGAAGCCCAGAGTTGATAGAAGAGTTATGTAGATAACCGTTGATGAGACCTTGAGTTTAAAGTTGGAGACATGGTGTTTCTATGCATATCTCTATGGAAGAAGGTCATGAGGTTTGGAAAGAAAGGGAAGTTAAGTCCTAGGTACATCGTCCCCTTCGAGATTCTTGATCGTGTCGGGGTTGTGGCTTATCGACTAGCACTTTCACCTACCATGGACAAAGTACATGATGTATTTCATGTATCCCTCTTAAGGAAGTACATACCAGACCCTTCACATGTACTCTCTTCAGAGGTATTATAGTTAGAGGATGATCTTTCTTACGAGGAGAAACCATTGAAGATCTTAGATCGTAGAGAAAAAGTTCTACGAAATAAGACAATGCCCCTTGTGAAGGTGTTGTGGAAAAACCACAAGTTTGAAGAAGCAACATGGGAATTAGAGGAAGTGATGAGGCATATTTACCCTCATATTTTTTAGTGTCGGAAAAAGAAATTTCAAGGTCGAAATTTCTTAAGGGGGGAAGATTGTATCGACCAAAACATTTGTTAATGAAAATATCTCCTGATCCAATTAAATGTATTAATATGTGAAATGGTTATACAACATATGTAATTATTTTGTTTTATGTTTCTGGATTTTAAAATACCATTAAGAATTGTGACCATTGATAATATATCCATTGAACAATGATCACATGATTAGTATAAATATAGTGCTTTAACAAATCCAATTTCCTCAGACAAAGGAACCAACGACCTCATCCAGTAGAATTACTCCATACGAAGCCCATTTATTGGAGCTTGGAAAGGAGGTGGCGTCATTGGGCTTCACTCTTGACCAATCCCAATCTTATATTGAACACATTAATCTTGAGAGGAACCTACTACGGGAGAAATGGAAGCTGATAGAGATTACCACCTGAGTGATGTTATCCGAGCCACCCCAAGAGTCTGTCACCATAGTACACCTTACCCTTCGGTATTATGTGGGTGTTATAAGGGGTTATGTAACAATACCCTAGTACTATTATTATGTACATTTTTTTGTATATAATAAATAATATACTTTCATTTTATTATTGTTACTTTGTAAATTGTTTTTAAAGCGCGAATAGTATTTTTAGTTAATATTCAACTAAGAAATCTATTTTGATGAATTAATGGACTTTTGAATTAAATAATATTTTTAATAAAATATTATTATTATTAAATTACTTTTTATTAAATATAAATGATCGTATAATTTTATTGTAATTTTTATCAAGGTTTGAAAGCCATTTTTGTCAAAACCCATGAATATTCAATAAATGTCAATTTTTATTTTAAAAGTAAAAATTAACATATTTAGAAAATTATTTAGATAAAATGAATATTATTTATGGAATCAGTATATCGAAATTATCCAATGGTGAAATTTTCATAAATTTCTGAGACAGTCGAATTTTTTGCGTAAAAAATTAAATACCGTTTAAATATATAATGTGTTTTATGACATCATAATGACACAATAGTGATGTAATAAAATACTGTAAACATCATGTTCGTCCAATATATGTTTTAACATTAAAATAATGTGATTTTGGGTTTGTTTTATTTATTTTACAAAGCTTTAGTGGATCCTTTAAGACTTATAAAACATTTTAGCCTTTTAAATTGTTTTCCTTGAGAGAGTGACTCACCTCCACATAAGTAACCCTATTATTTTAAGAATTTAGGACATTGGAATTATAAAATATTGTTTTCCACTCCCCTTCGGAAAAATCCATGGGCAAAAAACATGGGCTGGTTTGTGGTTTTGATTAGTTTAATGTGAGGTGTCCCAAACCTAAATAATAAATAATTTCTTCTCCTTTCCTATATAAACCCACCCATGCTCCCACTTCCTCCTCACTAAAATCCTTTTGAGTTTGTCCAAACTCTTACCTCCTCTCTCTAAAATCCTCCCAAGGTGCCCTAATCTCTCAAGAAGCCTCTCTCAAGCCTCTCCCAAGCCTTTGGGATCACACTTCCAAGTAAGGGATTTCTTCCTTTCTCATTTTTTTCAAATTTTCTTTAAGTTGTTATGCCCTTTTATTTTCAATTATAAATGTTGGGGTATTATTTTGAACCTCCCAAATACTTCCCTATTTATGTTTGAGTGATTATAGACCCCTTTATCTCTCATTAAATTCCTCTAATGTACACCCGTTACTATGCCAAAATTCCGAAAGGAATTTCTCTCTCCTCGTTTACATTCAAGAAATTCTTTTGAATTATGAATCTAAATTCCATTAAATATATTGGGAAATGTATCTATGTGATACCATTATTGTCCATTTCATGTATATATGATGATACACCCCTTCCTCTCTCATCAACCATTTTTATGAATTCTTACATCACGCTGTTATGCTGCTGAAATTGCATCGATTTTCCAAGCCAATGTCACTGTGTAGTGAATACCATACCCATTTATCTATCAAGGGTATTCACCTTTATGAACATTTAATTGTTGTTTATAGAGTTTCATTTGTGTATTCCACATTCCTTTGTCATGGAATAAATGATTATGTTGAATGATTCCATGTTGTATGATCCATGTGACACACTTATTCATGAAATGAAATGTTTAAGAAGGGTGCACCCTGATAGCACTCCAATGCATTGGGTAAAGTATAGTATCATGATAAGTCATGTGAAATGAGTGTTGTCTCATTATAATTCAATTGAAATTAGGGGTTACTAATGATTCATGTTCAATTATGGTTTACTCATGCTCCATGTGCAATGAGCCTTAGCTCATGCTAATTCCATGTTAAGTGTTGTTGCCACATATCCATGTTATGATTATCATACTTTAGCATGCATTTATGTTAATTTTCCTCTTGTTCTCTATTTATATTCCTATTGTCTAACAAGTATTTTTTTCTCATGTTATTCCATGTTTATTCCCTTATTGGGCTTTATAGCTCACCCTTTTCTTATGCTTGTCCTCAGGTTATCCCATTCAATGCTAAGTACGAGGGAATGTAGTGGTCATGTAAAGGAAGTTTTCAATAAAGATGTTATGTTTTATGTTCTAAGTTGTTATGTAATGTTCCTAATCCCAAAAGACACTAGACATATCTATCTTCCATGTTGTATCAAGTGAAGGTTTTATGTAATAAATCATTTTTAAGTATGTAATAAAGAGCAGGGTTGTTCTATAGGTCATTTCTTGGACCTAGTATGTTTTTTTTTCTGAGATGGTATGGACTAAAAATATCAAGACTCAATGTTTTAAAAGTAATGTTTTAGTTTTTTGACTTATAATAAAGAGGTAAGAAATTAAGCGATGGAAAAGGATGATATTTAGTCAGCTTAGGGGGAAAGTGACTTCCTTTATTATTTAAATGGGGAAATAAGTGTCTCTAAAAGTAAAAATAAGAGAAAGGAGGACTTCTAGTATGAATTATATAGATTCTTGAATTTTTCTTCCAGCATGTCTTACTATAATACACAAGGAAGGGGATTAAAAGTGTGCTTTCAATAAGGTATTTAAGGCCTCTAGAGACCTAATTTCTTACCTAAACCTAAACTGATACACTATTATAGGAAATTAGGAAATTTAAATTTGTTAAAAAATAGTTGACTCATGAATACATATTTAGGGTTCAATATAAAATCATGGATAAAAAGAAAAAATGGGGAAACATAGGAAGTAAAGACCAAGATTTTATATTAGTGGAGGAGTAACATGATTAGTGGCTAGAAAAAACCCATGGAAGGAAATGGGTTCTTGGATCTAAGATATTAAGGGAATATATTTGTGATAAATCCAGTGTTGAAGGAGTCACTAAAGGAACCCATGACATTTTGAGGTCCTTCATTGATTTTATTTACCATTATTTATACTTTATTAGATAAATGGGACTTTGATTCCATCATATCAACTCAAGTATAAAAATAAATTTATTTTTATATGGAATTTATGCCTTAATATTTGAAAATATATACACCTTTGGGAGATAAGGGTAGTCTAGGGTTTATATGTTGATCCCATACTGTTAGGATATGAAGTATGGAAGTCTCTTAAGACATTTTGGTCATTGATATGGACATATTTGACTTGATAATCAGGATGAATTTTTCCATGAAGCATCAAACCCATATCGACCATTATCAACATAAAGTGTATTTTACCTCTTATTGGGGATAAGGAAGAATTTCTCGATTCATTGGATTTATCTCTTATTAGTTTGGAATAATGTTTTTTGTATTGGTGAAAGAGGATGCCTATTCTAAATTTATAGTAGTGATGGATGGGTATCTAAGTGTGTTTTATGGAGATTTTTATAGCTTACCTTTTGAAACAATAAGTGGAGTTTCTATTAACTTACTACTATTAACTAAACCTATATCCTTACATTCATATTGTATGACACCAATAGAGATAAGGGAGTAAAATTTACAATTATTAGTCTTAGAAAGGAAAGTATTTATCTAACCAAGTGTCTCTCCATTGGAATCTTCAATGATTTTTTATAAAAAAGGAAGGTATTTTAGGAATTTTTGTGGATTTAAAAATAAATAAATTAAGCTACAATCAAGAAAAAATTCCCATTTTCTCACATAAATGATTTATTTGTTCAATCTAATGATTTCATATGGTTTAAAAAATTTACTAGTGATCAATATATCATTAGTGGTAAAGGGATAATTATATTCCCAAGACTAAACTCCAAACATAACATGGAATATATGAATATATGGTGATTCTATTTAGAATCACCAATTCACTTGTGATATTTATATCCTTAATGAATAATATATTTTATAGATACCTTGATTCATTTGTGATATTATTCCTGAATAATATCTTGATTTTCTCTTAGTCAAAGGAGAGACATGAGGATAATTTGAATATTTCTTTAGATATTTCATTTGAGCACCATTTATATATTAATTTACAAAAATTAAACTTTTAGATTCTAGATATGAAGGTTTTGGGACACATCATCCTAAGGAAGTGGATTTATATTAATTTGGAGAAAATAGTTATTCCAATGTCACAGGGAACAACCAATTTTTTTTAAAATATAAAGTTTTCTAGGGTTTTAAGTATATTAACAATGTTTCATACAATATTTATTAATTCTAGATTATCCTATGATAACCCTCACTAAGAATGGTATGAAGTTTTAATGGAATGATAAATGGATAGATGATTTTTATGAATTCAATAATTGACATACCATGATCAAAATTTTAATCTTTCTTGACATAAGAGATGAATATATTATTTATTAAAAATATTTTAGAATGATATATATATTTTTATTGATGTTGGTGGATAAATTCATATAATATGGATCAGTTTAGTTAAGTCTAAATGAAAGTAATTACCCTATTCATGATTTAGAACTAGATGTTGTGGTGTATGATCTTGAATATTAGTGGTATCCCATATTTGGAGATAAATTCAATGTGTATAAATACCACAAGAGTTTAAAATAAATTTTATACTAATTTAAATAAATTTTAAATAAATAAAAGTGGGTCAAATACCTTCAACCCTTTGATTTTGAAATAACTTAAATACCTAAAAATTTAAATGTAGTGATTGATGTCTTGAGATATAAATTGTATGTATAAGTAGTTAAAAAAATCATAAAACAAGTGTTTTTTTATTATAATCATGACAAATTAGAGATAAAATATGGGATAATAAGGTAGTATAATGGAATTTATTAAGATAAAAACCTCCTCAATGCTCATGAATTGGGTGAAAGAGGATCAATGGTTATATTTTTAATTTAAGTAAATATGAGAATAACTAAATTATGAGTATATTATTGAAACTTTAAAAGAATATTTGATATGTTTATATATTTTATAAACTTAATAATGATTAATTCATCAATGTACTAATATTTCAAGAAATATTTTCATCATTTTTCCTAGGTGGTATATCATGGATTGACTAAAATACACCATTATATAAGACATAAAATATATGTCATAATCACAAAATTTGTATCAACATCACATAAATGTAATTATAGAAAATATTGGGCCATCTACAATTGTTTTAATATATTATTGAGTATTTTAGTGAATTTAGATAAACTTTTAATCCATATAATAAATAAAGAAATAAAAAATTAAATACATAAAGAATAATATTTCTAATAAGGTGGTAAAAGAGAATTTTCACTAGATTCCTCCCCTTTTTCCAAACAGTTCCCATTTCAATATAGTTTACCACCAAGAATATCTTAGGATGTTTTTTTGAAATGGACTAGTTGAACTGAAGAAAAATACATTTTTTAACCACTTAAATACCATATGGCCATTGAAAAACAAGCTAGCTTGAAATTTCTTTCCTAGAGCCCAAGGGAAGTAATAAGAAACATGCTAAATATCCACTACAACATTACTTCTCATACCAACTAGTAGTGTAGATTGAAAACCTTATTACCCAATCTGTAAGATATATGTGAGAATTATGAAATTTAGGAATAAATAAAAAAAGGTATGAAGTGAGAGATAATAAGTTTTATCTGTCACTTCTTTACATGCTAAAGAATAAAGGTCAATACCCAATGACCTATAGGTATAATGTAACCTATAAATATACTAACATGGATGTGGGATTGAATTTTTATGGATTTAATAATGTTATTACCAATATAACCTAAATTAATTTTACAATTGGGATGATTATCCATTAACTCACAAAAATTTCCCATTTTTACCCATTTGGGAGGTATGTATGGCAGAGGATTTGGGTAAGATCTATGTGAAGGAGGTAGTGAAATTTCACAATGTGCTTTTATTGATAATTTTAAATAGGGATACTAAATTTACTTGTAGGTTTTATAAGATACTTAAGGAGTATATAAGAATTCATGTAAATATGGGTACAACTTATGATCCACAAATTTTTGGTCATATAAAAATAATGATCTAGATTCTAAAAGATTTTTCTCGATCATGTGTCTTGGATTCTGGTCAATCATGGGATGATCATCTTCTATTGGTTTAATTTTATTATAATAATTTTTCAGGCTTTTATTTTCATGGATACATTCAAATCATTATATAGAAGAACTTTTCAGTCACCTTTTTATTGGATTTAGTGGTGGATGAATCTCCTTTGGGGATGAGTTTGGTTTATAAAATTAAAGATCAAACCCCATTTAATTATAAAATGATGATAACTACTAAAATTACAAAAATAATATTATGTAGATATTCATTGAAAACCACTTTAGGT
This sequence comes from Viscum album, assembly GCA_963277665.1. NCBI lineage: Eukaryota > Viridiplantae > Streptophyta > Magnoliopsida > Santalales > Viscaceae > Viscum > Viscum album. Next base: position 1,312,056,902 of record OY728137.1, read on the forward strand.
TTTTATTATAGATTGAGTTTACTTTAAGTACCCTAATGATTGGGATGCCATCTACATGGGAATTAAGGGAAGATGATGTCTCAGTATATTGAGATGTTTGAAATTACTTAGAGAGTTGGGAAAATAAATTATCAATTAACCTTACTACCTTGGTATTATTAAATTCATAATGTATTCCAAATATCTCAATTGTAATAAGACCACACATACCCTTCTCATATCATTAACTAAGATTCGATTGATTTGGAAACTAATGAAACTTTTATAGAAAATCTCACCCAAATTTTGGATCAACAATTGAGAGTGTTTAGGGTAAGAAAAATTTCATCATTTCATATATTATGATAACATGACCAAGTAAAAGAATAAATATTGTAGACAAAATCTCACATATATAACTAATGGAATTTTTTTTTCTAAAAGAGTACACTGATGACTTTTTAAGGACATAAAGCTGTATGGGAGGGAGAATTGTAACACACCCACTTTTGGTATATTTAATTTTAAGAAAATATAAAAAATTAAAGGATTTGGGTAGTTCATGTTTTTAGAAAATGATTTTTAAGCTATAAATCCTTTGGAAGGAACCCTATAAGGTTTAATTGTTTAGAAAATGAACTTTACAAATTATGAGTACTACTTATAAACCATTCCATAAATTAAAAAATTATTTAAAATGGGGTTTAAATGATTTAAGTGGTTAAAAATTATTTATTCCATCCCCATTCAACCCATAGGTTCATAAACCTTATTAGATGGAGATTTTGGGTGCTTCATCTCCATTATTCTTAGTTTCTTACTTGTTTTAGATTGATTCAATTTTTAATCAAAGGAATATCACCTGCAATCTATTTTTTCACATTTTTTATTCTTTCAAATCTATCTAGAAACTGTATCACTTAAATTTTAATATGGATTGAGTGTGAAATTGGTAGTTTTGTGATCAAGTGTTGGTAGATCATTGTAGGGATTAGATTATTCTCTAAACATGTTCCTCTAACTTTAAGTGAATCAATTTAAGTTAGTGATTTCTATAAATTCTAATGAGAGATTAAGCATGGGTGGTTGGATGTAATATTTATAAAAATTCTATTTTTGATACTTTTTTTTTGTTTTTTTGAAACATCATTAGTTATTTTATTAAACACTGGTGAAATAAAATAGTCAATGGTTTGTTACGGTGTTTTTAAAACCTTATTTTTTGGATTAAAATGAGTGATTAGATGATAACCAACGTGTTTCATATTTAATGTTAGGTTTTAAATGATTTAATAAAAATTAAAATGGGTTTAATGGTTATTGATTTATATATAACCAATGATATGATCCAAGGTTTTATAAAGTGATATATAAAATATATTTAGAGAAACACCTTTGAAAGAGAAAAGATACCAACCTTAGATTTCTTGATCCATATTGAGATGGAAGGATGAAATTTTTACCCTAAACTAAGTGATAACCTTTAGAGGATATCATTTTTTCTCATCTCCATAGGGTTGAATTTAATTATATAATATTAATTCCATTAGTAGTTCATATACTCAATGAAACTTGTTTTGTAAATGTATGATGTGGTGTGAGTAAGGGCATGTTTAGCATTTGTGAGGATTTAAAATGCTTAATGGTATATCAATCTCCTATATTAATTTTATAATTCCTTAAATTTTTTTACATGATTTACTTATTATTCTATGATTAATTCCACTATTACATAAATTTTATGTGTCGGGTCACATAATATTTTTCTAAAACTTACAAATATAATTGGATTTTCATATGTGAAATTCCATAGGAGTGTCTTAGAGAAATACTAACAAGTTATAATCATCCATTAAATTCATGACTTATATATTCATTTAGAAATTTAATTCCATGATACTACTAAAGGGAATAAATATATCATTATTAGTGATTTATAGTAACACATATGTGGGATCATGGTGGTTGGACCATACAAAAGTGTCGTGTGATGGATGATGTCCTTTTGATCTATTGGAAGTTATAATGGTGGTGGTTGGGTTCACATTGGTGTCCCTATTTTTATTTTATTTTTAAGGTTATATATATGCCTTTTTATCCTTTATATTGAATCTACTCATGTATATATAATCTATAAGGTTCGGTTTAGTTTCATTTAAGTAATTTAAATTTTTTTGTATTATTTTTTCATATGATGAATGACATGTAAAATTAAAGTGTAGATTATTTATTTAACTTTCCATTGAGTTATATGTATTCACATAAGAATAATTAGGGAGTGTTTTTCATTATCTACAAGTTGTAGTTTATTTCACTTACAGATACTTTATGCTATTTTTTTATTAGAATTATGATATGAAGTGATGGGTTCTCTTGAGAAAAATCTATTTCCCCATAGGATTCATTTAAAATTATTCAATTTTTCGAATCCTTAGGCGATTTAATGGAACACACTAAATGTGTTGTGACATCTCTGACTTGGGTAAAAAGTTCTATATTTTAGTTGGAGTGATACACCTCAAAAATATTGAAACAGATGATATTTAAAAGGTGTTTTTGAATAGACCATTAAAACTTTAATGACCCTTACCAATAGATTATTACACCACTATAAATTTTGTGCATTTACATTACAACCCAAGTGGAACCCATAACTATCTCTGCTATGTGCACCCCACTTGAACTCCAGTGGGGTCACATTGAAACTATGATGAGAGCTAATAAATCTACTACAATATAGTTTTTCTTCCATATTCTTTTAAATTTCATTAAAATTTCTTATTTCATTAAAAATTTTAATTTATCCAAGAATATAAGAAAATTAAAAGACATAAATAAAGGTTAAAATTGTTTGAATAATATTGGATGTTACAAACTTCCCACCACCAACCTTTCCTGTAACACCCCGACCCCTCTAGACATGAGCTGGTGCATTACTTGTGATATTGGAATGGTTATAAGGAATGAAAATCCCGAAGTAACGACCAGTTTATTAGTCTTGAAGAAACTAGATATATAGATATAACACAAATTACACTGGAAAGGGTTACAAAATACAATACATAACAAAAACTAAAAATTGCAACCACAGGAACGCAATAAACGATCACCTCTTCATCACCTGTAGAAGGTAAACAATGAAAGGGGTGATCTCAAATGCTCAGTAAGGGTTAAAAATAGCAGAATAATGAATACAATAATAACTCAATTGTAAACAATTTGACATAATCAATATGGAATGGTGAATAAATGAAAACTCACGTCATTAATAAACTGAGAATGAAACTACATCCATAGATTTTGTAATAGTGGAAACCTCAAGGATAGTAATAACTGATAATGAATAAAGAGAATTATTATTAATTGGACGTCATGTATCTGGAACATGAAACCATAATACCGTTAAAATGGTTTAGTTCTATGGGAAGAAACCCGTCTGAATTTTGGAAACAAACTCAAAGGGTTTTTCGCCAAACTGTTTTGTCTCATGAGACCTACCGATGCATCGAGGGGCTGTAGTGGGCCCCAACCACATCTTCATCTAAATCAATATTTATAAATAGTTTCAATACAAGAGAAATATGTATTTACATTATCTGTATAGAATAGAGGATACAGATTCATCAACATTTCCATAGTTAAAACAACATTCAAAATAAATATCATATGTAAAGTGGTATACGACTTTGACAATAATAATATCCATGTTATGAGAATATGGAAATTTAAATGGAATATAATTTCAATTTAAAGGTGATCTCAAATGGTCAGTATGTACACTACATAAGAATGAGTAGGTGCACAATACAAAGCAAGTCACAACTAAGTGAAAATTGAGACAAAGCTCATTACCACGTTGCAATCAATTGAGTCGTATGACCAAAAGTTAAAAACAAAAAATGAGTCACATAATACCATGAATTTAAATATAATCATGATATGACACATCAAATACCAGTAATCCTATACTAAATATAAAATATAAGAGGTGAACAATGAAAATCCCACAAAATTGATGGTGAGATGAGAAAACCTCTTACAAACATTTCGGCATGGTAACGAGTGTTATTGCAAGGTCTTAATGAGAGGTAAAGGGGTATACCATTATTTATATGCCACAAGGAAATTATAGGGGATGTGAGAAAACGTCCCCCATCATTAGAAATTAAAAAAAAGCACACAAGATAGGGTGGATTCTTGAATAAAAGTGAGAGAGAGGATCCCTTACCTTATGCTTGAAGGTGTTCTTGACTTGTTATTAAAGACCTAAATAAACAAATTAGGCTTATTAATTCATAATTACAGAAACTATTTTATATGTAAATGGTTTATTATAATCCTTTTTAGTTCATTCTAGTCCTTTTTTATTGGTTATAAGGTTCAATTTCATTGCTTGGGCTCGTTTGTTTACTTGGTTTTAAAAGATCGGTTCTCTTATATTCAAGTTCGGATAAATATGAAAGATGGAAGTGGTTGTAAAGAAATGAAGTTATATAATATTATTGAACATAAAAGATATTAAATGGTTTTAAATTTAATTTGGGTTACTTAGATTGATGTCGAATTATTATATATATAACCTTAGTGATAACCATTTTGGTTAATCGATGAGTTTGATTACGATGAACATGTTTTTATTTATAACTTAATACCATTTGTAAAAAAGGATTACAAAACTAAAAATAGGATATATTACATAATAATCTGGTTCAAACATAACTCAAATTGTTTCATGACTATAATTAAATATTATAATAGAAATTGATAAACTGTTGTCCTTGAATGTGCTAAATTAGCACATCTCAAACGGTGCTTTCATTTCTTCCAAATAAACGTGGGGAAAGGAGAGAAGATAATGGAATATATACCATTAGAATGAAAAAAATTATAGTACATGTATGTTACTGGATTTATCATACTATTTTGGTGAAGGGAGGTGAGGAAAGAAACAAAAAGAAAAGAACTTAAAAGAAAAGAAGGGATTTGAAAGAGGAATTTACCTCTTGAGACTTCCTCCTTTGAGAACCTTTTAAGGGAATAGGTTTTGGTATTTTGAAGAAGATAGGAGCTTTTGGACGTGGTGGAGGATCTTGGGGAGTGATTTGGGCATAATATTGGCAAGTAACAAGGCTTGAGTGCTGTGAGAGGAAGAGGGGGTGAGGGGTGCTTGATATAGTGGAGGGGAGAAGAGTTTTCTTAATATTATAATCATTAATTATTTATTTCCTCTCATGAAAACCAATAGTGAGTATTCAATGACCAAGATCAGTAATATATTCACGTGAATTCTAATCATTTGGGATTACATTAGAAAATCATCATCAATGACTCAATCAATCCATTATTTAGCATTTGTTGTGAATTATCAGATTTTACTATTCATAAAAAATTCAAGTATTTCAGAAAAATCCCAAAAATTCACTATAACCATTTTTTGACGTGTAGAATCTAAAAATGAAGTCCATTTTTCAAAAATAATTTTCTAAATATTATTAATTAAATATTTAATTAAATCATTATTTAATCAAGATATACAAACACTTAAAATATTTATCTTCATTTTTAAAGGTGTCAAAATTAATTTATACACTCAAGGGTATAGATACCATTCATAAGAGTCATATTACTATTCATAAGGGTAAGTTACTATTCATAAGGGTCTATTACTATTCATAAGGGTAGGTTACTATTCACCAAAAATTAAGTTAATTCTATCAGACTCTAAATATCATCTTGAACAAAACCGTGTATGACAGATTTATAAAATTCGAAACACAGAGCTGAAAAATTTTAGTTTGATTGCTTGGTTATGGCTATCTCCTATAATTAACCATGTTTTGTTCCATAGAGGCTTAGTGATTCCTGAAATATAGGCTATCTAATGTGTACAATTTATTTAAGAGAAACATACCATATAATGTTTGGGGTGCTACATTATTCCCTCCTTCGGAAATTTTGTACTTGAAATTTTATGTATAAAGCCCACCAAAAAGATGTGGGTAGTTCTTCTTCATAACATCCTCAGGTTCCCATGTTGCTTCCTCCATATTCTGGTTTCTCCAAAGAACCTTTACTAGACGAGTTTTCCGATTTCTCAATACCTACTCCCTTGTGTCAAGAATCCTGATAGGCTTTTCACAGTATGAAAAATCAGGTTCCAGTTCAATTTCGTCATATGTGAGCACATGAATTGGGTCTGGAATGTATTTCTTTAACAATTACACATGGAACACATCATGAACCCTAGAGTGATTTGGTGGTATCGCTAGACGGTAAGCTACAACTTCGATTCTTTCTAGAATTTCAAATGGTCCGATGTACCTGGGGCACAGTTTCCCTTTCTTACCGAACCTTAAAATACCCTTACATGGAGATAATTTTAGAAATACATGATCTCCCACTTGGAATTTCAAATCCTTTCTCTGGTTGTCAGCATAACTCTTCTTCCTACTTTGAGATGCTTTAATAAGGGCTTGTATTTTCTTTACCTTTATTGTGGCCTCTTCAATAAGTTCTGGGCCTATAAGTTTCCTCTCACCAACTTCGTCCCAACAAGTTGGAGTTTGACATCTCTTTCCATATAATGCTTTATATGGAGCCATTTGAATACTAGAATGGAAACTATTGTTGTTGGAAAATTCCACCAAAGGTAAGTATTGATACCACATACCTTGGAAGTCAAGAGAGCATGACCTCAGCATGTATTCTAATGCTTGAATAGTCCTTTCAGACAATCCATCGGTTTGGGGGTGATAAGAAGTACTCATACGAAGCTCAATATTCAAAGATTTCTGGAGACTTTTCAAGAATTTTGATGTAAACCGGGGATCTCGATCGGACACAATCGATAGAGATACACCATGAAGTCTTACAACTTCATTAATATAAAGTCTAGCTAGGCGCTCAAGTGGTAAATCCTCTCTTATTGGAAGGAAATGTGTTGATTTTGTGAGACGATCAACAATTAACCATATTGAATCATTCCTTCTAGGTGTCCTCGGTTGTCCGGTGAAAAAATCCATCGTAATTTTATCCCACTTCCACATAGGAATAGGTAGAGGTTGCATAAATCCTTTGGGATGTTGTCTCTATACCTTCACTTGTTGAAAAACTAGACATCTTGACACGTAGTCAGCAATTTCCTGCTTCATATTATCCCACCAAAAATATTCCTTCAAATCCCTATACATTTTGGTGATACTAGGGTGTATAGAGAAATTTGAGCTATGAGCATCGTCTAATAGTTCCATTTTTAGCTCAGGTACTGATGGGATGCATAACCTCTTCCCAAATTTCAGAACTCCTTCTTCATACATGAAGTCATCCAGTCTCCCATCCTTGAAAGCATTAATTTTCTTGTGCAGATTCTCATCATAAGGTTTAGAGCTTTTTATTTTCTTTAATAAAGATGGCTTAGCAATCATTTGAAAGAGAAAAGATATTTACCCTTCCTTAAAAATTACCATATCCATCTTTAGTAGATCCAAAAATATAGGATCTCCCCCAATCCTCATTTGAGTCAGAAGTCCATGATCTTTCCTACTTAATGCATATGCCACCTTATTTTCCTTTCTCGGGTGGTAGTGTATTGAAAAATCGTAATCCTTGAGTAAATCAGGCCATCTCCTTTGCCTCATGTTGAGTTCTTTTTGTGTGAAAATGTATTTCAAACTCTTGTGGTCTATATAAATCTCACATCTCTCTCCGTAGAGATAATGCCTCCATATTTTCAGAGCAAAGATTATGGCTGCTAACTCAAGATCATGAGTTGGATAATTCTGCTCATGGGTCTTCAACTGTCTTGATTCATAAGTAATAACTTTATCATTTTGCATAAGGACACAACCCAGCCCATTCTTTGATGCATCACTGTATGTCACAAATCCATCGCTTCTAGATGGAAGAGTCAAAATTGGAGCATTGACCAATATTATTTTCAATTCTTCGAAGCATTTCGTACACTCTTTTTTCCACACAAACTTAACTCCTTTACATGTGAGCTTGGTTAGAGGGTTAGCCAGTCGGGCAAAGTTCTGAACGAAACACCGATAGTAACCTGCTAAGCCAATAAAACTATATACCTCAGTTATGTTTGTTGGAGTGGGCCATTCTTGGATTGCCTTTGTCTTTACAGGATCAGCTAGGATTCCATCCTTAGAGACAATATGGCGTAGAAAAAAAACCGACTGAAGCCAGAATTCACATTTACTAAATTTTACACATAATTTATTTCTTCTAAGAGTTCTTAGAATAACCCGCAAGTGATTCTCATGGTCTTTATAGATTTTTGAGTACACGGGGATATCATCGATGAATACCACAACAAATTTATCAAGATCTTCCTTGAAAACTCTATTCATCAAATCCATGAAAACAGAGGGTGCATTTGTTAGTCCAAAAGGAATCACTGTAAACTCATAATTCCCATACCTAGTTCGAAATGATGTCTTAGGAATATCTTCCTTCCTCACACGCAACTGATGATATCCGGATCGAAGGTCAATCTTTGAAAAGTATTGAGCTCCATGAAGTTGATCAAACAAATCATCAATCCGGGGAAGTGGATACTTATTCTTTATTCTAATAGCATTGATTTCCCTGTAATCAATGAAAAGCATCATGGATCCATCTTTATTCTTGACAAAGAGGACAGGGGCTTCCCATGGAGAAATAGTAGGTCGAATAAATCCTTTTTCACTCAAATCCTCTAGTTGTTTCTTTAGCTCCACTAATTCCACAATGGACATTCTATAGGAAGTCTTTGATATAGGTCTTGCATTAGGAATTAAATCAATAGAGAACTCAACTTCTCACTCTGGAGGATGTCCAGGTAAATCCCCTGGAAATACATCAATGTACTCTTACACTATGTGCACATCTTCAATTTGAAAATTTCATTCCTTGCCCATAGATGTTGGTTTATCTTCCTCTCCAAGTATTACATTCAGTAGAGCTACTGGGGGTGGTTCTAGATAAGAATTAGGTGGAAAAGTTACTACCCTAAAGATAAGGGATTCTACACCATTTTCAAAAATTGTAACTTCCTTCTTCTTACAATAAATCATCGCATCATAATTTGATAGACAATCCATACTGAGAATTATATCAAATTCAGTCATTGGTATGATGACAAGGTTAGAAACTAAAGAAAGTTTTAGTGACTGGAGGGGCACTAGTTGACATGCCTTTGTTGCAATGATACATCCCCCAGGAGTTTTGAATGACAACTCCTTTATTAAATCAAATTGGACATATCTAATTTTCTTGGAAAACTGAGAAGATATAAATGAATGCGATGATCCAGAATCTAATAAAGTGTTGGCTAAGTTTGAGGAAACAATTAAAGTACCTGCCACCACATCATTAGAAACTTCGACCTCTGCAGTTGTAATCGTATAAGCTCTCCCTTTCTCTCTTGGTCTTTTCTGAGTCAAGTTTCCTTGGCATTTAGGACACTCATTTTAATAGTGTCCCATATCTTTACAATTGTAGCATTGAATATCATTTAATTGTTTCTTCCCCTTGCATTTATCGGATCGATGACCCTTTTATCCATAGTTACAGCAGACTCCCATGCCTTTTAAGAATTTCGCGAGATGATTCTTTCCACAGTTCTTGCATAATGGAAAACTATTCATTACCTTGATCTTCTTTGGTGCTTCTCCTTTTCCTTTGTTATCGGAGTACTGCTTCTTATCTTTGTTTCCTTTGAAAAGATTTGATCTAGCAAATTCCTTCTCTGTTTTAATGGCACTTGATACAATTCCATCATATGATGAAATTTTTTGAGAATCCAGTGCCCTCCGAAGACTCAGCTTAAGACCTTCGAAGAAATGATCTATCTTGTCTGCCGAGTCACGTACGTAATATACGGAATACCTGGCCAGCCTTGTAAAAGTATCCTCATACTCTGCAACACTGTCTTCTTCCTTTTATTTTAATCTAAGTAATTTCATCTTCATTTTAGTTCATTGCTCACGAGGGAAATATTTTTTGAAGAATATTTCCTTAAAAGTCCCCCATTCTATATCTTCTATTTCTTCTTCCTCCATGGTATTCTGAATCAGGGACCACTATTGATCAGCGTCACCCTTGAGACAATATACCACCAGCACCACCTTATCATTCTCATTGCATCTTAATTCCATGAATATATTTTCAAGTGACTTGATCCACTGCTCATCTACCATTGGATTAGTAGTCCCACTAAAAGATGGGGGATTATTCCACATGAAATGATCCAACACAGGTGTGGAATGGTTATTCATTACAACTTTAGTATGTTGTCTCAATATGGTCATGATCTGATCTGCTCCAACATTGACTGTGTTGACTTGCTCAGTGGGGAGATACCTACATTGCCCACGAGTATTGATTCCCCTTATTCTATTAGATTCCATTTCTAAATAATGGCACACACTAGATTAGGGTATGAATCATAATGTATAATCTTAACTTAACAAAATATTTAGCATATTTTAAGATCCTACGCATGAACAATCCCATAATCAGAAAAATGATTTCTTTGAAGATTAATTTAATTTTCAATCCTTCATAATGGCTTGTAAAGAAAATATGAATTATCCTAAGAATATCCCCTGAGAGTGTTGTAACCAAGAGTGAAGCAAGTCCCATTGTCGTGTACCAGTTCCCGTTCGAGTCTAGCCTAAAGTAGTGTTTTCATGTTTTACCCCTAGATACATTTGTGCCAGAGCAGCCTCTACCTACTCGTATCCAAACGGAGATGTATTGCTTGAAAGATACACATAATATATTCCTTACCAAACTACCAGGACGTTCTTGTATGTTTATCCTCAAATACTACCTTAGGGATTTGTTCCCTACTATATATTTCCTACTCTAGTTTCCAAGTTTCCTACTAAACTTCCTTTGATACCAACTGTAACACCCCGACCCCTCTAGACAGGATATGGTGCATTACTTGTGATATTGGCATGGTTAGAAGGAATGAAAATCCCAAAGGAACGATCAGTTTAATAGTCTTGAAGAAACTAGATATATATATGTAACACAAATTACATTGGAAAGGGTTAAAAAATACAATACATAACAAAAACTAAAAACTGCAACCACAGGAACTCAATAAACGATCACCTATTCATCACCTGTAGAAGGTAAACAATGAAATGGGTGAGATCAAATACTTATTAAGGGTTAAAAATAGCGGAAGCATGAATACAATAATAACTAAATTGTAAACAATTTGACATAATCAATATGTCATGGTGAAAAAATGAAAACTCACGCCATTAATAAACTGAGACTGAAACTGCATCAATAAATTTTGTCATAGTGAAAACCTCATGGATAGTAATAAATGATAATGAATAAAGAGAATTATTATTAATTGGACATCATGTATCTGGAACATGAAACCATAATACTGTTAAAACAGTTTAGTTCTATGGGTAGAAACCCGTCTGATTTTTGGAAACAAACTCGAAGGGTTTGTCGCCAAAATGTTTTGTCTCATGGGACCTACAGATGCATCTAGGGGATGTAGTGGGCCCCAACCACATCTAAAACCAAACAATTCTTTATAAATAGATTAAATAGAAGATAAATATGTATTTACATTATCCGTATATAATAGAGGATACAAATTCATCAATATTTCCACAGTCAAAATAACATTCAAAATAAATACCGTATGTAAAGTGGTTTATGACTTTGACAATAATCATATCCATGTTATGAGAATATGGAAATTTTAATGGAATATAATTTCAATTTAAATGTGATCTAAAATGGGCAGTATGTACACTACATAAGAATGTGTAGGTGCGCAATACAAAGCAAGTCACAACTAAATGAAAATTAAGACAAAGCTCGTTACCACGTTGTAATCAATTGAGTCGTATGACCAAAAGTTAAAACCACAAAATGAGTCACAAAATACCATTAATGTAAATATAATCATGAAAAGATACATCAAATGTCAGTACTCCTATACAACTTATAAGTGATAAGAGGCGAACAATGAAAATCCCACAGAATTGAAGGTGAGATGAGAAAACCTCTTACAAACATTTCGGCATGGTAACAAGTGTTATTGCAAGGTCTTAATGAGAGGTAAAGGGGTATCCCATTATTTATATTCCATAAGGACATTATGGGGTAGGTGAGAAAACATGCCCCATCATTAGAAATTAAAAACAAAAGCACACAAGATAGGGTGGATTCTTGAATAAAAGTGAGAGAGAGGATCCCTTACCTTATGCTTGAAGGTGTTATTGACTTGTTATTAAAGACCTGAATAAACAAATTAGGATTATTAATTCATAATTACATAACCTATTTTATATTTAAATGATTTATTATAATTCTTTTTAGTTCATTATAGGCCTTTTTGATTGTTTATAAGGTTCAATTTCATTGCTCGGGCTCATTTGTTTACTTGGTTTTAAAAGATCGGTTCTCTTATATTCAAGTTCAGATAAATATGAAATATGGAAGTGGTTGTCCATAAATGAAGCTATATACTATTAGTGAACATCCAGGATATTAAATGGTTTTAAATTTAATTTGGGTTACTTATATTGAGGTCAAATTATTATATATATAACCTTAGTGATAACCGTTTTGGTTAATCGGCGGGTTTGATTACGATGAACATGTTTTTCTTTATAACTTAATACCATTCGTACAAAAGGATTACAGAACTAAAAATAGGATATATTACATAATAATCTGGTTCAAACATAACTCAAATGGTTTCATGACCAGAATTAAAGATTATATTAGAAATTGTTAAACTGTTGTCCTTGAATGTGCTAAATTAGCACATCTCAAACGGTGCTTTCATTTCTTCCAAATAAACATGGGGAAAGGAGAGAAGATAATGGAATATATACCATTAGCATGAAAAAATTCCAGTACATTTATGTTACTATATTTATCATACTATTTTGGTTAAGGGAGGTGAGGAAAGAAACAAAAAGAAAAGAACTTAAAAGAAAAGAAGGGATTTGAAAGAGGAATTTACCTCTTGAGACTTCCTCCTTTGAGAAAATCTTAAAGGGAGATGTTTTGGTATTTTGAAGAATCTATGATCTTTTGGACGTGGGGGAGGATCTTGGGGAGTTATTTGGGAAGAATATTGGCAAGTCACAAGGCTTGAGTGGCGTGAGAGGAAGAGGGGGTGAGGGGTGCTTTATATAGTGGAGGGGAGAGGAGTTTTCTTAATATTATAATCATTAATTTATTATTTCCTCTCATGACAACCAATAGTGAGTATTTCATGACCAAGAATAGTAATATATGCATTTGAATCCGAATCAATTGGGCTTACATCAGCAGATCATCATCAATGACTCAATTAATCCATTATTTAGCATTTATTGTGAATTATCGGATTTTACTATTCATAAAAAATTCAAGTATTTTAGAAAAATCCCAAAAAATTCACCCTAACCATTTTTCGATGTGTAGAATCCAAAAATGAAGTCAATTTTTCAAAAATAGTTTTCTAAATATGATTAATTAAATATTTAATTAAATCATTATTTAATCAAGATATACAAACACTTAAAATATTCATCTTCATTTTTAAAGGTGTCCAAATTCATTTATACACTCAAGGGTATAAATACCATTTAGAAGAGTCATATTACTATTCATAAGGGTAAGTTACTATTCATAAGGGTATGTTACTATTCATAAGGTTAGTTTACTATTCATTGAAAATTAAGTTAATTCTATCAGACTCTAAATATCATCTTGAACACAACCGTGTTTGTCAGATTTTTAAAATTCAAAACACAGAGCTGGAAAATTTATGTTTAATGGATAGGTTATGGATATCTCCTATAAGTAACCATGTTTTGTTCCATAGAGGCTCAGTGATTCATGAAATATAGTCTATCTAATGAGTACAGTTTATTTAAGAGAAACATACCATATAATGTTTGGGGTGCTACATTTCCATCATCAAAAAGTGTTTTAAAAACATCTAAAAAAAAACTACTCTGGTGAATTTTATTCTTACAAATACTAGAATATCTTAATACAATCACTACACAACCTATTTGTTATAAATCACATAAAAATAAATTTTTGGGTCATCGATATATTTTTTAAAAGTGCATCCTAGCACATTTTATCATAGCACATGACTTTTTGGGTTTACCGTTATCCACTTAACATGTTTCTCTAACACTCGAGTATTCCCATATGTTAATGTACTAAATTTTTATATTCATTATGACCCCAATTCCATAGTGATTTATTAATCATGATATTAAAACTTACTTTACTGCAATTCATAATAATTTCCTTAAAAAATAACATCGCACCACATGACCTCACATAGAAACGCAACAGAAAACAAGCACTACTTACCATTTAAGATCCTATTTTACCCAATTTAAAAATTCTCTATTTATGATTAAAGCATTCATAAAATTAAAATAGTATTAGAGGTGATCCCACCTCCAATACATTCACATATCTCTTATCCCACATAATCTATCCCCAAAAAATTTCAAAATAAATCAATATCCCATGCCAAGACCCATGGTTGGTATTTGTGACATCCCAAACACGTATTTTAGAATATAATATGATAATATTATATCATTTTTATATATAACATAAAAATTTAATACATTTTAAAATATTATAATCATAAGTTTAGTTTTTTTTGGAATTAGGATCATATTACATGGAAAAATATTACAAAAATATTTATTTAATCATCTTATAGAAATATTTATGATCCATAAGGCTTATACCCTTCATAACATTCCTATATTCCTATAGATTTTACATGGAAAGAAATAAATGAGTGAAAAGGTCCAGTAAAGGTTTTATAAAAACATGGTGGAATGAAAAGGATAAATCCTCTCTAAAAAATGGGTTAGTTCATGATATGAATATAAGTATTGGAAATATTATAAATTTTAATGATACATATATAATTAATAAATAATCATGGAATATAAATAATAAATTAATAACTATGAAATGTAAGTAATGAATGAATAAGTATTGCATGATAACTAGAAATCATAAACATGTCATAAGATCCATCATGATAAGAATATTTTACAATGTCAAGGTATATTAAAATTGTGGACAAAAGATCTCCCAGGACAAGACTACTAGCCAATGTCCTGGTCTCATAATGGGATCCTATGATAATGTTACCCATTAATATCATAGTATCAAAATTGTGTCCTATAATTTGTATATCTAAATATTAAACATTATCCAATGTATTTGGGGACTATAAAATTATGGTCCCACCCATCATATAACATTTTCAGTACAAAATGACATATTTGGAAGAAATTATATACCTGATTGTTTAGTATTAAAAATTCATCACATGTGAATAATCATTAGCGGTGACCTGTAAACGAAGTGGGTGTAAGATTTATATAAATCCAAAATTAAAGGATTATATCATGTGGAGAATATTGACCTTCAACCATTATGAATTTATAATGAGTGAAACCATGGAGAATGAAAATAATATAATTCAAAGTTTTTTTATGGAAGGATTAATAAATAGATCATGATTAATCCCTTATTGGTAAATGAATTAATAGAAAAAATATCCTTATAAATGAATGATATATTAAAAGGTATTACAATAATAAAATATAAAATGCTGATGAATAAATACCCTCTAAAATTAGGATTATGTAACACATATATTTGATAAGCAATGGGGATACAAAACCCTTCAAGAATGAACTCCCAACACTGGAGGCATTGATACTTAAGGTTTACTTGTTACAATATAAGGAGTATTTCTATTTGGGTCCCTATAAAGTTTGAACCTTATATATATTAGTTCAACATAGGTAAATTCTCCCTATAATAAATTTAATTTCCATAATGTAACATCATGTTAATAAACCCCTCTTTTGATCATTATTTGGTTGGGTTTTGTTTGGGTTTGTTTTGGGTGAAAATTTTAGAAATTTTAGAAATTATGGGCTAGTGCATGGTTGGCACACAGTTTTCCGAAACTGTGTTCCCTCTTAGGTAAAACTGTACAAACCCAAACAATGGTGTTTTTCATGGCTTATGAACGATTTGAAAAATTGTGCACTCTCTTATAAGAAATCATGAAACCCATTTAAAATAGGCACACGTCTAGGGAACACGGTTTGGTCTAACCGTGCGGCCCTACCCAGGAAACCATGAGTACAGTTTTTTTAATTGGAATTTTAGTTGTAAAATCCTAAAAGCCCCCATTTAGGTCTCCAAAGGACCAATACAACCCCAAACTGATTTATCCATCCTTAAAGGCTACTAAGAGCAGTTTTTGGCCCCTAAAAACCCTTTCAGAAGTGGATCAAAGCTTGAGGAACGCCGTTCAATATTCTCCCAGTTAGTTTCCTCTTCTCGTACTCATTCTATTTCTATCACTCTTCTCCCCCTAGGGTTTCATAGATCCCCATGTTTATTTTTGGATCTAATATCCTCTGTTTTGGGATCTCAAACCCAGGTTTGATTCCCGATTTCCATTATTAACGTTCTTCATTAGAGAATCCCATTTAGTGTTCAGTGTTTCGAGATCTATAGATTCTAGTAGGTGGTTTCATTATAATTCCCACATTTTATTAACCCTAATTTCCTTTATTTAATTTACATTGTTTGAATTAAATGCAATTTCTTGATTTCAATTAAATTTATTTCAATTGGTTTGTTGAAAAAACCCAATTCCTTTTAATTGTGGATTTTGTTTTGAAATGATATTTTTTCTTAAAATTGGGAAACCCCCAATTTAATTTAATTGGGGGAATGTTGGTGAAATTTATGGAATTTGGTGTAATTTAAATTTTTTGAATTTAAATTGTAAAATTGATAGAAATTATTTAAATTAAATTGTTGAATTTAATTATGGTAATTCAATTGTGAAATTGTATTTTCAATTGATTTCAAATTATTATTTGTTAAAAATGGATTAAAATGGTTTTTTTAAAAACCTTTGAGTTTTATCTTGGAAAAAGGAATGTTTTGATTAAAAACCCAATTTGGTTTTTAAATGTAAATTTTGAATTTTTGAAATGGTAGAATGGGATTTAATTGTATTTTAAGGTTGCTTAAAATAAATATCCTATCATTTATTTGTACTATAGAACATGAAAGACTAGGTAGTTAGTGAGTTATTTGGGACAAACACGCTAGGATGGGAATGACCTAGCACTAGATTGACGTTTTACAACTCTAACAAGAGAATTAGTTAACACATCATATTCCTCAGTAGAAAGGTGATGATTCCTCTCTTTCCAGTTCCAAGGGACATGTGTACACATTTAGATTTTATCACATGAGTGTATAAGGATCCCATAACCTGGAACTATCATACCTTTTGGCAGATGACCATGTTGCTCAATTTTTTATATTTTAGATATAAATGTTTTCCAATGTTTGTAAACTATTTTACATGACTTCTATTTTATATAAACTCTTTTATATAATTTTTTTTATAATCCATTTGTTTAAAAGTATTTCCATCATTTGAAATGTGAATCATGATTTGCTAAAGTATTTCCACCATTTGAAATGTAAATCATAATTTTTTTAAATATGATTTTGAAAAGTCAAACCTATTTATTTGAAAATTGAATATCTTTATTTGGTTAAATAAATATTGGAATATTATTATGTAATCCTTGGTGAGACCATTATAGTCTTTTAAATCACACCCTACCAGTGCCTTCAAGTGTTTGTAGATTATCTCCTTCCAGGTTTGAGCGTGGGTAAATAACCACTTGGAGGTGGTTCTAGTTGTTGATCCATGTAATTGAAGAGTTGAATATGTTGGGACTTGGGCTATTTATATCCTATTTTTCTAGTAATTTTCTATTTTACTTTGGATTGTTATACTAGTTTGACTTCTAGTACACATATCTATGTGGAGTTTATTTTGTATGCATACCAATTTTTTTATCTTTCTTCCACAATGTTTGTGGAAAAATAATTCATACTTTATTTTTTCATGATTCTAGGTGCTAGTCGCCAACCTATGGGGATTGGGAACACCCTTCAGGCCATGTTAGATCTGGCTTAGTTATCAGGTTACTAGGGTACCTAGGATGGTTCGTGACAAAGTGGTATCAGAGATCTAGGTTGAGATTCTTGTCTTGAAGTCAGTATACATTGTGTGATCTTATCAGGACTTTGGAGGTAGTTGCAATTGAGTTCCTAGCCAAATCTCCCCATAATGAGACTTAAGTCACTAGGTGTGGTTTGGTAAAGTCATCTTATGGATTAGTTCTAATTTTTTCCTTTCTTTTGATTTGGATAAAGTGAAATCCAAATCTTTGTTATCTATATTTTGGGATTAATTTCCCTTGTTACTCTGTTTGAGTGTTTTTATGGTGTCTTCCATGTTGTCTGATGATGTTATATAGCATCTTACCTTTGAAAAGATGTGAGAATCAGATCTAAGAGGAAGATACAACTAAACCACAATGATCGAATCCTCTTTTGGACCTAAATATGGTTGAGGTGATTGTATGCATTGTCCAAGCTCTGGGATAGGAACCACCTCCAGTTCTCATTCAAGATCTAGTTTTGGAACCTTAGAGGGAAGTTTTAAAAAATAGTTCTCAATAGTTCCTTCACTAGAAGCCACCACTATTCAAAGGATAAAATGATCCTCAAGAGGATAAGAAATGGTTGATCAGAATCACGCGTTTTTTTTGGTTTTCGAAAATTCCCGAAGAGATCAAAGTGAAGTGTGCCACCTTTATGATTGAAGGACCGAGCAGAAAATGGTGAGACACTATGGTGATAGAGAAAAAGAATGAGGGATTTGAGTGGAAGGAATTAAAATTTCTTTTCACCGACCAGTTATATCTAGAGTTGATGGTGTTGTCCAAGACATATATTTTTTCAAACTTGAGTAGGATAACCAGACCATGATATATTATGAAAACCAATTTTCTAAACTTGTGCAGTTTGTATGTGAAATATTATTGAATGAGAGGATAAAGTCTTGATAGTTTGAGTTAGGAATTATATTTGATATTCGTTCTCAAGTTTTCCTTCTGAAGCTACCTTTTTATGCTAATGTACTTGATAGAGAACTGATGGTCGAAATGGACCTAGCTTGAAAGTAAGGGTTATCAGGAGTTTCTTTCTCTCCCAGTGGTGGTTTAAGTTCCTTCAAAGGAAAGTAGAAGCATGGTGATTCTCATGGTGGTTCTCAAAAAATAGGTTCATTATAGATGTACTGTAGTTCCTGGAAGAGACCCATTTGATTTGTTACTAATGTGGAAGGCTAGGGAATTCAAAGAAGGTTTACACTAAGGCACCCAAGGTATGTGGTTTTTGTGGATGCTCATGTCACCTATAGAAATTATAACACATCTATTACACTATGTGTAGTGGAACAAGATCATCATCAACTTCTAAAACTGAGGTGAAATTAGATGATTCACATATAAAAGGGTTCCCGACACAAACATCTGGAATGAAGCTTCTTCACGCAGTGGAAGAGTCTCCAGAGGAAGTGGATATGGGTCCAGTGACTGTGAGAGGTACCATCACTATAACTTTATCATTAGTGACTTCTCTATTTGATACTAGTGCATCTCATTAATTTATTTAAACATGTATTGTTAATATGGTAAATCTTCATATAAATATTTTATCTTATTTCATGGATATTACTACACCACTTGGTATAAAGAGAGAGTAGGGTATCCATATCCCCGCTTTTTTTTCTCTCTAACAGATGTTGTTATTGCTTTGAGTTTTCTGGTTCTCAACATGAAACTACTTGATGTCATTTTCGGGATGGATTGGATCATTTTCAATAAAGTTCAGATTTATTTTTATCTTCGATGGGTCTCCTTCACTACACCTGATGGTGTGTGCCGTGTCTTGCAAGGAGAATCGCACCCAAAGTCAAGTAGAGCCAGAACTTCTTATCCAGAGTTTGGGAAAGTGTTATCTATGTTTTATTTTGATCTGGAGTAGGAATCCTTTAGTGGTGATCTACCTCCAGTTGTCATCAAGTTTCTTGATGTGTTTCCTTATGAATTCTCTAGTTTTCCACCGGTAAGAGAGGTAAGGTTTTCTATTGATTTAGTACCAAGTAGTCAACCATTTTCTATTCCCTCTTACCATATGGAACCAATTGAAATGAAAGAGATTAAAAATTAGTTGGATGATCTTCTAGAGAAAGTATTTCTATGCCTAAGTGTGTCACATTGGGTGACCCCATTTCTCTTTTCTAAGAAGGTTGATGGTTCACTTCACCTTTGTGTTGATTACTAAAAACTCAATCGAGTTATGGTAAAGAAAGAATACCCATTTTCACATATTGATGATATGTTTGATAATTTTAAAGGGGAAATTTGGTTCTAAAAGATTGAATTTTGATCTAGTTACTATCAATTAAGGTTAAAAGAATATAATGTTCATAAAACTGCCTTTCAGAGTAGGTACAACCACTATGAGTACCTTCTCATGCCCTTTGGTGTAACCAATGATCCTTATGTTTACATGGTTTTAATGAACAAAATTTTCCATGAGTATCTTGATACCTTTTTGGTAGTATTTATGGATGAAATCTTTATTTACTCTAAGTCTGAGGCAGATTATGTAAATCATATGAGAATATTTTTATGCTTGTTGAGAAATCACTAACTCTATGCCAAGCTATCAAAATGTGATTTCTGGATTTAGGAAGTGAAGTTATTGGGACACATGGTGTCAGAAAATGGTATTTTAGTTGATCCTAAAAAGGTAAAGGCTATTATGAAATGAGAACAACCATGAAATGTTTTTGAGATTCAGAGCTTGTTGGGTTTATCTAGCTATTACCAATGATTCATTAAGAACTTCTCAAATTTGGATTCTATGATGACTGCTCTAACTTAGAAGGGAGTAAAGTTTTCTTGTGATGATAAATGTCAAAATTCTTTTGCTGAGTTGAAATGAATTTTGATGAATTATTTAGTGTTGACTCTTTGAGAGTCCGTACAGATCTATGTGGTCTTCTATGATGCATCGGGTTTAGGTTTGGGTTGAGTTCTTACACAAGGTAATCATATCGTTGATTATGAATATTGTCAGCTTAAGCCACACAAGAATAATTATCCAACCCATGACCTTGAACTTACAGTTCTGATGCATGTGCTTAAGAGTTGGTGGCATTACCTTTAATGAGAAAGGGAATGTTATTGTATATTTTTTGAGTAGGAAAGTTCTGACCTAGGCCATGAAAGAATATTCATAAGAGTGGAACTTTTTGGATCTCTTTTCATAGATACATATTGGAGTTAATGAATTAGGGGATGAGGTTTATTTGTCCAATGTTCAGTTGTCCTCCTCTCTTCTTGAAATGATTATTCAGGAATAACATCTTGATGATGAGTTTAGTAGCATTAAAGACTCTCTTTATGGTGTGTAGACAGTGGCTGAGGGTCCATTATCCAAAGAGGAAATTCTATGCTATCAGAATAATTTACTTGTTCCATTAGCAGTAATAAAAGCTTTTATTATGTATTTCCATAATTCCTAGTGGTTTGTATATCTAGGAACCATGAATATGTTCTATGACATGCAGTGGTAGTTTTTGTGGCCAGGTATGAGATGAGGATTTGATGAATTTGTCTCCTGTTGTTATACGTGACAATAGGTCAAGACCGAGAACCAAAAACATTTGGGTTTTCTTCATCCAATTCCAGTACCAACTTGGAAGTGGGATTAAATCTCTATGGAATTTGTGGTTGGGTTTCTACTTACCTATAGAAAGAAGAATGCAATATGGGTAATGATCAATTGACTGAAAAAATCAGACCACTTTATACCCATTCATGATACATCCAAATTTGAGGAGTTAGGAAATATATATGTGAAAGAGATTGTTAATTTTCATAGAGTTCCTTCAACTATAGTTTCTGATAGGGATCTTGGTTCACTTATCACTTTTGGAGAGGCCTTCAGGAGGCACTAGGATCTCAGGTCCATTTTAGCACAACATACCATCTACAGTTGGATGGCTAAATAGAAAGGGATATACATATTCTTGAGGATATGCTCCGTGCTTGTGTTCTCAACTTTGGTGGGGCTTGGGATGATCATTTAGGGCTGGTTAAGTTTTCTTATAACAACAGTTACCAGTCTGCAATCAAAGTTGCTCCTTTTGAGGCCTTGTATGTCCAGCCTTGAAGATCTCCATTGTGTTAGTCAGAGATCGGTGGAAGTTTCTTGGTTGGACCGAGCTTGGTCCAAGAGATGATAGAAAAGGTTCAGTTGATTCGTCAAAGAATGTTGATGATACATAGAAGGTATATGAATTATTCTGATCATCATTATAGACCTTTGGAATTTTCAATTGGTTACTAGGTGTTCTTGAATGTTTCACCTTGGTTGGGTCATCGATGACTTGGGAGGCAAGGGAAAATCAATCCTCATTTTGTGGGACCTTTTGAGGTTGTTGAGTATGTGGGGGAAAGTTTCTTACTATTTAGAACATCCATCAAAACTGACATCAATACATAGCGTGTTTCATGTATCTCATCTCCGAAGGTATCTATCCAATCCATCTCATGTTCTGAGCTGGAGTGGTCTTGAGGTAGAACCTAATTTATCCGTGATTGAATGATAATTCAAGATAGTTGATTCTAAAACCAAGGTACTTCATGGGAGGATTATACCTTAGGTTCATGTGCTAGGATAGAACAGTTCTGATTATCATGATATGTAGGAGAGGGAGGCACTGATGAGAGACCAGTGGCCTCATCTTTTTGGAATAGAAGCTTATGAGTAGGGTTTATGGGGACTGAAAGTTTCTATGTTGGGGAGGTTGTAACATCATGTTACTGTTTTTAGGTATTCCTAAACCCCTATTTTGATAATGCTTTGGTTGGGTTTAATTTGGGTTTGTTTTGGGTAAAAACGTTGATAATTTTGAAAATTATGGGCTAGTGCATGGTGGGCACACAATTTTCCCAAATTGTGCACTCTCTCAGGGAAAACCAAGAAAAACCAGACATTGGGGTTTTTTTATAGCTTACTCATGATTTTAAAAACCATGCACCCTTTAAGGAGAAACCATTAAATTAAATTAAAATAGGTGCATGACTTGGGAACTCGGTTGGGTATAACTGTGCGGTCCTTCCCAAGAAACCATATGTATGGTTTTTTTTAATTTTAACTTAAGTTTATAAATCTTGAAACCCCCCATCTAGGTCCCTACTGGACTAGTATGACCCCCAAACTGATTTATCCCTCCTTAAAGGCTCTAGAGAGAAGTTTTTATCCCCTTATAACCCTCCCATAAGTAGATAGAAATTTGAGGAACGTCATTCGATCTTATCCCAGTTAGTTTCCTCTTCCCGTTCTCGTTATCCCGCTATCACTATTATACTCCCTAGGTTTTTGTGGATCGCCATGTTGATTTGTGGATCTAATACACTATGATTTGGGATCTTAAACCTAGGTTTGATTCCCAGTTTCCATTCTTTATATTCTTCATTGGTGAATTCCATTTAGGGTTTGGTGTTTCAAGATCTAGAGATTTTGGTAGGTGGTTTTGTTATAATACCCAAATTTTATTAACCTTAAATTGATTTATTTAATTTCAATTATTTGAATTAAATGAAATCATTTGATTTAAATTAAATTTATTTCAATTGTTTTTTTAGAAAAACCCAATTCTTTTGAATTGTTTTTTTGAAATGGGATTTTGGCATAAAATTGGTAAAACCCCCAATTCCATTGAATTGGGGCGTGTTTATGAAATTGATGGAATTTAGGGGAATTTAAATTTATTTAATTTAAATTGTGAAATGGGTGTAAATTGTTTAAATTGTGAAATGGGTGTAAATTGTTTAAATTAAATTTTTGAATTAAATTTTGGGAATTGAATTGTGAAATTGAATTTTGAATTGATTTCAAATTATTATTTTTGAAAAAAGGATTAAAATAGTTTTGATAGAAACCTTTTTGTTTTATCTTAGAAAAGGCATATTTTGATTAAAAATAGTTTTTATTTTTTAAATGGAAATTCAAAATTTTGAAATGGGAGAATGAGATTTAATTGTATTTTATGGTTTCTTTAAATAAATTTTCCATCATTGATTTTTACTAGATCACATGAAATTCTAGGTAAATAGTGAGTTATTTGGGGAAAGAATGCTAGGATGGGAATTCCTTAGCACCAAATTGATGTTTTACATCTATAACATGAACATTAGTTAGTACATCATATTCCTTGGTAGGTAGCTGACGATTCCTCTCTTTCTAGTGTCGATGGGCATGTATACACATTTCGGTTTTGTCACATGAGTTTGTGAGGATCCCATAACCTGGAACTGTTATACCTTTTGGGAGATGACCATGTTGATCGCTTGTTTATATTTGATATATAAATGTTTTCCAATGTTTGTAAACTACTTTACACACAATTTGATTTATATAAACTATTTTATATAAAATTTTTGATAATACATTGGTTTAAAATTATTTCCATCATTTGAAATGTGAAGCATGATTTTTTAAAGTATTTATAACATTTTAAATGTAAAGCATAATTTATTTAAATATGATTTTGAAATGACAAGCCTATTTGTTTGAAAATTGAAATATATTTATTTGGTTAATTAAATGTTAGAATATTATTATGGAATCCTTGGCGAGACCCAACTGGGATTTTATCTCACACCCTACCTGTTCCTTTAGGTGTTTGTAGATTATCTTCTTCCAGGTTCGAGCAGGGGTAAATCACTAGTTGGACATGGTTCTAGCTATTGATTTGTGTACTTGGAGAGTTACTTCCATTAGGACTTGGGCCATTTCTATCATGTTCTTCTAGTTATTTGTTGTAGTACTTTGGGTTGTTATACTAATTTGACTTTTGGCACACATCTCTCTGTGGAGTTTCTTTTGTATGCTTACTTATTTTTTTATCTTTATTCCACACTTTTTGTGGAAACATAATCCCCACTTTCATTTTTTATGATGCTAGGTGCTAGTCACCAACCCATGGGGACCAGGAACACCTTTTGGTCCATTTTAGTTCCGGCTCAGTTATCGGGTTACCAGGGTACCCGGGCTGGTTCATTACACACAATATAAAAATACATTTAATTCTAGGGATTTATATTTAATAGTTTTATTAGAATGAGAGAGAATTAGTTTAAGGCTTTTAAAAACTCATGAAAGGAGTTTAAGAAAAAGTGTTTGGAAAAAAATCATGAATATTACTTGAAATAAATGGTAATAGATTTTATATAAAGGCATAACTATGTAATAAAATAAAACTAAAATATATCCTCCCAAAATAAAATTAAGAAAGAAAGAGAGTAAACTATTACATTACTTGAAGATTTTCTATAACTTGAGAGATCACCCTTTGAATATTAAGGTTCTTAATAAAGAGTATATTAATAGATAACATGAGAGGAGTACCATGATAAGAATATTTTTAATGAATAGAATAGTGTAGAGAGGGTTTTATTTATAGTGAAACTTATCAAGTTAAAACCTTAAAACTTATTAATAAAATATTCTTATTTAAAAATTCACAAATATCTTCCCAACCTTATTTTTTAACTACAAAATCATGAAATTTAATTTACTTTTTTTATTTAATTTAAAACCTTTAAAAATTAATATTACTTCTAAATAATAAAAAATACATGAGAATGAATTATAAGTTTTTTTAATGAAAAAAAATATGTTTTATGCTTTTAAAAATACATTATGGTAGGTTGGTTGGGTAAAATATTTGAAAATAATTTATTTAAACAAAAATACTTATATTAAGTCTTAAAAATTATAATAAAAATTTACTAAATCATTTTTATATCATTATAAACCCATATAATATATTGTATATGTATATTGTATTTTAATATTCTACCCATAATTAGATTGTCTCCAAAAATTACCTATAATTTCACTGTTACCTATTTTTTCATGATGATTCAAAATTTGATATCTATTTTATTGAAATTCATCACTAACTACAATATATTATATTATTAAATAAATTATTAAAGAAATTAAATTTTAGTGTAATGGACATTATTAATAATGTCTACATTACCATTTTAATGACCACATCACTTTTATAAAGGAGACCTTATCCATTTTCAATGATTATATAATAAAAAAATACCCATATTAATTATTATAAATTCTATCATTTACCATCATATTTCTCATTATCACATTTTTTTATCCAGTGAAATGTTTACTATGTATATTATATTATTTTTCCTTTGTATCATGCTTATTATTACTATAATTTTTTATAGAGAATCCATTCTAGAAGGTTTCTTTCTTATAGATATGGAATTTATTTTTATTTAATATCCAGTCTTACACCTATAAGTTTTTTTAGTATTTATCTTTGATTTTTATATTTTAATATTATAATGAAATAAATTTTATGTTGTCTTATTTATTTATTAATGGATCTAATAAATTTTTATTCTTTATTAAATAAAATCCATTTTAATCACAACACATGTATTAAGGGAAAAATTTATATATAATTTATTGTTTTTTAATCTTCCACCTTTAATAAATTTAACCCTTGAAATTTTAACCTTTCTCAATCAATAGAAAACTTTGGATACTTATTCATTACTTTAATTGAATCCAATGTTACTTATTCAAACTTTTTATTCTTCTATAATACTTCCACCAATAAAGTATTCCTATTCCAAAAAACTTGGTACCTCAGATCAATAGTTTTAGTTGGCCTTTACCCATAAGATAGATAAGTCTCTATTTGAACTCCTTCACCACTAAGTATATGTGATGAGTTTGTATTATACCAACTTAGTAGATAAACATGAAAAATATCACGAACTTAGTAAATGTTGGGTGGTAGAGCCAACCAATTCTTAAAAACTCTAATTCACTCCATTATCTTAAAGGGAACAATATTTCTTATACTCTTCTTTCCTTTATTTATGAATCTCATGACACCCTTCCAAGGATATATCTTTAATAACACTTTACCATTGAATTAGAATTCGAAATCTCATATAATATTATCTATATATCTCTTATGAGTACTATAATATTCTATGATATGATACGTAATTGGATATAACTTCTATTTTGTATCTTTAATTAAATATGTACATAATAACTACATCTCAGTAACTTTATCCAAAAAATATGGAGTTATACATTTATTTTCATATATATATATATCCTCATAAGATTCCATTTGAATTGTTGAATAATAACTATTATTATGCACAAATTCCACTAGAGAAAGTTATTGATACCAATTTCATTAGAAATCAATCATGAAAATATTTATCATATCCTACAATGATTTTATAGTAATTTTGGTTTATCTATTAGTCTGGGGGTGGTAAGAAGTGTGATATATAACTCTATATTCAATTTATATTGAAGACTCCTCTAAAATTTTGTAGTAAATTTTGGATCAAAATTAATGAAAATAGATATAGGCACACCATAAAGGTTCACTACTTCCATTATATATAAATTATCAAGATTATCAAGGGATAAATCCTTATAAGTTGTTATAAAATAGGTTTATTTGTTAAAATGATCAACCATAACACATATATCATTATTACCATTTGATTTTCATTGAATTCCTATGAAGATATCCATCACAATATTATACCACTTTCATAATGGAATAGATAAATCCATCATCATTCCTTATGGTATATGATAATCAAAATTTTCTTACTAATTCCCTAGTAGCCTTGATGTATAACCATATCCTTATTTATGTTTCCCAATAATAATTCTATCAAATATCCAAATACATCTTAATTTTCTTAGGATTTGTAGAGAAGGTTGAGCCATGGTATTTATACAATAATGTTTTATTTAACTCATTAATAGATAATACAAATAATATATTTCCAAATAAAAATACTCCATACTTATCAATGTTGAACTAAGGAAACTTTCCATCTCAAATGGTTTTAGTTTTATTCTATAACTCAGCATATTTCATTGCTTTACCTTGATCTTCATTGGTAATGATGGTTGAGAAATTTAATGAGAAAAACATTATTTTATTCCTTTATTTATTATTACCAATGTTCAAATTTATCGGATCATTGATAAATGAACCATGTTCAATTCTAATTGAATATAGAGTGTTATATGATTATTTCTACTCAAAGTATCAACCATATTGTCTATATTTACAAGATGATAATTGATGGTGAAATAAATTTTTTTCATCACCTTATCCTATGAACTATGTTCAAGTATTTATATGTGAATATATATTTTATATGTTTATGGTCAATATATGTATCAAATATCTCCCAATATAAATAACGATTCTATGTATTCAAGGAAAATATTACTGTCTCCATCTCTAATTCCTGAGAAGGATAATTCTACTCAAGATTATTTAACTACCTTGATGTATAAGTTTTCACTTTATAATTATGTATCAAGATACAACCAAAAATTTTATTTAAAGAATCACCATTGATAATAAAACCATTTTCTTCAAATGATATGGTTAACACAAGTTCACTAACTAACCTCCTCTTGATTTATTGAAAACTTTTCTCAGACCACTAATGGAAATAAGGGATATAACACTGACATAATAACGTCAGTTTTTTATAAACCGACGCCAATAGTATATGCAGGAACTTATTGGCATCGGTTTTCAGTAAAACTAACGCCAAAAACCATTATTCGTTGATATTTCGTGTCAGTTTTGTGAAAACTGACACAAAAAATAAAAAAAAATATTTTTGTATCTATTTTGAAGAAAACTGACGCCTTAAGTCATATTTTTGACGTCGGTTTTGTAGAAAAATGACGCCAAAAATAAGAAACCTAGATATTTTCAGCGTCGGTTTTCTCCAAAATTGATGATGAAAATAAAAAAAGGATTATCGGCATCGGTTTTTAGAAAAACTGATGCCGAAAGATTTTTTTTATTTTCGACATTGGGTTTTAGAAAAACCAACGCCGAAAGTCTTTTAAAATCTATCGGGGTCGCAAAACCCTCATTTTTTTGTATTTTTCAAATCGAAGCCCACGACGATGCCTTCGACTTGGGATGAAATTCGAATCCCTATTTGTGATCTTGGATGACCATCTTTGACGGTTTTATTCCATTTTCACGATTTTCGGTTTGTGTTCTTTGTTATCCTCTCTTGATTTATTTTCCATTGTTTATTTCTTCTTCCATAACCCTATTTTACGCGACTTTTAATGCTGGTTTGAATTTAGTTGTTGTTTATCATTATTTTTCATTAGTATTATCATTGTTGGTATATATTTTTCAGTGTTTGTTTTTCTAAGTCATTATACGAAACACAGTTTGGATTGAGGATCTCCATTCGGGTTAAGATTCAAATTTTGTAAGTTTGTTTTTTAATTTTGTAGATAAATTATTTATCATTTAATTTTGTTATTTATTTGCTTCAATTATTAGTTTATATTTTATTTTAAATGTGCTAGGACAAGGTTAAATATTCTGTCAACAAACATTCTTAAATATCCTGTCAACAAATTGCTTCTTTTTACATTTACTCCAATCAAATTTCACCCAATTCACTTACTGAATCCTTTAAATTAATGCAATCTTCAATAATTTTGACATATGCAACATCAAAATAATGAAACAACTATTTAAAATGAACTAATAAATTTTAGAATAAGGATATTATAATTAAATTATAATATCAATATAACACACATGTATATAATATGAAAATAAAATGTTTACTATTTGTAAATGTGTTTCATATCTGATGTTTTCTATCTGATTATCAATATTTTTTATTAAATGTGTTTTTGTTTACAATTTATCTGATATATATTTAAATGTTAATATGTTTTAATATATTCACCAAATATATTGTGATATCAGGTATTTAATGGATCGTAATTGGATTCATTTACGAAGAACCACTAGTGAATATGAAAAAGGAGTTGATAATTTTTTGGAATTTGCTAAACGAAATCTTCAAAACATTGATTTGATTTTCTTTCCATGTGTGAAGTGTGTAAATATGAGAAAGTTAAAATCCATAGAAATCAAGGATCATCTCATTTGTTATGGTTTTAGCCTTAATTATACATGTTGGATCTGGCATGGTGAAAGAACTAAAAATTCAACATCCAATGTTGAAGACGCTATTCATAATGAGGAAGAGGATCGTATTGAATAATTAATTCATGATTTAGGTGTTGAAACCATAAAAAAACACCAACTATTGAATGATTGTATGGAGATTCTGAGAAACCATTATTCCCAGGTTGTAGTAAATATACAGTGTTATCAGCAGTTTTGAGATTAGTTAACTTAAAAGAAAAAAATGGGTGGAGTGATAAAAGTTTCTCTAGTTTACTTGAGATTTTAAAAGATCTACTTCCAGAAGGCAATGGACTTTCAGATTCCAATTATGTGGTGAAGAAAATATTATTCCCAATGGGATTGAGGTATAAAAAGATACATGCTTGACCCAATGACTGTGTACTTTATAGGAAAGAAAATGAATATTTATCAGGTTTTCCTACATGTGGGACATCACGCTATAAGATAGATGGGAAAGTCAACTCAGATTCATTCTTAGGTGATGTCATCTAACATCATGAAAAATCAATTTTGTACTTTCTAATGATATCATCCAATATTTTTTGCATACAATTCTGATAATTCAATTCTGATTCATTTTTAGGTACCAGAATCAAAAATCATTCTAAAGAAATTTGGTACCTTCCAATAATTCCTCGTTTGAAGCTTATATTTGCAAATTCAATTGATGCAAAAAGGTTAAGATGACATTCAGACGAGCGCATCTCTGATGGTAACTTACGTCACCCTACCGATTCACCACAGTGGAAGAGTTTTGATAAAAAATTTCATGATTTTGGATGTGAAGTTAGAAATCTCAGAATGGGATTGTGTACTGATGGAATGAATCCACATCAGAGCCTCAGTAGCCAACATAGTTCATGGCCTGTTTTGCTGTTAGTTTAAAACTTGTCCCCACTTCTATGCATGAAGAAAAAATATGTTATGATGAGCTTGATGATTTCTAGACCAAAACAACCGGGAAATGATATTGATGTGTATCTTTCACCATTGATTGATGATTTGAAACTGCTATGGGAGGAAGGTGTTAATGTTTTCAATGCATACAAGAAAGAGTATTTTATTTTGCGTGCAATGATAATGTTCACTATAAACAACTTTCCTGCATATGGAAAATTATCTGGATACAGTGTTAAGGGACATAAAGCATGTCCAATTTGTGAAGAATAAACCTCATATTATCAACTGAAGAATGGAAGAAAGATAGTGTACATGGGACATCGAAGATTTTTTCGAATTGATCATCCTTATCGTAGATTGAAAAAAGAATTTAATGGTTTACAATAATACAACCTTCCCCCTCGACCATTGTCAGTTGAATAATACTATGATAGGGTGAAAGATATTGATTCGACATTTTGAAAGAGAAGAAGTTCTATTTTTCAAAAACATATCTAGAAGAAGCAGTCTATTTTTTCGAACTACCTTATTGGAGATTTTTAGAGATAAAACATAACATTGATGTTATGCATGTTGAAAAAAAAATATGTGACCATTTTATTGGAACTTTGTTAGACATAAAAGGAAAGACAAAAGATGGATTGTATGCTAGATTGGACTTGATATTAATG
Source organism: Viscum album (assembly GCA_963277665.1). NCBI lineage: Eukaryota > Viridiplantae > Streptophyta > Magnoliopsida > Santalales > Viscaceae > Viscum > Viscum album. The sequence continues at coordinate 1,312,088,528 of OY728137.1, forward strand.
AGAATACGTTTAGATTTAGCTCCCACTGTGAAAGGAAATAGAACATATTTACCTCCGACTTATCACACATTAAGCAAGATTGAAAAGATGAATTTTTGTCAGTGTCTTCATGGTATTAAAGTACCCAATGGTTTTTCTTCAAATGTGAATAATTTTGTGTCATTGAAGGATTATAAATTAATAGGTATGAAATCTCATGATTGCCATGTGTTGATGTAACAACTTCTACTAGTAGCAGTGCGTGGTATACTGCCGACAGCTGTCAGAAATACTATTATCAGGTTATGTAATTTCTTAAAATCCCTTTGTAGAAAAGTCATTGATCCAAATTTGTTATATGTGTTGGATAATGAAGAAACTCTTATTCTTTGTTAACTAGAAATGTATTTCCCACCCACATTTTTTGATATAATGGTTCACCTGCTGATTCATTTAGTGCGTGAGATAAGAATATGTGGGATTCTTTATTTAAGATGGATGTATCCTTTTGAAAGATATATGAAAATTTTGAAAGGATATGTTAAAAATACTTATCAACTAGATGCCTCTATTGTTCAAAAATATGTATCAGAAGAGGTGATTGAGTTCTATAATGATTATTTGTATGAGTTGGAGCATATTGGTCTCCCTGTATCTCGACATATGACAGTTGATAGTGATTGTAGAGGGGTTCGAGGCTTAAAGGTAAAGTTCATTCCATGTGATGAAGTGACGCATGCACATTTATACATTTTGAACAACACATATGAGGTTCAATCATATATATCCTCACATATTGCTGAATTAAAGTTACCATATCACAAAAGAAACGAAAATTGGGTGATGATTGAGCATAAGAAGACATTTGTTTCATGGATTAAAGAGAAATTCACCTCAGATATATCTGCATCAGAAACATTGAAGTGGTTAGTAGGGGGACCATCTCTTAATGTGATCACATGGTCTAGTTTTGATATCAATGGCTACACATTTTACACAAAAAACTTGGATGAAAAGTGTACCGTTCAGAATAGTGGTGTGATGGTTTTCGCTGAAGCAGTGCATTTTTCGAGTGTCAAAGATAAAAACCCAATTTCTGCATCAATGTCATATTTTGGAGTTCTTGAAGACATATGGGAAGTTTATTATATTAAATTTTGAGCCACTGTTTTTAAGTGTAATTGGGTTGATAGTAATAGTGGTGTGAAACATGATGAATATGGGTTTAAACTGGTTGATTTGAAAATATTTAATTACAATGAGGAACCATTTATCATGGAGACACATGAAAAAAAGTATTTTATGTCATTGATCCATCAAATGATCAGTGATAAGTTGTTTTTCAAGGAAAAAGATACCATTTGGGTGATGAGGATGATGCTGATGATGCTAGTGATTTACATGAGCCTTATTCATCTATTATGCAATTTCCAGATGATTACAATGAATATAAGACAAACATAGTGCATGCAGTACGTAATGATCATGATGAAGGCATGTGGGAAAACAATAAATTAGTCTCTAATTTTTTTAGTAAATATTTATATTATGTTTCCATTTTTGAAACTTACAAACGCATGCCTCTTTTTTTACTTACTTATTTTTTTCTTCCCTGTTTCTAATTATTCAGCTTTCTAATGATATGCAGGTACACAAAATTTCATTACACTTTCTAGTAGCAATGTCAGATGAAGATAGAGAGGATCAGTTACCGAGGTATATCTATTTTGACATATTATTAAATATTTAGTAATATAATTATTTAATGAAATAAAACTGTTCATTTAATTTTTTTTGCAGGACTACTGATGCATCCTCAGCGGAGGAGACTTATCCTGTTACTACTCAAAAATCAAGTTCTCAAGTTGGTAAATGTGGTATTACACATTTACAAAGACTATCACTTTCTTGTGATGATGACAAATTACACATCCGTTTTGATGATAATAATAATGCAGTTGTCCCAAATGCAGTTCAGTTTGTCAGTTATATAGTGATGTAGAGCCGTTGCAGGATTAGTATTTTATATCCTGATTGGAAGTTAGTGGACAGGACGACAAAGCAACAGATTTGAGAGGCCGTGATGGTAAAATATATTAATTGATTTATTTTATCTCATTTTTTGAATATTATATATTTTAAATGACATATTAAATTTATTCAATTATAGATGACATTCAATTTTGAGGAAACCAAAGAAATTAAGAAAATAAATCTCTCTTTAGCAGAGGTTAGATGGAGAGATTTTAAAACCAAACTGACAAAAAATTATGTTTTTGGAAAGAGAAGGTTTGAAAGCCCATGTCTTAAGTATCTGTTTATAGATGAAGATACATGGAAGCGATTTGTTGATAGTCGTCAGGAAGAGAAATTCCAGGTATGGTAATTATTTTATATTTTAAAATTTATGACATATTTTTCTTATTACTTAGTAGTTTATTTTTATATAACAGACCTCCAGGAGATCTCATCAGTAGATCTAGTTGAGAAATGTATACCCTCATACTTTATGACATGGAGGGTATTCATGTTTGGAGCATAAAATGATTGAAGAAAAATTTGAACCATTAAGAGCTCGATCAAGTAGTGGTTCAGAAGAGGTCCAGTTTGGTCCTCCATCTCCTCCCACTCACCATGAGAAATGTAAACGAGCAAGAAGAAGGAAAAATGAACCGTATCTTATAGAGGAAGCTCAGTAAGTGGCTAATAGAATTGTAAGTAAATATTATTTATTTGTTAACAATTTTTCTATTTTATAAATTATAAACACTAATATAACTTTTTTATTTTTCATTTCAGGATGAACTTCAGGAGCAAGAGACATAGGGATCTTTTATTCCTGAGGGTAGGATGGACATCCTAGCCACTGCTTTGGAAAAGGAAGAACACCCCGGCCATGTTAGAGGATATTAGGCGGGTGTTAGTATTCAGAAGGTTTTTGGTAAGAGTAAGCAATCAAGAGACCCAGAAATAGAATCCTTAAAGAAGAGTAGAAAGATATGAAATAGTCTATGAGTGACCAAATTCAAGCAGTAGTGTAGAAGGATTTATTAGAACACTTGGAAAGACAGTCACAATCTGCGCAACCTTCCCAAGTATATTATTTATTTGTCATCAATTTTTCTATTTTATAAATTATAAACACTAACATAACCTTTTAATTTTTCAGCCTTCTCAGCCTACTCACCCAGACTACCCTACCCCATTTGCTTACCCTACCCCGTCTGCGCAACCTTTTGAGGTATATTATTTTATTTTCATCAATTTTTCTATTTTATAAATTATAAACACTAATATAATCTTTTAATTTTTCTACCTTCTCAGCCTGCTCACCCGGACTACTCTGCCCTACCTGCTTACCCTACCCCGTTTGTGCAGCCTTTCGAGGTATATTAATTTATTTTCATCAATTATTCTATTTTATAATTTATAAACAATAATATACCTTTTTCATTTTTAAGCTTCTCAGAATCCTCACCCGGAATACCCTGCCCCATCTGCTTATCTTGCCCCATCTACACAGCCTTTCGAGGTATATTATTTTATTTTCATCAATTTTTCTATTTTATAAATTATAAAAACTAATATACCTTTTTCATTTTTCTGCCTTCTCAGCCTACTCACCCAGACTACCCTGCCCCATCTGCTTACTTTGAGCCTCGACCTCCTCGCTCGGATGAAGCCTTACATTGTGAGTTGTTTGCTGGAGATCCTCATGTATATATTGTTGCGTTAGGACATGTGCATTTTTTGGGGGACTCAGTACATCATCAGCCTATGCAGACGGGTTAGGTTAGAGTATCAATACTTGATATTATAGATCCTACTATTCTACTATCGTTTTTTACTGAGGAGATCACCTGTGTTGGACAATGTATAAGCCATTTTTTAGTTTGTAAAAATAGTCTTCTACGTTATATTTCATATGAGGTATGTGTTTTTTTAAATATGAATTAAAAATTATTCAAAATTACTTGTAATGTTTTCGGACATTTAACTTACATAGGAATATTTGAAAGCAAAAGAAACAGCCCAAATGCAACAAAATGTCCAGGAACAGTCGTCTTTAGAACCTTTTAATATTTTTTTGGGCTACAAAGATTATCTCAGGCTTCTGCTTCCTTGAATTATATCTATGAGTTTTGGATGACGCCTGATATATGTGGAAGAATTTATCAATTGAGAATAATGAAAGAAGATATCATGCATTTAGTTGATTTTGAAGAGCTCGGGCTGAGTGTGGTGTAGTTGTTTTCCATGTAAGTAAATTGATGTTTGAATTGCTATTTATTTAATAAAATATGGTTTTAAATTGGCTAACTATATTTTCTTTTAAATATATGAATCTACACAAGCTTCTTTTACAAAATGAAAGAACACACATTTACAGTTTTATAGATCCAAAGTACATTTCCTTGGAAGTCGTAAATGTGAAGAATGATGATATAGTCCAATATATATCTGAGAGATTATCACAGATAGAGATTAAATGCCGGTTTTTTCCATTTCTTGATAAGTAAGAACATAAACATTATTATGAACTAATAATCATTATAATGTCATTAATTGTGAATTTTTTGTATTGTAGGGGATATTGAATGTTAGGTGTATTTTGCCCAAGTGAATGCACCTTATATTGGTTTTTCTCGTTATTAGGAACAGTTCGTAAACCATTTTCCACCTTATTAAACAAGTAAGTTTTTATTTTTATTTTTTATAAGCTCATTATGTTTATTTTTCATTGTTTAGACATGTATTATTAGTTCATATATATGAAAATGTAGTTCATGGAAACAATTTAACAAGGAATACATGTCAGTAAAGAAACTAAAGAAAATAAAATATGTGGAATTACAGGTAATTAGTTTTTATATTATATATATTTTTCTGAATTTATTATTATATATTGTATTTATTATCAATCTGTTGTTTTATAACTGTAGTGTTATTGTCAAAATGGAAATGTTGAATGTGGTTATTATATTTTACGATTCATGTACGAGATAATCACAACTAAGGAAACTACTGATTTTCATAAGGTTAGTTGTATTAATTTTTTTATATTTTCTTCCATATTATTTTATTTTTTAACCTCATATCATTCAATATTAGTGTAGGTATTCAATGATTCACAGTCTTATTCCCAATCTGAAATGACCCATATTCGATCTACTTTTGCTAACTATTTGTTAAGTCTGATTAGGTTTTGAGGTATGTATATTCTAATATTTATAAATAATATACATATGAGTTCAAAAAACTAACTATTTTGATATATTAGGTGTTTGAACCTACCAATAATCAAATGAATGCTTCAACAATAACCAACAATGATCCAGCCGTAAACTTCTAGTACGTCTATTCTAATTTTTTTTAACTTTCTACGTCGTCTTTTTTTTGTTTATTCTTGGTATATATAAATTATAGGTTTTTATTGAATGATAAATAATATTTAACTATTGCTGTATATTGAATTTTTTTGTACAGGGGTTTCTATATTTTTAGAAGTGTAATTTTCTGAATTTTCTAAAAAAAAAATTTTAATTTACGGCATCGGTTATTTTAAAAACTGACACTGAATTTTTTTTAAAAAATAAACGGGGTTTCGGCGTTGGTTTTAGAGAAAACTGACGCCAAAGGTCAATTTCAACCCCGTTTCGGGGTCAGTTTTAGAGAAAACCAGTTCTGAAACATGGGTTTCGGCATCGAATTTATAGAAAACAGACGCCGAAACCCTTAACGAAATTAATTTTCGGCGTCAGTTTTATAATAACCGACACCAAAAATCATATTTTTTACGTTACCTTTATAGATGTCAGTTAAAAACTAACGTCAAAAATAAAAAAACCAACGTTAAATTGTGTTTTTACAATAGTGGACTCCTTGGTCCATTCAAACTTAACCCCATTTCATGTTAACTTATTTAGTGGGATTGATATTCATGAAAAATTTCTCACAAAGATTATTATAATGCACAAATAATCTAAGTAAACTATGAATCTATATCACTATTGTTGGTCATTTCCATTCTTCAATTACTATAGTATTCGAAGGATAAAAAATCCCCTCACTAGAGATGACATACCCCTATAATCCCACTTGGTAAAACTGGAATTCACACTTATTGAACTTGGCTCTATCTTATAGTATTAATAACAGAACTTATATGATATTCACATCCCTCCTATATTATATAATAAATATGAAGATGACCTGTACAGACTACTAATTTTTTTTGAGTAAATATTTAAATACCATTTTTATTAAATTCATAAATAATGTAGGATTACTCACTAGGAAAATGGAAATTTACAAAAACTCATAGATCCAATACCTTGTTTTAAATGTGAATGTTAGGGTATCATTATTTTTTTTATCTTAAACTAATGATATAGATGTAAAAAATCAATCTTAGAAAAATACTATGAGTGAAAAAGTTGGTAAAATAGATCCTTAATTCTCAAAAAAGGATATTTATTCTTAATCATGATGTTATTAAAATGTATATAATTTACAAATAATCTCATTTTACTATCCTTATTGTTTAAAAAGGGAAACACACTCATAGAAAGGCATGATGAATTAGATATTTTTATTTTAACTTATTATTATTAACTATGCAACTAGTTGTAGTTGAAGTTGATACATAGGAAAATTGGGGATTTATAGGTTCTATTTTTCAATGATTTTACCAATTATTTAATTAGTTTTAAAACAATTATTTTTTGGTAAACATAAAAAAATAATTTTATAAAATTTAATAATAAAAATTTCTTAAGTATATAGAATCTAAACAAGTCAATGAGAATGATTGTTTAACATTTGTGATTAAATTATAATTAATATTATTTATATGAGGAGAAGAATATATATGATCATTATGATGAAATAATCATATATTAATTATAAAAAAATAATTATTTATCTAATATTAGTTAATGTTGAAATTGTTATATATTTTTTCTTGAAAATTAAAATTATAAACTTATAATGGTTATATAATTTTTTCTACAAAATTATTATATTTCATTCTATAAAAAGATGATTTCTATAACTATTTATAAGGAATAATGTTTTTAGTTTCACTCACTACAACATTATAATAATAATTACTTATAAAAACAAGAATAAACAAGATAATTACTCACTTCAATTTATAATACTATTACATAATCTGAAAACAAGGCTTATTAGAATATAATAGATAAGTGACTCATAAGGAAGTTTAAAGGGAACTAACTTATTCCCATTGTTAGAAAATAAATTGATGAAAGGTTAATAGAATAATAAAATTAATGAAAAATTTAAAAGAAATTGAAAATAAAATTAAAATTGGGATGAAAGTGAAGAAACTGAATAATACATAAAACTTATTCTCCTCTATTTGGATTGAGTTTCCATGGCTCCCTTTTATAGGAATTTAAAATTATATGGAATGTAAATAATTAATTGTATACTAGGATAATGATAATGTTTTCAATTGTTTCACTTAAATACACATTGGTCCTTGATTTTCATGGGTCGATGATTGAATAATTCAAGGTACACAAAGCATAATACACCAAAGATATATGCAGATTGAATTATTATAATCATTCACTAATTGTGTGTATAATTCCCCAAACCCATACACCTAGATCTGGTACTGAAAACACGCTCTGCATATTGGATTTGATACTAAATGAAGGTACCAAATTTAGAATTCCATAATATAAATTTCATTAAAAAACCGAGTCACTTACATACCCAATACCTTTTAGATTTAGAGTTTTAGAGAATTAGAAAAACCATTTCATAAAAAACCCATGTATTTCTCATAAAATGGTAACTTTTCCCATTATATCCAAATTTTCATATTCCTTAAGAATACTTCAACATCTCCCACAAAAATTATCCATACATAATAACCTTATAGATATAACATATGTATCACCCTTCTTTACAACATAAAGAAATAGAAACATAATAAGGTTGAGATCAAATTCTTAGTAAGGTTAAACACAATATTTAATAATTGAAGATAATAAGTGATCATAAGATGAGCATAAGGGTATGATAAGATAATCAAATTGAATAACAAAAGATATTTATACACAAAAAACTCAATTCATAAATCATAATCCAAGACATAAATATTTGGAATAACAGAAGAAAAAATTCATATGATTCAATGATTAGGATCCATGTAAAAATCAACATTTTTTCAAGGTAATCATTAGAACACATAACAGGCATTGAAAAATTGTGTAGTTATTTTGGGAAGAAAATAGAACCCATGAAAATTATTTTTCTTGAAAAAAACCTTTTTAATTTTAAAATATCACATAACATATCCTTGAAATAAAAATATCTCTATTTAAAACCCATTATAAGAATATAAAAACCACGTGGGAACCTTATGACATCATATTCATCACCCACATTCACTCATTTTCACCCCTATATAATAACTCAAAATTAGTTAATTATAATCCTAATTTATATTGAGAATAAATAATTACTCAATGTATTAGAGACCTATATCTTGGGATCTCCCATCATAATCTATAATGACCAAGAACCATAACATGAATTTTTTTATAGGGATTTCATTTCTATATAAATCTCATAAAAATCATTATTTTTTTATAGTTTAATTAACTTGTGGAAAAGAAATTAGTTTCATGAAAATTTCCTTAAAATATCATTATATTACATCCAAATAAAAAGTATAGATTGAATCATTAGAACCTATCCCAATTGAATTATAAGAATAATTTAAAATATGATAACATAGATGAAAAACACTTTTGTAAAGTCATTAAAAATATGTTTTGAAAAAAAATAAGAAATATCCTTTTTTATTTTATAAAATTTAAAATATAAAAGTTTCCAGAAAAATGAGATTAATATTTTCTTTGAAAAATCATATAAACTTGTAAATTAAAATTGGTAATGAAAAATGGTCGTGATGATGGGAAAATTTGTTCATACTGTATACATTAAAAAACATTATTTTCACACTTTTGTAAAGAAATAAAAAAGAGAGTCACATGGAAAGAATTTGAAAATATTCCATTTAATCATTAGTAAAGAAAGTAAAAGGTATTAGAAAATAAATTTATTAAAAATTTATGTATAGATAAAAAATCACTTAAATAATTTTAAGAACATAGACATGGATGAGAAACAGTATAAAACTTTTAAAACAAGGTTTTAAAGAAAAATCCCTTATGAATTTTAAAATCAAAAACCCTTTTTAAAGAAATAACTTCAGAAAGAACTTAAAATAACACAGTTATAAATAGATCTATGATATTATATTTCAAATGGGTAGTACTTACAACATATAAATTAATATAGGAGTATCAATAAAAACATGTCCCAAAGAAAGAAGTTTTATATGAGAAACCCTTGCAACTTCGGTAACACTTGAATAAAAAACCATTAAATGAAAAAACTTAATATGATTATATAAAACCCGTGATCTACATGAAATAATATTTCAAATTACATTCATGTGCTCATAATTACACTATATAAAATAAATCACGATACACAATAAGAAACATGAGTCATGGAATTTAAATTGAGACAAAGAACCCCTACAAAGATAATATCATTTGAAGTAGGCATTAATTAATAAAATGATTATATGAGAAAAATTAAATCAACTTAAAAAATGGAAATAATACATAAAACAATTAGATTTCATTACACACATAATATTGGAATACCATATTTAATAAAGAAGTGATATAACCCAATGAAAATGAATTGATTTAAAAGTCCCCTTTATATTCCCGCTTTGTTGAACACACTCTAACCAATTTTATAATAAATTTATATATATTATACATCTATATTAGAACCATATTTATTTTTTATTACTATATACTATTCAATTATAATTCCTTATTTCCCTTTAAGTAATAATTATTTTTTAAAATCAATATTTTTGTGTTAACAATTCAGTTTTTCATGCATTTTCTAATTTGACAGTTTCAGTCCAAGATCCTCATTCAGGATTTAATAATATCAATAATTTTATTTTTGATTTTATATATTTATTTTATATTTTTATATAGTTATATTTATATTTCAAGGATCTTATGGGGATTATTCACATGTAAATCTTAAAAATCTAGTTTTTTTGAATTTTTGATCACATAAAAAGAATTGATTTTATTAGTGAATGAAAATATTTATATAACCATCACAAAATAAATAATACACCTTAAATCTATCATTATTACATGATATCATCAGTATTTAAAATTCCTTAATAATTCATGACATAAAAATTATAACATCATTCATGTTGGTGGTAAAACTGACCAAAATAAGAACATGTAATAATGACTGAATGTGTAAGAATATTGTAATTCCACTCAGATTTATAAGGTATGTTATGTTTATTTTTATATTTTTAATATTATATTAATGGGTTTTAAGATATGGTTTTTTGGCTCTATACTTGGGGTGTTTATTGGTAGTTTTAATTAGTTTTGGTATTGGTTTAGAGGGTGCATGGTTTGATAATGGTTAGGAGAAACCGTGTAGATTCCCCAAGTAATCATGTGATTTGAGACCTTGTATATAGTGGCATTCACATGGTTGGTGCATGGTTTACCAAAACATGTGTCTTAACCATGTGACCTAACCTTGGGTTGGATAGTGTCTTCCACGTGGTTGACATACAATTTTCTAAACCGCGTGACTAATACATTAAGGTGATTTTAATTAATCCCAAAATTAGGTTTTTAACTTGAAAACTCCTCAAAAGAATATTTCTTCCTCCTATGGATAAGAATTTTTAACCATAAGACTCTTTTGGGTGATTTTATATGTCACTCTCTATTTGGAATGTGTTTCAATCAGATCTTGTCCCATTATATCTAGGAATTGAAGGTATGTCTCACTTTATTTATTCTTCTCCATGATATTCTCATCTTTACTTGAAAATAAACCTTGAAGAGGTTCATCATGCATTAATCTAAGGTATAGAGTAACATTTGATTAGTTTTATTATATTATTTATAGAGATAAACCTAGATCCTAAATTTTTTCCTCAATTACCTTGGTTAATTAGAGATCCATTTATTATAGTGGATTCTGTTTAGTAAGTTTAAGCTTATATTAACCTTAGATGTTTCCTTCTTCTTGAATCCTAATTTTGGAATCCTCATGTGATGATTTTAGGTCTAATTCTTGGGATTTGGTTTCATGGGATTGATTTGGGTAGTGGTTCTTACCATTTTTAATCTATTGTGTTTCAAGTAGAAAGTCTTTACCATGTTAAGACTTTTACATAAATATATATGTTTGATTGTATTGTGGGTGTGTGTGTAGCCCTTTGAGAAATCTATTGTGTGATTTGAATAACATCTCGGTGTTTTTGTAGCCCAATGAGAACTCTTATTTTGGACTTGTATGATGATATGTGCTATTTTTTGATTCTATATTGTGGCTATCCATCATGTGATCTTTGATTCATGGGAAGATAGGTATGACCTTATTTTGATTATATTTTGGATATCCATTAGAATATGGTTGAGTTATGGGATGATATGTGTAACCTGGTTATGATACTATTGTAGATATCCATCACAATATGGTTAATTCATCTGATGAATTGTTCCAACTTTTTAAAATTATTTTATTTTATTGATGAGATGTATACTATGGCATGGTACTAAATCAAGTAGGACTGAGGTTCATGGTAGTTTGGTTAGTGCATGATGACCCAATAAGTTGTATGTTTATTTATGATTTTATTCCATTTAATGAATAAACCCTTATATAAAAATGTTTCATTTATGGTAATGATATATTTGTGGTTTCAAATTGGGTTTTATACTCACACCCTTTATGAGCATATCCATGCATGTGAAAACTTTATGGTTAGGTATCCAATGAAGGGAAAGGGTATTATTTTGGAAAATTGAGAAGAAGGATCATGGTGGATTGAGGCGATTCTGAGAAAAACTATGGGATATTTTTCTATCTTGACCCATTTATCTTTTATTAATTTTTGGTACATCAATTCACCACATGTGTGGATTTTATTGACTTGATATTACTCTTGTATTCCATTTGTTACAACATGGATATTGTGTTCCTTTTACTTCTGTTATATTGATTTGTTTGTTTTCAATTTAGTAATTTATTTATTTCTTATATTGTATTTATTATTTTTGGATATATACTACACAAGGAATATTATACCTACATTTCCTATCAGTCCCTTTCTCCTAGTCTATATCCTCTTACATACAGGGATATGTGAATGAGGTCATGTGACCCTCTAGTCAGGACCAGGTGATTTAGGTTGGGGTGTTAAAAATATATTATTGTATAATGATATTATAACTTTTATAAAATATTAATATTTTCATAAACATGTTATAAAAGTGATAAATTACTTTCATGAAGAGGTATATGAATAAGAAAAATTAAAAAGAAAGGTAAGAGGTTATTACTTCAAAGTGTCTTAGTAAACTCATTTTAGGCGGTTAAAATGTACGACGATAATTTATTGATAATATTATCAATAGAATGAAAAAATTATACTTAAAAAAATTAATCATGTTATAAATGTAATATTTATGTATTTAATTAATCCTTATGACTATTCATGTGTGACAGTAATGAAAAACGAAATATGTCATTCAAGAAGGTGGTAGTCCGCACATACTCACAAGAGATGTTTTCATTTTCCAATAAATAAGAAGGTAAGAAGGTAGATAATATATTATCTTTTTATAATAGTAATTATTTCATAAATATATTATATATATATTAAATCCATATTTATAACTATAAATTTGGGGCAATGGTGAAAAAAATATAACTTCTTGGAGGTAGTATTCCACATTTATCCACGACCGATTTTTTTTCCATTTGATGGAAAGAAGGTATAAAATAGTTTTACACTAATATAATAATATTTCAATATATTAAATATATTTATTTCATTATATTAGGATGTTTATAATATATTTAAAGAAGGTATAAGAAGAAATAAATTTCAATGAATTTATTTAATACTTATACCACCTACTTTGATATATTACTTTATATTACACATTAAGCCTTATAAGATTGGTCTTTTGGTGATACTAGAACCTATAAGACATGGGGATGAAAGTTGGGAACTTATTTAGGTTGGGATTGGTTGAGCTAGGGTACTAAAAGTGTGTGGAGGAGTGAGGACATGAGGTTCCCTTTTATAAGTCTTGAGAGCGATATTGTAGCGAACCAACCCAGGTTAACCCAACTTATCACCCAGTACGGTAAGACACATGGCTTGAAGTGTGTTATTAATCACCATGGTCTGGTGACAGGTACCATGGAATTACAATAAATATCTTGTGACCAATTTCAACCTTGGTAAACCTACATGGATCATCCATGAATTTGGAAACCCACACCAACCTAATCAGAGTCAACAGAAATAAATATATAATAGAGGAACACAACAATGACTAAAAGCAGATACCATAAACAACATCACATCATCAAACACAACATTCCATATATAAGAAATAAACATGATTTCCAGATTCAATAGCTAAAAAAACCCAAAATAGATATCAATACCCAAACTTCCAATACATACATCCCAACTATACAAAAACTTAAAACAGATCCTCATGAGCTAACCCTATAAGACCATACCTACTCCATCAAAATAACCTTAGGCGATAGTAATCAAGAAGATCTACCAAAATAAATAGTGCACTTTCCATTACCTGTTTTCTATAAAATAAAGTCTATATACTCCCAAATTCATATGTAGGGTGTGAGGTAAAAATACTAGTAGGATACCACCATGAATCTATTTAAGGATTTTAAACCATGAAAACTAATAAATCTAGTTTGAAAAATCATTTTCCAAAACTACCCCACTTTGAAAACATTTCATTTGAAATCAACCCTTTGAAATCCCTTTGGTTTTCCTCAAACAAAACATTTTTTTCCAAAACATAAATCAACATGGATCAAGTAAATAAATAAAATCCACTTGGTATAAGCATTCTCAACCTACCCAAAGAGGGAATAAACAAAGGTATATTCATAAACATCATCATATAAAAAAATAAGTGGAAATAGAAATAACAAAAGATATCTCATTAAACAAGGCACTAACATAATATATAAAATCATATAAATCAATCGGACATAAGTAATGTTTACCATGGGCTCTAACCACAAGGGTATAATGTGAGTTAGTCTAAACACAATATATTAGCTGGCTAAACAAGTACACAAAGTGAAATATCTCACAGTCTTCCCCAAAACCAACTCCCAAGATATACCTTGGTATTTTGGTCTATAAAGAGGAATCTCTCTCAATATTCCTCCCTAAATTATCTCTCTATACCTTAGAAAACACACCCTACACCCTAGGTATACCATGTGATACTCAATTCCAAACATATAAACATCATAAGTTCCATTCATAAATTCTATTTAAAAAGATTTTTTTTTAAAAAACATTCCCATTTCTTATCAATAATCAACATAATGAAATACCCCTTTATAAACCCCTTTAAATACCCATTTGAAATCATAAAACCTCATTGAGTAATTTTATCAAATACATAGGGTGCATTAAAACCAACCCCCTTTGAAAAAATTACTTTAAACATAAAATTTACAACACAAAACCATGAATCACTAAAAACATGGATTAAAAATAAATCATAAATTAATTAAACAAAAATTTAATAAATAAAAACCAAAGGTGATAAATAATTAAATGGTTATCCATGGAAAAAACCCTTAAATAAGTACACCCACCTTGGAAATAGTTTAAAAACCACCGCCTTTAATGAAAACCACTAGATTTTGGAAGGATAAGTCCTCACACACCTAAAACACAGTAGAGAAAACAAAAAAATCCATTAATAACCCATGTTTCAGCCAAATAACCATTTAGGGTTTCCACCTTCCATGGAAATGGAAGAATAAGGAAAGAGAAGGGGTAAATATGAAGAAATATTAAAGAAATAGGATTACCTCAAACCAAATCACCAAAGAATCAAGGGAAAACCAAAAAAAAATGATAGGCTAGAAGCTCCAACTCTAAGGGAGGGGGATGCACATGCATGGGAGAATAAATGAGGCCAAAAGAACTTAAATACCTCAAGAGAATTTTGGTAAAAAGCCAAAATTTTAATGACCTAGACAACTCACATGGTTTGGTTGTGCGGTTAGAAAAACTATGAGCCAATTGTGTGAGTGATACTATCTCCCAAGAACCCAAGACACATATTTTATACTAAAACTCACATTATTTAAACAAAATGTTCCCAAGACGTTCAAAATGACATTGTCCCCTAAAGATACCTTTCGCATGATTAGTCACACAGTTAGAAAAACCGTGTGCCAACCATGCACCAGGTTATGTTTTCAAAAAAACCCAAATTTATAACCCCCAAATCCCAGAAACTCCTTGAAAAAAATAAAATATAATGAATAAAATCAAATAATATATACCAGTGACCTGAAAGGTGTCACAAATCTTTCCACTATGCCACTTTCTTCCCCAAAAAAATCCTCAAGCATCCTTGTAAGAAAACATGTGAGACCATTACTCCCTCCTTAAATCTACCCAATCCCATGTATCATGGATATTTATACCATGATTAAAAATCACACAAACCAATGTGATATATTTACCATATATTACCATTTTATGATAATCCAAGATATTAATAAGCTCCCCCATAACAGTGACATTAGGCTCCACCTCCAAATCTTCCCACTCTATCACATGAGATGGTTATGGATGATATCATTTAGAATAGAAAACATTAAATATGACATAAATCAAGGCCATCCATGGTGGAACCTCCAACCAATAGGATACCTTCCCAATATATTCTACAAGTTGAAATAGACCGACATAACATGGTGCTAACTTCCCCTACTTTACCAAGAAACAATGTCCCTCTTTTTATTTCATTTTAAAGGTGATATATATTCCTTTTTTATCCTTCCTATTAATGATACTCATGTATATATAATCCATAAGGTGTTGTTTAGTTTCATTTTAAGTAATTTAAATGTTTTTTATAATTTTTTCATAAGATGAATGACATATAAACTTAAAGTGTTGAGTATTTATTTAATTTTACATTGAGTAATCTGTATTCACCTAAGAATAATTAGGGATTTTTTTCATTGTTTACAAGTTTTGGTTTATTTTACTTATAGATACATTATTCTATTTTTTATTAGAATTATGATATGAAGATATGGGTTCTCTTGAGAAAAATCTATTTCCCCATAGTATTCATTTAAACTTATTAATTTTTTTGAATCCTTAGGCGATTTAATGGAACAAACTGGATGTGTTGTGACATATATGACTTGGGTAAAAAGTAATATATTTCTTTTGGGGTGATACACCTCAAAAATACCAAATAAATTCTATTTAAAAGTTGTTTTTTAATATACCATTAAAAATTAAATGCCCCTTACCAATTTTTTATTACACCACTATAAGTTTTGTGAATTTACATTACAACCCTAGTGAAACCCATAACTATCTATGCTATGTGCGCCCCACTTGAAATCCAGTGGGGTCCCATTGAAATTTTGATGGGAGCTAATAAGTGCACTACAATATAGCTTTTATTCCATATTCTTTTAAATTTCATTAAAATTTCTTATTTCATTAAAAATTTCAATTTATCCAAGAATATAAGAAAATTAAAAGACAAAAATAAAGGTGAAAATTGTTCAAATAATATTGGATGTTACAACCTTCCCACCATCAACATTTCCATCATCAAAAAGTGTTCTAAAAAAATCTCAAAAAAACTACTCTGGTGAATTTTATTCTTCTAACCACTATAATATCTTAATCCAATCACTAAATAACCTATTTATTATATATCACATAAAAATAATTTTTTGGGTCACCAATATATTTTTTAAATGTGTATATTAGAACATTTTATCATAACACATGACTTGTTGGGCTTACTATTATCCACTTAACATGTTTCTCTAACACTCGAGTATGGCCATTTGTTAATGTACAAAATTTTTATATTCATTATGACCCCAATTACATAGTGATTTATTACTCATGATATTAAACATTACTTTACTGAAATTCATAATAATTTCATTAAAAAATCACATCGCACCACATTAATTCACATAGAAATTCAATAGAAAACAAGCACTAATTCCCACTTAAGATCCCATTTTACCTAATTCACAAATTCTACATTTATGATTAAAGCATTAATTAAATGAAAATAGTATTATAGGTACTCCCCACCTCCAAGACATTCCCATATCTCTCATCCCACATAACCTATCCCCAAAAAATTTCAAAATAAATCAATATCCCATGATAATCCCCATGGTTGGTATTTGTGACATCCCAAACACATATTTTAGAATCTGATATGATAATATTATATCATTTTTATATATAACATAAACATTTAATACATTTTAAAATATTAGAATCATAATTTTAGTTTATTTTGGAACTAGGATCATATTACATGGGAAAAAATTACAAAAAATATTTATTTAATCATCTTATAGAAATATTTATGATTCATAGGGCTTATACCCTTCATAATATTCCTATATTACTATAGAGTTTACATGGAAATAAATAAATGAGTGAAAAGGTCCATTAAAGGTATTATAAAAACATTGTGGAATGAAAAGGATGAATCCTCTCTAAAAAATGGATTAGTTCATGATATGAATATAAGTATTGTAAATATTATAAATGTGAATGATACATATATAGTGAATAAATAATCATGTAATATAAGTAATAAATGAATAACCATGAAATGTAAGTAATTAATGAATAAGTATTGTATGATAACCGGAAATCATAAACATGTCATAAGATCCATCATGATAAGACTATTTTACAATGTCATGGTATTTTAAAATTTTGGTCAAAAGTTCTCCCAAGACAAGACTACTAGCCAATGTAATGGTATTATAATGGGATCCTATGATAATGTTACCTGTTAATGTCATAGTATCAAAAATTTTCCCTATAAGTTTTATATCTAAATATTAAACATTACCCAATGCATTTGGGGACTATAAAATTCTATTCCCACCCATTATATAACCCTTTCAGTACAAAATGACATATTTAGAAGAAATTATATACATGATTGTATAGTATTAAAAATTCATCACATGTGAATAATCATTAGTGGTAACCCATAAACGAAGTTGGTGTAAGATTTATGGAAATCCAAAATCAAAGGATTATATCATGTAGAGAATATTTCCCTTCAACCATTAGGAATTTATAATGAGTGAAACCATGGAGAATGAAAATCGTATGATTCAAAGGTTTTTATGGAAGAATTAATAAAGAGATCATGATTAATCCCTTATTGGTAAATGAATTAATAGAAAAGATATTCTTATAAATGAATGATATATTAAAAGGTATTACTATAATAAAATATAAAATGGTGATGAATAAATACCCTTTAAAATTAGGATTATGTAACACATATATTTGATAAGCAATGGGCATACAAAACCCTTCAAGAATGAACTCCCAACAGTGGAGGCATTGATACTTAAGGTTTACTTGTTACAATAAAAGTAGTATTGTTATTTGGGTCCTTATAAAGTTTGAACTATATATATCTTAGTCCAACATAGGTAAATTATCCCTATAATAAATTTCATATCCATAATGTAACATCATGTTACTATTTTTAGGTATTACTAAACCCATATTTTTATCATTATTTGGTTGGGTTTTGTTGGGGTTTGTTTAGGGTGAAAACTTTGGAAATTTTAAAAATTATGGACTAGTGCATGGTTGGCACACTGTTTTCCCAAACTATATGCCCTCTGAGGTAAAACCATGAAAACCCAAATAATGGTGTTTTTCATGACTTATAAACAGTTTGACAAACCGTGCATTCTCTTAGAAGAAATCATGCAACCCATCTAAAATAGGCGCACATCTAGCGAACATGATTTGGTCTAACCATGCGGCCCTGCTTAGGAGACCGTGCTTAAGGGTTTTTTAATCAAAACATAAGTTTTAAAATCATAAAACCCCCCATTTAGGTCCCTAAAGGACCAGTACGACCCCAAACCAATTTATCCCTCCTTGAAGGCTCCCAAGAGTAGTGTTTGGACCCTAAAAACCCTTTCAGAATAATATCAAAGGTTGTGTAATGTTTATTGATCTTTTCCCAGTTAGTTTTCTCTTCCCATTTTCATTCTCACTCTATCTCTCTTCTCCCCCTAGGGTTTCATAGATCCCCATCTTGATTTTTGGATCTAATATCCTCTTTTTTGGGATCTTAAACCCAGGTTTGATTCCGGGTTTCCGTTCATGATGTTATTTATTAGATAATACCATTTAAGGTTTGGTGTTTCGAGATATATAGACTCCGATAGGTGGTTTCATTATAATGACCACATTTTATTAACCCTAAATTGATTTATTTAATTTAAATTGTTTGAATTAAATGAAATGTCTTGATTACAATTAAATTTCTTTCAATAGGTTTATTGAAAAAACCCAATTCTTTTGAATTGGGGATTTTATTGAAATGGGTTTTTGGATTAAAATTAGGAAACCCCCAATTCCATTGAATTGGGGAATGTTTGTGAAATTGATGGAATTTGGTGTAATTTAAATTTTTTGAATTTAAATTGTAAAATCGATGGAAATTGTTTAAATTAAATTATTAAATTTAATTATGAGAATTCAATTTTGAAATTGAATTTCAAATTGATTTCAAATTCTTCTTTCAAAAAAAATGGATTAAAACAGTTTTTCTAAAAACCTTTGGGTTTTATCTTGGAACAAGTGTTGTTTTGATTAAAAACCCATTTTTGTTTTTAAATGTAAATTTGGAATTTTTGAAATGGGAGAATGGGATTTAATTGTATTTTAAGGTTTCTAGAAATAAATTTCCTGTCATTGATTTTTACTAGAGAACATGAAATCATAGGTAGGTAGTGAGTTATTTGGGACAAACATGCTAGGATGTTAATGAACTAGCACCAGATTGACATTTTACAACTCTAACATGAGCATTAGTTAACCATCGTATTCCTTAGTAGGAAGGTGATGAGTCCTCTCTTTTTAGTTCCAAGGGACGTGTGTACACATTTCGATTTTATCACATGAGTGTATAAGGATCCCATAACCTGGAACTATCATACCTTTTGGAATATGACCATGTTGCTCGCTTTTTTATATTTTAGATATAAATGTTTACCAATGTTTGTAAACTATTTTACATTATTTATAATTTATATAAACTGTTTTATATAAAAGTTTTGATAATCCATTTTTTTAAAATTATTTCCATCATTTGAAATGTGAATCATGATTTTCTAAAGTATTTCCACCATTTGAAATTTAAAGAATGATTTTTTAAATATGATTTTGAAATGTAAAACCTATTTATTTAAAAATTGAAATATCTTTATTTGGTTAATTAAATATTGGAATCTTATTATGGAATCCTTGGTGAGACCCTACTAGGATTTTAACTCACACCCTACCTGTGGCTTCAGGTTTTTGTAGATTATCTCCTTCCAGGTTTGAGCAGGGGTAAAGAACCACTTGGAGGTGGTTCTAGTTGTTGATCTATATACTTAGAGAGTTAAATCTGTTGGGACTTGGGCTATTTATCTTCTGTTTTTATGGTAATTTTCTATTTTACTTTGGGTTGTTATATCAGATTCACTTCTAGTACACATCTCCCTATGGAGTTTCTTTTGTATGCAGACTAATTTGTTTATATTTCTTCCACATGTTTATGTAAAAAATTATTCCTACTTTCTTTTTGTATGATTATAGGTTCTAGTCAGCAACCCGTGGGGATTGGAAACACCCTTCCGACCATGTCATTGCTGGATTGGTTATCAGGTTACTAGGGTACCTGGGCTGGTTTGTGACAAAGTGGTATTAGAGATCTAGGTTGATATTCTTGTCTTAAAGTTAGTATGAATTGTGTAATCTTATCAGGACTTTGGAGGTAGTTTTGATTGAGTTCCTGACCAAATGTCCCCATAATGAGACTTAAGTCACTAGGGGTGATTTGGTAAAGTCATCTTGTGGATTAGTTATAGTTTTTCCTTTCTTTTTTATTTGGATAAAGTGAAATCCAAATCTTTGTTGTCTATATTTTGGGATTAATTTCCCTTGTTACTTTTTTTTGAGTGTTTTTATGGTGTCTTCCTTGTTGTCTGATGATTTCGTGTAGCATCATACCTTTTAGAAGATATGAGAATTGAATCTAAGAGGAAGCTATTGCTGAACCACAATGAGCGAATCCTCATATGGACCTAAATATGGTTGAGGGGATTGTGTGCACTATCCAAGATCTAGGATAAGAACCACCTCCAGTTCTCATTCAAGATCCAGTTGTGGAACCTTAGAGGGAAGTTCTCAAAATTAGTTCTCAAGTGTTCCTTCACTAGAATACAACACTATTCAAAGGATAAAATGATCCTCAAGTAGGTGAGGAATGGTTGAGCATAATCAAGTGTTTTTTTGGTTTTTGGAGATGCTTGAAGAAATCAAAGTGAAGTGTTTCACCTTTGTGATTGAAGAACCAAGAAGAAGATGGTGGAAAACTATAGTGATGGAGAATAAGAATGAGGAATTTGAGTGGAAGGAATTCAAATTTATTTTCACCAACCAGTTCAATCCAAAGTTGATGGTGTTGTCCAAGCCATAGAGTTTTTCAAAATTGAGAAGGCTAACTGAATTGTGATAGATTATGAAAACCATTTTTATGAGATTATGTAGTTTTCATCTAAAATATTATTTAATGAGAGGATAAAGGCTCGATAGTTTGAGTTATGAATTATATATGATATTTATTCATAGGTTTTCTTGTTGAATCTGCCTTCTTATACTAATGTACTAGATAGATCGTTGATGGTCGAAATGGACCTGGCTAGAAAGTAAGGGTTATCAGGAGTTTTTTTCTCTCCTATTGGCGGTTTAATTTCCTTCAAAGGAAAGAAAAATCATGACTATTCTCATTTTGGTTATCAAAAATAGGTTCATTATAGACCTACTACAGTTCCTAGAAGAGACGCTTTGATTTGTTACTAGTGTTGAAAGTCAAAGAATTCAAAGAGGATTTGCACTAAGACAACCAAGGTATGTGGTTTTTGTGGATGCTCAGGTCACCTATAGAAATTATTCAACATCTATTACACTCTGTGCAGTGGCAGGAGATCAACACCACCTTATAAAATTGAGGCACAATTAGATGCTTCACATATAAAAGGGTTCCAGACATAGACATTTGGAATGAAGCTTCTTCATGCAGTGGATGAGTCTCTAGAGGAAGAGGATATGAGTCCAGTGACTATGAGAGGTAGAATTACGATATTTTTGTCATCAGTGACTTCTCTATTTGATACCGGTCCATATAATTAATTTATTTAAACACATATTGTTAATATGATAAATTTTCATATAAATATTTTTTCTTATTTCATGGATATTACTAAACCCCTTGGTATAAAGAGAGAGAAGGGTCTCCATAGCCCCGCTTGCGTTTTCTCTCTGATAGATGTTTTTCTTGCTTGGAGTTTTATGGTTATCAACATGAAACAGCTTTATGTCATTTTTAGGATGGATTGGATCATTTCCAATAAATCTCGGATTGATCGTTATCTTCGATGGGTCTCCTTTACTACACTTGATGGTGTGTTCCATGTATTTCAAAGAGAATGGCACCCAAGGTCGAGTAGAGCCAAATCTTCTTATCCAAAGTTGGGGAAAGTGTTATCTATGATTACTTTTGATTTGGAGAAGTAATAATTTAGTGGTGATCTACCTCCAATTGTCATCAAGTTTCCCGATGTGTTTCCTTATGGATTATCTAGTTTTCCACTAGTAAGGGAGGTAAAGTTTTCTATTGATTTAGTTCCAGGTACTCAACCATTTTCTATTCCATCTTACCATATAGAACCATCTGAAAAATTAGTTGGATGATCTTCTAGAGAAAGGATTTATATGTCTGAGTGTGTCACCTAGGGTGGATCCAGTTCTCTTTTGTAATAAGGTTGATGGTTCAATTCACATTTGTGTTGATTATCGAAAACTCAATCGAGTTTTGGTAAAGAAAAAATACCCATTTCCATATATTAATGATTTGTTTGATCATTTGAAAGGGAAAAGTGGTTCTCAAAGATCGACCATCAATCTGGTTACCATCAGTTAAGGATAAAAGAATCCAATGTTCATAAATCTACCTTTCAGAGTAGGTACGACCTCTATGAGTACGTTTTCATGCCCTTTGGTCTAACTAATACTCCTATAATTTTCATAAATTTAATGAATAAGATTTTACATGAGTATCTGGATACCTTTTTGGTAGTATTTGCAGATGAAATCCTCATTTACTCTATGTCAGAGGTGGATCATGTGAATCATCTGAGAATAGTTTTGATCTTGTTGAGAAATCACTAACTCTATACCAAGCTATCAAAATGTAATTTCTAGATTTGGGAAGTTAATTTCTTAGGACACATGGTGTCAAAACATGGTATTTTAGTTGATCCTAAAAAGGTAAAGGATTTTATGAAATGGGAACAACCACAAAATGTTTTCGAGATTCAGATCTTGTTGGGTTTAGCTGGGTATTAGCACCAATTATTTAAGGACTTATCAAAGTTGGATTCTCTGATGACTGCTCTAACTTAGAATGGAGTGAAGTTTTCTTATGATGATAAATGTCAAAATTCTTTTGTTGAGTTGGAACAACTTTTGATGAATGGTCTAGTGTTTACTCTTATAGAGGTCGGATAGGGCTATGTGGTCTTCTATGATGCATCAGGTTCAGGTTTGGGTTGCAATATTATGAAAGGTAATCATATCGTTGCTTATGAATATCATTAGCTTAATACACACGAGAAGAATTATTCGATCCATGACCTTGAACTTACAATTGTGATGCATGAACTTAAGAGTTTTTGGCATTACCTTTACTGAGAACGGTTTACCATGTTTTCAGACCACAAGATCTTGAGTTATATCTTCTCTCAAAAATATATGAATCACCACTAGAGGCATTGGGGGGAGTACCTGTAATATTTCAACTTCGACATCACCTATACCCTGGTGAAAGGGAATGTCATTTTATATTCTTTGAGTAAGAAAATTCCGACCCAGACCATGAAAGAATATTAGGAATAGTGTAACTTTATGGATCTCTTTTCAAATATGCATATTGGAGTCTATGAATTAGGGGATGAGGTTTATTTGTACAGTTTTCAGTTGAACTCCTCTATTCTCAAAATGATTCTTTAAGAATAAAATCTTGATGATGAGCTTCGCAGAATTAGAGACTCTCTTTATGGTGGGTAGACAGTAGCTTAGTGTCCATTCTACAAAGAGGGAATTATATGCTATCAGAATCAATTTATTTTGGGTTGTTAGCAGTAAGGAAAGTTGTTATGATGTATTTCCATAATTCCTAGTGGGTTGTGCGTCCAAGAACCATGAAGATTTTCTATGATATGAAGTGTAAATTTTGGTGGCCAGGTACGAGATGAGGATTTGATGAATTTGTATCCTGTTGTTATACGTACCAATAGGTCAAGGCCGAGCACTATAAACATTTGGGTTTTCTTCATCCACTTCCCTTACCTACTTGGAAGTGGGATGAAATCTCTATAGAATTTGTGTTTGGGTTTCTACATACCCAAAGAAAGAAGAATGCGACATGGGTTGTGATCAATTGACTGAAAAAATTAGACCACTTTATACTCATTCATGATATAACCAAAGTTAAGGAGTTGGGAAATCTATATGTGAAAGAGATCATTCATTTTCATAGAGTTCATTCTGCTATATTTTATGACAAGGATCTTGGTTCACTTATCACTTTTGGAGAGGCCTTCAGGAGGCACTGGGCTCTTAGGTCTATTTGAGCACAACATACCATCTACAGTTGGATGGACAGATTGAAAAAGATAATCATATTCTTGAGTATATTCTTTGAGCTTGTGTTATAAACTTTTGTGGGGCTTGGGATAATCATTTGGGACTGGTTGAGTTTTCTTATAACAACAGTTACCAGTCCGCAATCAGAATGGCTCCTTTTGAGGCCTTGTATGGCTATCCTTGAAGATCTCAATTGCGTTAGTTGGAGATTGGTGGAAGTTCCTTGGTTTGACCGAGCTTGATCCAAGAGATGAAAAAAAATATTCATTTTATTTTTAAAAGAATTTTGATGGAACATAGAAGGTATAAGTATTATGATGATTGTCATTGCAGACTGTTGGAATTTTCAGTTGGTTACTAGGTGTTCATGAATGTTTCACCTTGGTTGGGTCATCGATGACTTGGGAGGAAAGGGAAACTTGCTCCTCATTTTGTGGGACATTTTGAGGTTGTTGAGTAGGTGGGGGAAAGTTTCTTATAATTTATAACTTCCACCAAAACTGAAATAGATACATATCATGTTTCATGTATCTCATCTCTGAAGGTATCTATCCAATCCATCTCATGTTCTAAGATGGAGTGATCTTGAGGTCGAACCTGATTTATCTATGACTGAACGATGAGTCAAGATAGTTGATTCTGAAACCAAGGTACTTCATTGGAGGATGATACCTTTGGTTTAAGTGCTATGGTATAATGGTTATGATTATAATGAGATGTGGGAGAGGGAGACACTGAGAGTAGTGGCCTCATCTTTTAGGCATAGAAGCTTATGAGTAGGGTTTTGAGGGAATGAAAGTTCCTATGTTGGGGAGGTTGTAACATCATATTACCATTTTCAGGTATTCCAAATCCCCTCTTTTGATCATTATTTGGTTGAGTTTCATTTGGGTTTGTTTTTGGGTAAAAAATTTGGAAATTTTGAAAATTATGGGCTAGTGTACGGTTGGCACACAGTTTTCCCAAACCGTGTGCCCTCTCAGGGAAAACCAAGAAAACATAGATAGTGGGGGTTTTTTACAACTCTCACATGATTTGGAAAAACATGACCCCTATAAGAAGAAACCATTTAGTCCATTTAAAATAGGTGCATGATTAGGGAACTCAGTTGGATATAACTGTGTGATCCTACCCAAGAAACCATACGTATGATTTTTTTTAATTCGAACTTAGGTTTTTAAATCCGGAAACCCCCCATGTAGGTCCCTGATGGACTAGTACGACCCTAAACTAATTTATCCCTCCTTGAAGGCTATAAAGAGCAGTTTCAGCCCCTCAAAACCCTCCTGTAAGTAGATAGAAGTTTGTGGAATGTCATTAGATCTTCTCTCGATTAGTTTCCTCTTCCCGTTCTCGTTATCCCTCTATCTATATTCTCCTCCCAAGGGTTTTGTAGACCCCCATGTTTATTTGTGGATATAATACCATCTATTTTGGGATCTTAAACCAAGGTTTGATTCCTAATTTCCATTCTTTATGTTCTTCATTGGTGAATCCCATTTCGACTTTGGTTTTTCAAGATCTAGAGATTCCGATAGGTAGTTTTGTTATGATGCCCAAATTTTATTAACCCTAAATTGCTTTATTTAATTTCAATTATTTTATTGAAATGAAATTGTTTTATTTCAATTAAATTTCTTTCAATTGGGTTTTTGAAAAAACCCAATTCTTTTGAATTGGGTATTTTTTTTTGAAATGGGATTTTGGAATAAAACTGGGAAAACCCCCAATTCCATTGAATTGGGGTGTGTTTATGAAATTGATGGAATTTAGTGGAATTTAAATTTATTGATTTTAAATTTTTAAATGGATGGAAATTGTTAAAATTAAAATTTTAAATTAAATTATGGGAATTGAATTGTGAAATTTAATTTTGAATTGATTTTAAATTATTATTTTTGAAAAAAGGATTAAAATGGTTTTAATAGAAACCTTTTGGTTTATCTTGGAAAAGACATGCTTTGATTAAAAACATTTTTTAGTTTTTAAATGGAAATTAGAAATTTTGAAATGGGGGAATGAGATTTAATTGTATTTTATGGTTTCTTGAAATAAATTGTCCATCATTTATTTATACTAGATCACATGAAAGCTTAGGTAAATAGTGTTTTATTTGGGACACTCCTTCTATGATGGTAATTCCTTAACACTGAATTGAAGTTTTACAACTCTAACATAAACATTAGTTAGCATATTTTATTCCTTAGTAGGAAGCTGATGAGTTCTATCTTTCCTGTGTTGAGAGGCCTGTGTACACATTTCAGTTTTTTCACATGAGTGTGTGAGGATCCCATAACCTGGAACTATCATACCTTTTGGAAGATGACCATGTTGATTGCTTGTTTATATCTGATATATAAATGTTTTAAAATACTTGTAAACTATTTTACACAAATTTTGATTTATATAAACTATTTTATATAAAATTTGTGACAAGAAATTTGTTTAAAATTATTTCCATCATTTGAAATGTGAAGCATGATTTGTTAAATCATTTCCAACATTTGAAATGTAAATCATAATTTATTTAAATATGATTTTGAAATGACATGCCTATTTATTTGAAAATTGAAAGATCTTTATTTGGTTAATTAAATGTTAGAATATTATTATGGAATCCTTGGTGAGAACCAACTGGGATTTTAGCTCACACCCTACCTATTCCTTTAGGTTTTTGTAGATTATATCCTTCCAAGCTCGAGCATGGGTAAAGCACCAATTGGATGTGGTTCTAGCTATTGATCTGTGGACTTGGAGAGTTATGTCCATTAGGACTTGGGCTATTTTTATCCTGTTTTTTTGGAACTTTGTTATAGTAATTTGGGTTTTTATACTAGTTTGACTTTTGATATACATCACCCTGTGGAGTTTCTTTTTGTATGAATACAGATTTGTTTATCTTTCTTCTGCAATGTTTATAGCAACATAATTCCCACTTTAATTATGTATGATTCTAAGTTCTAGTTTCCAACCCATGGGGATTGGGAATTCCAATCGATCCATTTCAATGCCGGCTTGGTTATCAGGTTACCATGGTACCTGGGTTGGTTCATTACACACAATACAAAAAATACCTGGAATTCTAGGGATCTATATTTAATTGTTTTATTATAATGAGTGAGAATTAGTCTAAGGCTTTAAAAACTCATGAAAAGAGTTTAAGAAAAAGTGTTTGGAAAAAAATCCGGAATATTACTTGAAATAAATGGTAATAAATTTTATATAAAGGCATAACTATACAATAAAATAAAACTAAAATATCTTCTCCAAAAATAAAATTAATAAAGTAATAGAGGAAACTATTACTTTACTCAAAGCTTTCCTATAACTTGAGAGATTACTCTTTGAATATTAAGGTTCTTAATAAAGAGTATATTGAGAGATAAAATGAGAGGAGTACAATGATAAGAATATTTTTAATGAATAGAATAGTATAGAGAGGGCTTTATTTATAGTGAAATTTATAGAGTTAGAACCTTAAAATATTAGTAATAAATATTCTTATTTAAAAATTCATAAATATATTTCCAACCTTATTTTTTGACTAAAAAATAATGAAATTTAATTTAATTTTTTTATTAAATTTAAAACCTTTAAAAATTAATATTAGTTATAAATAATAAAAAATACATGATAATGAATTAGAAGTGTTTTTAGTGGAAAAAATATGTTTTATGCTTTTAAAAATACATTATGGTAGGGTGGTTGGGTAAAATATTTGAAAATAATTTATTTATAAAATAATACATATATTAAATCTTAAAAATTATAATAAAAAGTTACTAAATCATTTTTATATCATTATACACCCATATAATATACTATATATATATATTGTATTTTCATATTCTACCCATAATTATATTGTCTCAAAAAATTACCAAAATTTCGTCGTTACCTAATTTGACATGATGATATGAAATTTGATATCTATTTTATTGAAATTCATCATTAACTATAATAGATTAAATTATTAAATAAATCTCAAAGAAATCAGTTTTAGTGTAATGGACTTTATTTATAATGGAAATATTTCCATTATAATGACCACATCACTTTTATAAATGAGACCTTATCCATTTTCAATGATTATATAATAAAAAAATACCCATATTAATTATTATAAATTCTATCATTTACCATCATATTTCTAATTCTCACATTTATTTTTATCCAGTGAAATATAAACTGTGTGGATTATACTATTTTTCCTTTATATCATGCTTATTATTACTATAATTTTTTCTAGTGAATCCATTCCATAATATTTCTTTCTTATCAATATGGAAATTATTTTTATTTACTATCCTGTCTTATACCTAATTTTTTTTTAGTATTTATCTTTGATTTTTAGCTTTTAATATTATAATGAAATAAATTTTATGTTGTCTTATTTATTTATTCATGGATCTAATAATTTTTTATTCTTTATGAAATAAAATGCATTTAATCACAACACATGTATCAAGGGAAAAATGTATATATAATTTATTGTTTTTAATCCTCCACCTTTAATAAATTTAACCATTGAAATTTTAACCTTTCTAAATCAATAAAAAACTATGGATACTTATTCATTACTTTCATTGAATCCCATGTTACTTATTTAAAATCTTGATTATTTTATAATACTTCCACCAATAAAGTCTTCATATTACAAAAAACTTGGTACCTCAGATCAATAATTTTAGATGGCCTTTACCCAATAGATAGATAAGTCTCTATTTAAACTCCTTCAACACTGAGTATATGCAATGTGTTTTTATTATACCAACTCTATAGATAAACATGAAAAATATCACAAACTTAGTAAATTTTGGGTGGTAGATACAAAAAATTCTCAACAACTCTAATTCACTCCATTATCTAAAAGGGACCAATATGTCTTATACTCTAATTTCCTTTATTTCAGAATCTCATGATACCCTTCCAAGGAGATATCTTTAATAACACTTGACCATTGACTTAAAAGTCCAAATCTCATATCATATTATCTATATATCTCTTATGTGTACTCTAATATTCTTTGATATGATATGTAATTGGATATACCTTATCTTTTGTCTCTTTAATTAAATATGTACACAATAACTACCTCTCACTAACTTTTTCTAAAAAATATGGAGTTAGACATTTCTTTTCATATATATCCTCATAATATTCGATTTTAATTGTTGAATAATAAATATTATTATGCACAATTTCCACTAGATAAGGTTATTGATCTCAATTTCATTATAAATCAATCATGAAAATATTTACCATTTCCTACAACGATTTTATAGTAATTTTTGTTTATCCATTAGTCTGAGGGTGGTAATAAGTGTGATATATAACTCTATATTCAATTTATGTTGAATAATACTCTAAAATTTTAAAGTATATCTTGGATAAAAATTAATGAAAACAGATATAGGCACACCATAAAGGTTCAATACTTCCCTTATATATAAATTATCAATATTATCAATGGATAAATCCTTAAAAGTTGTTATAAAATAGGTTTATTTTTTCAAATGGTCAACCATAACACATATATCATTATTACCATTTGATTTCCATGGAATTACTATGAAGATATCCATCACAATATTATACCACTTTCATAATGGCATAGATAAATCCATCATGATTCCTTTTGGTATTTACCAATCAAATTTTACTTACTAACGCACTAGTACCATTGATGTATAACCATATCCTACTTTATGTTTCCCAATAATAATTCTATCAAATGTCCATGTATATATTAATTCCCTAAGGATCTGTAGAGAAGGTTGAGCCATGATATTTATACAATAATTTTTTCTTTAACTCATGAATAGATAATACACATAATATATTTCAAAATAAAAATACTCCATACTTATCAATGTTGAAATAAGGAAACTTTCCATCTAAAATGTTTTTAGTTTTATTCTATAACTCAAAACCATTTAATTTATTTCCCTTGATATTCATTGGTATTGATGGTTGATAAACCATATGAGAAAAATATTATTTCATTCCTTTAATTATGATTCCCAATGTGGAACTTTATTGGATCATTGATAAATGAACCATGTTAAATTATAATTGAATATAGAGTGTTATATGATTATTTTTACTCAAAGTATCAACCATATTTTCTATCTTTACAATATGATAATTGATGATGAAATCATAATTTTTCATCACCATATCCTCTGAACTATGTTCAAGTATTTATATGTGAATATATATTATATATGTTTATGGTCAATATATGTATCACATATCTCTCAATATTAATAATGATTCTATTTATTCAAGGAAAATAAAACTATCACCATCTCCAAGTCATGAGAAGGATAATTCTTCCCATGATTATTTGACTACCTTGATGTATATGTTTTCACTTTATCATTCTATATCAAGATACAACCAAGAATTTTATTTAAATAATCACCATTGATAATAAAACCATTTTCTTCAAAAGATATGTTTAACACAAGTTCACTAACTAACCTCCTCTTGATTTATTTAAAACTTTCCTCAGACTCCTTGGTCCATTCAAAATTAACCCCCTTTCATGTTAAATTATTTAGTGGTATTGATAATCATGAAAAATTTCACACAAATATCATTATAATGCACAAATAATCTAAGTAAACTATTAATCTCTATCACTATTGTTGGTCATGTCCATTCTTCAATTACTATAATATTTGGAAGATAAAAAATCCCCTTACTAGAGATGACATACAACTATAATCCCACTCGATACAACTGGAAGTCACACTTTTTGAAGTTGGATCTATCTTAGAGTTTTCAAAACAACACTTATATTATCTTCACATACCTTCTATATTATAGAATAAATATGAATGTGTCCTATAAAGACTACTAATTTTTTTTCAAGGTAATATTTAAATACCCTTTTTATTAAATTCATAAATAATGTAGGATTATTCAATAGGAAAATGGAAATTTAAAAAAACTCATAGATTCGATACCTTGTTTGAAATGTGAATGTTAGGGTATCATTATTTTTTATCTTCAAATAATGATATACATGTCAAAAATTAATCTGAGAAAAATACTATGCATGAAAAAGTTGGTAAAATAGATCCTTAATTCTCAGAAAAGGATATTTATTCTTAATCATGATATTATTAAAATGTATATAATTTATAAATAGTCTCATTTTACTATCCTTATTGTTTAAAAATGGTAACACACCCATATAAAGACACGATGAATTATACTTTTGTGGTTTAAATTATTATTATTAACTATACAACTAGTTGTAGTTGAAGTTGATCCATAAGAAAATTAGGGATTTTTAGGTTCCATTTTTTAATGATTTTACCAATTATTTAAGTAGTTTTAAAACAATGATTTTTTTTGGGAAACATAAAAAATAATTTGATAAAATTTAACAATAAAAATTTCTTGAGTATATAGAGTCTAAATGATTCAATAAAAATGTTTTTTTAACTTTTGTGATTAAATTATAATTAATATTATTTACATGAGGAGCAGAATATATATGATCATTATGATGAAAAAAATCATATATTAATTATAAATAAATTAATTATTCATTTATATTAATTAATTTTGAAATTGTTATATATTTTCCCTTGAAAATGAAAAGTGTAAACTTATAATGGTTATATAATTTTTTTATGAAATTATTTTATTTAATTTTATACAAAAATAATTTCTCTATCCATTTATAAGGAATAATGTTTTTAGTTTCACTCACTACAACATTATAATAATAATTACTTATAAAAACATGAATAAATAAGATAATAACTCACTTCACTTTACAATACTATTACATAATCTCAAAACAAGGCTTCTTAGACTCTAATGGATAAGTGAATCATAAGGAAGTTTAAATGGAACTAACTTCTTCCCATTATTAGAAAAAAAATTGATGAAAGGTTAGGAAAATAAGAAATTTAAAGAAAATTTTAAAAGAAATTTAAAATAAAATTAAAATTGGGATGGAAGTGAAGAAGTATAATAATAAATAAAACATTTTCTCCTCTATTTGGGTTGAATTTCCATGACTACATTTTGTAGGCATTTAAAATTGTATGGATTGTAAATAATGACATGTGTACTAGGATAATAATAATGTTTTCAATTGTTTACTTTAATACACATTGGTCCTTGATTTTCATGGGTCAATGATTGATGAATTCAAGGTAAACAAAGTATAATACACCAAATACTAATTTGCATGGATTTAATTATCATAATAATTCACTAACCATGTGTATAATGCCCCAAACCCATACACCTGGATTTGGTGATAAAAATATACTCTACATATTAGATTTGATACTAACTAAAGGGACCCAAATTTAAACTTCCATAATAGAAATTTCATTAAAAAACCCGAGTTACTTACATACCCATGACCTTTTAGATTTAGATTTTTAGAGAATTAGGAAAACCATTTCCTAATAAAACCCTGGTATTTATCATAAAATGGTCATTTTCCCATTATACACAGAATTTCATATTCCATAAGAATACTTCAACTTCTCCCACAAAAAATTATCCATACATAATAACTTTAAATATATAACATATGTATCACCCTTCTTCACAACAAAGGTAAATAGAAACATAATAAGGGTGAGATAAAATTATCTGTATAGTTAAACACAATATTTAATAAGTGAAGATAATAAGTGATCATAAGATAAGAATAAAGGTATGATAACATAATCAAATTTCATAACATAATATATTTATGCACAAAAAAACTCAATTCATAAATCATGATTCATCACATAAATATTTGGAATAACATAAGACAAAATTCATATGATTCGATGATTAGGATCGATGTAAAAATAAACCTTTTTTCAAGGTAATCATTATAACCCATAACAAGAATAGAAAAATTGTGTAGTTATTTTGTGAAAACAAGAGAACCCATGAAAATGATTTTTCTTAAAAAAAAAACCTTTTATATTTTAAAATATCATATAACTTATTCTTAAAATAAAAATATTTTCATTTAAAACCCATTATAAGCATATAAAAACCATTTGGGAACCTTAGGATCATATTCATCACCAGCATTCACTCATGTTTCACCCCTATAGAGTAACTCAGAATTAGTTAGTTATAATCATCATTACTCTAAAGAATAAATAATTACTCAATGCATTGGAGAGGTATATCTTGATATCTCACATCATCATCTATAATGACAAAGAACTATAACATAAATTTTTTTGATAGGGCTTTCATTTCAATATAAATCTCATAAAAATCAACAGTCTTTTATAGTTTGATTAACTTGTGGAAAAGAAATGTGTTTTATGAAAATTCCCTTAAAATATAATTATATTCTATCTAAATAAAAAGTATGGATGGAATTATTAGAACTTATCCCAAATTAATTATGAGAATCATTAAAATTATGCTAAAAATGATGAATTTTTTTTAAGTCATTAGAAATATGTTTTGAAAAAAATGAAATATCCTTTTTATTTTATAACATTTAAAATATAAAAGTTGCGAGAAAAATGAGAATAAGATTTTATTTGAAAAATCATATAAACTTGTAAAGTAATATTGATAATGAAAAATGGTCATGATGATGGGAAAATATTTTCATGCTGTATACATTAAAAAAACATTCTTTTCACACTTTTGTAAAGAAATAAAAAAGTGATTCACATGGAAAACATTTGAAAATATTCCATTTAATCATTGGTAAAGAAAGTAAAAGTTGGTAGAAAATAAATTTACTAAAAATTTAAGTATAGATAAAAAATCACTTAAATAATTTTAAGAACATAGACATGGAAGATAAATAGTATAAAACTTTTAAAACAAAGTTTTAAAGAAAAATCCCTTATGAATTTTAAAATAATTTTTTTTTCTAAATAAATAACTTAATAAATAACTTAAAATAACATGGTTTTAAATTTATCCATGATATTATATTTCAAATGGTTAGTATTTACAACATATAAATGAATATAGGTACATTAATAAAAACATTTCCCAAAGAAAGAAGTTTGAGATGAGAAACCCTTGCAACTTTGGTAATGCTTGAATAAAAAACCATTGAATGAAAAAACTTAATATGATTATATAAAACCCATTATATACATGAAATAATATTTCAAATTACATTCATGTGCTAGTAAGTACACCATATAAAATAAATCATGGTGCACAATAAGAAACATGACTCAAGAAATTTGAATTGAGCCAAAGAACCCCTAAAAAGATAATATTATTTGAAGTCGACATCAATTAATTAAATGATTATATGAAAAAAATAAAATCCAATTAAATAATATAAATAATAAATAAAACAATTAGAGTTTATTAAACACATAATATTGGAATAACATATTTAATAAATAAGTGATATAACCCAATGAAATGAAATTGATTTAAAAATCCCCTTTATATTTCCGCTTGATCGAACACACTCTAACATCATTTATAATAAATTTATATATATTATACATCTATATAAAAACCATATTTATTTTTTATTACTATATAATATTCACTTATAATTCATTATTTCCCTTTAAGTAATAATTATTTTTCAAAATAAATATTTTTGTGTTAACAATTCAGCTTTTCATGCATTTTCCAATTCGACAGTTTCAGTCCAAGATCCTCAGTCAGTATTTCATAATATAAATAATTTTACTGATTATTTTATATATTTATTATATATTTTTATATTTTTATATTTATATTTCAAGGATCTTATGGGGATGAGTCACATGTAAAGCTTAAAAATCTAGTTTTTTTGAAATTTTGATCACATAAAAAGAATTGATTTTATTAGTGAATAAAAATATGTATATAACCATCCTCAAATAAATAATACACCTTAAATTTATCATTATTACATGATATCATAAATATTTGAAATTATTTAATCATACATGACATAAAATTTATAACATCATTCATGTAGGTGGTAAAACTGACCAAAAAAGAACATGTTATAATGACTAAGTGAGTAAGAATATTGTAATTACACTCAGATTTGTAAGGTATTTTATGTTTATTTTTCTATTTTTAATATTATATAAATTGTTTTTAAGATATGGTTTGTTTGGATATATACTTGGGGTGTTTCTAGGCAGTTTTAATTAGTTTTGGTATTGGTTTAGAGGGTGCATGGTTTGAGAATGGTCAGGAGAAACTGTGTAGATTCCCCAGGTAATAATGTGATTTGAGACTTTATAGATAGTGGAATTCACATGGTTGGTGCATGTTTTACCAAATCATGTGGCCTAACCATGTGACCTAACCTTGGTTTGGATAGTGTCTTCCACATAGTTGACATACAATTTTCTAAACCGTGCGATTAATACATTAATTTGATTTTAATTAATCCTAAAATCAGGGTTTTAACTTGAAACATCATTGAAAACATAATTCTTCCTCTTATGGATAGTAATATTGAACCATAAGACTCCTCTGGGTGATTTTAGAAATTCATCTCCATTTGAAATGCGTTTCAATCAAATATTGTCCCATTATATCTAGGAATTGAAGGCATGTCTCGGTTTATTTATTCTTCTCCATGATATTCTCATCTTTACATGAAATAACTCCTGAACAGGTCCATAATGCATGAATCTATGGTATAGAGTAACATTTGATTAGTTTTATTATATTTTTGATAGAGAGGAACCTAGATCCTAAATTTTTTCCTCAATTACATTGGTCAATTAGAGATCCATTCATTGTAGTGGACTCTATTTAGTAAGTTTAAGACTATATTAACCTTGTATTTTTCCTTCTTCTTGGATCCTCATTCTAGAATCCTCATGTGATGATTTTAGGTCTAATTCTAGGGATTTGGTTTCTTGGGATCGATTTGGGTAGTGGTTCTTAGAATTTTTACTCTATTGTGTTTTAGGTAGAAAGTATTTACCATGTTAAGACTTTCATATAAATATATGAATTTGATTATATTGTGTGTATACCCCTTTAAGAACTCTATTGCGTGATTTGAATAACATCTGGGTGTTTGTGTAGCCCAATGAGAACTCTTATTTTGGACTTGTATGATGATATGTGCTATTTTTTAATTCTATATTGTGGATATCCATAATGAGATGGTTTATTCATGGGAAGATATGTATGACTTTATTTTGATTATATTGTGGATATCCATCAGAAGATGGTTGAGTTATGGGATGATATGTTTAACCTGGTTATGATACTATTGTAGCTATCCATCACAAGATGGTTAATTTATCAGATGAATTATTCCAATTTTTTTTGATTATGTGATTTTATTGATGTGATGTATCTTATGACATGGTGCTGATGCAAGTAGGACTGAGGTTCATGGTAGTTTGGTTAGTGCACAATGACCCAACAGGTTGTATGTTTATTTATGATTTTATTCCATTTAATGCATAAACCCTTATATACAAAGGTTTCACTTATGATAAGGATATATTGGTGGTTTCTAATTGGGTTTTATACTCACACCCTTCATGAAAATATTGATTCATGTGCAAACTTTATGGTTAGGGATCTAATTAAGGGCAAGGGTCTTATGTTTGGAAATTGAGGAGCATGGTGGACTGAGGCGATGCCGATAAAAACTCTGGGATCTTTTTTTATATTGACCCATTTATGTTTTTGTCTTTTATTAATTTTTGGTACATTAATTCACCACATGTGGGGATTCTATTGACTTGATATTACTCTTGTATTCCATTTGTTACAACATGGATATTGTGTTCCATTTACTTCTGTTATATTGATATGGTTGTTTTCAGTTTAGTCATTTATTTATTTCTTCTATTGTATTTTTGATTGTTGGATATATACTACTCAGGGAATATTCTCCCTATATTTCCTTTCAGGCCCTTTATTTTAGTCTATATCCTCTTACATACATGGAGATGTGCATGAGGTCATGTGACCCTCTAGTTAGGACCGGGTGATTCAGGTTGGGATGTTAAAAATATATTATTTTATAATGATATTATATCTTTTATAAAAGATTATTATTTTCATAAACATGTTATAAAAGTGATAAATTAATTTCAGGAAGAGGTAGATGAATAAGAAAAATTAAAAAGAAAGGTAAGAGGTTATTACTTCAAAGTGTCTCGGTAAACTCATTTTAGGCTCTTAAAATGTACGATGAAAATTTATTGATAATATTATTAATATATGAAAAAAATATCCTTAAAAAACCTTAATCATGTTATAAATGTCATATTTATTTATTTAATCCATACTTATGACTATCCATGTAACACCCCAAGGTTTTAAAAATAATTTGAAATGCATGAAACATTGTTTTAATTAGATATTTATAATTAGCCTTTAAAAATAATTTTTCCACTTCTATGTTTTGAATTTCAAAAAACGGTCATTTACAATTGTGTTTAGTAAGTTATTTAGAGCCTAATGGAACCAACTTATTTTTTTGGTGAATAGTAACTTACCCTTATGAATAGTAATATGAATAGTAATATGACCCTAATGAATAGTAAATTGTACTATTATTTTATTTTCTTAAGGATTTAAGATAATGACATCTTGATTAATTTTTCAATGTGATATAAAAGCAATTATAGTTTTTAAATTATTAATTTTTGAATTAAGTATGATTTTATTTAAAAATTAAATTAATGATATTTAGAAATTTATTTTCAAAAAATGGACTTCATTTTTGAATTCTAAATGTAAAAAAATGGTTAGGGTGAATTTTTTTGATTTTTCTAAAATCCTTGAATTTTTTATGAATAGTGAAATATGGTAAAATACTGTATATTCAAATTATCAGTTAAATACACTATTTATGACATAATAAGTGATGTAATTCCACTTGGATCGAATTCACATGCCATTATTACTATTTGAGGTCAAATGAATTAAGACTATTCATATTCTTGAGCAAAAATATTATAATAATGATTAAAATAATGTAAAATACCCCCTCTTCTCCACTATAAATACCATCCTCATTCCCCTCTTCATCCCACACCTCTCAAGCCTTGAGAATGACCTAAGTTCTACCCAATACTCCTCCCAAGGATCTTACACACGTCCTAGAGATACTGGTCTCATCAAAAGGCCCAAACCAAAGGCCTTAAGAGGGATGTCAAGGAGAAGAGATCAAGAGGTAAACATCCTATTTTATTTTCTTTCTTTCCTTTCATTTTATGTTATTATTTTTCATTACCATTAAATTATGTTGGGATATTTCATTACATAGCCCCCTTACTGTCCATATTATGTAATAATGATGAGAGACCCATTTTCTCTCATCAAATTATTTTATGAAAATTTAAATGACGTCGTTAGGCTGCCGAATTTTTGTAAGGAATTTCTAAAATTTTCTTTTATTTTGAGTTCCTTTATTTTATTCTTCTTTACTCATATCCTCTTATAAAAGAGGCATGAAAGCTATAGAAACTTGTATATTCTGGATGTTATCATGTTCATGGAAGATTCATCATCATTCTTCTTCTCTTCCCCCACTTATTCAAGGAATTAAAAACATTGTCCGTGATGTGTTGAATTACTGACATCGTGGACGATGTGATTTCAATTTGCTTTAATTCCTTAAAGTCTGGTCATGAAACCATTTTTATGGTTCAAAAAGGTTATAATATATGTATTATGTCTCATCCATGGTTCTGAAATTATTTTTTACACATGGTTTTAATTCATAAAACAAAATGAGGTTGTTATTAACAAAGAACCACTAAAATGATATAAACAAACATCATTAATGTTTTAACTTATGAATCATCCTCATGTAATAATTAAAAATGATAAATTGTATAATTTATGGTTATTTAAATATTTAAATACTATTCCATTCCAATTATTGATTTTCAATTCCAATCGACAAGAACATTCCATCATGAATCGATCCTGAAAATCATGTAAAGAACTTACCTAAAAACAATGCAAGGAACAAAATACTAAAAATTAAAGGGTGTAATGATGTAATGAAATGATCATATAAGGTATTATAAAGATGGATATTATTATTAAAGATATTAATAACACTCTTTTAATCATTATACATGAGGTTTAAATGAGTTTTAAGTAAGACAAACCTGAGGTAAGGGAATTCTTAACCCAATTTCCATTCTTTGGGTTAGCCTTATACTTCGTTATTTATGTAGAATTAAATTTTTTTTGTGTGATTTTTTTTGTTTATATTATGTTTAATTATTTTTATTTAAAGTTTATATACATATTTAATCCACTCTATTAAGTCTCTTATCAATTATATGATATTTATAAGTGACTTTCCTTTTAAAATCCTCTTGTAAAAATTCTGTTTTATGAAATTCAAAAGCAATGTTTTTATGAAATTATTCATGTGTAATGATTGTGTTCTGGTTCTTGGGAATTGTTTATGATGAATTGTGGGACCTATATAT
The DNA here is from genome assembly GCA_963277665.1 of Viscum album. NCBI lineage: Eukaryota > Viridiplantae > Streptophyta > Magnoliopsida > Santalales > Viscaceae > Viscum > Viscum album. The sequence continues at coordinate 1,312,128,851 of OY728137.1, forward strand.
CCCTCCAATTCATTGGGTAGGTGTAAGTTGGAGGTCGTCCGTATGGTTACTCCAAGTGTAACTGCGATGGTTACATAAATTGTAAGGTAGCTGTGATGGTTACAAATTATAAGGTAGACGAGAGGGTTAAAATATTATATAAGTAATGACTGAAGATACCTTTATGGTTCTAATTATGTTCTTATTTATTGTGGGAATCTTCTATAAATCTCATGTTTCACAAAGTAAGTATATATATATAGGTGATAAGTATGTCTTTTGAAAATGATTTCATACGTTACAAGTATTCATGGACTAATGTGTTCTTTACTTCTTTTTATATCCCTTACTGAGATTTTGTGCTCATCCCAAGTTTTTAAATTATTTTCACATGTTATAAGTATGTGTACAACAAAGAAGGAATCCAAGTTAAATGTTTTAAGAATAGTCAAAGAAATCAAGTTTTATGTGAAAAGTTTTATATTTTGCAAGAAAGGAATACTGTTTTTATGGTATCTAATCTGTAATAATATGTAATTTTATGAATGTTTTATGTCCCAATTCTATAAATATATAAACTTGAAAAGATACTCAATGTGAAAGGAAGTGAATTCTTAAATAAATTCAAGATTATGTAATGTAATAAGGCTGGGTCGTTATAGTTGGTATCAAAAGATGATTTAGATAACATTAGGGGTTAGGATGATGTTAATATATTACCATAAATGTTTTTTTTACTCTAGGGTCAATTTTAAATGATATATCATTTAAATATTACCATGTTTATTCGTCTAAGATATTTTTGTTCAGAATGGTTGTCCGTAGAAGCAACAGGGAAGATGAAGAGGAGAGACACCGATAGAATGACATCCTTCCCAATCTGTAGCTCAGAATGGTAGGGATTGGAAACAAGCAGTTTGTGGTTGTAATGACTCAGTTGGCACATGAAATAAATGGAGGTGGAATCCATACAAGAGAATAACCAGAGGTACCACAACAGAACATGACAATAGTAGAACATTTAATGAGACAACACCCTCTTGCTTTCAATGGATCTTCTAACCTAGTAGCGGTTGAAGGATGGATTAAAGCCCTAGAAAAGATATTCGATGTTATGGGATGTTCAGACAATCAAAAGGTAAATATTTCCATTTATCATTTTTAATGTGAATTTGATCAGTGGTGGTCAATGGTAAATAATATTAGGGATATAGTGAATATTGATGTCTTAGAGTGGGATGAATTTAAAAGTCTTTTCCTTGAAAAATATTTTCGTAAGGTGGTGCAACATAGGATGGAGAAGCAATTACTTGAATTGAAACAGAAGGAGGAAGATTCAGTGGCCGTGTATGAAGTGAACTTCACCCAACTAGCAAGGTATGATCCAAATATTATTCTGGATATTGATTGCACAATCAACTGCTTTTACTTATGACTGAAGCCAAGGTATCGAAGGGCGTTGGCCTCCTGTGAATTCAAAAGTTATGAGAAACTTGTCTGATGTGGTGAAAGGGTAGTAATGAAGTTTGTTGAGGATCAAGTTCATTTTGGAAACAAGGATAAGAAGAGGTCCATATGGTAAGTGATGGGTAAGAATCAACAAAATAAATCTAATGGTAAAAAAATCCAGTTTCTAGATTGTGAAAAGTGTGGCAAGAAGCACCTTGGAGAATGTCTTACCAAAAATGAGAAGTGTTTTAAATGTGGTAAGTTTGGACATATGGCACAAGATTATAATGAAAATGATCCAAAGACTAATCTTGATAAGAAAACTATAAAGTTTTTTAAATATGGTGATATGGATAATTATGCAAATGCCTTGCCAAAGAGAGATCTAAATGATGCAAAGAATCCAAACTATAAACATCAAGGTGTAGTGAGATCTTTTGCGACTACGTCAACAGATGTTGAGACGTACAATGAATTTGTATCAGGTACTTTTTTTGTTTACTCAGATTTTACTAAAGTTTTGTTTGATACAGGGTCTACACATTCCTTCATCTCTGAGAAATTTTTGGGTAAATTGGAAATACAACCTCGACAAATGAAACCAAAACTTGTTGTTAAAACACAAGGGGGAAATATTATAACAAAGAGGAATTATAAGAATATTTATATTGTGGTCTGTGGAAATAATTTACCTGAAAAAATTGTTGTTTTGACCATAGTCTAGTTTGATGTTATTATGGGGATGGATTGGGTTTCTATTTATCATGCTAAGATTAACTGTAGAGCTAAAGAAGTTGTTTTTTAGAAAGAGTTTTAGTTTGTGTACAAGAATGAACCCATAAAATTGATAACATATTTGGAATCAAAGAAAATCTTGAAAGATGGAAATGAAAGTTATCTTTCTCATATTTTTGAAAATAAGGGAACTATTCAGATTAATGATGTTCCAGTGGTAAATGAACACCTTGATGTTTTTCCTAATGAATTACCCGATGTCATACCTGATCGGGAAGTCAAATTCACAATTTACTTAGTTCCCAATGCTAAGACAATTTCAAAACCCCCATACCATATGGCTCAAATAGAACTTATTGAATTGAAAAATTAGTTGTAGGATTTTCTTAATAAAGGCTTCATTCATCCTAGAACTTCACTATGGGGTGCTCCTATTTTGTTTGTTAAAAAGAAATATGGTTCCATGAGACTTTGAATTGATTATAGAGATTTGAATAACATCACTGTTAAAAACAAGTATCCTTTTCCTCATATTGATGACTTTTTTGATCAGCTCCAGGGAGCTCATACTTTTCCAAGATTGACTTGAGATATGGATACCATCAGCTGAAGTTGAAGGAGGATGAAATCCCAAAAACAACCTTTCGTACTAGATATGGGCATTATAAATTTGTGGTTATTCTATTTGGGTTAACTAATGCACCTGATTTATTAATTAATCTTATGAATAGAATATTTCATGAGTTCTTGGATAAGTTTGTTATTGTGTTTATTGATGAAATTATGGCATTTTATAAAAATAAAGAGGATCATGAAAAAATCTAAGGGTTGTTTTACAAACCTTAAAAGAAAAGAAACTATATGGAAAATTCATAAAGTGTGATTTTTGGTTTCAACATATTTATTTTCTTGGGAACATTTTAAATAAGGATAGAATAACAGTTGATCCTACCAAAACAAAAGTGGTTGATGAATGGCCAAGACCCATAAATGTTACAGAGATTCATAGTTTTCTTGGGTTAACAGGTTATTAGCGATGGTTTGTTAAGAACTTTGCACGGTTATCTAGCCCGATAACTATGTTAACACGAAAAAGGGTTAAATTAATTTGGACAAAAGAATGTGATGTTTTCTTTCAAGAACTAAATAAGAGATTAGTGAATGCTCCAGTTTTGGCCTTGCCTTCCCAAAATGGTGAGTTTTTCATCTACAGTTATAATTTTTTGAAGGGACTTTGTTGTTTTTAATGCATAATAATTAGGTAATTGATTATACTTTAAGACAACGTAAACCTCATGAGTTAAATTATCCCACACATGATTTGGAATTGGTAGTTGTGGTTTTTGATTTGAAAATTTGGAGTTATCATTTATACGGAGTCAAATGTCAAATATATACTGACCATAAAAGTATGAAGTATATATATTCACTCAGAAGGAATTAAACATGAGGCAGAGAAGATGGATAGAATTGATAAAGGATTGTGATTTCATGATCAATTACCAAACGGGAAAAGCAAACAAAGTGGTGGATGCCTTGAGTCAAAAATATCATGCATCATTAACCATGTTATGTTTGGAACATGATCCTTTATTAATGAATTGATGAATTTTGGCTTAGAAGTTGTTGGTGTAGGGAATACATCTATTTTTTCTTAGGTTTTAGTGCAGTCATCATTATCAAATAGAATTAAGCAAGCACAAAAGGATGACCATGAGATACAGAAAAAGGTACAATTGGTTAAAATAGGTAAGTTTCCAGAATTTAACCTTGATAAAGATTGTGTTTTAAGATTTGGGAAAATGTTGTGTATGACTTGTGATTCTCAGTTGAAGAAAAATTTGTTGTGTGAAGCTCATAGTTATCCATTTTTAGTTCATCCTAGCAGTACTAAGATGTACATAGACCTTTAGGAGTATTACTGGTGGGATGGAATGAAAATAGATATTGCTGATTTTGCCATGAAATGTTTGACATGACAACAAGTTAAAGCAGAGCGATAGTTACCGAAGGAGATGTTTCATCCTTTTCCAGTGCCAGAGTGAAAGTAGGAGAATTTATCCATGGACTTTGTGGTGGGATTATCTAAGACATCTCAAGGTATCAATTCAATTTGGGTTATTGTGGATCTGCTAACAAAATCTGTACATTTTCTTTCTATTTGAGATACAATGTATTTGGATCATCTTTATCGACTGTACCTCAAGGAGATTGTCTGGTTATATAGAGTTCCTCTTTCCATTATATCTGATTAGGATCCCAGGTTCACTTATAAATTTTGGAAGGTACTTCAGAAGTCGTTGGGCATAAAATTAAATTTCAGTACAGCTTTTCATCCTCAATAAGATGGGTAGTCAGAGCGAATGATTTAGACATTAGAGGATATGCTTCAATCTTTTTCAATGGACTATCATGGAATTTGGTATCATCATATTTATTTAGTTGAGTTTTCTTATAATAATAGTTTTGATTCTAGTATACAGATGACACCATTTGAGGAATTGTATGGAAAGTAGTGTTGTACTCCAGCATTTTGGGATGAAGTTGGTTAAAGGAATTTGATGGGACTAGAATTAGTAGAAGAAGTGGCTGAGAAAGTGAAGATGATACAGTAGCACATGAGGAAAACTCAAAGCAGATAGAAAAATTATGCAGATAATAGAAGGAAATACTTCTCTTTAGAGGCAGGTGACCATGTTTTCCTTAAAATATCTCCTTGGAAAAGTGTGATGCATTTTAGTAAGAAAGGGAAGCTAAGTCTGTGGTTCATCAGTCATTTTGAAATACCAGAAAAAGCTAGACCAGTTGCATACCGAGTATCTTTGCCTCTGAGTTTATCTCAGGTACATAATGTTTTTCATGTTTCGATGTTGAAGAAGTATGTGCTAGATTCATCACATGTCTTGATCCCATAAGTAGTTCAACTAGAAGAGAACCTTTCTTATGAAGAGAAACCAATTCATATTCTTGATTGATGGGAACAGGTATTGCGGAATAAGGCAATCCTCCAGGGAAAGGTTTTTTTGTAGAAACCACATGGTAGAAGAAGTAACATGAGAGTCTGAAAATGCTATGAGGGACAAATACCCTCAGTTGTTTAATAAGTAAATAAAATTGTGAGGAAGCAATTTTCAGAAGGTGGGGATAATGTAACACCACAAGGTTTTAAAAATAATTTGAAATGCATGAAACAGTGTTTCAATTAGATATTTATAACTATCCTTTAAAAATAATTTTGCCACTTCTGTGTTTTGAATTTTAAAAAACGGTCATCTAAAATTGTGTTCAGTAAGTTATTTAGAGCCTAATAGAACCAACTTGTTTTTTTGGTGAATAGTAACTTACCCTTATAAATATTAATATGACCCTAATGAATATTAAATTGTACTATTATTTTATTTTCTTAAGGATTTAAGATAATGACATCTTGATTAATTTTTAAATGTGATATAAAAGCAGTTATAGTTTTTGAATTATTAATTTTTGAATTAAGTATGATTTTATTTAAAAATTAAATTAATGATATTTATAAAATTATTTTCATAAAATGGAATTATTTTTTTAATTCTACATTTCTAAAAATGGTAAGGGTGAATTTTTGGTATTTTTCTGAAATTCTTGAATTTTCGATGAATAGAGAAATATTTTAAAATATCGTATATTCAAATTATCAGTTAAATACACTATTTATGACATCATAAGTGATGTAAGCCCACTTGGTTTGAACTCAAATGCCATTATTACTATTTTGGGTCACATGAATTAATAATATTCATAGTCTTGAGCAAAAATATTATAATAATGATTAAAATAATGTAAAATACCCCCTCTCCTCCACTATAAATACCACCATCATTCCCCTCTTCCTCCCACAGCTCTCAATCCCTGAGCCTTAACTATGTTCTACCAAATACTCCTCCCAAGGCTCTTCACCACTTCATAGAGATTATGGTATCATCAAAAGGCCAAAACCAAAGGCCTTAAGAGGGATCTCAAGGAGAAGAGATCAAGAGGTAAACATCCTCTTTTATTTTCCTTCTTTCCTTTCATTTTATGTTATTATTTTTCATTACCTTTGGCTTATTTGGGATATTTAATTCCATATACCCCTTACTGAAAATAGTATTCAATAATTATGATATAACCATTTTCTATCATCAAATTATTTTATTAAAATTTAAACGACACCATTAGGTTGCCGAATTTTCATAAGGAATTACTCAAATTTTCTTTTATTTTGAGTTCCTTTCTTTTATTCTTCTTTAATCACCTCATCTTATCCAAGAGTCATAAAAGCTATAGAATATTTTATATTATTTATGTTCTAATTTTCATGGAAGATTCACCATCATTGTTCTTATCGTCCCCCACTTATTCAAGGAATTAAAAACATTGTCCGTGATGTGTCGAATTACCGACATCGTGGACGATGTGATTTCAATTTGATTTAATTACTTAAATTATGGTCATGAAACCAGTTTTATGGTTGAACCAAGTTATAATATATGTATTATGTCTCATAAATGGTTATTTAATTATTTTTTACACATGGTATTAATTCATAAAAAAATGAGGTCGTTATTAACAAAGAACCACTAAAATGATCTAAACGAACATCATTAATGTTTTAACTTATGAATCATCCTAATGTAAGAATTAAAAATGATAAATGGTATAATTTATGGTTCTAGAAATGTGTAAATATTATTTCATTCCAATTCTTGAGTTTCACTTCCAATCGACAAGAACAATCCATCATGAACCGATCATGAAAATCATATAAAGAACTCACCCAAAAACAGTGCAAGGAACAAAATACTAACAATTAAAGGGTGAAACTATGAAATGAAATGATCATATAAGGTATTATAAATATTTATATGATTTTTTAAGATATTAATAACACTCTTTTAACCATTATATAGGATGTTTAAATGAGTTGGAATTAAGACAAACCCAAGGTAAGAGAATTCTTAACCCGAGTTCCACTCTTGGGTTAACCTTCTACTTCGTTATTTATGTGGTATTAAAATTGTTTGTGTGATGTTTTTTTATATTATGTTTAATTATGTGTATTTATAGTTTATATACATATTTCATCTACTCTATTAAGTCTCACTTCAATTATATGATATTTATAAGTGACTTTCCTTTTAAAATCCTCTTTTAAAAATTCTGTTTTATGAAATTCAAAAGTAATGTTTTTATGAAATTATTCATATTTTATGATTGTGTTATGGTTATTGGGAATTGTTTATGATGAAGTGTGGGAACTATATATCCATCCAATTCATTGGGTATGTGTAAGTTTGAGGTCGTCTGTATGGTTACTCCAAGTGTAACTGTGATGGTTACACAAATTGTAAGGTAGCCTTGAGGGTTACAAATTATAAGCTAGCCGAGAGGGTTACAATATTATGTATGTAATTACCTAAGATAAATTTATGGTTCTAATTATATTATTATTTATTGTGGTAATATTTTATAAATCTCATGTTTCAAAAAGTAAGTATATATATACATGTGATAAGTATGTCTTTTGAAAGTGATTTCATATGTTACAAGTATTCTTGGGCTAATGTGTTTTTTCCTTCTTTTTATATCCATTACTAAGATTTTGTGCTCATCCCAAGTTTTTAAATTATTTTCACAGGTTATAAGGATGTGTATGACAAAGAAGGAATCCAATTTAAATGTTTCAAGAATAGTCAAAGAAATCATGTTTTATGTGAAAAGTTTTATATTTTGCAAGAAAGGAATACTGTTTTTATGGTATCCACTCAGTAATAATGTGTAATTTTATGAATGTTTTATATACCAATTATCTAAATCTATAAACTTTAAAATATCCTCAATGTTAAAGGAAGTTAATTCTTGACTAAATTCAATATTATGTAATGTAATAAGGTCGGGTCCTTATAATCCATGTGTGAAAATAATGAAAAATGAAATGTGTCATTCATGAAGGTGGTAGTCCGCACATACTCACAAGCGATGTTTTCATTTTACATTAAATAGGAATGTAAGAAGGTATATAATATATTATCTTTCTAGAATAATAACTATTTCATAAATATATTATATAACTATTAAATCCGTATTTATAACTATCAATTTGGGGAAGTGATGAAAAATAAAATATATAATTTCTTGGAGGCAGTATTCCACATATATCCACGAATGACATTTTTATTTTCCACTTGATGGAAAGAATGTAGAAAATATTTTTACACTAATATAATAGTATTTAAATATATTAAATATATTTATTTCATTATATTAGGATGTTTAGAATATATTTAAAGGAGGTAGAAGAATAAATAAACTTCAATGAATTCAGTTAATACTTATACCTACTCCTTGGATATATTCATTTATATTACAACTTAATCCTTATAATATTGGTCTTTTGGTGATACCAAAAACTATAAGACATGGGGATGCAATTTGGTAACTTATTTAGGTTGGGATTGGTTGATATGGGGTACTAAAAGTGTGTGGAGGAGTGAGGATATGAGGTTCCCTTTTATAAGTCTTGGGAGAAATACTATAGCGAACCAACCTAGGTTGACCTGACTTATCACTCAGTACGGTAAGATACAGGGCTTGAAGTGTGTTCTTAATCACCATAGTCTGGTGAAAATTACCATGGAATTACAATAAATCTCTTGTGAATGATTTCACCCTTGGTAAACTGACATGGATCATCCATGAATTTGGATAGCCACACCAACATAACGAGAGTCAACATAAATATAAAAAACAATAGAGGAACACAATAATGACTAAAAGAAGACACCATAAACAACATCACATCATCAAATATAACATTATATATATAAGAAATAAACATGATATCCAGATTCAAAATCTAAAAACCCAAAATAGATATCAATACCCAAACGTCCAATACATACATCCCAACTATACAAAAACTCAAAACAGATCCTCATGATCTAACCATATAAGACCATACCTCCTCCATAAAAATAACCTCAGATGATAGTAATCAAGAAGAGCCATTAAAATACATAGTGCACTTTCCTTTACCTATGTCCTATAAAATAAAGTCTACATACTCCAAAATGCATATTTAGGGTGTGAGGCACAAATACTAGTAGGATACCACCATGAATATATTTAAGTATTTTAAACCATGAAAACTAATAAATCTAGTTTGAAAACTCATTTTACAAAACTATCCCACTTTGAAAAAAATTTATTCAAAATAAACCCTTTGAAATCTATTTGGTTTTCCTCAAACCAATATTTTTTCAAAAACATAAATCAACATGGATAAAGTAAATAAATAAATCCACTTGGTATAAACATGCTTAATGTACCCAAATAAGGAATAAATAAAGGTATAATCATAAACATTATCATATAAACAAATAAGTGGAAATGGGAATAACACAAGATATCACATTAAAAAGGCACTAACATGATATATAAAAGCATATAAATCAATCGAATATAAGTAATGTGCACCATGGGATCTAACTACAAGGGTCTAATGTGAGTTAGTCTAAACACAATATACTAGCTGGCTAAACAAGTTCACAAAGAGAAATCTCTCACAATCTTCCCCCAAACCCAACTCCCAAGATATCCCTTGGTCTCTAGGTATATAAAGAGGAATCTATCTCAATATTCCTCCCTAAAGTATCTCTCTATACCTTGGAAAACACACCCTACACCCTAGGCATCCCATGTACTACTCAATTCCAAACATATCAACATAACAAGTTCTATTCATAAATTATATTTAAAAAGACAATTTAAAAAAACATGCCCATTTATTATCAATAATCAACACCATGAAATACCCCTTTATAAAACCATTTAAATAACCATTTGAGATCATAAAACCATATTGAACAATTTTATCTAATATATGGGGTGCATTAAAACCAAACCCTTTAAAAACCTACTTTAAACATAAAATTTACAACACAAAACCATGAATCACAAAAAAACATGGATTACACATAAATCATAAATTAATTAAATGACAATTTAATAAATAAAAACCAAAGGTGATAAATAATTCAATGGTTAGCCATGGGAAAACCCCTTAAAATAAATACACCCACCTTGGAAAAAGTTCAAAAACCATCGCCTTTAATTAAAACCACTAGATTTACGAAGTATAAGTCATCAAATAATTAAAACATAAGAGAGAAAACCAAAACCCCCATTAATAACCCAAGTTTCATACAAATCACCATTTAGGGTTTCCACCTTCCATGGAAATGGAAGAATAAGGAAAGATAAGGGGGAAATGGGAACAAATATTAAAGAAATAGGCTTATATCAAACCAAATCACCAAGGAATCAAGGAAAACCCAGAAATTTGATAGGAGAGAAGATCAAACTCTATGTGAGGTGGATGCACATGCATGGGAGAATAAATGAGGCGAAAAGAACTTAAATCTGTCAAGATAATTTTGGTAAAAAGACACAATTTTAATGACCTGGAAAACTCACATGGTTTGGTTGCACGGTTAGAAAAACTATGAGTCAATTATGCGAGTGATAATATCTCACAAGAACCCAAGATACATAGTTTATACTAAAACTCAAATGATTTAAACAAAATGTTCCCAATATGTTCAAAATGACATTGTCCTCCAAACATACCTCTTGCATGATTAGTCACACAGTTAGAAAAACCATGTGCCAACCATGCACCATGGTATGTTTTCAAAAAAACAAAAATTTATGACCCCAAATACTAGAAACTCCATAAAAAAATAAAATATAATGAAAAAAATAAAATAATATGTACTAGTGACCTAAAGTGTGTCACAAATATTTCCACTATGCCACTTTCTGCCCCCATAAAATCCTCAAGCATCATTGTAAGAAAACATGTGAGACCACTACTCCCTCACTGAATCTTCCCAATCCCATGTCTCACAACTATTTATACCATGATTAAAAATCACACAAACCAATTTGATAGATTTACCATAGATCACCTTTTTATGATATTCCAAGATATGAATAAGCTCCACCATAACAGTGACATTAGGCTCCACCTCCAAATCTTCCCACTCTATCACATGAGATGGTTATTGATGATATAATTTTGAATAGTAAACATGAAATATGTCATGAATAAATGTCATCCATGGTGTAAAATACAACCAATATGATACCTTCCCCATATGTTCCACAAATTGAAATGGACCGACATAACATGGTGCTAACTTCCCCTACTTTACCAAGAAATAGTGTCCCAAATGAATAGATTCCTAAAGAAACACTCGATTACAAAACTCAAACTACAATGGGTGATGGTGTAGATTAGTGTATGATTTTTGGTGACCCTAAGATATTGATAAACATTTCTTAATCAACCAAACTTTATTATTAATCTTCTTGATGAGTCTCAGTCCCAACAATGAACATTCACCACCTATTCCAAACACAAAGGGGGATTAGAATGACTGCTAATATAATGTATTACATGGGGCCATCCTAATTGAGTATTGATAATTGTTGTTGTAATAAAACTTATCCAATGACATTTTTCTTTCCCACAAACCCCTGAAGTCAAGAACACATGACCAGAGCATATCCTTGAGAGTCTGGATAATCTACTTAGACTAGCCATATATTTGTGGGTGATATATGATACTTAACCTCATATTTGTTCCAAAATATTCTCAAATTACCTTCTAAAACAAATAGGTAAAATGAACATCCCAGTCAGAATCTAATGTTGAGGTCAATCCATGAAGCCTAACAACCTATCAGACATATAGGTTCCCAAGATCCTCTACCTTTGATGACTCTTTGATAAGAAGAAAATGGAATGATTTTGTTAAATAATTGATAATAACCCATATAGTGTATTTACCACTAGGTTTATGTGTTAGTTTGATCAAAAAATACATTGATATTTTCCCACTTCTACACTATAATTAGAAAAGGCTTAACAATCCATCTTGCCTCTGATGCTCAAGTTTGTATTTGATGGAATGTCAAGCATCGAGAAACAGAGCCAAAAACTAATTCACCTCATCTCGAGCCACCAATACTGACCTATCAAGGTATAAAAAAACTTGGTTTCCTTGGGGGAACTTGAACCAACTATAATTATTCCCATCATGCAACACCTCCTACCACAAGACTAAAGGAAACACTAGCTACTTCCTAAAGAGGAGAGAACCATTGGGATACTGAGACCAATCAGCCAAGGTCTCCCCACTATTTCAAACACTAATAATATATTAAAACTATATATTAAATACTTTATCACTCCTAAATTAGTCAATAAGAGAAGTGGTGACCTACACACTAGTCAAGAAAACCTTCTCTCAATCATCCTTCACCTATAGACTCAGATTAGAAAACAACCCCATTAGACCCCAATATCCATTGATTCCTAAACAACTTGGATCAAAAACTCCCTACTAAAGGTGTTAGTGACTATGTTCCCATTCTTTAGTGTATATGAAATGTCAAAATAAAAAGTTTGATGATGTTCTACCCAATGTATATGTCAGCAATTTAAGTCCATCTTGATAAAGATATAATTCAGGCCTTTATGATCCAAATTGACTGTAAAAATCTCCTCGAAGAGGTAATTACAACACATATTCAATAAATGAATCATATATTCTAAATTGAAGTTTTTGGTGGGATAATTTTGTTCATGTGGGTATAGCTATTGTGATCCATAGGCCACTACATTATCATTTTGCATCAGAACACATCCCAACCCCACACTAGAGGTATCACAATACATTTCATAAGCTTTCCTAAAATATAGAAGAATTAAAACTAGTGAGGATGTCAAAAGAGCTTTTAAATACTAAAAATAAAATTGTCACTTCTCCATCAAATTTAACTTAACCTCTTTACTAGCCAAATATTTCAAAAGATAAGATAGCCTAGAGAAGCCATGAACAAAAATTCTAAAATACCAAGCTAAGCCCAAAAATATCCTGACCTTGAATACAACCTTAGTCCTATCCTAAGACATAATTGATCAAACCTTATTGGGATACATTTAAACTCATCTCTCAGAAATCATGTGGTCTAATAAATTCACCTCTTGAATACAAAACTGAAATTTGGATATCTTGGCATATAGATGATTCTCTATCAAGATTCCAAAATTAACCTCCAAGTGGTTAGAATTATCCTCCTCTATCTTGGAATACAAAAATATTTCATCAACAAATATAACTTTGAAGGAGTTTAAAAAGTTTTGGAAGATCTGGTTCATTAAGGCCGTAATGAAAATAAAATCATTGGTAAGGCCAAACTACATAGCCAAATACTCAACATGTATGTACCAGCTTTGAAAATTGGTCTTAAGAACATCCTCTCATGGACCCTCAACCGGTGGTACCCTGACCTCAAGTTGATCTTTGAAAACCAATGATCACCTCTATGATGATAAAAAAGATCATCAATTTTGGGAAATTGATATTTATAATTTATAGTAACTTGATTAATCTTATGGTAATCTATAAAAATATAGATACTTATGTACACCATATTAGAAAATAGAATTGGAGATGCCTATGGTGACATTCTCGGACATAAAATACCTTACTATCAAGTCCACTTGATAAGATTTCAGCTCTTTCAGCTCGATTGAAGACATACAATAATATGGTAAGGAAATGGGTCTCATTTTGGGGAGTAGATCGATAGTGAACTCGACCTATCACTGGGGTGAAAACCTAGAAAAATACATTTAAAAAACATCAGGGTACCGGTCTATGACCACTGGAAAACAACCATATAATCACTTATCTAAGAATTGAAGAATATCATAGAAAATTGTCATGAAATCAATACCATATATGAAATAACATGTCCTACCCTCCCTGATCATGGATCCCACTCACCCTAGAATACATGAATGATTCCATCAAGAGATAGAAACTTGAACCTATTGTGATAGAAATAAATATGATCTTTGAATCTAATCAACCAATCCATGCTACTGATGAGGTCAAAAACATCCAGGTCCAGTATGAGTAAATCCCACAGGACTTCCATGTGAGTGATTAAAAAAAGATAGTCTAGGAACAAAAAAATTTATCCTTCTTCTTTTCTAGAAGGGTAAAAAAACCCATAACAAAAAGAATTATATTTTCTAATGTAACCAAATAATAAATAAATTTTAGTGAGATAAATTAATAGGAAGAAATCACTTCAAATAAAATAGATTCAATAGAATAATTAATGAACATCTTACCTATCATGGTTTCTGGATCAAAATTTAGTTCTTCTAGTTAAATATATACTACATGAAAATTTCCCGACTCTAGCCTTTCCTAATCCCTCTTCACCTATTTAAATTATCCTTTTAATTGAGGGTGAGATACTCCACCCTTAAAATCATTAGACCACACCTGATAACTCTTAGAGAGAGTGGAACTGATGCCACTCCCCTGCACAGAAGCCTGATAAAAGGGCTAAAGATGACCCGAACACCCACACTGGTGGAACTTACTTAGAGCCTCTAAGAAACTAGGCCTAGTATGAAAAAACATCCAAAATTGATAATATATAACCATCTTATTCCCTAAAGAAAGCACCAACGCTGAACATGATGACTATTGATAACTCTTTCCACCACCCTAAAGAGGTTCATCCTGTGTCTTGTTCTAACCAGATGAAGAGATCTAGATACCAACCATTAAAGGAACACCATTGAGACCTATTTTCCTAGTTGTGTCCACCTACTCCATGTACACCTTATCAAAAAACTTATCATAGGTTAGTAAGAAAATAAGGATAATCATGGAACTAATTTCTACCTTTAAGACCATCTTAAAACACTGATCCTTGAGGTAATATTTGTGAGGAGTTCAAGAGATACATAAACTTACTCAATAAACTAAGAAGAATAATCCAACACCAAATGGTCCCATTTATCAAACATTAAAAACTCATGGACCTTTTATCCCTTAAGATCTCTAGTTATAACTGTATATTAAAATCCTCTTTTAAATTAGTCCAAGTGAGATCCTCATGCTTGTTCACTAGTGCTATAGATTCCCACAACTTCTTATGTGGTTCTTCCAATATATTGGCATTAAAGACAACCTTTGAGGTATCAAGGGTCTTCGAAAATTAAAATATTCACTCGATCTGTTCCATCCACTCCTCAGGTGTTTGGTCTCCCTTGTTTCCATAAAAGACCAATGGATTTTGATTAGTGAACTCCTAGGAATGGTCCACCATCCATGTATTCTCCCAACCAACCTAATGGACCAAGGACTGAATCATATGGATCATCGAATCCACCATATCCAAATCAACTAGAGGGGTTTCCTATAGGAAATGTTCCACAATACCCTCTCTAAACCTAGGTTAGGTCCTTCTGGGAGAAGTTTTCAATAAAACAAAACAAAATATCATTCAATACTCAATTGAATATAAAAAATATCATTTAAAATAAAAAAACCCATATAATAGGTATTAAAATACCGCATTAGCATACACAAAATTTTTAAACAAAAAAGGGGTGAAGATTTCAATTTTTTATAAAATTTTCCATTGTACACAGTTTGTCCACATAGTTAAGAAACTTGTGCACCAACTATGCATGTTCCACTTGAGGAAAATATTCAGGGATACATGGTTACTACTAAATGTGCACCAACAATTTTTTACCCCGTAAAAACTTCCCCATTTCACCCTAAAACTCAACAAAACTCATGTGATCACCCCATAATTAAAAAAAATAGGGAAAAACATCAAAATCTCAATAAAAAACCCCTAAACGGGCTCAAAACATAAACAAAATACAATACAACCCATGGAAACTCAATGTTTGACATGCAAAAGAGATAGAAAATCACTCCCATATTCTTAACTCTTGAGTCCAAATGGTCCTAGATCTAATTTACCACTACCCCCAAACAAATTGGATTTGATACCATTTTTTAGAAAACCAATCTAGGTCAACTTGACCCTTCACCTGATCTAGAAATCCATAAGGCCCAAAGCATGTTCTCGGTCATCACGAGATAGATACAAGAACTAGGGCATTACAATAAATCTCTTGTGAATGGGTTCAAACATAGTATACCAACATGATCCATCCATGAATTTGGACATCCATACCAGCATAATAAGAGTCAATGGAAATAAATATACAATAAAAGAAAACAATAATGATGCAAAACTAATACAATAAACAACATAACATCATCATACACAACATACCATATAAAGAACATAAAAATGATATCCAAAGTCAAAATATCAAAGTCCCAAAATAGGTATCAAGACCCAAATAAAAAATACATACATCCCAATGATACAAACAATCAAAAAAAGAAACTCATCATGAGGTAAACCTGTGAGACCACATCTCCTCCATAAAATTAACCTCATACGGAGGTATTCAAGAAGATCCGCTTAAATACAAGGTGCCCTTGCATTTACCTATGTATTACAAAACAAAGTCTATATACACACAAAATAATATACAAGGTTTGAGTCAAAATCCCAGTAAGATACAACCATGAATCTATTTAAGGATTTTAAACCATAAAAACCAAAAAATATAGTTTGAAACTCTTTTTCCAAAACTATTTAACTTGGAAAACATTTCACTTGAAATCAACCCTTTGAAATCCCTTAGGTTTTCCTTAAACAAAACATGTTTTCAAAAATATAAATCAACATGTATTAAGAAAATAAATAAAATCCACTCATCATAAACATTATCAACATACCCAAACAAGGAATAAAAAAAATTATAAGCATAAACATCATCATATAAACAAATAATTTGAAATGGAAAAAACACAAGATATCACATAAAACAAGGCACTAACATAATGCATGAAATAATATAAATAAACTAGGCATAATTAATTTTCACCATGGGCTCTAAATATAATAGTCTAATTTTAGTTAGTCTATAAAAAATATGCTAGCTGTCTAAAAAAGTAAACAAAATGGAAGATATCACAATATTCCCCAGACCCAACATCCTAGATATCCGTTAGTCTCTTGGTCAAAAAAGGGGAAGGTCTCTCAGTCTTCCTCTAAAAAGTCTCACTCAATCCCTTAGATAACACACCCTCACACCCTAGGTATCCCATGTGCTACTTAATGTAAGAAATATCAATATCACAAGTTCTATTCATAAATTCCATTTCAAAAGAAAATTTAACAAAAAAACATGAAAATTTCAATTCAAGCATTGAAAACATGAAATACCAATTTCAAAATCCCCTTTAAAACCCATTTTAAAGTATAAAATCTCTTTAATACATTTTATTAAATACATAGGATTCATTAAAACCAACTCCATTTGAAAAAACCAACTTTAAACGTCAAATTTACAACATGAAACAATGAATCACAAAAATCTTGGATTAAACATCAACCATCAATCGATTCAATGTAAATTTAATAAATAAAAACTGATAGTGATAAATAATTAAATGTTTAGAAATGAAAATCAAACATAAATAGATACACCCACCTCAGAAAAGGTTTCAAACTCATTAACTTCAAAAAAAACCACTATATTTTGGAAGGATAAGTCCTCACACAACTAAACCATAAGAAAGATAACCAAAACCCCCATTAATAACCCTAGGTTTTCCCATCTCACCATTCAGAACTTCCACCTTCCATGTAAATGGATGAACAAGGAAAAAGAAGGGTAAATGTGAAGAAATATTGAAGAAATAATCTTACCACAAGTCAAATCACCAATTAATCAAGGAAAATTCGCAAATAAGAAGAGGAGAGAAGCCCTAATTTCAAGGGTTGGGCCTGTACATGCATGGGAGAATAAATGGGTCCAAAATAATTTAAATTTATCAAGGGAATTTTGGTAAAATCTAAATTTTTAATGACCTGGACAACTCGTATGGTTTTTCCACATGGTTAGACAAACCGTGTACCAACCATATTGGTTCTCTATCTCTATAAACCCAAGACACATGATTTCTATTGAAACTCACATGTTTTAAACAAACTATGCTCAATTCATACAAACAACATTATCTCCCAAACACCCCTCTCGTATGTCTAGCTGCACGTAATTGATAAACTGTGTGCCAACCACATGCCATGGAATTTTTCCCCAAAAAACCAAATTTCGAACCCAATATCTTTTATAATCTCCAAGAATGTAATAAAAGATAAATAAAAACTCAAATAAGACTTACTAATGACTCGTTGGGTGTCATAGGGACTTTTGTAAATATTATGAACTTTTAAATATAATAAATGTCTTTCTCATGTAAATTGGCTCAAATTTTGTCTAATTTAAAATATAGGATAATTTATGGTCTAAGTACACACTTAAAATAAAATTTATACAAGTTTAAGTGATATTTGTATCCTTATATCTTAGTTTAACGACTCCATTAACCCTTTTAACCCTTACCAATGAATAACTTTTTAACATGGTAACTATTCATTTTGAATAAAAATGAAATGGGAATTATTACATAATTTCAATATATTGATCCCAAATATTGAATACATTTTAAAAGAATCAATTTATAGAAGTGGTAAAAATTATTCTTAAAATAGTTATGTGTAATTCAATGAAAAACAGTTTTTAGAAAAATTCCCCTTCTAACCATAAAAATGATTTTATACCAAAATCATGTAAAATGTTGATTAAAATTTAATTAATTAGATTATTTTTATTAAAAGGAGACTTATTTTAACTAAAAACCAAACCAAAATTAAAAACGACCTTGTGAATACTTGATTGAATGAGAAGAACTAAAAATAGTTTTTATATGAATAAAAACATTACATAGATTTCCAATATGTCAAACACACATTTCTAAGTTAAATATTATATTTTTAAATACACCATATTATTTTCTAAATATATATTTTCTCTAAAAAAAATTTCATAAAATTTTAATTCATACTTATGATAATTTCATAAAAGTGACAGTATTTGTAAAATTATTATTTTTCACTATTAACCTAAAAATCAACCATTTTAGACAAATACAAAAAATTTTACCCTAATATAATTTTGATATTTTTAATTAGAAAAATCAATTTCATTTTATAAAATTTAAATTCTAAAATTCTAAAATTTATATTTAAAATGAAAGTTCAAAATATAAAAAAATCCTCTTACATTGAAAATGACCCTTTTAAACTTAAATTGTTCTTAAAATTATTTCATATCATATACAAATGAGTGATATTTTTTTTTCACATTGTATATGTTGTTCTAGAGTTAAGATATAGAAATAGACAAGAGGGGGGGGGGGTGAATTTTCCTATTTTAAATTAATTAGTGAATTTAAATATTATATATATATATATTAGAGTTATAAAGTTAAAGAAGTGGAAATTAAAAGGAAATGAACAAAAGATATTTTTATAGTAATTCTGATCTAAATGATCCTACATATAATATTCACCCATCTCCTGAACTAAGAGTTATGACACCCAATATAACCAATATAATAGAATCATATAATGAATTTTTCCTCTTCCCATTCATCTTCAAGGTGTGTCCTTTTCACTTCGATGGTTTTGTCTATTTTTTATTTCCTCTCATTCATCTTCAATTCTTGTCCCTCTTTCCTACTTGGCTATTTGTCTTAGTATTAATCAACTAGGGTAGTGTCTTCTTCAAGGCTCTCTATAGAGGTCATATTTTCTATTACTTTGCCCTGGCTTCCAAATCCCTTACTCTATTCCAGATCATTTGGGTGTGATGGTTTTAAAGGAGGTTCTGGGATATATTTGTGGGAGTGGTATGGTATTCTAGGAGGCACTTCTTGTGGTGTAATTATTCCTTTCTCTAGGTTCCCTTGAAGTTTTTTCTTCTTTTTGGTGCTTCTATTTCAAGGTTTTTATGGTTTTTCTTTGGTGATGTCGATAGTGGTGCGAAGTAATTTTCTGTATTGTGGGATATTATTGACAGAGAGGTCCTTATCTAGTGTGCTAGCATTTCTGTTGTGGAGGTTATGATGTCGACCGAAGTTCATGCCAGTAAATCTGTGTTGGAAGTGATGCATGGTATTCTATATTTGGTATGAAGATCAAGGTCCCATATTCTCACTTTGTTCATGTTTTTTTCTACTGAGGCTGTGTGATGGTTCTTGGTTTAGTTTTGAAATTTTAAATTTGAATCTTGTTTGGTGATGTGGCATGGTTATGATGTTTTCACTTTGTTTTTTCATTTGGTAGATGTAGTTGGGGGGATCTTGAGGCATCGAGTTGTTCCCCTTGTTTTGTTATTTTTGTTTGATATTGATTTTTTCATTTTCCATTCATTGTATGATGGTTTTGAAATTGTTTTAGATCATGGAATTTTAGGGGTTATGTTTGTGAGGTTCGCACTTAACTAAAAAGTGGATTATTCAGAAAATGAAAAAATGTATTTGGGGAATTTTTCCCACCTATAGTCACAACCTGATTAAAAATCATTTTTCCCCATGGTGTCTTAAACCCAAAACAAACCTACCTTTTTCTATATGGAGGCACAACCCGAACAACCTTTCTTTTTACCCTGGAGGCACAACCCAATGCCTAAATTTTTATTAGGAGTTACAACCCAAAATAATACCTTTTAATGGGTAGTATAAACCATTAAAATCACACAAAAATAAATATTATAGGATGAATTATATTTATATAACTGGATGAAAATATTCAGTGTTTGAGTGTCGAACCAGTAGTGAACTCTCTAGCAGTAGAGGGTCAAACATTTAAAGTCTATTTAAGATTCTTAGGTGATCGTCAAAGATTTTTCCCCTTGTACAGTTCAAGAGAATCCTCAAAACCTTCATTCATTGATTTGGTTCTTCAAATTCCATATTTTGTGTTCATCTATGAAAAAAATATTCAACACCATAATCCCATTGTAGTTCATATTTTTCAATATAACATACAATTTTTTTTATTAAAATAATATACAAAGCATACTCACATGGGAAAAATTGTTAATATATAAAATTAAATTCATGATGTATAGTGATAACATGTTAGTATAATTAATAAATTACTAATAAATAATTATAATCAACATTAAAGTCCATTGAAATAACTTCCATAAAGCATACAATACAAACAATTCACATTCTGACAATATTTAATATGGAATTCGTGTTTTCCCATGAAATCAACATTAAACATCAACCCATGTGATGATAATTTAATGAAATAATTTAAAATATATTCACAAAAATTGTAAATAATTAAAAATTAATTATAGAACAAATAAAACATTAATTATATTCATAATAAACATGCATCAAATGGAAAAGTGAAATGTTACATAAAACAAAGTATATTTTTAGATTTTACAATATCGTGTAGAAAATAATAAATCTACATAGTAAAATACACATATGGCTTTAAATTATGAAATTTATGTAGGGAATTTACATAAGTGAATCTACATACCAGAGTCTATGTAAAGAAATCCACATACCTGATTTCACAGAGTCAATACTAGAAATATGTAGAAAACTTAACTAATATTGTTTCAGACTTGAAAAATATCTTCAAGAAAGTAGAATGAATATGATTTAAATACAGTTTAATTATATTTATATAATTTAAATATATTTCCATAGAACTAAGAATCAACTTAATCAGGCTTATACATCTCAATTTATCATCAAAATACGGTAGAAACATTATTCTATAAAACTGCATAATTATAACTAAAAACATAAAATGAATTCAAAGTAATTTATATATTTATAGAGATCAATTAATATTTATATTTATTAAAATAAAACGTAGCTAATTTTTTATGTTTATAATTCAATAATAACCACTTAAATTTGAGTTTGGTAGCCCATGTTATGGTCAAAATACAAAAGACAATTTCACTCATGGTAGGTTCCATGGTAGGTTCCACGGTCAGGTCATTCTGTTCATGCGGTAGGTTGACATGGTTAGGTATTTTTTTAATATAGTAGGTTTACATGGTCAGGTCATTTGGTTCATGTGGTAGGCTTATATAGTCATTTCATTTTGTTCATGCAGTATATTGATACGGTCAAGTGACATGTTTAGTTGACTCCCATATGGTAGGTACATTTTGTTCATGCAGCCAGATGACTTGGTCAGTTGACTCCCATACAGTTGGTATATATTTTTTTCATGCGGATAAGTGACACATTTAGGTGACATGGTCAGTTTAATCCTATATAATGAGTATATTTTTTTTATGTAGTCAAGTGACATGATCATTTGACTTCCATACAGTAGGATCGATTCTTTTCCAAATTTTCAATTTCCAGACTTTCTAAAATTTAGTTTCTTAAAATGTAAAATTATATCATAAGGTCTCAAATGACTTATTTTTCCCAATAACACTTCATGAAACGATTTTTACATGTTATAAACTATAAAAACTAAAAACCTAAAACATTTTATGCAAATAAATAGTATGATATGATCATGATTAATCACACTTTAAATAATTCAAATTATTAAGACTTATAAAGGAAAAAAAGTTTAGTAATTATAAAAACATAAAGTGGTTCAAGGATCCACTCCAAATTCCCACCCTTTTTTACAATTAAAAAACAAAGTATAATTTTTGAAAAGATCTCCCCCTTTTTGAAATTATCAAAAAGATAAAGTTGTAGAATTTTCTATTTGAAAGTAAAACTCAAAATATTAATTCTATTTAACTAAAAATATACTTTAAAAACAAATTTTATTCCATAAAATTCTGAAATATTCATATTTCAAAACATATATCAAGTATCCACAAAAAAACCTTCCATTTTCAACACATTTATCAAAAATACACTTTTCAACAAGCATAATTTCAATTTTTTGGTAAAAATTAATGAAAATCCCATAAAAATACTCTTTTATGCTAAATAAATGTTTAAAAATTAAGTGAAAATTATCTAGACGTATTAAAAGTCTCAAAATAGTAATATAATTCACAAATATGTACATAAAATAAGTAAAAGTAATCTAAAAAATTGATTCCATATACTATATATTTCAAATAAATCACAAAATTTCATCTCATAAACACACAAAAAATCCCCCTAAATTTGTTCCATATAAATGTAAATTTAAATTTCCATCACACCGAGTTCAAAATTGATTTTCTCAAACTTAGTAAAGTCTAGGGGCTTAGTAAATATATCAACAAGTTGTTTTTTTGTAAAAATAAATTCCAGAAATATATTTTCTTTTTGAACATGATCTCTAAGAAAATGAAATTTAATATCAATGTGATTAGTCATAGAGTGTTTTAAGGGATTTTTAGAGATAGAAATAGAATAATTTTTATAAAAAATATATAAATCTTATCAAAATTAAAACTAAAAATAGGTTTTTTTTCTTTATACATAAATATTGTGAACTACATGATGAAAAAACTATATATTCAAATTGGGAAATAGAAAGAGAAATAAAATTTTGTTTATTTGAATACCATTAATCTAAATATTTAATAAGTAAATGGAACATACCTGAATTGATCTTAATATATATCTTACATCCACCAAAATCATAATTGGGATAATTTTTCAAATTAGAGTTAGTTCTAAAAGGATAAAATAAACCAAAATTCAAAGAAACTTTAAAAAATCTAATTATCCTTTTAACAAATTTAATTTGACTTTCCTTAGAATCACATTAATATCTAGCACACATGAAAACTAAAAATATTAAATCAAGCCTAGAATAAGTCAAATATAATAAACTACAAATCATTCCTCTATAGGTTTTAACACTAACACATTTTCCAGATTTATTCAAATCTAACTTTCAAGTAGTAATCATGGGAGTATTTTCAATTTTTGAAGATTATAAACTATATATCTTAACTAATTATTTATAATATTTAGATTTATTTATAAAAATATCATCATTTATTTGAAAAAATTGTAAACCAAGGAAGGATTTTAATTCCCCCATCAAAATCATATCAAATTCAAAAGTCATCAAATCTAAAAATTTACTTCATAGATTTTCATTTGAAGATACAAATATAATATCATCAACAAATTTTTTTAAAATAAAAATATAATTAGAAAATTTCTTAATAAAAAAGTAGGATTAACCATTCCTTTCTCAATTTTTTTTTCAAAAGAAAACTAGTTATCCTTTCATACCAATCTTGAGGAGAATGGTTCAAACCAAATAATTCCTTATATATATTAAAAATATGATCATGATGCTTTATATTTTAAAAAATATGGGTATATCTAAAATAAACTTCTTTATAAATATATCCATTTAGAAAAGTAGTTTTTGACATCCATTTGAAATAATTTGAAACCATGAAAAGCAACATATGCCAATAAAATAAGAATTTATTTCAATATTGATATTGATGGAAAATATTCCTCAAAATAAATTCCTTACTATTATGAATAACCTTGAACAACCAATATTTATTTATTATTAACTATATTTCCACATTCATCAAGTTTATTTCTTAAAATCAACTTTGTTCTAATAATATGAGAATATTCTAGTAAAATAAATAAAGTCAACAAACTATTCATAATAAACCAATTTAATTCATCTTGAATTACCAAAATACAATTAGAATTACATAGATATTTATCAATATTATTTGGTACAAAATAATATTTAAAAGCATGATAAGCACAAATATTCATAATAGATTTTTTTAGTTTGAAATTTTTATTACACATTACCAATAACATTATCCATGGGATGGAATCTATGAGTATTCCATGATATTCATGAATAGTTTCAAATTAAAAAAAAACATTCTCCCCCTCAATATGTGCATCTTTATCTTGAGGTACTTTTTCTTCAAAATTAAATTCTCTAAATTATTCCTTAATTTGTTCAATTTCATCATCTCTTTTATTCAAATTATTTTCATTAAACTTAATATGAATCGATTATTCAACAAACATGGTTCTTTTATTGTATACTCTTTATGAATTACTATTATTTGAATATACTAAGAAAAAAACTTCATCAAACTTATCCTCAAATTTATCTAATATATCCTTAGTATTAAGAATAGAAAATTTACATCCAAATACTTTTAAATATCCATTTTTGGGGTTTCTTCCCTTATAAAGTTCATAAGGTTTATTTTTCAATAATGGCCTCAAAATAATTCTATTAGAAACATAATATGAAGTATTCAAAACTTATACAGAGAAATATTTAGGAAATTTAAACTCGTTTATCATGGTTCTATCCATTTTTGAAGTGTTCAATTTTTCCTCTCTACTACACCATTTTGTTGTGGTGTCCTAGGGGATGAAAAAATGTGAAAAAACCCATTTTACTTACAAAACTGGATAAATTATAGATTTTGTAATTCTCCAACATGATCAATTATAACTGTCTTAATTAAGTGACCTTTCTCATTTTGAACCAATTTACAAAAATTAATAAACTTAAATAACATGTCAGATTTAAGAGTAAGGAAGTAAACCCATGTGTATATTGTGAAATAATCTTCAATAATGAAACAATACATTTTACCTACCAAAATAGAATATTTAATAGGAACAAATAAATCTAAATGAATGAGATCAATAGGACTTATAGTTTTTACTTCTTTAAATGACTTGAAACAGCTTTTGTATTGTTTACCTATCAAACATGAATCATAAACAAAGGTGTTGTCCTCTTTCAGTTATGATAACTATAAAATAATTTGGTTCTTGAAAATATTATGCATCAAACTAAAATTAGAATGTACCAACCTCCTATTCCATAAAATTTTGTTAGATTCTAAAACATCTAAATATTTCACATTTTGATCGTTTAATTCAGCGAAATTAATTGAATAAATATTTTCTTTTTGATTTTCATAAAACAAAACATATTTTCCTTAAAAACAATGTATTTATCATTTTAAAATTTAACAAACATTCCATAATCACATATCTATGAAATAATAATTAATTTATGTTTTAATTCCTCAAAAAATAAGACTTTAGAAATAATAACATAATAGAAAATTCCAACCTCACCAAAACCTTTTACCTTTTGTTTTGAATTACCACCAAATGTTACATTAACTCCATAAAATTGATTGAATGAAAGAAAATTTGATAAATCAATAGTAATGTTTCTTTAACATCTACTTTACATATACCAAAAATCCTTTTTGATACTCCCAAGACATATTTGCTACAAAAATAGATTTATGAATGCTTCAGAATCCAAGAAAATTTGGGTCCAATTGGATTAACATATGAATTTTTTGGAACCCAAACAAATTTTAAATTTTTTTTCATATGAAATATATAATATAATGATTTAGAAATAAAATCATTAGTATATATAAGAGATTGTTGAAATCTCAAGGAACATTCATTAGCATAATTAACTTTCATATGACATATAAAACAAGTGGAAGTATATATAATTCCTTTAGAGATTTTAAAAAATAATATCTTATATATTTTAGGTAAACTATTATCATAACCAAGAACATATATCATATTTTTAATTTTATTAAAACTCATCATTTTATCATAGTTTTCTCTGCCTTTAAAAAATGGAAAAATTTGATTTTAAACTTTTAACTTCATTTTTTTTGCAGTTCATTCTCCTTTAGAATGGTATCAAAATTCTTTATTTCAAATTTATGATATTTTTATATGAAATCAAATTATATTTTTAATTTATCATTTTTAGCAAGTTCATTTTTTAGATTTTATTGATCATTTTCAGATCTGTATGAGAATTTTTTTTTATCACCTTGTAAAGATTTATTCAGATTTTTATTTTCCTTAAGAATAATCATATGTTGTTTTTTAATATTCCTATATAAACTAGTAAAATTTTTAACTTTATGTTTAAGTATATTAACTTATTTAAGTAATTCCTCAACCATATTTTTTATTCATATTCATAGGATGAATAAAAAGTAGTTTCACTTACTTGATTTGAAGAATCTATCAAACACAAGTTTGAAACACATTTTTTAGAACCACATTCTTCAGTAGTACTTTGATCCTCTTTATAACTCCATCCAAAATCAATTTCCTTATTTTCTCTATTATATTTATTTCTATTATTATTTTCCTTCTTTAGTCTTGGGAAATCGAGCTTGATGTGCCCTTTTTACTACACCCATAACAAATTAAATATTTATAATAATTATAAATGAAATTACCTTTATTTTTCTCCTTCTTATCATCCTTGGGATAGTATTTCCTAAATATACTTGAGTAAATTTTCTTCCTTCTATATCCACCTTTTGAAACATAAGTTTTATCATTCCTATCACTGCTCTATAACTCAAAATCAAAAGATTTATTAGATACATTTGATTTAAAATAAATTCCATTCTTCTTTGAATTATCTTCTCCCACAAGATTTTTCAATTCTAAATCAGATTGTAATAATGATACAATAAGATCATCAGGATTATATTCTTTAAAATTATTACTTTCATATATGGATACCTTTTTAGAATGTCATCTTTCATGAAGTTCTCTAATAACCCTTTGACAAAGAACATGATTTTAAATATTTTCTCCCAAATAAATCATATCATTTACAATATTAGTAAATCTATGAAACATTTTATTAACAATTTAATCATCACTAATTTTAAATTATTGATATTCATATTTCAACATACCCAAATTAATTTTAATAAGTTTATCATTACCAAGATGTGTAAATTACATAATTTTCGAAATGTATTGTGAAATTTTACATGTTGAAACATGACTATAAAAATTCCTATTTGTTGAACATTATAAGATATTCATCACCTTGTAATTCAGAACATAATTTACCACATAATTTCCAACTATAGATCTAGGTTCACCTTCGGGTATCTTTAGAACTTTTTCATGATCGTCCAATGATCAATACTATGCTGATTTAGGAAATATTCCATTCAATATTACAAATATCCATAATTAGTATGATCAAAATGTGGTTGTTTTTGAGGTATCCATAAATCATTTTAACTTGTTCCTTATTTTTTAAATAATATCTTTTACCCTTGACAGTTAAATCATGAAATGGTTAGAACAAATAATATATATATATAGTGAGCTAGGGGTCCTCCTATGATACCAATTATTCGTATGAAGTTTAGACAAAAAAATTGCCAAGAGGGGGTGAATTGGACATTTAAAATTAATTAATGAATTGAAATATTATATATATATACATATAAATGTTATAAATTTAAAGTAGTAAAAATTAAAAGGAAATGAACAAAATATATTTTTATAGTAGTTCATATCTAAATGATCCTATATCTACTCTTCACCCCTATCAAGAACTGAGAGTGATGACACCCACTATAACCAATATAATGGAATCTTACAATGATTTTTTACCACCCGAAATCAAAAACTGATTACAAAGACTATTCCATCATAGAGGCATAAACCCAAAACAAACCTTCCTTTTTTCTACCTGGAGGCACAAACCGAATAGCCTACCTTTTTCCCTTGGAGTAAAACACCAATGTTCGACTTTTTATTGGGAGTCACAACCCAAAATACTACCTTTTCATGGGTAGAATAACTCATTACCATTACAAGCATAGAAATATAATAGGAATAATCAGATCTATTGAACCATATGAATAGATTCAGTGTTTGAGTGTTGAAGTAGTAGTTAACTCTTTAGTAGCAAATGATCAAATTAGTTAAAGTACAATTGAGAGTCACATACAATCATAAAAGTTGACGGCCCCTTGTATAGTTCAATAAAATCATCAACAACTTAGTTCCTTGATCTAGATCTATCAAACTCCATATATCAAGTTCATCTATGAAAAAAAGATTCAAAACTAGAAGTCTATTGCAGTTCCTCTTTTCCAATACAACATAAAATTTATTTATTAAATTCACATGAAAATCATACTCACATGGGATACATCATTAATCTATAAAATCAAATTCATGATGTACAATGATTAAAAATTAATATAATTAATATAGTACTAAAGAATAATTATAACCAACATTAAAGTTCCTTGAAAAAAATTCCATAAAGTATGTGAGACAAACAATTCGCATTCCAACAAAATTTAATGTGTAATGTCCCAGTTTCGGGTGCCGCCTAAAGGTGCCCCTCAACCAGTTGGTCACATGGCCTCAAATGCATTTCCCTGAATTCCATAGGCTTATGACTAGTAGTGAGGGCCTTAGGTGTGATAGTGAGGAAACTATGACCTCATTGGCAGAGTAAAACAATGAAAAGAAATAGTAAATTGTAGCAGAAGTAGTAATACTATACAACAAGTAAACAATAGAATAGTGATAATATTATAACAACTAGAGAAAATATATAAAAATTATGATTGTCACATGTGTCTAGGAAAGTATACAAACAAGTCACAATGTTGGAAATACAATACTAAAACCAAAGTATAGAAAAGCATTAAACTCCAACAGCATCGCAAGCCTTAGCTTGGTCCCATGCTCTCCAGCTCCAACATCAATCAAATACCTGATGAAGAAGGGTGCTTTCTCTGATATATACCTACAACCATATAATCTGTTTGGGCCCAAATTCATGACCCAAATAGGGTGTGAGACGAATCCCAGTATGAAACTATCAAAAGATCTGTGCCTAATAGTTAGTGAATGTATATATCTAGAAATACATGTAAATAAAGCAATAAACTAAGAAGTACTCAAAAGTAAACAATCCTATAGTTTTAAATTACATTCATTTCCATTTATTAATTATAAACCTTTGAATAATGAATATTGGGATCTATCCTAAGCTTTGAATTCCTACGTGTAATGGAAACAACATACATCTCAGAATATCATCTAAATAACCAAGTAAGACTGAGTTCAAGCTTGTGCTTTGGCTTGGAAGACTCATCACTGACAAACAATCAAACATTCATAACAACCCTCTGGGAAAGCTCTCACGATCTAACCTCTTTTGTTTAAAACAACACTAATCAGTTTCAAACGAACACTTGGGTATCTCTCACGGTCAATACCCCTGGGTCCACATGGCATCACAAATTGATACACAACCTCCGGGTAGCTCTCACGGTTAATACCATTGGGTCAAAATCTATACCAAGGCTCTCAAGGTCTTGTATAAATAACATGGAAACCCCCATAGTTTTCCTGGTCCAAGGATCTCATGATCCATTGGAAGATTAGTGCACATACAACATTCATTAAAGGCTCTACATGAAACACAACTATTACATGGCTCAACTATAATCAAAGCATATAAACAGACATCACGTGTAACCAAACAACTCCATCCTAAACAACTCAAGGCATAGAAAGCACAACATGCCTCATAGGAAACCAAGGCCAAATTTCCATAAATAGTTAAACAAGGGAATGCGCCCACTCGGTGTCCCATAACAAGGGTATACAATCTTATGCATAGGTAACAACCCTTAAAAAATCAACCAAACCATAATAGGTATTAAATAGGGTCAAAATCCAAAATACCCAATACCCCAAACATGGTTACTCATCACTTTAAGCATATATAATCCAAATACAATAAAAAAAAGTCACAAACCACTTACTTTGATATTTTATGATGAACACTCTTGATTTTTGGCCCTTGAATCGGCCTAGAAAGACGTAGATTTGTGGGATTCCAACACACCCACCAGAGTTCTGATCGGACATCGGATGAAAAAACAGTGGATCATGCTTTGATCATCGCTCCCAGTATCTCATAGACTAACCAAGGTTAGAAGAAGGTATTTTTGGAGATGAGACACAACCCTACTATGACTCATCAAATAAAAATAAAAGTACATGGCCTGTTCATTTAATGTACACGCCGTGTACTAGCCTCAACTGGCCCCGCTTTAGGCCGTCCACCAGGTCATCTACACGACCATGTACTTGTCCATTACACAGAAAATACATGGTTACCCGCAACATTCAGGTACACAGCATGTACTCAGGAGTACATGAAATGTACTTGGAAAATTTCCCCTTTCTTCCTTTTCCTCAAAACACCCAAAATAAAGATCTATACCTGAAAAGAAGATCTGAGTTCTTAAAAAATTCCCCCTTTTAAATCAATTCATCCCAGAATTTCCCTTCTAAGGGTGGAGAGGAAGAATCTTCAAACAACTCTGGCCACTATGATCAAACATCAGCCTCCCTCTCCCAAGTCTCGTCCAGTACTTTTCTGTGATGCCAAAGCACCCGTACCAGAGGAACAGACCAGCCTCGGAGAACCATCGTACTACGATCCACAATCTAAATAGGGTGATATTTGAAGGATGCATCCACCTCCAACTCAACCTAATCAGGTTGAAAAACGTGAGATAGGTCTGGAAAGTAACGTCGTAGCTGAGAAACATGAATGACGTCGTGCATAGACTGGTACCTATAAGGTCACTGTAACAGATAGGAAATTTAATGGCCCGGGGTTTTGAGGTCCATTATATGGTAAAAATATGATGTTTGGAGTGTTCTAGGTAGTCTGGAAAGCCATCCCAGCTTCCCTGTGAAGCTTAGGACTCCTAACGGTAGCATCGACCTATCGGTGGCTCGGCCTACCGGTAGCTCGGCCTACCGGTGGCTCGGCCTACCGGTCGCTCAGCCTACCGGTGGCTCGGCCTACCGGTGGCTCGGCCCACCGGAGGCTCGGCCCACCGGTGGCTCGGCCGACCGGTGGCTCGGCCGACCGGTGGCTCGGCCGACCGGTGGCTCGGCCTACCGGTGGCTCGGCCTACCGGTGGCTCGGCCTACCGGTGGCTCGGCCTACCGGTGGCTCGGCCTACCGGTGGCTCGGCCTACCGGTGGCTCGGCCTACCGGTGGCTCGGCCTACCTGTGGCTCAGCCTACCGGTCGCTCGGCCTACCGGTAGCCGCGGCCTACCAGTGGCCTTGGCCTACCGGTAGCTTGGTCTACTGGTAGACCTACCGGTAGCTCGGCCTACCAGTCGCTCGGCCTACCGGTGGCTCGGCCCACCGGTATCTCGACCCACATGTAGCTCGGCCAACTGGTGGCTCGGCCCACCGGTGGCTCGGTCCACTGGTGGCTCGGCCCACCGGTGGCTTGTCCGATTAGTGGCTCGGCCTACCGGTGGCCTCGGCTTACCGGTGGTCGCGGCCTACCGGTGGCCTCGGCCTACCAATAGACCTAGCCCACTGGTGACCACCACGGGTTTTTCCTGTAGCGCCTCTTTTTTTTTGTGAAAATTGGTTTTTAAACCATATTTTGAACCCTTTAAGCCTATTTTAAAGCCCATTAATGACGATTAATTAAATGATTGGTGAGGTACCCTCCTTAAATGAAAAATCATGCGTTTTGGTGCCTTTAACCCTATTTTCAGAAACACCTGTAGGGTTAAGGAGGTGTGCGTCGTTTTTAACTGCCCCGAAGGGTGGGGACCTTTTAAGTTGGATGTGTGGGGTGGCCCAGCCGCATGGTCAACCCACGATCCCGCTTCTTCCGCGGTTCCGAGTTTTTTTCTCCATATCTTAACCGTCCCAGGGATGCTGTATCTCACCCTTTATAACCTAAAGGCTTCTCTTCTCCCTACATTTCTTTTTCTCTCACCCTGCGCTCAGAATACCCTTCCTCCGGACGAGTTGTACCCCCAAAAAGTTTTCCTTGATCGCGTTCTGTGGAATTCCTGCTACTCCTGGTTCCCAGTTTCCACACGAGGACTTAACGTCGATCAGGTAGGGATTTTCTCCTTCGTCTCTCCTTTCTGTGTATCATGTGGGGTGGGAATTATTTTGTATCTATGGAAATTGATGAAATCAAACCTAATGAAGATAATGAACGGACCTTTAAATAATGAAAGGGGGGTGTGATCGATGTTCTGTTGTACTCTTTTATATTGTTATGTGTTGTGAATTATACGAGCCTACGCTCACTGAAAATCATGGCCGTTGGTGGTCTTTCTCTGCTTACTAATGAACTTCTGTGCTGCTACTCAATGTTTAAATAACTATAACATGGAATTGGTTAATTATGTATACTTGGTTAAATAAATTGAAAGCACCCAGATCAACCCTTTTTTGTGATAACCCCGGTTAAAGCACAGTGGAATTGAAACCATGGAGTGTGTTAAATCTTTTAAATCTGAAAATACCTGCATGGGCCTACTTTGTGTTGGTGGTAGTGGTTTGGTTGTTCTCCTTCACGGGCCGTTTGTGGGTGACTTTATGGTTTTCTTGGATGGGCTCTTAGATTACTGGGGTGATATGGGTGGGGATGGGATCCCCTGTTGTTATACTTTCACTGGTTGTAAATCTGAGGTTGTGTGGTTACTCTGCTTATATCATGAATTGGGGTGGAATCCTCTATTGTTGAGAAACCGTTGGCTCCTAGATTTTGGGGACATGAGGCTGTGTCTTGGGGTTTGTTTTGTTTCCAGTACTTCGAGGGATCTCACATGATCCCTAGTTGTTGTGACTTTACAACAGAACTGGGTGTGAATGCTTAAATTACCCGATGGTTTTCCTTTCTGCCTTATGGTTTTTTCTTCTATGAATGTGCCTATTAGTTGCCCAGTAGTGAAGGGATTAACTCATACTGAATTGTTATGAAATGATAACTTGAATAGGTGAAATGGGAACTGTTTGTTGTGTGTTTTTTTTCTAAGGCAGCAGTTCTTGGGCACCTGCTTGTATCGGTTGAGGAGCCATAGTTTGGGCTTTGTGTTGGAATATATATATGTAACTGTATATTTTGTGTTTAGTCGCACCCCACCAGTGTTGGGAACTTAGTTACGGACACCCCATTTCACGGGGAAGGGTGTTTTCACCCAAGTTACTCTCCTTCCTGCTCCATCTTCCCTCGGTTGTGATGGCTGGAGGCGACCTTACACCCAAGATTCTTCGGGTAGGTTTCGATTGGTGTGTTATTAGCCCAGGACTCTTTGGGCATGTTGTTTTCCCAAGAATCTTCGGGATGAGGCCCAGGTGTTTTCGGGCAGGGGTTCTGGTTATGGTTTTTTTCCCATGTGTCTTCAGGATGAGGCCCAGGTGTGTGCGGGAAGATATGGATGGTTGTGAGGCCCGGGTGTGTGGGGGCAGGGATGTGTGGTTTTTAGGACCAAGTTTGTGCGGGCAGGGATGTGGATGGTTGTGAGGCCCAGGTGTGTTCAGGCAGGAAGAGCGTGGTAGCGTCAGGACGTTTGTCGTTAGAGATGAGCAGCTAGCTAGTGGGGGAAATGGTGGTGTGGGGTACCCAAATGTTTTATTCTTTACTATTACCTTACTGCTTGTGTTATTTAGTGAGCATGGCTAGTGAGGTGGGATGGATAGATTCCTTTATAGATGTTGGTTTTTCTGCTTCTCACGGGACTTTACTACGTCTCCCCACTTGTGCACGAGAGCTATAGGTTTTTCCTACCGAGTATACTTTGTATGATCACCCTACATTTACTTTCAGGTTGTTAGGAGGACTTCAGAGGCCGTGCGGGACCTTACTAGTCTGGACATTGGAGCTTCTGTTGGTCGTTGTTGGTTTCTATTTAGCCTTGTTCCTTCCTGTTTGGTTTTTTACTTTTGAGTTCTTGTACTTTGTTCAGTTTTATTAGTAAAACATGCATGTAATTTGTTTTCTTTTGATTTTCCTGGTGATGTTTGGTGTTGACTCATTCTTTCTCCCAATCCTGGTTAACTAAAAAGGGTAATGCCTCCCATATTGTGAAAATGTTACACCCTTGGTTCTAGTCGCCACTCCGAGGCCTACTGGAGGCGGGACTCGGGGGTCATTATCTCGTCTTCGACTTGATTAAGGAAGGGCAAGGACCTTTTCCGCCCCTTCCATCGTCTTGCCGAAGGCGGGTCGTGACATAATGATATCAGAGCGAGATTGATGGATAGGATGGAGTCTGGAGTTAGGCACATTAAGGATTGTATGGGATGGTAGGGAAACAATGTTAGGTGATCTTAGTTCGTGAAATAGGCCAGGGAGTATTGGCTAGGACACGGGATTTTAGGCCCCCCCGTGATTTGATGCAAGGACTCTGAGCCTATCAAACGACCAAGTGAGACTACATTTATTGTAGGGTAGAGACCCTAGGGAAGGTACATGCATCCTAATGATTGTGTTTTTAATTGATTTGGGGCACCTTGGGGAGAAAAATTTTATAATAATAATAATAATTCCCTTGCTACTCGGGTTTAGGCATTCTTTGTTTACCTTGAAGCTATGGCACCCGGACATTATCCACAAGCGACTCGGGCGGTTGAG
Organism: Viscum album; assembly: GCA_963277665.1. Classification (NCBI taxonomy): domain Eukaryota; kingdom Viridiplantae; phylum Streptophyta; class Magnoliopsida; order Santalales; family Viscaceae; genus Viscum; species Viscum album. The sequence continues at coordinate 1,312,164,124 of OY728137.1, forward strand.
ACCCAGTGGATCAAGACAATTGACTAGCAGAGGGTTGACCGAGATGAGGAGGATGACTTATGGCAGAGGAATCTGCACTTCTTCCAGCGAAAACCCCCGATAAGTACGAGGGGAGCGTTTCTGACTCAGTAACGGAGGGATGGCTCGAGAATCTAGCCATCACCTTCTCTTTAATCCGTGCTCCGAGGGAGTACTGGGTTCCGTTGGCCGTCAGTCAGCTGAGAGGAGCAGCGCGTCAGTGGTGGACACTTTTCCTGGGAGAGAAGACATAGGCATAGGTTTCATGGGCTAGTTTCGAGAAGGAATTTCGTGAGGATTTCCTCTCCTCTATGGAGAAGGCTGAGAAGAGACAGGAGTCGCTCTCCCTTCAGCATGGAAGCATATCAGTTAGGGAGCTAGGGATCAAGTTCAAAGATCTCTTTTGCTTTGCCCCTGATCTCTTTCCGGATGAGGAGTCTTGGGAAAGACGGTTAGAGGAGGCACTCCGTCCTTCTCTTCAATACGCTGTCACTCCCTTCACTCTTCTGATGTACCTAGCAGTACAGAAGAAGGCCAAGATAGTAGAGAGGATGCACTCGAAGGGAGGCACACCACGAGAGGGGAACCAGTTGGGTTCATCAAAGGGGAAGGCAATCAGCAGTAGGTCTCCAGCGACAGGGCCTCCCAGGTTTCGACCAGCGGGGAGTAGGCCTCATCAGTTCCAGTTCCGAACTTTTGGCCCTTGCCCATTTTCCACAGGGCCAGGACCGAAGTGTTTCTCTTGCGGAGTTTTCAGGAACATCCAAAGAAGGTGTCTGACTCAAGCTGCACATGGTGGAGGTGGGCAGTTTCAGCACCCACCTCAACAACATCCATTTCCATCAAGGCCTTTCCAGCAGCAGCAGCAGGCCCCGGGCCCTCCAAGGGACGACCTTGAGGGAGGAGACCGACACCAGGGTGCTCCTCAGGCACCTTGACTAGGGAGTGGTCGGGGAGGTGGTCGACAACAGTGAGGTAGAGGAGCTAGGTGTGGATAGTTTCATGTTGCAGAGTTAGTAGCTCCGACGGGACCAGAGGTCATTCGAGGTACGATCAGTTTATTTAGCACTCTTGTTTCTGCCTTTTTTGATTTAGAAGCTTTGCAATCCTTCGTTACACCTGAATTAGCCCATGCTCTGGGTCTAGATGCCGAGAGAATTTTTGTGCCCCTAGTGTTGAGAATACCATTTGGGGGTTAGACCAGTATATCTTACTTTTTCTGGGGATGTAGACTAATGTTGGGACCACATCAGTCTAGTGGATACCTTATTTCATTACAGATGCAGCAATACGATGTCATTCTAGGCATCGACTGGTTATTCTCCGTGCATGCCATCATTGAATGCTATCGGAGAAGGATTGAATTCTCCGACGAGGATGGATGGCGTGTGGCTTTTGTTGGGGAGCAGAGTTATCAGGAGGGGAGTCGACACGTGGAGACACTCCTTTCTATGCTGGACGGGATGTCAGCGGAGTCAGGGGATGTAGGAATGATGGATGTCCCAGAGGTCGTAATAGAATTCCCTGATGTCTTTCCCGATGAGGTTGTGACTCTACCCCCTCAACGTGACGTTGAGTTTGGGATAGACTTACAGCCTGGTCCCCACCCGATCTTGATGGCTCTTTATCGGATGACACCTTCTGAGTTGCGGGAGTTGCAGATTCAGATTGACGATCTAATGGAGAAGGGCTTTTTTCAACCCAGCGTGTCACCGTGGGGTGCTCCAGTTTTGTTCGTAAAGAAGGCATATGGTAGTCTACGACTGTGCATAGACTAACAGAGGTTGAATCAGGTGACGATCAAGAATCGTTACCCCCTCCTGAGGATAGAAGATATTTTCGACCAGCTGAGGGGAGTAGGTTGGTTATCTAAGATCGATCTGCGGTATGGATACCACCAGTTGAGAGTAAAGGAAGGTGATATCTCAAAGACGGCTTTCAGGTGAAGATATGACCACTTCGAGTTCGTGGTCATGTTGTTTGGCATTACAAACGCACTAGCTATGTTCATGAACCTCATGAACTCTGTCTTCCAAGAGTTTCTGGACCAGTTCGTTGTGGTGTTCATCGACGACATCCTTATCTACTCAAGATCAGATGGAGAACATGTTGAGAATCATAGGGCAGTTTTGGGAGTCCTTCGACACCACCATCTTTATGGGAAACTGTCTGAGTGAAAGTTCTTAACATGAGAGGTACATTTCCTTGGACACGTAGTGTCTCATAAGGGAATAGCAGTAGACTCGTTGAAGGTCGAGGCAGTCGTTTCATGGGAAGCACCCAAGAATGTGGAGGAAGTTTGTAGTTTTCTGGGTTTGGTAGGCTATTACCGGAGGTTTGTGCCCAGATTCTCTCGAGTTGAAGCTCCGTTGATATCTTTGACTAGGAAGGACCATGCCTTCGTGTGGAGCGACCAGTGCTAGACAGCTTTTAGCTACCTAAAGGAGAAGCTGGTTAGTGCTCCAGTGCTCAGATTACCCAAGGAAGGGGTGTTGTTTGAAGTGTTATGTGATGCTTATGGACTTGGGTTGGGATGTGTACTGATGCAGCAGCGAGGAGTGATCTCTTATAGGTCTAGGAAGTTACGTCCTCATGAACGTAACTATTCCACCCACGACCTAGAGCTTTCGGCCGTGGTGTTCGCATTGAAGTTGTGGCGGCATTATCTCCTCGGAGAGAACTTTGTGGTCTTCTCAGATCACAAGAGCTTGCGTTATGTCTTTTCCTAATGAGATCTGAACTTGCGACAACATAGATGGGTTGAGTTCCTCCAAGACTACGAATTGAAGATCTCTTATACTGAGGGACAGGGTAATTTTGTGGCTGATTCCCTGATCAGGAAATCACAAAAGTAAGTAGTTCAGGAATCTGCAGATGCTTGGAGAGCGATGAAAAAGTTAGCGGCCTTGCATTTGGATGCAAGGGTGGAAGGTGGAAGAGACTTTATATTTCAGATGACTGTAGTTTCTTATTTAGGGGTGTAGGTTGAAGAGTCTCAGTGGGGGGACTCAGAGGTAGAAGTGATGCGAGATCGTGTTTATCAGGGAAATGATCCTGAGGGATGGACAGAGGATGGTCAGCATCAGATGATTTTCCGCATAAGGATTTTTCTTCCAGAGATTATGTGTAAAGGTGTTCTCCATGAGTTCCATGGATCGACTTTAGCAGTACATCCTGGGGTCTGAAAGATGTACCAAGTCCTGAGGGGACAATTTTGGTGGCCCAGGGTAAAGCGGGTGGTAGTAGAGTTTGTGGCTAAGTTCCTGGTGTGTCATCAAGTGAAGGCTGAACACCGTTTCCCTGGAGGGTTGTTGTAGCCATTAGATTTTCCTGAGTGGAAGTGGGATGAAATCTCGATGGACTTCGTCACAGGGCTGCCCAGGGCTCAGGGAGGCTATGATTCCATCTGGGTAGTGGTGGATCGGTTGAAAAAATCATCTCACTTCTTGGCGATTAAGGAGTCGAGCCCGGTGAGCACCTTAGCCCAGAGGTACGTCAATGAGGTGGTGCAGTTGCATGGGATTCTGAGATCTATTGTCTCCGATCGAGACACGCGGTTTACCTCATGGTTCTGGAGGGGATTTAAGCATGCCTTTGGCATCCAGCTATTCCTTAACACTACTTTCCACCCACAGACAGATGGGAAAACAAAACGAATGATCCAGACATTGGAAGACATGCTGCGGGCATGTGTTCTGGATTTTGGGGGATCATGGGTATGACAATTTCCTCTAGTGGAGTTTTCTTATAAAAATAGCTTACAATCCACTATTGGTATGACACCGTTTGAGGCCTTGTATGGAAGGTTGTGTCATTCACTCGTTTGCTGGATAGAGATTGGGGAAGCAGCTGTTCTTAGTCCAGAAGTGGTGCAAGGCACCACTGAGAAGGTTCATCTTGTGCGTGAGAGGATGAAGGTATCCCATGACCGACAGAAGTCTTATGCTAATCGTAGGAGGGGGCCCTTGGAGTTATAGGTTGGGAATCATGTGTTATTGAAGGTATCACCTCGACGTGGGAAGCAAAGGTTTGGGAAGGGGATTAAGCTCTCCCCTAGGTTTATCGGACCTTTTGAGGTGTTGGGATGAGTTGTTGAGGTGGCGTATTATCTGGTATTTCCACCTCAGTTGGAGAAAGTCCACAACATCTTTCACGTCTCCCAGCTTCGTCTATATCTACATGACGACTCCGACGTCATTGATTGGGGAGAATTAGATGTGGAAGACAATGCAACCTTCATAGAATGACCGATCAAGATTGAGGATCGTAAATAGAAAGTGATTAGTGGATGAACCATCACCTTGGTTCGTGTGTTGTGGAGGCATGGTGGCCTGGAAGAGAGCACTTGGGAGTGAGAGGCCCAGTTACATGTCCAGTACCCAGAGATGTTTTGACTTATTTGTTGCTTTGTTCTGAGTTTTGTTGATATGTTTTACCTTGTGATTTAATATATTAAATTCTTGTTTTTCTTAGCTATTAGATGCTCTATTCCCTGTTCTCTGTGTATGTGTGTCCGAATGTGTGATGATGGGAAAACCTGACTGCTAATCAGGACGCATTAATGTGGATGCGATTAAACCCGTGCATGCGAGTCAGTGCCGCCCAAAGCGGATAATATCCTGACATGTAGGAAGGGACTCCCTGACTCATGTGTTGGACAGTGTGATCCTTGTGCTTGTTGTGGATGTAGGGGGAGGTTTCTGTCCCATCTTTGGAACAACTCAAGGGTTTTCCCTAGAGAAGTATCTTTAGAGGGTGGTTGTCTGGACCCCACTTTTCCCCATTCTAGTTTGTTCTTATATTATCAGCGATGAGAATAGTTTGAGAAGTATCTGATAAAATGACCTGGTGTTTTGGGGTCCATTACATGGTGAAAATATGATATTTGGGGTGTTCTGGGTAGTCTAGAAAGCCATACCAGCTTCTCGGTAAAGCTTAAGACTCCTAACGGTAGCCTCGGCCTACCGGTGGCTCGGCCCACCGGCGGCTCGGCCCACCGAGGGCTCGGCCCACCAGTGGCTCGCTCGGCCCACCGGTGGCTCGGCCCACCGGTGGCTCGACCCACCGGTCGCTCGGCCCACCGGGCACTCGGCCCACCGGTGGCTCGGCCCACCGGTGGCTCGGCCCACCGGGGGCTCGACCCACTGGTGTCTCGGCCCACCAGTCGCTTGGCCCACTAGTCGTTTGGCCTACCTGTATCCGCGGCCTACTGGTGGCCTCGACCTACCAGTCGCTTGGTATACCAGTAGACCTAGCCTACCGATGACCACCACGGGTTTTTCCTATGGCGCCTCCTTTTTTGCACAAATTGGTTTTTAAACCATATTTTGACCCCTTTAAGACCATTTTAAAGCCCGTTAATGACGATTAATTAAATGACTGGTGAGGTACCCTCCTTAAATAAAAAATCATGCGTTTTTTTGCTTTTAACCGCGTTTTCAGAAATTCCTGTAGGGTTAAGGAGGTGTGCGTCGGTTTTAACCACCCCGAAGGGCGGGGAAATTTTAAGTTGGACGTGTGGGGTGGCCTAGCCGCATGTTCAACCCATGATCCTGCTTCTTCTGTGGTTCTAAGTTTTTTTATCCATATCTTAACCATCACGTGGATGCTGTATCTCACCCTTTATAACCTAAAGGCTTCTCTTCTCCCTACGTTTCTTTTTCTCTCACCCTGCGCTCGGAATACCCTTCCTACGAAAGAGTTGTACCCCCTCGAATTTTTCCTTGATTGCATTCCGTGGAGGTCCTTCTACTCCTGTTTTCCAGCTTCCATGCAAGGACTTAACATCGACCAGGTAGGGATTTTCTCCTTCATCTCTCCTTTCTGTGTATCATGTGGGGTGGACATGCTTTTGTCTCTATGGAAATTTATGAAACCGAACTTAATAAATATAATGAATGGACCTTTAAAGAATGAAAGGGGGTGTGATCGATGTTCTGTTGTACTCTTCTATGTTGTTATGTGTTGTGAATTATAAGAGCCTACGCTCACTGAAAATAATGGCCGTTGGTGGTCTTTCTCTGTGCACTAATGAACCTCCATGCTGCTCCTGGATCTTTAAATAACCATAACATAGAATTGGTTAATTACGTTTACTCGGTTAAATAAATTGAAAGCACCAGGATCAACCCTTTTCTGTGATAACCCCAGTTAAAGCACAGTATAATTGAAACCATGGAGTGTGTTAAATAATTTAAATCTGAAAATTACTACATGGGCCTGCTTGGTGTTGGTGGAAGTGGTTTGGTTGTTCTCCTTCATGGGCCGTTTGTGGGTGACTTTATGGTTTTCTTTTATGGGGGCTTAGATTTCTGGGGTGATATGGGTGGGGATGAGATCCCCTGTTGTTATAATTTTGCTGGTTGTGAATCTGAGGTTGTGTGGTTACTCTGCTTATATCACGAAATGGGGTGGAATCCTTTGTTGTTGAGAAACCGTTGGCTCCTGGATTTTGGGGACATGAGGCTGTGTCTCGGGGTTTGTTTTGTTTCCAGTACTTCGAGGGATCTCACTTGATCCCTAGTTTTTGTGACTTCACAAGATAACCGGGTGTGAATGCTTAAATTACCAAATGGTTTTTCTTTCTGCCTTATGGTTGTTTCATCTATGAATGTGCCTGTTAGTTTCCCAGTAGTGAAGGGATTAACTCATACTGAATTGTTATGAAATGATAACTTGAATAGGGGAACTGGGAACTATTTGTTGTGTGTTTGTTTTCTGAGGCAGCAGTTTTTGGGCACCTTCTTATATCAGTTGGGGAGCCATAGGTTGGGATTTTTGTTGGAATATATATATGTAACTATATGTTTTTTGTTTAGTCTCACCCCACCCGCATTGAGCACTTAGTGCCGGACACCCCATTTCATGTGGAAGGGTGTTTTCCCCCTAGTTACTCTCCTTCCTGCTCCCTCTTCCCTCAGATGTGATGGCTGGAGGTGACCTTACACCCAAGATTCTTCAGGTAGGTTTTTATTGGTGTGTTGTTAGCCTAGGACTCTTCGGGGAGGTTGTTTTCCCAAGAATATTTGGGATGAGGCCCAGGTGTTTTCGGGCAGGGGTTCCGGTTATGGTTTGTTTTCCCAGGTGTCTTTTGGATGAGGCCCAGGTGTCTGTGGGCAGAGATGGATGGTTGTGAGGCCCAGGTGTGTGCGGGCATGGATGTGTGGTTGTGAGGTCCAGGTGTGTTTGGGCAAGGATGTGGATGGTTGTGAGGCCTAGGTGTGTGCGGGCAGGAAGAGCATGGTAGCACTAGGACGTTTGACATTATGGATGAGTAGCTAGCTAGTGGGGGAAATGGTGGTACGGGGTACCCAAATGTTTTGTTCTTTAATATTACCTTTCTGCTTGTGTTATTTGGTGAGCATGGTAGGTGAGGTGGGATGGATAAATTCCTTGATAGATGCTGTTTTTTCTGATTCTCACGGGACTTTAGTACGTCTCCCTACTTGTGCACGAGAGCTATAGGTTTTTCTTATTGAGTATACTTTGTATGCTCACCCTACGTTTACTTTCAGGTTGTCAGGAGGACTTCAGTGGTCGTGCGAGACCTTACTAGTATGGATGTTGGAGTTCCTATTGGTCGTTGTTGGTTTCTGTTTATCCTTGTTCCTTCCTGTTTGGTTTTGTACTTTGGAGTTCTTGTACTTTGTTCAGTTTTATTATTAAAACATGCATGTAATTTTTTTTCTTTTGATTTTCTTGGTGGTGTTTGGTGTTTACTCATTATTTCTACCAATCCTAGTTAACTAAAAAGGTTAATGCCTCCTATATTGTGAAAATGTTACACCCTTGGCACTAGTCACCACTCCGGGGCCTACTGGAGGCGGGACTCGGGGGTCATTATCTCGTCTTCGACTTGAGGAAGGAAGGGAGGGGACCTTTGCCGCCCCTTCCATCGTCTTTCCGAAGGCGGGTCGTGACATGAAACCAGTCTGACTCTCTCAAGAACCTCAAACGATCTGGCGTATCTCAGTGAAAGCTTCCACTATCTCCTAATACTCCTCTTTCCCAACCTCAGTGTGTCACCTAAGAAAACCAGATCTCCGACCTTGAACTCCAAAGGTCATCTCTATCAATTAGCACAATATTTTACTAAGATTGTGTAGTAGCCATCCTCCTTCGAATCAACTCCACCTTCTCAGTGGTCTCATGGACAAGATGAGGTCCCAACATGGCTACCTCTCCTGCCTCCATCCAACATAGGGGTGATCGTCATGACCTACCGTACAAAGGCTCACAAGTTTCCATCTGAATTGTTTCTTGAAAACTGTTATTGTAGGAAAACTCCACTAGGTGTATGTGTCTCTCCCAAGAGTCCCCAAAATCGAGGAGGCATGCTCAAAGCATGTCCTCCAAAACCTGAATTGTGGGATTGGACTAGCCATCTGTCTGGGGATGGTAAGTTGTACTCATAAGTACCTATGTACCCAAAGAACTATGTAGTCCCTTCCAGACACTATAAGTAAACTGGGAATCCCTATATGAAATGATAGAGTGCAGAACTCTATGAAAACATAAAATATCTCGGATGTAAAAATTTCCAAGCTCATCAACACTGAATATTTCATTGATATGTAAGAAGTGTGAAACCTTCGTGAGTCTGTCGATAACAACCCAAACTGTGTAATTCCCTCAAGGTGAACTCAGTAAACCCATCAAAAAATCCATCATGACATCATTCCACTTCCACTCGGGAATTGTTAACTGCTGTAAAAGTCCTTTCGGTCATTGATGCTCTTACTTCACCTATTGATAGGTGGAAAATATCATAACAAAACTAGCTACATCCCTCTTCATACCTTGCCACCAATACTACCAGTGTAGATCTCGATACATCTTGGTGACACCAGGATGAACTTCCCAAACTGAGGAATGAAAATCTTGAAATATCTCTTCACGTATGTCTACTGACACCCATACACGTCAATGAAAATGCAAGATCTCATCGTCATCAACAGTCCACCCAGGAGTGGGGTCCTCTCCTGACACACTCTCCCATAGGATTAGTCCTTCAGAATATGATATCTACTTCATTCTCACTTGATCCATAAGTGAAGAGGTAATAGCTATAGAAGAAAGAAATGTCTGTACCTATCTATCGTGCACCTCCAAATGAATCTCATAGAATAGAGCCATAAGTTTCCAGTCACTACTGTCCTCCTAAACTACCTATATCTAAGTCCTTTTCAATTCATCATCCACTACATTTCCTTTCCTAGGCATGTAGGCAAGCTCAAAGTCAAAATACTAAAGGTACTCAACCCACCTTCACTGTCTCAAATTCAAATCATGCTAATTAAAGATATACTTGAGGCTTTTGTGGTCAGTGTATACCACAAAATTCTCTCCCAAAAGATAATTTTTCCAACAACATAAATAATGTACAACTGTAGCTAACTTGAGATCGTGCATTGGGTAATTTCTCTCATGTGGCCCCAACTTCCAAGACCCGTATGTAACAAATCCTCCCCCCCTACATAAGCACCGCTCCTAGCTCGATACCTAATTCATCATAGTAAATGGTGTAACTCTTTCCCAACTATGAAAAAATCTGTATCGGTGCTGAAGTCAACCTACCTTTAAGATATTTAAAGGATAAATCACAGGATTCTGTCCACAACTACTTTTCACCCTTCTTAGTCAGGCCTATCAGTGGTGTTGCTAAGCATGAAAAGTCTTGTATAAAGCACCTGTAGTAACCAGCTAGCCCCAGAAAATTCCATACCTCAAATATGTTATCCGGATTCTCCTGAGAAACTACTACTCTCACCTTCTTTGGGTCTACTGATACTCTTGTCTCTGAGATAACATGACCCAAGAAGTGAATCTGGTCTATCCAAAAGTGGCATTTTGATAGCTTATCACACAATTGATGCTCTCTAAGTGTACTCAAAATGATATCAAGATGGGTGGCATGGTCATGTCGAGTGTGAGAGTACACCAAGATATCATCCACGAAGACTACCAAAAAATAATCCAAGTAAGGATGGAAAACTCAGTTCATCAGTTCCATTAAAACTACCAATACATTCTTGAGACCGAATGACCTAACCACATACTCGTATAGACCATAACTACTCCGAAAGGCTGTGAGAGGTATATCTGATGGTCTAACACGCAACATATGATAACCAAATCTCAAGTCAATCTTTGAGAACACATGGGGTCCTCAAAACTGATCAAAGATATCATCAATCCTCGGCAAGGGATATCGGTTCTTGATCGTCGACTGGTTTAGATTTTGATAATCCACAAAAATTATGAGGATACTATATGCCTTCTTCGAAAATAGGACAGACAAACCCCAAGGAGAAGTACAGGGTCAGATGAAACCCTTTACCTGAAACTCCTTTAACTACTTCTTGAGCTCCTGTAACTCTGGTGTAGTTGTCCTATAAGGAGGAATGGACACTAGTGCTACTTCTGGAACAAGCTCAATAGAGAAATCTACCTCTTTCTTCAGAGGTAAACATGAAAAGTATTCTAACAATATATCCCTAAAATGATCCACCTCTAGAGGAAAGTCCATCTGTGAGGTCCCTTGGTCATCCAGATATAAAACAGCAATCTGGAATTTAATTCCTCCCAACCCAAGATGCTTGAATCCTTCTTTGCTCACCTGGACATCCCATTCACCCTTGTGTATAAAATACCCACACTCTGGTGATATGAAACTCACCTTTTGGTGATAATAGTCAAAAAAGGAATGGAGAGATACTAACCAGTCCATTCCAAAAATGACATCGTAACCTTTCATCTCCAAGACATAGAGGTCCCATAAGAAGTGACACCCACCAATCTCGGAGAGGGAACTCCTTGCACTAACATACACTAGCCGTCCTAGTCCCCAACAGAGTGGCTAGAGTCATAACATCATCAGACATAAAGATACATAGAACAAGGATCACCATAATGGAAACAGATATAAAACTATAGGAATCCCCTATATCAAAAAGAGGAGAAGCTAAAACTGAGGAAACTAGAATCGTACCTCTAACCGCAGAGGGTCTGAGATCCTTCTCTTACTGGGTATTCTCCACTGAAAAAGTCTTACCTTTACTGCGAACCTATGAACCTACCTGAAAACCCTGAGCTGATCCACCCTACAATCACTGAAAACCCATAGCCTGACTACCATGACCACAACCACCTCCTTATCCTGAATGACTTGAAAAACTCCAGTTCTCTGACTGAGGAGAAACTAGTGGTGTTGCTCCGGAACGTGGGGTCATAACTGATCCCCTCTCGCTAGATTTAGGTGAGAAAAACTGTAAAAAATACTGAATATGACCCATCTTTCCGCAAGCTTAGCACTCAACTAAGTCTCTTGGGCATTAAGGTCTCCTGTTCCCACTCTTCCCACACTGGTAGCACCTCACCTGGCTACCTTTAGACACATCCCTACTACTAGAATCACCATGTGAAGGCTACCCGTGGTGCTTCCTACTGTCAAATGAAGGAGGTACTAGCCTTGGATACTGGATCGCCATGGCTCGTAGCTCCCAACTCCCTTATATTTCGCCCGATAATCAGTGCTTGGTTCACTATAGCGATCATGGAAGTCAGCCTGAAGACATTCACCTATGTCCGGATGTCATACCTGATACCATCCTCAAACCGCCTAGCCAAAGAAAACTCGTCACCCCCTAGAACAGCTGCGAAGCACTGAAGATCTGTAAAACGAGAAGAGTAGTCCATCACTGAAAGAGCGTCCTGCTCCAAATGCATGAACTTTCAGGCTCGGTAGGCCCTCAATGTCTTAGGATAGAAGTATTCATAGAAGATCCTCTGAAACTCTTCCCAAGCTATATCCTGATGATGTCCCACCTATGAGATAACATTCCACCACCTCTTGGAGGAATCATGTAGCATGTACGTCATGAGCTTCACCCTTCTATCAGGAGGAGTCTCCATATGATCAATGATGGAAATCATGGCCTCCAACCATGACTCTGCAGCCTGTGGTCCTCCATCCCCCAAAAAGTGGGAGGATTCTACTACTGGAAGACTCACGTCAGCTCTTCCATAGATGGGGCAGGATGTAGTGCTCCCTGAAAAGTCTGCATCATTCTCAAAAATCCATCTTGAAACTGTGAATCAGAACCTACTTCTGGTATAACGATTGGTGGAAATATGGGAACAATGAGAGGATCTACTGTTAGTCCCTAATCTATCCTTTCTAGTGTATCTTCATCACCCTGCACCTGGCATACAATCAAAGGATGTCTCAGTATCATGACTCTTCAAGGTCAAGTGCACACCTCAGTTCAAGATTATCAAGGACTAAAACTCAGAAGTGTAAGAAAGGAACAAGAGAAGAAACATTCAATTTTTACAAAATAAGGTCACACGACATGTATAAAACCTACACGGCATGTTCCCTTAAGCTTTTAACATGGCATGTACCTCTGCCAAACTTGGTCGTGTAACACCCATACACACAATGTGTTCCTCCTCAAATGCAGTGTGTACTTGAATTTTCCCTCCTGCCTAGGTTCCTCTACATGTATAACACTACACGGTTCTATCCTAGGTAACACTACACGACGTGTTCACCCTAGATACAACGTGTACTGGTTAGGTCCCATCAACCCATGTCATTGGTCACACGGTAGACTCTACATGGTGTGCATAAACAATACATGACATTTACAACCTAAGTTTCTTCCACCCGTGTTGTTGGTCACATGACTGGATACATAGTTCTTAAAATACAGTGTGTGTAATCTAGACATGGCGTGATCTACCAAAAGTTTCCCAACCCCGTATCTCTGCTCACACAGTCAGTCACATGGTCAAGCACTACACAATGTGTACTCCTAGTACACAACATATACTTTAAGAAAAATTGTTTCTTTCAAAACAGAAGAGAACATGGAAAGTGTTCATAACACCACACACTTTGTTGTATGGGTTTCCATATAGTAAGCTTCTAAAACTCCTTCTAAACCCATAAAAACTTAAAATATTGTCCAAGTCATGAAAAATTATGACATGTGAGAGACCATACTCCCCGTGAATCAAAGATTAGAATCCTTACTCATATCACAACTTGAAAAAATTCAATTAAAGTTCAAACATGGTCCACCAAATTTCGATCCAAGAGGGCCCATAACACCTCAGGGACCAAAGTTTGGCATCCTTCCTAACAAAAATTTATATATTCCAATAACCTGTAAAAATATAAGGTATTCTATCACAAAATCTATCATAACAACATGAATATCTATAACAATATATATCACAACAACATGCAATCAGTAATGCATCCTAAATGGAATGACAAGAATGCGTGACCTGTGATCTCTAGAAAGTGCCTATATGATGCATGAGAAGGAATACCCTCATCTCATCAGGTTGTGATAGAAATAAAACCACAATGATATAAATCATAATAGCACAAATCAAGTGAATCACCTAATAGTAAAATCAAATCAACTGTAACAATTGCAAAAACCATAAAAATTGCAATATTCGAGGTAACTTGGCTTTTCCATATACATAGGTTAGCTACTCCTGGGCAAAAATTATTACTAACTACCTATTCCTTCCTATCCTTGTCTATAGGCTCCAAATAGTAATTAAAAGTATAAAAGAACTCATCTGATACCACTTTGTAACATCCCGGTTCTAAGTACCGCCCAAAGGTGCCCCGTACCTGGTTGGTCACATTGACTCAAGCACATTTCCCCAAATGCCAAAGGCTACCGACTAAAAGAGAGGGCCTTGGGTGTGATTGTAGGGAAAATATTCCTTCATTGGCAGAGTAACATAGTGAAAACAAACAGTAAATAGTAGAAAAAGTAGTAATACCATACAACAAGTAAAAAGGAAGACTAATAGTAATATAACAACTGGAGCAAATATATAAAAATGATGCATGTCACATGTGTCTAGGAAAGTAGCCAAAAAAGTCACAATGCTGGAAATACAATACTAAAACCAAAGTACAGAAAAGCAGTAAACTCCAACAACATTGAAGGCCTTAGCTTAATCCCATGCTCTCCAACTCCAACAGTAATCAAGTACCAGATGAAGAATGGACCTTGCCCTTATCTGTACCTGCAACCATATAATCTTTTTGGGCCCAAAAGCATGACCCAAATAGGGTGTGAGACGAATCCCAGTAGGCAACAACCAAAAGATCTACGCCTAACAGTTAGTGAATGTATATAGCTGGCAATATGCATAAATGAAGAAATAAACTAGGAAGTACTCAAAAGTAAACAATCCTACAGTTTTTAATTACATCCATTTCCATTTATTAATTATTCATCATTGAATAATGAATCTTGGGATCTAGAATGAGCTCTGTATCCCTCCGTGTAATGGAAACAATAGACGTCTCAGAAGATCATCTAAACAACCAAGTAAGACCGGGTTCAAGCTTTTTCTTTGTCTTGGTAGACTCGTCACAGAAAAACAATCAAACATTCATAACAAACCTCTAGGAAGTCTCTCACGGTCTAACCCCTTTGGTTTAACACAACACTAATCAATTTCAAATGACCACTTGGGAAGCTCTCATGGTCAATACCCCTGGGTCCACATGGCATCAAAAATTTATACACGACATCAGGGTAGCTCTCACAGTCAATACCTCTAGGTCAAAATCTACACCAAGGCTCTCACAGTCTAATGTAAATAACATGGAAACCCCTGTAGTTTTCCTGGTCCAAGTCTCTCACGGTCCATTGGAAGATCAGTGCACATACAACATTCATTAAAGGCTCTACATGAAACAGAACTATTACATGCCTCACCTTTAATCAAATCATGTTAACAAACATCACATACAACCAAACAACTCCATCATAAATAACTCAAGGCATGGAAAACATGATACGCCTCATAGGAAACCTAGGCCAAATGGCCATAAATAGTTAAACAAGAGAACACTCCCATGGGGTGTCCCATAACAAGGGTATACAATATTATGCATAGGTAACAACCCTTAAACAATCAACCAAACAATAGAAGGTATTAAACATGGTCAAAATCCAAAATACGAAATACCCCAAACATGGGTACTCGTCACTTTATTAATATTTAATCCAAAGACAATAAAATAAAGGCACAAACCACCTACCTTGATGTTTCATGATGAACAATCTTGAACATATGCCCTTGAATAGTCCTAGAAAGACGTAGATTGGTGGGATTCCAACACACCCTCTGGAGTTTAGATCTGACCTCAGATGGAGAAACGGTGGCTCGAACTTCGATCATCACTCTCAGTTGCTCCTAGAAAAAACAAGGTTAGAGGAAGGTATTTATGGAGATGAGACATGACCCCGGTATGACTCATCAAATAAAAATTAAAGTAAACGGCATGCTCATTTAATGTACACGCCGTGTAGTAGCCTCAACCGGCCTTGCTTTAGGCGGTCCACCAGGTTATCTACATAGCCATGTACTCGACCATTACACGAACAGTACACGGTTACTCACGAAAAATGGGTACATAGTGTGTACTTAGAAAATTTCCCATTTCTTCCTTTTTCCTCAAAAACACCCGAAATAAAGATCCATATCTGAAAAGAAGATTTGTGTTCTTACATAATGCAGAACTCACTTTTTCCCAAGAAATATCCATTAAACTTCAGAACATGTGTTGAGAATTTAATAAAACAATTTGAAATCTATTCCCATGGATTATAAATAATTAATAAGTAATTTTGTAACAAATAAAACATTAATTATATTCATAATAAACATGTAGCAAATGGAAAATTGAAATGTTACGTAAAATAGAGCATATTTTCATATTTTACAATATCCTATAGAAAATCATAAATCCACATAGGAAAATATACATATGGGTTTCAATTAGTATATTTATGTAGGGTATTTACATAGTTTAATATAAATAGAATATTGTACGTAAGGAAATCCACATACCTGATTTCACATAGGTGATACTGAAAATTTGTAGACAACTTAACTTATATTGTTTCAAACTTAAAAAATACCCTAAAGACATAATAATCATATTTAAATCTTGTTTAATTATATATATAATTTCATTATATTTCCATATAATCTAAAATTAACTTAATTGGACTTTTACAGCTCAATTTACCATCAAAATACAGAAGCAAACATTATTTAAGGAAATTGTGGAATTCTAGCTGAAAAAAGCAGTGACTTCAATTTATTTTTTGGATTTATATAGATCGATTTAGATTTTTATCTATTATATTAAAATTTATATAATTTTTTTTATCTTTACAATTCAATAATAATCACTTAATTTGTAGTTTTTATCCCATGTTATAGTCAAAATAAATAATATAATTTCACTCATGGTAAGTTCCACAATCAGGTCATTTTATTCATGCGGTAGGTTGACATGATCATGTCATTTTGTTCATGTGGTAGGTTGACATGGTTAGGCCATTTTTTTCATGTGGTAGGTTGAAATATTCATGTAATTTTTTATGTGGTTGGTTGATATGGTTAAGTGACACGGTTAGTTGACTGTCATATGTTAGGTATATTTTTGTTCATGCAGTCAGGTGACACGGTCAGGTGACATGGTCAGTTGACTCCCATACGGTATGTACATTTTTTATGCAATTAGGTGACATGGTAAGTTGGCTCCCATACTGTAGGTACATTTTGTTCATGCATTCATGTGACATAGTCAGTTGAATCCCATATGGTAGGTTCCAGACTTCCAAATTTTTAATTTCCAGAATTTTCAAAATTTAGTTCCAAAATAAGTAAAATGATATTATAAGGTCTCAAATGACTTATTTAGCCTATGAACACTTCAAGAAACTTGTTTTACATGTTATGAACTATAAAAACTAAAAAACTAAAAAAAATTATGAAAATAAATATTATGATATGATCCTGATTAATCATACTTTAAATAATTCAAATTATTAATACTTTTAAAGAAAAAACAAATAAAGTTTTCTAATTATCAAAACATAAAGTGGTTCAAGGAGGAACTCAACTGTATTTTCATAATTTTTTGATTTTGAAATTTAATCTTAATAAAGTATTATTCACATTATTTTGTTGTTTCATATATCAAACATTATTCAAAATGATATTTATTTAAAGTAATACATACTAAAATATCGAGGTGTTACATTCCCCCTTAAATAAATTACATCTTTATATTTTTTATCTCATGATTGATGGAAAAGGGTTTAAATAAATTTCAGATTCAATTCCAAGGGGTGGAATAGGATTTTGAAAACTATTAATTTAAAAAGGATCCATAATAGTGGAACCTTAAAATAGAGGGAAAAAAGAGAAGAAAAGTGGAGTGGAAGATTAACATACATAAGTGGAAATAAATACCTTTTAATTCACTTTGATTATATTTCCTTTTGAAAATTGATTTAATGTATATGTTTAGAATTGGAAAACTATCATTTCTTAAATATTTCTTAAATTATGAATTTAACATTGTGAGACTTTTACTTGTGAAAGAGTTTCAAAAAGAATACTTTGATGGATGAGTGATATTTTCCTTATAAGACTCGATATATTTATCCTCTTCTTGATTGAGTTTAGGAATTATTTTACACTCAATATAGAGAATATGAAGAAATATACTTTCTTGATTTCTTTTTATAGGCATAATTTAATCCCTTGGTTGTGTTTTGAGTAGTTTCCCACCTCTGTTTCATATCATATTCTAAATGATAAATAACAATGATGAGTTTTTCATTCTTGAAGCACTAAATATAACACCCTGCAACTTAAACAACCCATAATTACATGATTTATAAAAATGGCTTCACTTTATTATATTTAAAGTATCCTTTCAGTTTAGTGTTTTATAGAATCAGTAAAAAATATTAAATATCAAAACCTCGGAATAAAAAGTGGACACTTCCACTCGAAGTCTATTTTTCCCATAAAATAGATTCTTATGTTTACACTCCTATTTCATTCATGACACTTTTTATTTGTTCAATAAGTGTCATTATTAACCTTTATATAATCCCTATATACCATTTTGACCTATGATTTTTTTTTAAATTAAGGATGAGTGTAAAAAATTAGTAAGGGATATAAAAATAAAGGATACCTATTAATTCATTTAAAATTCATGAAAAATCATAAGGAATGTAACGACCCAGACCCGGCCACACTACGACAAAAAAGACATTTAGCGGCGGTTTGATTTTACGTTTCGCGGCGGTTTAAACCGTCGCTAAATAGATTGGTGGCGGTTTTGAAAAACCGCCCCAAAATCGTGCGTCGGGAAACTATTCGCGGCGGTTTTCAAAACCGTCGCAGAACGTTTCGCGGCGGTTTTTTAGCGACGGTTTTTTTAATTATTTTATTTATTTATTTATTTATTTTATTTCGTATTTATTTTATTTATTTATTTTTTATTTTTCGTATTTATTTATTTATGTATTTATTTATTTTATTTATTTTATTTTATTTATTTTATTTATTTATTTTATTTCGTATTTATTTTATTTATTTATTTTATTTCATATTTATTTTATTTATTTATTTCATTTCGTATTTATTTTATTTATTTTTATATTTACTTTATTTATTTATTTCGTATTTATTTTATTTATTTCGTATTACTTTATTTACTTTATTTATCCATGCATGCACATCCCATGCACATGCAAATGCAATATAAAGAAATACTGTATTTGGTGAGATTTGAACCCCTAACCTCTTGCATATTTTCTAAAAACTTTACCACTATAGCAAGCTCGCCATGTGGTTAATAAACAGAATTTAATATACTTATATATATTAATTGAAAAAACAAATAATACATAACTAATAGATATAATAAATAATAATAATAATAAATAATAATAAATAATAATAAACAAATAATAATAAATAATAAATAATAATAAACAAATAATAAATAATAAATAATAAATAATAAATAATAAATAATAAATAATAAATAATAACTAATAAATAATAAATAATAAATAATAAATAATAAACAATAAATGATAAATAATAATAAATAAGAAATAATAAACAATAAACAATAAACAATAATAAATAATAAATAATAAATAATAAATAATAAATAATAATAAAGAATAAATAATAATAATAAAAAATAATAAATAATAAATAATAAATAATAATAAGTATTAAATAATAATAAACAATAAATAATAAATAACAAATAACAAATAATAATAAACAAATAATAAATAATAATAAATAAATAATAAATAATAATAAACAAATAATAAATAATAATAAACAAATAATAAATATTAAATATTAAATAATAAATAATAAATAAAAAATAAAAAATAAAAAATAAAAAATAAAAATATTTAATAATAAATATTAAATAATAAATAACACATAATAAATAAAATATTATTATTAATAAATAATAAATAATAAATAACAAATAATAAATAATAAATAATAAATAATAATAAATAATAAATAATAAATAATAAATAATAAATAATAAATAATAAATTATAATAAAGAATAAATAATAAACAATAAATAATAATAAACAAATAATAAATAATAATAAACTAATAATAAATATAAATAATAAATAATAAATATAAATAATAAATAATAAATAATAAATAATAAATAATAAATAATAAATAATAAATAATAAATAATAAATAATAAATAATAAATAATAAATAGTAAATAATAAATAATAAATAATAATAAATAATAATAAATAATAATAAATAATAATAAATAATAAATACGAAATAAAAAAATATTTAATAATAAATATCTAATAATAAATAACACATAATAAATAAAATATTATTATTAATAAATAATAAATAATAAATAATAAATAATAAATAATAAATAATAAATAATAAATAATAAATAATAAATAATAAATAATAAATAATAAATAAAAATGATAAATAAGAAATAAGAAATAAGAAATAAGAAATAAGAAATAAGAAATAAGAAACAAGACATAAGAAATAAAAAATAAGAAATAAGAAATAAGAAATAAGAAATAAGAAATAAGAAATAAGAAATAAGAAATAATAAATAATAAATAATAAATAATAAATAATAAATAATAAATAATAAATAAATAATAATAAATAATAAATAAATAATAATAAGTAATAAATAATAATAAAGAATAAAGAATAAAGAATAAAGAATAAAAATATTTAATAACAAATATTAAATAGTAAATAACACATAATAAATAAAATATTATTATTAATAAATAATAAATAATAAATAATAAATAACAAGTAATAAATAATAAATAAATAATATCAAATAATAAATAATAAATAATAATAAAGAATAAATAATAAACAATAAATAATAATAAACAAATAATAAATAATAATAAACAAATAATAAATATAAATAATAAATAATAAATAATAAATAATAAATAATAAATAATAAATAATAAATTATAAATAATAAATTATAAATAATATATAATAACTAATAATAAATAATAATAAATAATAATAAATAATAATAAATAATAATAAATAATAAATACGAAATAAAAAAATATTTAATAATAAATAATAAATAATAAATAACACATAATAAATAAAATATTATTATTAATAAATAATAAATAATAAAAAATAAAAAATAAATAAGAAATAAGAAATAAGAAATAAGAAATAAGAAATAAGAAATAAGAAATAAGAAATAAGAAATAAGAAATAAGAAATAAGAAATAATAAATAATAAAAAATAAAAAATAAAAAATAAAAAATAAAAAATAAATAATAAATAATAAATAATAAATAATAAATAAGAAATAAGAAATAAGAAATAAGAAATAAGAAATAAGAAATAAGAAATAAGAAATAAGAAATAAGAAATAAGAAATAAGAAATAAGAAATAAGAAATAAGAAATAATAAATAATAAATAATAAATAATAAATAATAAATAATAAATAATAAATAATAAATAATAAATAATAAATAATAAATAATAAATAATAAATAATGAATAATAAATAATAAATAATAAATAATAAATAATAAATAATAAATAATAAATAATAAATAATAAATAATAAATAATAAATAATAAATAATATCAAATAATAAATAATAAATAATAAATAAATAATATCAAATAATAAATAATAAATAATAATAAAGAATAAATAATAAATAATAAATAATAATAAACAAATAATAAATAATAATAAACAAATAATAAATATAAATAATAAATAATAAATAATATATAATAAATAATATATAATAACTAATAATAAATAATAATAAATAATAATAAATAATAATAAATAATAAATACGAAATAAAAAAATATTTAATAATAAATAATAAATAATAAATAACACATAATAAATAAAATATTATTATTAATAAATAATAAATAATAAAAAATAAAAAATAAATAATAAATAAGAAATAAGAAATAAGAAATAAGAAATAATAAATAAGAAATAAGAAATAAGAAATAAGAAATAATAACAAATAAATGATAAATAATAAATAATAAATAATAAATAATAAATAATAAATAATAAATAATAAATAATAAATAATAAATAATAAATAATAAATAAGAAATAAGAAATAAAAAATAAGAAATAAGAAATAAGAAATAAGAAATAATAAATAATAAATAAGAAATAAGAAATAAGAAATAAGAAATAAGAAATAAGAAATAAGAAATAAGAAATAAGAAATAAGAAATAAGAAATAAGAAATAAGAAATAATAAATAATAAATAATAAATAATAAATAATAAATAATAAATAATAAATAATAAATAATAAATAATAAATAATAAATAAGAAATAAGAAATAAGAAATAAGAAATAAGAAATAAGAAATAAGAAATAAGAAATAAGAAATAAGAAATAAGAAATAAGAAATAAGAAATAAGAAATAAGAAATAAGAAATAAGAAATAAGAAATAAGAAATAAGAAATAAGAAATAATAAATAAGAAATAATAAATAATAAATAATAAATAATAAATAATAAATAATAAATAATAAATAATAAATAATAAATAATAAATAATAAATAATAAATAATAAATAATAAATAATAAATAATAAATAACAATAAAGTACAAATAATAAACAATAAATAATAATAAACAAATAATAAATAATAATAAACAAATAATAAATATAAATAATAAATAATAAATAATAAATAATAAATAATAAATAATAAATAATAAATAAAAAATAAAAAATAAAAAATAAAAAATAAAAAATAAATCATAATAAATCATAAATCATAAATAATAAGTAATAAATAATAAATAAATATAAATAATAAATAATAAATAATAAATAACCAGGATCAAATATTAATAATAATAATATTTTATTATTATTATTAATAAATAATGAATAATAAATAAATATAAATAATAAATAATAAATGAATATAAATAATAAATAACCAGTAACAAATAATAGATAATAAATAAATTAAAGTATATTATAAATAATAAATAAAAAATAATAAATAATAAATGAAACACATGAAAAAGTATGAAAAGACATGATAAGGGATGAAAAACCATGAAAACGCATGAAAACAGATGGAGAAGCATGAATAATGAGGCATTAGAAAGAATGAGAAAGCATGAAAACTCATGAGAACTCTGGAAAACCCCTTAAGAATTCAACACAATCATCATAATAACCCACAAAAAACCATTGATAAAGATAACAAGTCATGGAAACCTAAATAAACAGTAATAAATGAAGCAATCGTTAAAACTCGTCAAAACAGTCATAAAGTGACAAAAACATTCGACTCACATCAACGAAGATAACTTATGATCCGAGAGTCTGTTCCAGATCCGCAACCAGTCAAATCAAAGATCCTAAAATGATCTTTGAGCTGATAGGTGAAAGAGACTGAATGGACCGACAGATCAGAAGTTACGACTGTTTAAAAAAAAGCTGACGGGGAACGGGTGCTAGAAACGAGGAATTGAAAAACATAACAAACCTGATACCCACTAAAAGGCCATAACTTATGATCCAGGAGTCCATGTGGGCGGTGTGACTAGTCAAACCAAAGCTTATGGAATGACCTATGATCTGGCAAGCGGAGGAGTCCGAACAGACACGCGGATTGAAAGTTAGGTCCGTTTCAAGACAAGTTCGACGGGACACTGGTGACAGAAATGGGATTTTGGAGACCTTCAGAGGGGTTTTTGGGGATGAAAAACATGACAAAATCTCTCTTTTATTGATATAGTGTGTAGCTCTCTTCGCCGGATTCGATTTGATATGTGGTAGAGCCCAAACGGACACCCGGAGCAAAAGTTATGGCCGTTTGAAGTTGGAGAACTTTTTTCAACTTTCTTACAACTCTCATATCTTCCGCACCTTAGACCGTCTCATGGTTTTGAATATACATGCTTCTAGATATTTTCACAAGCTTCGATTTGACTGGTCGTGGTGCTCCAACGGACGCTCGGATCAAAAGTTATGATCGTTTTAGTGATTTCGTGGTTTCTCATGTTATTTTATTTTTTTCATTTCATTTCGCGGCGGTTTTACCCAAACCACCGCTATTTTGCGGCGGTTTTTTAAAAAACCGCTGCTAATCCTCGAAAAAATAAATAAAAAATTAAATTTTTTTTACACATTTCGCGGCGGTTTTAAAAACCGCTGTGAAATACCGGCCCGAAAGCTACTTCGCGGCGGTTTTGAAAACCACCGCGAAAAAACCGCCACGAAAAAACCACCGCGAAACGCCTGTTTTCTTGTAGTGCCAGCCACCTGAACAGTGCCAAACGGGTCGGGTGTCACTACCTTAGGGGCACCTCCCCTGAATGCCAAAGGCTGCCGACTAGTAGCGAGGGTCTGTTAGGTATAGTGGGGAGGCTATACCCTCATGGAGGATCATAAGAACGGTACTGGTCCGAGTATAATACTAAAATATGCAGTGGAAATAAATGACTCAGCAGACTCGAACCAGACCCGAAAAGTAGAAGCATATCCAATATCAATAAACAAAGGAAGCAATATAGAAAACAACTACAACAGAAAGTGAACAGAACAACATGCCAACAATCAACTGCAACAACTACTGTAAACAACCAAGCATGCATCCAAAGCAAGTCATACACAACTAAAAATAAAAAGGGCGCCAATGGCTAACCAACAGTAGCTACAACAAGTAAGCATGCTGATACAGAAAAGTAAACACAACAAGGTAAACCCCAGCTAGGTATTACCCTAAGGTCTGTACCATCTCCATGCAACAACTAACGCATCCCAACTCATGAAGCTGGCCTCTTTCCTGCACGTAAATCCATAAAGTCTGCACGCGTCCCGAAGAGCTCGTGCAGGGTGTGAGACAAATCTCAGTAGGATACCACCCAACGGTGCGTACCAAATATATATGTTTAATCAGTCATGCATTTACAATGAAATCAATAATCAGTACAATGCACAAATAAACACAAACTCCACTGGTGCTCAACAGCCACCATGGAGTGTTACCTGCTTCGGCCAACGCCGAAATCTCTTTCGTGTAACCCGAAACCTTGTGTCACCTGACACCTCGTGTCTCAAGTACTGACTTCCCAAAGGCACGCCCAGAAATAGTAACCTGGCACCATGTGCCTCCTGACACCTCATGTCTCAAGTACCGACATCCCGAAGGCATGCCCAAAATAGTAACCTGACACCTTGTGCCTCTTGAAACCTTGTGTCTCAAGTACCGACGTCCCTAAGGCACACCCATCCCATAAAGGCTCCTCACCTCCCACGTGGCTTTCTACGACAAGCACCTCGAACCAAAATACCTAACCGCAACTATGGGGGCATCTACCCACACGAGTGGCCAAAACCACCTCATCACGGAGTATCTCTGTGTGCACACTACTCAAAGTCCTGGGTGAGCGGTAATCACAAAAATAGTCCTAAGCCACCAACACATCTAACACCTCGTGTCCCTGCGACCATGTCGCTCAAGTCTGATGGCATCACCACCCTAGTATCCCGGGCCATGCCCAACCTGATAGTCGTACTGTCTCAAGCCGATGTCCAAGACGCCCAATCCCGTGGTCAAAACCACCCAAAGTAACCTGGGAAAATCCCCAACCTGTGATCAACATCACTCTAACATAACCGGGACAAGCCCTACACAACCCAAAAAGGGTCCAGCGGATGCAATTCAGCAATTGCATATATAACATATTTAACCAGAAAACATTACCAGGAAAAACCAACTAAACAGTCGAATTGCACTATACCAGGTGTTGCCCCATACCAGAACTGAGGTTTTAAATGCTTTAACAATTTAACAGGCTTTAAAAAATTAAACTAAATAGTTTATAACAATAAAATTTCAATTAATAAACATTTTGGCGTTCCCTGACCAAAATGACCGGACGAGCAACGACCCCTCGCCTGGCCCTGCTCATGCAAACTGGTAACTGAGCATACCCAAAAGCATCCCAGAGGTCGCATAAGTAATACAATATGAAAAAGCAGATAAAACGGGTCCCGCTCAAAATACCCAAAAACGCGCCGAAGGCCGCGTCACCCAAACAACTACGAAAACACAAAAAGAAGTATGCACCACCTACCTGAGACTCGCACGATGCTACTCCTCCGGAAACACCTGCCAATTCGGTCTAAAACATGATAAATCGACAAAAGATTCAATACCGTTCAAATGCCTATAACTCATTCTAGAACGAAAATAAAAAAAATGGCCAAAGAGGAATCGAGGCCTTACTGAGGGGGTTCCAACGCACTAATCAGAGCTCGAATCGGGTCTCAAACAAAGAACCGGGAAGTAATTGAAGGTTCGACCGCCTTGGTTCACGTATCCAGGCGGAGGGTATGAGGTTCTGCCTCAATACGAGGCTACTGCCCGTTTTAAGCGAAAAAAGAAAGTTCACGGCTTGTACTTTAGGACTACACGCTGTGTATAGTTCATTTAATTTTTCAAAAGATGGATGATTCTATCAACTTACTTTCCGAACCTGCCGACATGAGTACACGACGTGTACCACTGGGTACACGGCGTGTACCGAGTTCATATTCTCTTCCTCACTGAAAAACCCACACGCCATGTGTTTCCCTTATACACGGATAGACTACACAGTGTGTCCAATGGGAACACGACGTGTCCCTGGTTCTACCCGACCAACAGGCCTACATTCCATGTATGGCCTTACATGGTCGGGGGTATACACGGCGTGTTCAAAACTACATGCCGTGTAGTAAGAAACTACTACACGGTCATCACACGGCATGTACTCGGTGAGCACACGGTCGGTCACTTGCCTACACATACACGACGTGTACTTAAAGTACACGACGTGTAGTCTGGAAATTTTCAAAAACTTCCCATTTTCCCCGGTTTCCTCAGAAACCGGTCAAAATTCAAACAGGGTCGGGATTTTGACCCGTTCCAAAAACCCAGGTTCTTACAAACTCCCCACCTTAATGTAGCTCATCCTCGAGCTACTGAATGAAACCCAGAGATGGCACCGAACATACCACCCCGATCAAAATAACTCGGACTTCCCCGGTCGCAAAGGTCCCGACTAAGTTCCTCAAGGGGGGACTCCCCACCTTAGGAACCACCTAGTCCGGTCTCACCCCAACAAAACATAAAGATAACATGGTTTACTAACCTATTTTCCGGATGCATAGTCCTCCCGTGACGCATCATCACCCCTGCACCTCATCGGTGCTCCTGTGTCACTTCCGACACCCAATATAACCCGCACTGCATCGGTGTCCGCCTCCACGAGGTCCTGGTGCCTAGCACCTCAAGTAACCTGCATCCACGATGCCCCGATGCCCACAACACCTCAAGTAACCTGCATCCTTGATTCCCTGATGCTATTTATCTCGTACACACACACACACACACACATATATATCACGCACCCGATATGGTGCCAATCCCACTGACTAGCATCTAGTCAGTCCATAAAGATCCTGTGCACCACGTGCACTCAAAACAGACATGCCTCTACAGGTCATGCCAAAAAGGAAACATGGAGATCACGGTCACACCGCGGTGTACCTCTAACCATCATCGGCTCACCAGCCTGCTTGGACTCTGGAAGCTCCAAAACATGCACCTGGCCGGAAACACGACTGCCTGACACCTGACCTCCCGATAATGCTCCAATCTCTGGCCACTGACCCCTCAGCTGGGTCCAACCGTCTCTTCCATGACCTCCGTGCATAGATGAACCTCGACTAACCTCTCCAAGTACCGAACATGAACCAACTCTAGACGCTGCGGTCTGTCCTGGTCCTTACCTTCCGGCTATCTGAGAAGGCTTCCTACAAAACCTCTCCAGATTTTCGTCCTGTCCACATGCCCGACACTCCTTTGGAGGCCTATCGCACTACGCCCGAACATGTCCCTGTTGTCCTCACTCGAATCAAATCACTGAAGAACTCCCACGAGGTGGTCTAGATGAATCCATGGCCTGACTGCCCTACTGGAACTCATCCCGTCTTTGCTTCCTGCTGTCCGAACCATCACCTAAAGTTGTTGTCTTGCCCAAGCGAGATTTATCCCTCTCATTTCCCTCGGCTATGAGTGCCTGATTCACCGCCTCGGAGAAGGAACCCAGCCTGAAGATGTTCACCTAGACCTGACTGGCGTGTCATAAGCCATCCTCGAAGCACCTCACCCCAACTGCATCATTTCTCACCATACCAGGTGCAAAATGGGACAACTCTGTGAAGGTAGCTGCGTAGTCCATGAAGGACATATCTCTCTACTGAAGACTCAAGAACTCCCGAGCTCTCTCTACCCTCAGTGTCTCTGGATAAAAGTGCTCAAAGAACCTGTCCTCGAAGTCCTTCCATGTCAGTCCCTCGTGCCTATGAGCCTGAACGTGCATGTCCCACCAACGCTTCGCCGGTCCTCTCAGCATGTACTTCACCAGCTTGACCCTCCGCCCTGGAGGCGTCTTGAGCTGCTCAAAAATCATATGCATACTCTCAATCCAATTCTCTGCCGCCTGTGGACCACCCTCACCCTGAAAAAGCGGCGGGTGCTGCGACTGAAACTCCCGCGTCAGATACGCCATAGAAGGCTCTTTACCCTGCGCGCCTCTGTCAATCCCCTGAAAGACGCATGCCAGGCTCGCTCGGAGCTGCTCATCGAGCCACAAACCGAACGATTCCAAACCCGGCTGCTGTCCTGCCTGCACTGGATCCTGAACCTGATCCTGTCCCTGGGCCTGTACCTGCAGCTTGTGCTCTGCCTATACCGAATTATGACCCTGATCCTGCGACACTATATCGTCTCCTTCTTGACGCTCCATCGAGTCGTGAAGGAGTAACCCGCTGAATACCATAAATGGTCAGACAACCCATACATATATACATCAATATATTCTACGCAGATACGGAAAGTAGTAAAAGGCAATGCATAACAACTACCCTTACTCCCCCTCACTACAACCCATACCCCACGGCATCCTGGCCTCATGGGCTCCTTACCCGCCCTCAACAGAGCCAAGTATCAAGGTACCTCGGTCCATGCCCATCCCGACAACTCACGTTGCCTCAAACCGACGACCGAGTCACCCAATCCTGACAGTTACACTGCCTCAACCATAGTACCTGCCTGCTCTCATAGGAGTCAGACCCACATATCCTACAGATGCAATTTTACAAAATACAAAGCATGGAATACACATTGAAATAAAAAATAAATTCTATCAGGAATTTCACCAATTTACATTTCAAAGAATATGAAGCATGGAAATTGATTTTTTTTTCACATGGAATTATCACTTCACAAAGCATACGTGCAATTATGAAATTGAAATACCCTAAAAATGTGTCTATCAAAATCCAACAATAAGCCTTGCCATACCGGGCTAAGGTCTAATTCTCCCTTACCATACCAGGTCAAGGGTCTCATATCACAATCCACAACATCACACATCAAGTGATCCACTGAGGTGAAAATCATATAAATCGTAATCTGAGAAAAAGCAAACAGCAATTCCCACCCATGGAAACTTGGTACATCCCTCGTACCTGGAGCTGTAGGCACCCAAGCACAAGTTAAAAACCGAGTTCCAGTAAAAACCTATCTTCAGTCTACCATATCCCAAATAGTAAAACCAGCAGAAATAAAAAGAGAATTCTCAATCTCATTAGTAGCCAGAAAAACACTGCTACTAAATCCTTGTCAAGAACCCCTCTGATACCACTTTGTAACGACCCGGACCCGGCCAGCCACCCGAATAGTGCCAAACGGGTCGGGTGTCACTACCTTAGGCGCACCTCCCCTGAATGACAAAGGCTTCCGACTAGAAGAGAGGGTCTATTAAGTATAGTGGGGAGGCTATACCCTCATGGAGGATCATAAGAACGGTACTGGAACGAGTATAATACTAAAATATGAAGCGGAAATAAATGACTCAGCAGACTCGAACCAGAACCGCAAAACGGAATCATATCCAATATCAATAAACAGCGGAAGCAATATAGAAAACAAATGCAGCGGAAAGTGAACAGAACAACATGCCAAAAATCAACTGAAACAACTACTGTAAACAACCAAGCATGTATACAAAGCAGGTCATACACAACTGAAAATAAAAAGGGCGCTAATGGCTAACCAACAGTAGCTACAACAAGTAATCATGCTGATACAGAAAAGTAAACACAACAAGGTAAACCCCAGCTAGGTATGAACCCAAGGTCCATACCATCTCCCTGCAACAACTAGCACAGCCCAGCTTCTGAAGCTGGCCTCTTTCCTGCACGTAAATCCATAAAGTCTGCATGCGTCCCGAAGGGCCTGTGCAGGGTGTGAAACAAATATTAGTAGGATACCACCCAATGGTGCATATCAAATATATGTGTTTAATCAGTCATGCATTTACAAGGAAAGCAGTAATCAGTACAATACACAAATAAACACAAACTCCACTGGTGCTCAACAACCACCATGGAGTGTTACCTGCTTCGGCCAATGCCGGAATCTCTGTAGTGTAACCCGGCACCTTGTTCCACCTGACACCTCGTGTCTCAAGTACCGACATCCTGAAGGCATGCCTAGAAATAGTAACCTAGAACCATGTGCCTCCTGACACCTCGTGTCTCAAGTACCGACGTCTCAAAGGCATACCCAAAATAGTAACCTGGCACCTTGTGCCTCTTGACACCTTATGTCTCAAGTAGCGACGTCCTAAGGCACGCCCATCCCATGAAGGCTCCTCACCTCCCATGTGGATTTCTACGGCAAGCACCCCCAACCAAAATACCTAACAGCAACTATGGGATCCTCTACCCACATGAGTGGTCAAAACCACCTCATCACAGAGTATCTCTGTGTGCACACTACTCAAAGTCCCGGGTGAGAGGTAATCACCAAAATACTTCTAAGCCACCAACACATCTGACACCTCGTGTCCCTACGACCATGTCGCTCAAGTCCGATGGCATCGCCACCCAAGTATTCCAGGCCATGCCTAACCTGACAGTCGTACTACCTCATGCCGACATCCATGACACCCAATCCCATGGTCAAAACCACCCAAAGTAACACAGGAAAAGCCCCAACCTGTGATCAGCATCACTGTAGTGTAACCGGGCCAAGACCAACACAACCCAAAAGGATTTAGCAGATGCAATTCATCAATTGCATATATAACATATTTAACCAGAAAACATTACCAGGCAAAACCAACTAAACAATCGAATTTCACTATACCAGGTGTTGTCCTATACCATCACTGAGGTCTTAAATTCCTCTAACAATTTAACAGGCTTTAACAAATTAAACTAAACAGTTTATAACAATAACATTTCAATTAAAAATCATTTTGGCGTTCCCCGACCAAAATTCACCGCTGAGCAACGACCCCTCGCCCGGCCCTGCTCACGCAATCTGGTAACCGGGCATACCCAAAAGCATCCCAGAGGTCCCATAAGCAATACAGTATGAAAAAGCAGATAAAACAGGTCCTGCTCAAAATACCCGAAAACGCACTGAATTCCGCGTCACCCAAACAACTACGAAAACACAAAAAGAAGTATGCACCACCTACCTAAGACTTGCACGATGCTACTCCTTCGGTAACACCCACCAATTTGGTCTAAAACTCGGTAAATCTACAAAAGATTCAATACTGTTCAAACGCCTATAACTCATTCTAGAACGAAAATCAAACAAAATAGACAAAGAGGAATCGAGGCCTTACCGAGGGGGTTCCAACACACTAATCAGAGCTCGAATTGGGTCTCAGACGAAGAAATAGGAAGAAATTGAAGGTTCGGCTGGCTTGGTTTGCGTATCTAGGGGGAGGGTATGAGGTTCTGCCTCAATACGAGGCTACTGCCCATTTTAAGAGAAAAAAATAAAGTACATGGCATGTACTTTATGAATGTTGGAACCAGGGTCTTCTAAGCATGATTTGGAATACGGTTTGTGTTTGTTGTCAATCCTCAGTGGATGTTCAGAATGTGTATCAACAAATAGATCATACCGTTCAAGCAGACAACAGTAGTGAAGGTGGCGCCTTTTCCCAGTGTTTGCCAAATTTTTGGGCCTGAAAGTCGATAAATAAAGAAAAGTGTTTTTGGCAAAGGGACTTGCGCGCTGAGCTCTTGGAGGATAGGAAACTTGCGCGCCATGTGTTTTTGAGGATCAGAACATCAAAATATGACAAAGGGATAAGGGTCGCACAAGTGTTGGTTAGGTCGCGTAAGTGGACTTGCGCGCCATGAATGAAATTGCGCGCTGGTACCTAAAAGGATTCAGACTTGTGCGCCTATTGTTTTCCAAGAACATAACTTCAAAATTTGGCTAATGAAAGAAGGTCACACAAGTATTAGTTGGGTCGCGCAAGTGAGTTGCGCGACAAAGGTTACGGGAGACGAGACTTGCGCGCCGATGGTTGACTTGCACAACATCACGCATGGGGTCCAGTTTGCCTATAAATACTGGACCACCCCTCCTCATTTCTCACGGAGTTCAAGACTCAGTGATTGTTCGAGCTCTCATCACGCAGGTGGTTGAGACGCGCAAGTGGTTGTTGGGTCGCGCAAGTAGAGCTTGCGCGCCGGTTGTTGGTTGCACGCCCAAGGCAGTTTGGGAGAGAAAGAAAGTAGACCGCGCAAGTTTGTAGTTGGGGAAGGAAGCATCGTGCAGGTGCTTCGATTACACTTGCGTGCCAGTTTGGACTTGCGCGCCCTATTGGGACTTGCACGCCTGGCTTGGTGAAGCACGCCATGTATTTCTGAAGCCCGTCGGTCTATTTGGAGCTGCATGAAAGTCGGGAGATTACCCGATACATTCGGGGCAGATTGATATTCATCTTCCGGTGAGAATTGGACTTCAATAGAGCATCTACATACAATAGAGGATGCATACTTATGTAGTGATGAAGAGACCTTCACGTCTATAAACTGAGTGGGACTTCAACAATGGCAGTGAGCTAGGGGGAGTCAACGAGAGTGACCCGACGGACATAGTGAGCTATCCCTAAACATTTGTAAAGGCAGTGAGCCTGGGATAGAGTGGCTGTGCCCAAACCTTTGTAATCCACAGCTAGTGAAGATTAGTGGAATCGGGTACGATGGACAACTTGTCGGCGTATGCTCCTTGGACGTAGCCCTTAGTGGTGAACCAAGTAAAAAGTGTTGTGTCCTCTCTGTGCATGTGAATGTTTGCTTTCAAATCATAATCATCATACAGGTTCAACAATTTCCTACCAACGTGGGAACAAGATCCACCACATTAAAAGAAAAAGTTGTCACCCTGATTTACCCCTCCCCTCTCAGGGTGTCCCGGGGTCCTTCAAGTGGTATCAGAGGGTAAAGGTTGCTGGTGTTGAATCTGACCTTTTTCGTCATGGAAAACAAGGTCAATGTCAGGGGAGTCCCTCACTTAGATGGAAGCAATTTCTAGATCTGGAAGAACAGAATGAGATCTCATCTAAGATCTCTTGGAATGGAAGTTCTCTTTTCTACTGTGAAAGGAATACAAGTCACTGATCCAACAGGCCTAGCTATGACTGAAACAGATAGGAAACTTCTTGATGCAGATGCTAAAGCACAGAATGCACTCACTGCAGTCCTTTCTGATCAGATCTACCTAATGGTGATGAATTGCACCTCAGAAAAATACATGTGGTATAAACTTGAGAATATTTATTAAGGAGATATCAAAGTGAAGGAGGCGAAACTACAAGTGCTGCACAATCGATTTGATGATCTGAAGATGCATCCAGATGAGAATGCAGACTCTTTCTTCAATCAAATTACGGAAGTGGTTGGAGCAATTCAGGGTCTAGGCGAAGAAATCAAAGACATTGATATTGTAAAGAAAATATTAAGAAGACTTCCACCTTTTTATAATGCGAAGGTGTCATCCCTTGAGGAAAGAGATCTTTCCAAACTTTCTCTAGATGATCTACTGAGTAGCTTGGTAGCATATGAAATGAGAGTCAAACCAGAAGATGCTACGACTCGGGTGAGAAAGGAAATGGCATTCAAGGCCATGGATAAACTAAAAATCTCAAAGGATAGTAGCGGTGAAGATGACGAAGAAAAAGAAATTCTTTCTCTCATTGCAAAGAAGTTCCAGAAGGGGAAAGGGAAAATCAAAGGGAAGTTACCTCTCGCATGTTTCCGTTGTGGAAAAGATGGGAAAATTGCCTCTCAGTGCTTAAGAAAGATCAATGATGAAGATAGTGAAGATGAAAACTTTGAGAAGCCTCAGAGAAGGTTCTTCAAAAAGGTAGACTTCAAATCTGGTAAGAAAATGCAAAGGAAGAGTTTTATCTGTGAAGAGGAAGAAGATGATAATGAATTCTGTGATGAATAAGAACTAGAATTCAAAACTGGGAACCATGCTTCTATGATGGCCACTGTTGAAAATTCAGAAGATACTGATAGAGAAAAATAACTAAGAACTTGTGTAGATCCTGAGATGCAACTTAAGGATGCGGTTAGTAAGCTTAAGATTAAATGTAAGAGCTGCAATAAGTGGAAATCAATTGTAGAAGAATCTACTGAATACGTTGATCAAATTGAAGATGAAATTGAGCGAATAGAAGAATTTTTGAAGGTACAGTCTAAAATAATTGAAAGCAATGGTGATGTAGTAGATCTGAAGCTGAGAATTGAAGAGCAGGCAAAGGTCATCAATGACCTCACCTCCAGACTGGATGAAAAATGCAAGATTGCTAAGGGTCTTGAGGAGGAAGTTGTTACTCTAAGGAGCAAACTAGAGACTGGATCAGTTCCAAAAGAATCGAGGAAGAAAATACAATTTGGAAGATTCTCAGATGCAGAATTACTAGCAAGATCCAAGTGTGGTTCAGATGGGGTTTAAAAAATCTTGAGTGATCAAAGACCCGCTTGCATGGGAAAGAGTGGAATTGGCTGTGAAGCTGAGACATCAACTGATGGAAGTGAAAAGATACAAAAGAAATATAAGATGAAACTAGAACATGTTGAAACGTTACCTAGAGTGCTGAAAAAGGAACCCTCAATCCAAACTAAAAGGAGAACTGAAAATTATCCTCAAACATTCAGAAATGACAGACAGTCTAACTATTCTCCCAAGGAAGAAGGTATGAGGAGAAATTCAAGTGAGAGGACATTTCCTCTCATGAAGTGTAAGTTCTTTGGCTATCTGGGCCATACCATGTCTTATTGTGAAGAGGCAAGAAGATATCTGAATGGAGAAGATATAGAAGCTCAAAAAAGGAGAACAATTTCATATCCTAATTCTTATAGAAGAAATAATTTCTATGGATATTGTTTTCGTTGTTCTAACTTTGGTCATAAGGCCACTCATTGCAGGCAAAGAAGGGACATGGACACCTCATACCGAAGTTCAAGACAAGTCAAGTCTCATCAGCAAGACAGTGTTGCTCTTTCAAACAGGTTTTCACCTCTCAAAGAAGACTTTGACTATAAAGAACCTGGGTATGTGAAAGAGATAATTTAAAGGCCATCAGTTCTATATACTCAATCTAATGTCTCATGGAAGGAAAGGAAGAAGATTGAGAAATCCAACCTTGCAGAGGTGGCCCTCAAAGCTACCAAGAACAATAGTACCTGGATTCTGGATAGCGGTTGTTCATCTCATATGATAGGTAATGCCGGCCTACTAACGAATATCATAAGGAAGGTTGATGGTAGAGTAAGATTTGGTAATGATGGGGCTCTAAAAATCAAAGGGAGTGGAAGTACCGAATTAGCTAATGGAGAACTAAAGAAGACTGAAGTCCTTTACGTAGATGGCCTACGTCATAATCTCCTCAGCATGAGTCAACTCTATGACTCATGACTTATAGTTAATTTTAATCAGAAATGCTGTACTATCAAGGGAAAGACTGGCAATTCACATATGAAGGGATGCAGAACAGAATGCAACTTGTATCAGGTTGATAGTGAAGAAAATGTATGTTACATGACTGTTGAATAAGAAAACAATTTGTGGCATTGGAGACTGGGACACATCAATCAACAAGACATGGATAAAATATCAAAATTGAGAATTGTCATGGACATTCCCAACATGAAGTGTGAGCGTGAAAAATCTTGTGATGCTTGTATTCGTGGGAAGTTGGTCTGCAGTTCATATCGGCCAAAGAAGAAAAGGGCATCTCACCTTCTTGATCTGATTCATACTGATGTATGTGGGCCAATAAATGTTGCCGGAACCCATGGAGAAAGGTACTTTGTCCTTTTCATAGATGATTATAGTAGAATGGCATGTGTGATGGTCATTCATAGGAAACAACAAGTCCTTGACTGCATGAAAGCATATCGGAGAATCGCTGAGAATAATACTGGACGAACAATCAAAGTGTTGCGATCTGACAATGGAGGAGAGTACACATCCATTGAATTTGAAAATTATATGGAGAAGCATGGGATATAGCATGAGGTAGCTGCTGTGAGAACTCCACAAAAAATGGACTTGTTGAACGTAGGAATCGATAAGTGAACAACATGGCACGAACTATGCTGATTGAGAGTCGTATTCCATGACATTACTGGAAAGAGGTTGTTCAAGCTGCAGTGTACATTCAGAATGAAGCCGGACTTTATATGGGTGATATGAAGACACCATATGAATTGTGGCATGGACGGAAGCCTTCTCTAAAATACTTTCATGTCTTTGGAAGTAAATGCTTCATTAGGAACAAAGATGGAAATCAAGGGAAATATGGCAACAATGCAGATGAAAAAATTTTCCTCGGTTACTCAATGAACAGAAAAGCCTACAAATGTTTCAACAAGCATTTGGGAAGGATTGTGGAAAGTAGTAATGTTATGATAATTGAAGAGAAAACCAAAAATGCTTCAAGGACGTCATATGCTGATGTGATAGAAAGTCAGGAACAAAGTGAACGTGAAGAAAATACAAATGCAGAAATAGAGGAAGTTGTTCAAAACACTTAGCAGTCACATCATGATGTTGACTCAGAAGAAGAATCTGAAGAAGAAACTATGGCTGAAGAGAATACTACTGAACCTCGCAGGAGAAATCGAAGAGCTGAGATTGATCCATCCAACATAATTGGGGACATGAGTGAACCCACTCAAACAAAAAGGGTGAGTAATAACACGCAATCTGCATTTCTATCAGTTGTAGAGCCATCCTCATTCGAAGAAGCTGCAAAAGATGAATCTTGGGTGAAAGCCATGAATGATGAATTAGATCAGATTGACAAGAATCAGACATGGGATCTTGTCCAGAGACCCGAAGGTCACAATGTGATTGGTACCAAATGGATCTTCAAAAATAAGTTTGATGAGCATGGAAGTGTCATCATAAAAAAGGAACGACTGGTATATAAAGGATACTCCCAGATTGAAGGCATTGATGTTGAAGAAACCTTTTCTCCAGTGGCTAGACTGGAGTCAATCAGGCTTTTCCTTTCCATGGCACTCCAAAGAGGATATAAAGTATATCAAATGGATGTCAAGACATCATTCTTGAATGGTGTACTAGAAGAAGTCTACATTGAACAACCAGTGAGCTTTGTTTTGGGTACTGATAAAACAAAGATCTGCAAACTGAAGAAAGCTCTATAGAGTTTGAAGTAGGCACCACAGGTGTGGTACTCACGGCTAGATTCATATCTCAAGAAGTTGGAATTCAAAAGAAGAGGAGTTGATCACAATCTCTATGTCAAGAATTCTCCAAAAGATCAATTCATGGTTCTGGTCTACGTTGATGATATCATATTTGGTGGCAGTATGCAAAAATCAGTGGATGAATTTTCCAACCACATGAAATCAGAATTTGAAATGTCTATGATTGGGGAGATCACATTTTTCTTGGGGCTTCAAGTGATTCAAAAGAAGGAATGCACTTTCATTTCTCAGGAAAAATATGCAAGAGAGCTGCTGGAGAAGTTTAATATGCAAGACTCCAAACCAATGTCAACTCCGATTGCAGTTGGAACTAAACTTGGAAAGCATGAGGATGGGAACTCTGTTGATCCCACCATATACAGGAGGATCATTGGAAGCCTACTATACTTGATAGCGACAAGGCTAGATATTGTCTTTGCCACATGCCTTGTAGCCCGCTTTCAGAGTAATCCAAAGGAGGAACATATGGCGACAGTAAAAAGAATCATGAGGTACATTCAAGGTACACATAACTTCGGGTTATTTTTTGCTGCAGGTAGGGATAGTGAATTATCAGCATTTTTTGATGCTGACTGGGCTGGTGATATAGTAGACAGAAAGTCCACTAGTGGTGGAGCATTCTATATTGGGCAGAAATGTGTTGGCTGGTTGATCAAGAAACAAGAAAGTACTTCTCTTAGTACTGCTGAAGCTGAGTATATCTCTGCCACAAAGGCATGCACTCATCTGCTTTGGATGAAGCAGCAACTAATAGATATTGGTGATAATATGCAGCAACCAATGGTGATTTACTGTGATAACAAAAGCGCAATTGATCTTAAGAAGAATCTGGTTCAGCATTCTCGTACAAAACATATTGAAATACATTATCATTTTATCAAAGAAAAGGTTGAAAAAGGCGTGATTAGAATGGAACATGTTGGAACTGATGAGAAAGTGGATGATATCCTGACCAAGCCACTGTCCGCGGCTGTGTTTGAGAAGCATCGGTTGAACCTCGGTGTTCAACCACCTCCTACTGCATTAGGAGGCTCCGAAAAACCCCTCTCCCCGTTTGTTATAACTTTTTTTATCTGTTTATGGCTGTGATGCAGGTTTATGGGGGAGATACTATCCAGGGAGAGTATGGTTTGAGCTGAACGTTGAACAACTTACCGGTTTTTGGATTTATTGTCAATGGGGGAGAAAGGAATAAATTCAAGGCGGGAAAGTAATGTTTCTGTGATGAGAAATATAATCGGGCGTCATGGAAAATTCCAAAAACACTGGAACCCAATTCAAGATTCCTCTCTTTTTTTCTACACCGAGCATTGCTCACGTAGACTTAGAGTGTTGGATGAGTTGATTCTCGCGTTTTTGAAATCTGCATGGATGGAGATCTATTGAATTTATTTCTTGATTGCCAACAAACCCAAAGGGGGAGATTGTTGGAACCAGGGTCTTCTAAGAATGATTTGGCGTACATTTTGTGTTTTTTGTTAATCCTCAGTGGAAGTTCAGAATGTGTATCAGAAAAGAGATCATACCATTCAAGCAGACAACAGTAGTGAAGGTG
The DNA here is from genome assembly GCA_963277665.1 of Viscum album. Taxonomy (NCBI): domain Eukaryota; kingdom Viridiplantae; phylum Streptophyta; class Magnoliopsida; order Santalales; family Viscaceae; genus Viscum; species Viscum album. The sequence continues at coordinate 1,312,202,791 of OY728137.1, forward strand.
GCGCCTTTTCCTAGGGTTTGCCAAATTTTTGGGCCTGAAAATCGACAAATAAAGAAAAGTGTTTTTGGCAAAGGGACTTGCATGCCGAGCTCTTGGAGGATAGGAAACTTGCGCGCCATGTGTTTTTGAGGATCAGAACATCAAAATATGACAAAGGGATAAGGGTCGCGCAAGTGTTGGTTAGGTTGCGCAAGTGGACTTACGCGCCGTGAATGAACTTGCACGCTGGTACCTAGAAGGATTCTTACTTGTGTGCCTATTGTTTTCCAAGAACAGAACTTCAAAATTTGGCTAAGGAAAGAAGGTCTCACAAGTATTAGTTGGGTCATGCAAGTGAGTTGCACGACAAAGTTTACGGGAGACGAGACTTGCGCGCTGATGGTTGACTTGCGCACCATCGCGCAGGGGGTCCAGTTTGCCTATAAATACTGGACCACCCCTCCTCATTTCTCATGGAGTTAAAGACTTAGTGATTGTTTGAGCTCTCGTCATGAAGGTGGTTGAGACGCGCAAGTGGTTGTTGGGTCGCGCAAGTAGAGCTTGCGCGCCTGTTGTTGGCTGCGTGCCCAAGGCGGTTTGGGAGAGAAAGGAAGTGGACCGCGCAAGTTTGTAGTTGGGGAAGGAAGCGTCTCATAGGTGCTTCGGTTACACTTGCGCGCCAGTTTGGACTTGCGCACCCTATTGGGACTTGCGCGCCTGGCTTGGTGAAGCACGCCATGTATTGCTGAAGCCCGCCGGTCTGTTTGGAGCTGCACGAAATCCGGGAGATTACCCGATACATTCGGGGCAAATTGATATTCATCTTTCGGTGAGAATTAGACTTCAATAGAGCATCTACATACAACAGAGGATGCATACTTATGCAGTGATGAAGAGACCTTCCCGTCTATAAACTGAGTGGGACTTCACCAACGACAGTGAGCCAGGGGGAGTCAACGTGAGTGACCCGAGGGACGCAGTGAGCTATCCCTAAACATTTGTAAAGGCAGTGATCCTGGGATAGAGTGTCTGTGACCAAACCTTTGTAATCCACAACTAGTGAAGATTAGTGGAATTGGGTACGACCGACAACTTGTCGACGTATGCTCCTTGGACGTAGCCCTTAGTGGTGAACCAAGTAAAAAGTGTTGTGTCCTCTCTATGCATGTGAATGTTTTCTTTCTAATCATAATAATCATATAAGTTCAACAAGTTCCTAAAAACGTGGGAACAAGATCCACCATATTAAAAGAAAAAGTTGTCACCCTGATTCACCCCTCCCCTCTCAGGGTGTCCCAGGGTCCTTCAATGACTACACATCGTGTATAGTTCATTTAACTGTTCAAAAGACGACTGATTCCACCGACTTACTTTCCTAACCTGCCGACATGAGTACATGGCGTGTACCACTGGGTACACGACATGTACCAGGTTCCTCTTCTATTCCTCGCTGACAAACCCACACGCCATGTGTTTCCCTTATACACGGCTAGACTACACGGCGTGTCCAAAGGGAACACGAAGTGTCCTTGGTTCTACCCGGCCAACAGGCCTACACACCATGTATGGCCTTACACGATTAGGGGTATACACGGCGTGTTCAAAACTACACACTGTGGAGTAAGAAACTACTACACGGTCATCACATGACATGTACTCGGTGAGCACACGACCGGTCACTCGCCTACACATACATGGAGTGTACTTAAAGTACACAGCGTGTAGTCTGTAAATTTCCAGAAACTTCCCATTTTCCCCGGTTTCCTCAGAAACCGATCAAAATTCAAACAAGGTCGGGATTTTGACCCATTCTAAAAACCTGGGTTCTTACAAGGAAGTTTTGATTTTTATATAATAAAATTTTGTGCTGAAAATAAGAATTTACTTACTCATGAAATAAATATCATATCCTAGTGTTTTCATAAAAAATTATGTAAATAAGCATAAATGTAAAATCATAGTAATGAAAATTACTTATAATGATAACTCATGAAAACAAACCTTTCACCTTTAGAAGATTATTAACTTTTCTTAAATCATGAGTTCACTTTCTTATCTTATGAAATCAAAATATTTCCCTTAAAAACCATATAAAGTATTGAAAAAACCATATAGGTTACTTGGTATATTATCATTACAAATTTCCTTACAATTTAATCACATCAATAATTAATTTACACATCTCTTAAGAGTAACCTATCACTGGTACACTTAATCACTTCACCCAATATAATGGAGAGAGATATCAGACTTAACCATAATCTGAGCTATTTCAAGATTACTCAACATTCATATAAAATATATAAGAACCATAGCATGAATAAAACACAAACATATTTCAAATTAAGCGTAAAATTCAATTTAATTAGAATTCAAGACCACAAGAAATAAGACTTTTAACTATCTCATAAAAATGAGAGTAAATTTCCATTTCCATTTATTTTTTTAAAACAAAAAAATTATAGAATATTGAGGAAAATATTTTATTTGAAAATAACAATGAAAAATTTTAAAGTAAGTTTCTAGGAAAATAATTATAATGATAGTGTGAAAATCTATTCATTATATAATCAATAAAACAATGATTCTATTCAAACTTTGGTAAATAAAGTAACAAATGACTCGTACAAAAAATGGTAAAAAGATTCATTTTTAATAATTTTTAAATAAAGTAAAAAATAATTTAAAATAAACTTTATCAAAATTTTGATCATAATTAATAACATTTTTGAAACATTTAAAAGAACCTTGACATGAAAAAAAAGAGTTAGATGTAAAACTCGAAAATAACATTTTTAAAAGAAAGTCCCTTGACTCGAGTCAATATCAACACATACATACTTTAAATCCTATATGATAAAAATATATTAATTTTATAATTTCTTAATAAACTTTTTCATTTTTATTCCCTTATTATTATCCATTTTATTTCATTTATTACCATTCTTTACATAGTTATTAAATCAGTTAAGTTTAAATCATATGTTTTGAAGATGTTCAGTTCATAATCCCAAAACAACATTGGAAGGCTGACCATAGCCAAAGGTATAATGACCCAAAATTTTCATGTAGATATATAACATATTAATAGATAAATATTCATTTCATAACATAAAAATCCATTACACAATCATATAGGTCTTGTATATTTGGAAACTTGGATACATAAACAACTCATTCATAAGTGAACACTCTCATCTCCCACTAGCCCTAATGGCCCGAAGGCCTTAATTTTTATTGATTTTGATAACCCCCCTTTCAAGGGATGAGAGGGAACTCTTACAAGGCCCGTAGGCCCAGATATTACAAGGCCCATAGGCTTAGAAGATTACATGACCCGAAGGTCTTAGGGAATTCAACCAGATTATCTACAAGGAACTGCCCCTCCCCAGCATCTGCATCATGATAGTAGCTCTCCACCTTTGCACGACCTTCTGGCTAGGCTTCCCGTGCAATCACAGGCTGGTACCGATGGCATATCCATACCCTCTCATTCTGACAATCCATTTGGTTCTGCTCTGGTGAGTGCACCTACTCTGAATCTTCATCTGAGGCTGCTCTTTTTTGTAGTGTGTCTGGGGAAACTGCATGTGGCCCGAAGGCCTTGAGGTGGCCCAAGGGCCTTAAAGGTGGCCTGAAAGACCTACTGACCCGAAGGCCTGGGTGGCCCTAAAGCCTTAAGGACTCCAAGCCCAAACCGGTGGCCCAAGGTGAATAGTTCTAACTATTACAGCACCGAACAGTACCTGCTACAGTAACTGCTACAGTAACTACTGCAGTACCTGCTACAGTACCCACACAGTGTACAGTCTGCTACAGTACATGTACAGTGTACAATTCTGCTACAGTTCCCGCACAGTGTACAATACTGCTACAGTGCTGCTACATTGCCTGCTACAGTATTGCTATAGTACCCCCGGAAATATGCCTCTACCTGGTTTTGAACCTGGGTCACTTTTTTTTAATAACCATGAGAAAGGAAACATATTAAAGGGTGAGATTAGATGCTTGGTAAGGGTAAACAAGGGAGATATCAATGATCATATAAGAATAACATGAGAATATGGGTATGATAACATGAACATAACATTTGAATACCATAACCGACCTATAACATCCCAACCCAAGATCCACTAAACGGTGTCCCAACTAGGTGGGTCACATGGAATCAAGTGTAATTCCCCATATTCTAGAGGTGGATAACTAGTAGTAAGGGTCCAAGGTTGTATAGTGGGGAGACTATACCCTCATGATCAAAGTTTCATAGTGGTGAAATAAAAAGATAAATAGAAAAATCATAACAAATGACAACTATATAGGAGAAGGTAATCACTCAAATGACAATAATAAACAGGTAATCAATGGTAACATCCAATATCCTATAAAAAATGATGAAATTTCATGAATCTATTAAAAGGAAAGAAGAATACCTAGAATCAGGCATCTAGTATAATACATGTATCAAAGGAACAAAAAAAAACAATAATTATATCTCCAATAGCATCATGAGCCATAACTCAATCCTCTGCTTCCCTAATCCCATGATATCATCACTCAAGCATCATCAAATGGGTGATTTACCCTATCCTTACCTGCATCTAAATAATCTATATAACAAATATTCCATTTATTACACATTAACACATGAATTATTACATAAAATTACACTTAAATAAACCCAAAAGATCGAGAAGTCTAATATCTTTGAGAATTAGGTACATTACATTAAAACATAAAACATTAAATACAACATCTTTATTCAAAAATTATTTAACATGATTGCACTTAAAACTGCATGGGATAACCTGAAAAAATACATAAGAAAGGGGTGAGCTATAAATCCTAGTTAGGGAATAAACATGGCATAAGGTAAAACATGTTATACAATAGGAAAATCAAGGGGAATAAAAAGAGTAGAAATCATAAACATGAATGGTAAGACATGATATAGCATAATAACATAAATGTAACATGGGAAATGTTACAACAACTTAAAACACTGCATCATGGGTCAAGGATAACTGCCAAAACATCATAATGGAAAAATTATCATAAAGGAATAAGTTTTACTGCCTATACCAATATGAAGTATCATGATACTAAACATTACCAAATGTATTATAGTGCTATATAATTTTGGACACACCCATCACTTTCATTTCAATCTCATTCTTAAGTGTTCCACAGAGATCATACAACATGAATTCATTCATCATCATAACTTATTCCATGATAAGGGAGTACGAAATACATAAATGTAAGTACTAATTAAAATAAGAATAAGTGTATAAAGGTTAAAACCATTGATAGAAAATCGGTATGGTATTCACTACACAATTTCTTTGGAATGGAAAATCAAGGTGAAATTTCAACATCCTAACAACTTATCTTAAAAATTTATAAAAAGGGTTGATGAGAATGAAAAGGGTCTATAATCATTTGGACATCAATTGGGTAGTAATAGGGTCATGGAAAGACATATACCATCATTAGGAATTGGAAATATAAGGTATATGATAATAAATAATTTTGATTAAAGAAGAGGAAGGAAGAGATATTATGAAATTACAGCATGGTAACGGGTGTACTTGGGAGATCTTAATGAGAGATAAAGGGGTATCTCATCATTTTGAAATCATAAGGGAATTATGGGGGATGTGAGAAAACATACCTTACCATTAGGAATTAAAAATAAAAGGTCATAAATGGGATATTGGGTGGGTTTATATAGGAAATTAGAGGGGAATTCAATCATATTTCACAAACATAGGTTTTGGACTCTATATAATAAAATATTCAAAACCACAATCCTTCCCATAATTTTTGCCCATGGTTTCTTCAAAATGGGAGTGTTTTAAAATATTTTATAAGGAAAATGGTTTAACTTATTATAATATTACCCTTGCTTATGTGGAGGTGAGTCACACTTTTAAATAAACAAATTTAAAATCATAAAATATATTATATGTTTTGGAGGATTCATAAAGGCTTTGTAAAATTATTAAAATAATATTCAAATCACATTATTTTAATGGGAAAACATATATTTTTCTGATAAAACCCATTATAGTATTTAATAAATCATTTTGGGTCATTATGATGTCATAAAATACACCGTATATTTATACAGTATTTAATTTTTACCCGAAAATTCGACTGTCTCAGAAAATTATGAAAAATTAACAGTTGGATAATTTAAAAATTATAATTCCAAAAATAATATTCATTTTATTTAAATAATTTTCTAATTATATGCATTTTCATTTTAAAAAAATAACTGACATTTATTGAAAATGACGGGTTTTTGAAAATAATAGTTTTTAAACCCTAATAAAACATTACACTTGAATTCATAAAACTTATATTATCATTTATATTTAATAAACATAATTTCATAATAATATTTAATTAAAATATTATTTATTTCAAAAATACCTTAATCCATCAAAATAAATTCCTTAATTGAATTGAATATTACCCAAAAATACTTTTCATGTTTTATAGTATCAAAATAAAAATATATTAATTATTATTTAAAAAATAATGTATATTATAAATTTTTTAGGGCTGATACATATTCATTTAACACACCAACATACTACCTAAGAGTAAGGTGTGCGACAATGAGACTTTCATGGGGTCGTTTGACAAACATAGTTTGGGCTATGATCTCAATGAGCTTGAACTTCTCCTAAAAATGGTTTCTCTCATGATTAAGTTATTGGATATAAGCTTGGTCTTGGTTGAGGGAAAAGACCAAAGATGTTATCTCCCTTAGAAGCTATGACAAATGGGATTCATAGGGTACAATCCTACTGGATTGGGCCTCCACTTCCTTTGTCTAAGTCAATTGGAATTGTTAAAGCCCTATATTTATACTAATCATGTGATCATTGTTAACAACTATATTATAAATGGTAAGGATTATTAATGGTCTTTTGAATCTAATTTTATGTAACAAAATAAGTGCATGTGTTTCCTATAACCATATTATATAATAAAACATTAAATCATTAGGGAATTTTATTTATAACAGTTCAGGTAATTACAATCCCCCCTTGAAAAATTTCACCCTTGAAATTTTCATTTCAGCCCCTTAAAAAAGATGAGGGAAATTTTGTTTCATCACTTCCTCTGGTTCCCACATTGCTTCTTCAAAATTTTGGTTTCTCCAAAACACTTTGACATGTTGAATTTTCTTATTTTATAGAATGTTTTCTCTACGATATAACATCTTTACCGATTTCTCCTTATAGGTTAGGTCGTTATCTAATGGTACCACCTCTAGATTGAGTACATGTGATGGGATAGGTATTCACTTCCTCAAGAGTGATTAATGAAATACATCATGAAATTGAGATAGTTTAGTTGAGAGTGAAAGTTTATAGGCCACCGCTCTGATGTGATAAGGATCTCAAAAGGGCTGATGTATCTTGGCCTAAGATTTCCCTTATTCCCAAATCTCATCAATTTCTTCCATGGAGATATGAAGATTAATACCATGTATCCAACATCAAAATTCAAGTATCATTGATGATTGTCAGCATAGCTCTTCTGTCGACTCTGAGAAGCTTTGATGTGTTGCTGAATGGTCTTAACCGTTTCCACCATTTTATTGACCATTTCTAGACCTAGCAGTTTTTATTCCCCAAATTCATCATAGAACATAGGTTTCCTACACATATTCCCATAAAGGGATTCACAAGGGTATATTTGGATGATTGAGTGGGAAATTTTGTTATAAGATAACACAACCAAAGGAATATGTTGATCCCATCCTCCTTTGAAGTCAATTGAGAATGCTCTCAACATGTCCTCAAGTGTCTGGATAGTTTTATCTAATTGGACATTAGTTTGAGGGTGATAAGTTGTGATGAAGTTCAACTACGTGTTTAGATAATTCTGAATACTTTTCTAGAAATTGGACGTGAATCTTGGATCCCGATCAGATACAATCAATAGTGGTACTCCATGGTGTCCAACAACTTCTACGATGTATATCTGTACAAATAGATCCCATGAGAATTCATCTTTTATAATAATGAAATGTGCAGTCTTTGTAAGATGATCCATGACAACCCATATAGAATTATTCCCTCTTTATGTCTTTGGAAGACCAGTGAAAAAGTCCATGGTGATGTTTTCCCATTTCCATATAGTTATGGGTAATGGTTGTGTCATCCCCTTGGATTTTTTTCCTTTCCACTTTAACTTGCTAAGATACAAGACATCTTGATGTATATTCCATGATATCCTTATTCATATTTTCCCACAAATAGTTTTCTCAGAGATCTAGATACATCTTTTTTCTTCCTAGGTGGATATAGAAGGTTGAGCTATGTGCATTATCCAACAGTTATTTCGTAAGCTTAGGATTTGATGGTACACATAGTTTTGACCCAAATCCTACAACACCATAATCATTAACATTGAAATCCAAGGATTTGCCTTTCCTTATAACTTCCACTTTCTTCTGAATTCCCACATCAACTCTTTGATCATCCTTTAACCTCTCTTGAAGAGATGGTTGATAAATCATTTGTGAAAGGATTTATGATGTTACTTCCTTTATGATTCCCATATTCATCCTTTATAAATCTAAGAAGATTAGATCCCCCTCAATTCTCATCAATGATAGAATTCTTATATCCTTTCTACTTAGAGCATTTCCACTTTATTCTTTTTCCTAGGAAGGTATTCGATTGAGAAGTCATAGTCTTTGATCAGATCTAACCATCTTCGTTGATGCATATTCATCTCTTTTTGTGTGAATATATACTTTAGGTTTTTGTGATCCATATATATTTCACACTTCTCCCTAAAGAGATAATGCAACCAAATTTTCAATGATAAGATCACTATACCGAACTCCAGATCATTCTTTGGGTAGTTTTTCTCATGAATCTCCAACCACCTTGAAGCATAGGATATCACTTTGTCATTATTCATTAACAAAACACCCAATCCATTTTTCAAAGATTCACTTAATACCAAAAAAATTTATCCACTTGAGGTTAGTATAAGCACAGGGGAAGTGATAAGCCTCCTTTTCAACTCCTTGAAGATATTTTCAGATTCATTATTTTAAGAAAACTTTACTTCCTTTTGAGTTATCTTGGTAAGAGGGTTTGAAAATCATGAGATATTTCTTAAAAAGTTTCAATAATACCTAGATAACTCAAGGAAACTATGAATATATATCACTGATCTTGGCCTAGGCCATCCTTCAGTTACTTCAGTATTTTAAGGGTCCACATATATCCCATTGATTGTGATGACATGTCACAAGAAAGAGACTTCTTTCAAAAATAACTCACATTTTCTATACTTGGAAAATATATTCTTATTTTTCAAGGTCTTTTTCAAAATAATTAAATGTTCCTCGTGCTCCTCCTTACATTTGGATTATATTAGAATATCATCTATAAATACTGCCACAATTTTTTTGAGACAATCACTAAATACTCTATTCATCAAGTCCTTGAAGATTACTGGAGCATTAGTGAGTTATAAAGGAATCACTATGAACTCATAGTTCCCATACCTTGTACCAAAAAAATTATTATTGATATCCTCTTTCTTCACCCTAACATTGTAATATATCAACCACAGATACACCTTGGAGAAGTATTGTTCTCTACATAACTAATCGAACAAGTAATCAATACAAGGAAGATGATACTTGTTCTTTATCATGATCTTCTTGAGCTCACGATAATCGATGTAAAGGCACATTGACCCATCATTCTTCTTGATGAATAGGACTGGTGCACCCCATGGTGAAGCACTTGAGTATATGAACACATTATCTAGATTATTCTATAGTTTTTTCTTTAACTCATCATGTTCTACAACAACCATTCTATATAGAGTATTGGATAATGGTAATGACCTAAGCATATGTTCTATTGAAAATTCAACCTCTCAGCTAGGAGGAATACCAAGAAATTCCTCGAGAAACACATCAAAATATTCCCTCACAATGGGAATGTATTCAAGGATGATCCTTTACTTATACACAATATTTTGAGTTAGGCATTCTTACTCATATGGAAATAATATCCATTCTTAAGATGATAATGATAAATAATATTCATCATTATCCTTTAATTTTTATAGAATCTGAGGATGATTCTCAATATGGAGGGTTATTTCCTCCTTAAATAAATTTATGTTGGCTCTGTAGAGACCTGAAGCTTTACGTACATGGACAATAAATTACTTTTTCGGAATACTTAATACATAACAAAAACCAAAACTCAAGGACCGTAATATTTTAGTGACTTTGGAAACTCAGAACATAATCTTCTAATCTTGGTGAAAGATCCTCAACATCTTCCATAAAGATCTTCCCGTTTTGTTTTCTTAACTAAAAAATTTCTTTAAATCCTGGGGAAAAGAAAACATATAAAGGGTGAGCTCAAATGCTCAGAAAGGGTAAACATAGATAACATAAAATAATCCATAAACATTTGAATGCAAAAACATGAACATAAAATCTAAACATCAAAATCTTGAGCAAAGAAATAAATCATGGAAGTACATAAAGCATAGATCATAAAGGAACATTAATCATGATAAACTAGCATGAGAATAAAAAATGTAATTTTGGAAACCATTCAGCACTTGTTATGATTTCCATAGTATCAAAGGCATTGCTTCCAAAACCATCTTAGTGGACAAAGTCCCTTTCTGAATCGAGTTCACTCCTCGTTTCAGTCCTGTAACACTGAACTAGATTAAATTACCATTCTAGCCATGTCTATCTCATGAGATATAAATATTTACCCAATGAATTGGAGGGAGATATAAGTCCCACCCATCTCATAATGAAATCGTTCTTACTTTTTCCACAAAATAAACATACATCATTTAGAATAACCCAACGAATAAAATGGGTTTCATAAACATCATCCCATCATCACATAATCCATATAAAAGAAATGGATATCATTTCATAATAAGAAAAGTGAATCCATGTAAATCATATAGACATTATACTTGAAACATACACATATGAAATAATGTCATCTTAGATGGAAAATGGTTTTGATAAAACACTTGAAATGAATTCTTGAGGAAAATTTCCTTTCTTCTTCAAAATCAATTTATTTTCATAAAACATCATGCAATTTTAAAAGAAAATATTTTGTTGAAAATATTCATGAATTATTTTGGAGGAAGCTTCATAAAAATAAGGCTTTATAAAACCGTAAAAATCCATTCGTGCCGTATAAGTTAAAAAAACATTCTTCTCGTACTTTTGCCAGAAAAGTCAAAAAAGTACCTCGTAACGTAAACAAAAGAAAGATTCCTTACATAACATGTAGTAAAATTAAAAATGGGTAAAAAGGAATTTAAAGACACATAAAAACACCTTTATAAAACATGTACATGGATGATAACAATAACCCCAGTAAATACTTACGTATAAGCAATCTCAGATAAAAATGAGATTTGCAAAATTATCCCTTACCTTAGGTCCAATATGCTTCGTATGGATCCGAACCTCCTGTATAATGACTTAAATAATGCCATTGAATTATTAAATAATCATATTCATTGTCATGATATCATATATGTTTCACTTATGACTTTATATTACCTGTTTTTTTGTAAATTCCATGTTAAAGCAGCGTTTTGGGTAAAATCATTTCATTTATCATATGTGTTTCGAGTTGTCGTTCTTGATATTATTACTTATATCCTGATTTACATAATTCCATAATTTAAAACATGATTTATATATAATATATATTCATCATATACATATATAATATAGATCGATAAAAGGAATGAAATACACCGTTCATGAAGACGGTAGGCCGTACGTACGCATGAACACTGTTTTCGTTTCCTTATTGAATTGAATGGAATTAAGTAGATGAAATAAATATATATATACATAAATACAGTATAATTATTATGTCATATATTTCATGATTACTTATTATATATACTTTATAATCATTAATGAATGGTTAACATGGAGAATGAATCTCATTGCGTCGTAGAGACGGTAGTCCGTACGTACGCACGAGTGATGATATCGTTCCCATAATTATTGAATTGAATTGGAGTGGATGATACAATATATCAGAATCAGTATGATGTTATAATAACTATGTATAGTTATTTTTTACACCATTATACCCATCCAAGTAAGGTGGTGTTGGAAAAACAGATTACACCACGGTGTGGAGACGGTATTCCGTACGTACGCACACGCGGTGATATCGTTTTCCGTAGGATGTATAGAAGGTGAAATGGTGTTGTTTCATATTTATAATAACATATCAGTATATTAGTGATACTGATTTTATTACTTTATAATGAAACAAATAAAGAAGAAGAAGTTGAAGAAGAAATAAGCTTGAAATAATCGGTAGAAGAGATTACCTCTTCTTCGACGCACCTCCTTTAAACTTCTTCTTAGGGCACTAGGGTTGGTCTTTTGAGAAGACCAGTACCTCTATAAGGTTTCTAGGGAAGTGGGTAACTGAAATTTTTAGATTTTTTCCGAGATTGAAGGCTAAAAATGGTGTGAGGGAGAGAGGGAGGAGGTGCCCTTTTATAAGGGAGGAGAGGGGCACCTTTGGAAATATAAGAAATTATTAATTTATATTAAATCCCAACCCCACTTAAAAACTTCCAAAATGACTCAAATCAGAATATTAGAGAAGATAGGGTTGTAATATCTTCAACCAATAAAATTTAGACATGTTAGTAATTTATTTTAAACATTATCAACTTGGTTTATCCTTATTTAATCAATTTAATTTTATTTGTGGTAATAACATTATAAATTTTAAATTATTATAAATGATTACTTATTTGTTTTTAATTGTCCATAATTGGATAATTTATAATATTGTAGACCATATAAATTTAAATTTATAATTTTTAAATATTTTTGTGATTTTTAAACAATTTTATAATATGTCATTTTTATAAAATAACAATAGTGTCAATTTTGACACTATTCATTTATTTGAATTTAAATAAAAAATATAAAGAAGATATGTTCTAAATAAAAGATTTAATAGATTTATAACATGTCATATTTATCTATAAAATTAGTGCATCACATTAAATAGTTCATATAATATTTATTTTAATATTTTTAAAACCATTTATTTGATATTTCTCTTAATAAAATAATTTCAACATCACTATTATATCACCTTTAATGATAATTATTTAATCCCTAAAAATTATAAATAAATTTATATGATGTATATAATTTTATTATATTTCTGGAGACTATTAATTTTTGAAGTTTCAGGTATTTTATCACTAAATTAAAATTATTATACTTATAAGATTTAAGAAAGTGACATGTTGTCACTTTCTTTGGTTTTAATAATAATTATATTATTTCATGGTCAAAATTCTATGAAATGAATCTAGTCTGACCCTTAGGTGATATAGGTAGACTTTTATTCATCCAATAGGATTTTTACAAGTGTTAGGGTAATTTTATAATCTTATTTTTACCCTTAATTACCCGATTTACCTTTAACTGTAGTAAATAAAAAATTACCGTAGTTACTATTCAAAATATCAAAAAAATAAAAGTAACCTATTAACATAATTTTGACCCACTGAATCCAAATATGGAATCCATTTTTTTCAAATTCAATACACAGAAGTTGCAGAAATTAAATTAAAATTAATCCCGTTGTCGAATGAAAACGGGTTTTTGTTTAAAACATTGCAAAAGATTAAATTGATTTAACCTACGAATTCAATGTAAAATCATTGCTAATGACATAAATTATATTAAATGGTAAAATTATATTCTATTTATACTTTAAAACCATTCAATATTATAATTTAACCATATAAATTATTATGATGAAAAAAGTTTTTTTTTAATTAAAATATAGCGTGTTTTTACTATTCATTAAAATATGGAAGTTATCAGAATAATATGAAAAATTTATCCAAAGTAATTTTGTATATCCTGATACCAAAAAATAATTTTATTTTGTAAAATTGAACTTATAAACATGTCAAAAACTAGATTTAAAGTGGGTGCGCCATCAAAATGCGGCAAAACTGTATTTTTTGAAAAATACTTATTTTACCTGAAAAATTTATTTTGTTCTTATACCACGTTCTAGAAAATGTGTAAGATGAATAATAATGTTATAAAATTCAAAATTTAGTTAATACTATTCATAACGGCTAGTTCATAATAATATTATAATAATATATCGTTGTTTAGTAAAACCCGGTATTGCGTACAACTCACGCTATCGAGGAAGGTCACGATTGCGTGTAACGCAATCCAAGTCAGGGTTGTGTGTAGTGCACGAATCCTTTGTTGTTGTGTATAACAAAATACATTGAATATATATATATACTCAATGTTTCATAGAATAACTACTGTCAAACAAACATGAAATTGTGTGTAACACGATCCAAGATAAGTGTTGCGTATACTGAAAGCTAATACGGTGTTGCGTATAACACAAGATAATCTTGGTGTAGCGTACAACAGAAGATATGAAATAAATTAAAACGAATATATCTTATAAAATCTTTGGTTGTTACATTCTACCCCCCTTAAAATGAATTTCTCCCTCGGAATTCGTCGGGGTTATAAATCGTTTACTATTCATAGAAACCCACATCATAAAAAGGAATACTAAAACTTAATTTTAAAAACTAAAGTATGAAACATAAGAATTACCCAAATTAACTAATCATTTGGGTTTACACATAGGATAACATAGGTGAAAATATGGATATGGAGGAGAAATCTAACCATCATGTTCTGATGGAGAGTGGTAGAGGACATGGCTATGATAAAGCCAACAGTCACAAGGCCATAAATTTGTGATGATCTAAGGTACCATCTGATTCATCAGATATGAGAGTACTAGGACAACATTTTTGGCTTTCAAGATAATTTCCCTAATTTTGAAGAATTTGAATTATAAGAATACTTACTTTACTTCGGTACAATCTCACCGTTGTTTGTGCCTTAAACAATTTCTACTTCATCTCTTAAAGAAATGAAGTTGAATTTGTTATTCATGAAGTGTTAGCAGATCATGTGATTGAATGATGGGTCATTCCATCTGTTTCAAACAAAAGATTAGAAAAAGTTATCAAATATACATAAGTTCATCTATGGTGTGGTTAATCATATACGATTCCAAAAATGAACTTATATTTCATATATCATACAGATTAATAAAATAAAACTAATTTCTACTAACCAGGGACTTCCTGTAGGCTAGTGGTAGGTGATAAAGGCCAGTCGCACTTCGGTTGTGGGTTTAATTCTCACAGCCTTGTCCGACGCGATGGACTGTTTCCCATCTTGCAGGTTGTCCTTTTTCTAAAACTACATTACTATATCATCCCATCAATAATATCGAAAAAAGTTTTATCCATAAATAAAACTAACTTATGTCCAACATAATACATTCCCATATTTAGGCTTATCTAAAATACTTCGGTCCAAACTCATAGTATAAAGAAAACAATTACTAGAAAGGTTATCTACCAAGAACGTGGATACAAGAATTTATCCCACATATATCATAAGATATATCTTATTGGTTTTATTACAAACACATGAATACCTTAGTCATATATTCTCTTGAAACATAAATTATCAGAGAACCTTAGTGAAAACATGAATACTGTCAAAAGGTAACTCTTTCCACATACCAAAATCCCAAAAATTCTATATACTCAAACCATGATATCACTTAGTCCTTATATCAATCATGAGCTCATGAATACTATCAAACATATTATTTTGTCTTTATCCATTCATTATGATCATATCATCTTCTTTCCAGAAATATCTAAATAACCTTTCATGGTTACCAGTACCATTAAAAATATACTTTCAAATACTTTAGAAAAAACAATAGTGTAACAATCCTTAGATGTGTCTTTATTCCATAGTATCATTACCTATACAACATAACTCTTGATAAGCATAATTCATTCCACTGCCTTCTTAAACCACTGACTGAGCTTCATCATTTCATTAATCTCATATATCATTTGTAGTCTCTTCATCATCATCAATATAAATACTACCCATACAACCATGCTGATTCTCTTCATGATATTTTCCCTTAGGGAATTGGTTTGCATAATGCCCATACATTCCACATTTTAAACATTTAACCATTGTTTATGTATTAGCAATAAAATTATCCTTGTCCATGGTGTTAACTGAACCTTTTCCTTTACAATTACTAGATTTGTGTCCTTCTTTTCTACACCCAAAGCATATTCCAGTTCCTTTGAAACATTCTCCCTGATGCCTCTTCCCACATGATTTACATGAGGAGAATTGAACTTTCTTTCCTCTATGATCATCATGAAACTCCATCTTTCTCTTATTATCTGTGTTCGGAAACATACCAAAGTTGAGATTATTGATCATATTATGTGATTTCTGATTAGGCATAATAACGATGTTTGGACTTACAAATACCGTTTCATTTGGTTTCTCATGAAGAATATCATTCCATTGTTTGTTATATCCTCCATTATCGTGAATCTTTCTATTTCCATCCATTTTCTAAAACCCAAAAAGAATAGTGTGAGAGGAAAAAATCATGCTAGGGAAAACAACATAGTAAAGGGGGAGTACCCTCAATATCTAACATCTTAGGTTAAATTATAATATCTTTACCGTAGTTCTAGGACTATATCCTATATGTATACTTATCCTTAGGGACATCCCTAGACATACCTTAGAAATATCTCTAGGGATCTCACTAACGTTTTCACATCCTAGTTTCCAAAGGTTGACTAAACCTTTCCTCTGATACCAATTGTAGAGACCCAAAACTTGACGTACATGGAAAATACATTACTTTTGCAGAATACATAATACATAACAAAAACCAAAACTCAAGGACCATAACAGTTTAGTGTCTTTGGAAACTCGGAACACAATCTTCTAATCTTGGTGAAAGATCCTCAACATCTCCCATAAAGATATTCCCCTTTTGTTTTATTAACTAAAAACTTTATTTAAATCTTGGGGAAAAGAAAACATATAAAGGGTGATCTCAAATGCTCAGTAAGGGTAAGCATATAGAACATAAAGTAATCCATAAACATTTGAATACAAAAACATGAACATAAAATCTAAACATCAAAATCTTGAGCAAAGACATAAATCATGGAAGTACATAAAGCATAGATCATAAAGGAACATTAATCATGATAAACTAGCATGAAAATAAATCATGTAATTGTGGAAACCATTCAGAACTTTTTATGATTTCCATAGTAGCCAACGCATTGCTGCCAAGACCATCTTAGTGGACAAAGTCCCTTTCTGAATCGAGTTCAATCCTCATTTCAGTCCTGTAACACTGAACCAGATTAACTTACCATTCCAGCCATGTCTATCTCATGAGATATAAATCTTTACCTAATGCATTGGAGGGAGATATAGGTCCCACCCATCTCATAATGAAATGATTCTTACTTTTGCCACAAAATAAACATACATCATTCATAATAACCCAACGATTAAAATGGGTTTCATAAACATCATCCCATCATCACATAATCCATATAAAAGAAATGGATATCATTTCATAATAAGAAAAGTGATTCCATGTAAATCATAGAGACTTTATACTTGAAACATACACATATGAAATAATGTCATCTTAGATGAAAATGGTTTTGATAAAACACTTGAAATGAATTCTTGAGGAAAATATCCTTTCTTCTTAAAAATCAATTTCTTTTCAAAAAACATCATGAAATTTTAAAAGAAAAATATTTTGTTGAAAATAGTCATGAAATATTTTTGAGGAAGCTTCATGAAAATAAGGCTTTATAAAACCGTAAAAATCCGTTCGTGCTGTATAAGTTAAAAAAACATTCTTCTCGTACTTTTGCCTGAAAAGTTAAAAAAGTACCTCATAACGTAAACAAAAGAAAGATTCCTTACATACCATGTAGTAAAAGTAAAAATTGGTAAAAAGTAATTTAAACATACATAAAAACACTTTTAGAAAACATGGACATGGATGATAACAATAACCCCAGTAAATACTTACATATAAGCAATCTCGGATAAAAATTAGATTTGTAAAATTATCCCTTACCTTAGGTCCGATATGCTTCGTATGGATCCGAACCTCCTGTATAATGATTTAAATAATGTCATTGAATTATTAAATAATCATATTCATTGTTATGATATCATATATGTTTCACTTATGACTTTATATTACCCGTTCTTTTGTAAATTCCATGTTAAAGCAGCGTTTTGGGTAAAATCATTTCATTTATCGTATGTGTTTCGACTTGTCGTTTTTGATATTATTACTTATATCCTGATTTATATAATTCCAGAATGTAAAACATGATTTATATATAATATATATTCATCATATACATATATATTATAGATCGATAAAAGGAATGAAATACACCGTTCATGGAGACGGTAGGCCGTACGTACGCATGAACGCTGTTTTCGTTTCCTTATTGAATTGAATGGAATTAAGTAGATGACATGCATTATATATACATAAATCCAGTATCATTATTATTTCATATATTTCCTGATTACTTATTATATATACTTTATAATCATTAATTAATGGTTAACATGGAGAATGAATCTCATCGCGTCGTGGAGACGGTAGTCCGTACGTACGCACGAGCGATGATATCGTTCCCATAATTATTGAATTGAATTTGAGTGGATGATACAATATATCAGAATCAGTATGATGTTATAATAACTATGTATAGTTATTCTTTACACCATTATAACCATCCAAGTAAGGTGGTGTTGGAAAAATAGATTACACCACGGCGTGGAGACAGTATTCCGTACATACGCACACGCAGTGATTTCATTTTCCGTAGGATGGATAGAAGGTGAAATGGGGTTGTTTCATATTAATAATAACATATAAGTATATTTTTGATACTGATGTTATTACTTTATAATGAAACAACTAAAGAAGAAGAAGTTGAAGAAGAAATAAGCTTGAAATAATCGATAGAAGAGATTACCTCTTCTTCGACGCACCTCCTTTAAACTTCTTCTTAGGGCACTAGGGTTGGTCTTTTGAGAAGACCAGTACCTCTATAATGTTTCTAGTAAAGTGGGGAAGTGAAATGGGCAGAGGTTGGCCGAGCTTGAAGGCTCAAAATGGTGTGAGGAAGAGAGGGAGGAGGTGCCCTTTTATAAGGGAGGAGAGGGGCACCTTTGGAAATATAAGAAATTATTAATTTATATTAAATACCAACCCCACTTAAAAACTTCCAAAATGACTCAAATCCGAATATTAGATGAGATAGGGTTGTAATATTTTCAACCAATAAAATTTAGACATGTTAGTAATTTATTTTAAACATTATCAACTTGGTTTACCCTTATTTAATCAATTTAATTTTATTTGTGGTAATAACATTATAAATTTTAAATTATTATAAATGATTACTTATTTGTTTTTAATTGTCCATAATTGGATAATTTATAACATTTTAGACTATATAAATTTAAATTTATAATTTTCAAATTTTTTTGTGATTTTTAAACAATTTTATAATATGTTATTTTTATAAAATAACAATAGTGTCAATTTTGACACTATTCATTTATTTGAATTTAAATAAAAAATATATAGAAGATATGTTATAAATAAAAGATTTAATAGATTCATAACATGTCATATTTGTCTAGAAAATTAGATGAGCACATTAAATAGTTCATATAATATTTATTTTAATATTTTTAAAACCATTTATTTGATATTTCTCTTAATAAAATAATTACAACATCACTATTATGTAACCTTTAATGATAATTATTTAATCCCTAAAAATTATAAATAAATTTATAAGATGTAGATAATTTTATTATATTTCTGAAGAATATTCATTTTCTAAGTTTCATGTAGTTTATCACTAAATTAAAATTATTATACTTATAAGATTTAAGAAAGTGACATGTTGTCACTTTCTTTGGTTTTAATAATAATTATATTATTTCATGGTCAAAATTCAATGAAATGAATCTAGTCCAACCATTAGGTGTTATGGGTCGACTTTTATTCATCCAATAGAATTTTTACAAGTGTTAGGGTAATTTTATAATCTTATTTTTACCCTTAATTACCCGATTTACCTTTAACTATAGTAAATAAAAAATTACCGTAGTTACTATTCACAATATCAAAAAAATAAAAGTAACCTATTAACATAATTTGGACCCACTGAATCCAAATATGGAATCCATTTTTTTCAAATTCAATACATAGAAGTTTCATAAATTAAATTAAAATTAACCCCGTTGTCGAATGAAAACGGGTTTTTGTTTAAAACATTGCAAAAGATTGAATTGATTTAACCTACGAATTCAATGTAAAATCAATGATAATGACATAAATTATATTAAATGGTAAAAATATATTCTATTTATACTTTAAAACCATTAAATATTATAATTTAACCATATAAATTATTATGATGAAAAAAGTTGTTTTTAATTAAAATATAGTGTGTTTTTACTATTCATTAAAATATGAAAGTTATCAGAATAATATGAAAAATTTATCCAAAGTAAATTTTTATATACCGATTCCAAATAATAATTGTATTTTGTAAAATTGAACTTATAAACATGTAAAAAACTAGATTTAAAGTGGGTGCACCATCAAAAGGCGGCAAAACTACATTTTTTGAAAAATTCTTATTTTACCCGAAAAATTTATTTTGTTCTTATAACATGTTCTAGAAAATGTGTAAGATAAATAATAATGTTATAAAATTAAAAATTTAGTTAATAATATTCATAACGGCTAGTTCATAATAATATTATAATAATATATCGTTGTTTAGTAAAACCCGGTATTGCGTACAACACACGCTATCGAGGAAGGTCGCGATTGCGTGTAATGCAAGCCAAGTCAGGGTTGCGTGTAGTGAATGACTCCTTTGTTGTTGCGTATAACAAAATAAATTGAATATATATATATATATATACTCAATGTTTCATAGAATAAGTACTATCAAACAAACATGAAATTGTGTGTAACACGATCCAAGATTAGTGTTGCGTATACTACAAGCTAATACGGTGTTGCGTATAGTGCAAGATAATCTTGGTGTAGCGTACAAAAGAAGATATGAAAGAAATTAAAACGAATATATCTTATAAAATCTTGGGTTTTTACAGGATCTATATAATGAAAGCTAATCTATTCCCATAATTTCATCAAATTACACCAAAGGGAGTATGACAGGGTTCTTTGGGAAATTTAGCCCACAAATTTTGACAGGGGAGGATTTATATACATGGGATGTATTAATTGACCCATTTTCCATTTTCAATGACAAATCTACTTCCAAGATTTGTTGTGGTGTTTGGATAGTTCTTCTAAGCATTCATGATATGAAGGAATTCATAGAATCAAAATAAAAAAGTACACTTTCTATTCTTGAATGAATAACTAGAGTACCTATCAACACTTCATTTTTGGGATCCACCTCAGTAGTTGTGATGGAAAAAGCTCACCCTTTCTACCTTTGAGTTTGTTGGTTGTCTCCAAAACTCTTGTCTTACTACATTGGTTTTCAAAGTACCCTAGTTCCCTATAGTTGTAGCAATAAACAATGTGTTGAGGGTTTACTAGAGCATTCCTTTCCTCTGTCATAGTAGTGGATTTCTCTTATCGGGAATCATTGGCTAGGTTCCCTTACTTACCACACCTAAAGCATTTAATCATCCACTTTATTCAATTTTTTGGGTGCTTCTTTCCACACCTTTGAAAAGTGGGGTGTTGAAATTTCTTGGAACCATTATATTTCTCCATTAGACCACCAGAATTAAACCCCAATTTCCTCTTCTTATCCCCATGATACCCCTGAGATTCAAGATATATATTTATACTTTGAGGGAACATCATACAATTTCCTCATAGCTACAAAAGTCTTGTATTGACATATATTTGCATAAACAACTCTTTATCCCACCAAAGAAGTGGTCAACCTTTCATTAGGGGGTAACAACAAAGCCCGAGGTGTACCATGAAAGTCTTGTGAAGTTTTCTGTGCACTCCCTGATAAAATCCTAGTCTCTTTTACACGAGGGTAAAGAAATACTATTTCATTTTAATATAGAGAGTGTGATGAAAATATTTATCAATTTTTTTTCTGGAAATCCTTCAACCCCATTACTTCGATATCTTCCTCAGGATTCATATTTTTGATCAACGTCTACCACTTATCAGATTCACCTTCCCTATGATAAATTAAAAGTGGAACATTCTCTTTCTTAGAATATTAAAATATGAATAAGATATTTTCAATGGATTTGGTCCATAGTTCCAATATTAAGTGATTAGATGACCCATTGAAATTAGGAGGCCTTTGTCACATAAAGCTTTCAATTAATGATTGTTCTCTCTTGGGGGGATTTGGAGGCTCCTCCCAATCCATGTTTATATTTATAACCCAAGTTATTTGAGAGATTATCATCATGAAGTGTGTGATTCATACTCCCATCAGGCTGGGAATCTCATTGGGGTAGTCATCACATTGCTCTTAAAATTGATTGTTTACCCGATTCCTCCAATTTCCAGCCATTGGCTAGAAATAAAATAAAATCAGGGATGAGTATATTTAATCTTTAAACACATAAGGGGGGGATAAAAATACATTAAAAGGATAACATATAAATTACATATATTTCCTTAACTTATGAATTTATAGACTTCAGTGTATGTCATCCATGATATATTCCCTAACATATAATCTTATGGGAATATTTGTTTACTCCCCTAATAATTGATCATAATGAGATTATTAATTTACCAAAGCATATCCCATAGGTGGGTCAAACCAGGTGCGTAGTAAGACCCATTATTGTGTACCAGGTTACCCCAAGTCACGCTCGGGACACCTTGTCAGAGTTGTTACACCTAGGTTCATCTCTACGAGAACCATGCCCAATTATAGCATCTAGACAAGGAAGTATTTTCATGATAAACCAAATACTATGTAATTATGAAAATTTAAGGATTTTTTCTTATAATTAGTCTTAACCCTAAGGTATTTTCTAGAGTTTATAATCCTAATCCCAAAAATAAATAAACTTTTCCTCTGATATCAACTATAACAACTCTTCCCTTTGTTACACATTAACGCATGATTTATTACATAAAATTACACTTAACTCAACCTAAAAGATACATAAGTCTAGTGTCTTTGAGAAATAGGTATATTAAGTTAAAACTTAAAACATGTAATACACCATCTTTATTGAAAATTTCTTTAACATGCTCGCACTAAAAACTGTTTGGGATAACCTGAAGAAATACATAGGAAATGGGTGATCTCTAAAGTCCAGCAAGGTAATAAACGTAGAATAAAGTAATACATGCTATACAATAGGAATATTAATGGAAATAGAAATAGTATGAATCAAAAACATGAATTATAAGACATGACATAACATGATAACATAAAGAAAATATGGGAAATGTGGTAACAAATTAAAACACTACATCATAGGTCAAGAATAACTTCTAAGACATCATAATGGACAAAGTCCCATAAAGTAATCATGTTTAATCCCTATCCCAAAATGAGATATCATGATACTAAACATTATCTAATGAATTTTAGTGCTAAATAATTCCGGTCACACTCATCACTTTCATTTCAATATCATGCTTAAGTGTGCCACATACATCATACAACATGGATTCATTCATCATCATAAATTATTACATGATAAGGGAGTGTGGAATACATACATGAAAGTCATAATTCAAAGAATAATAATTTTATAAAGGTGAACATAATTGTTAGGAAATAGTTATGGTATTCACTATACAATTTCTTTGGAATGGAAAATCGTGGTGAAAATTTGGAAGCCCAGCAACATCGCTTAAAAATACATAAAATTGTTTATGAGAATGAAAAGGGTATCTCATAATTTTTACATAAAGTGGTAAGTAATAGTTTCATGTAAATACATATCCCATCATTAAGAATCGTAAGTATAATTCATATGATAATAAAGAAACTTGATTAAAGAAGAGGAAGGAAGACTATACCCTCATGATCAAAGTTTCATAGTGGTGAAATAAAAAGATAAATAGTGAAAGCATAATAAATGAAAACTATATAGGAGAGGGTAATCACTCAAATGGTAATAATAAATAGGAAATCAATGGTAACATCCAATATCCTATACAAAATGATGAAATTTCATGAATCTATCCAAAGGAAAGAAAAATACTTAGAATCAGACATCTAGTACAATACATGTATCAGAAGAACAAAAAGAAAAATATTATATTTCCAATAACATAATGAGACATAATTAAATCCTATGCTTCCCTGATCCCATGCTATCATCACTCAAGCATCATCAAATGGGTGATTTCCCCAATCCCTACCTGCATCTAAATAATCTATATAACAAATATTCCTTTTATTACACATTAACACATGATTTATTACATAAAATTACATTTAAATTAACCCGAAAGTTTGAGAAGTCTATTGTATTTTAGAATTAGGTTCATTACATTACAACTTAAAACATTAAATAAAACATCTTTATTGAAAACTTATTTAACATTTTTTCACATAAATTTTCATGGGATAACCTGAAGAAATACATAAGAAAGGGGTGAGCTATAAATCCCAGTTAGGGAATAAACATGGCATAAGGTAAAGCATGTTATACGATAGGAAAATAAAGGGGAATAAAAAGATTAGAAATCATAAACATGAATGGTAAGACATGATATATCATGATAACATAAAGGGAACATGGGAAATGTTACAACAACTTATGACATTGCATCAGAGGTCAATGATAACTGCCAAGACATCATAATGGAAAAATTATCATAAAGGAATCAGTTTTACTCCCTATCCCAACATGAAATATCATGATACTAAGCATTAACAAATGTATTAGAGTGCTATATAATTTACTACACACCCATCACTTTCATTTCAATCTCATTCTTAAGTGTTCCACATAGATCATACAACATGAGTTCATTCATCATCATAACTTATTCCATGATAAGGGAGTGTGGAATACATAAATGTAAGTACCAATTAAAATAATAATAAGTGTATAAAGGTGAAAACCATTGATAGGAAATGGGTATGGTATTCACTACACAATTTCTTTGGAATGGAATATCAAGGTGAAATTTGGATATCCTAACGACATATCTTAAAAATTCATAAAAAAGGGTGGATGAGAATAAAAAGGGTATATCATCATTTTCACATCAATTGGTTAGTAATAGGGCCATGGAAAGAAATATACTATCATTAGGAATTATAAATAGAAGGCATATTATAATAAAGAATTTTGATTAAATAAGAGGAAGGAAGAACTCTTATGGAATTACAGCATGGTAACATGTGTACTTGGGAGATCTTAATGAGAGATAAAGGGGTCTCTCATCTTTTTTAAATCATAAGGGAATTTTCGGGGATGTTTGAAAACATACCTTATCATTAGTAATTAAAAATAAAAGGTCATAAATGGGAGATTGGGTGGGTTTATATAGGAAATGAGCGGGGAATTCTTTAATATTTCACAAACATATGTTTTGGACTCTATATAATAAAATATTCAAAACCTAAATCCTTCCCATGATTTTTTCCCATGCTTTCTTAAAAAAAGGGAGTGTTTTCAAAAAATTTATTAGGAATATGGTCTACCTTATTATAATATTACCCTTTCTTATGTGGAGGTGAGTCACACTTTTAATAAATGAATTTAAAATAATAAAATATATTATATGTTTTGGAGGATTCATAAAGACTTTATAAAATTATTAAAATAATATAAAATCACATTATTTTAAGGGGAAAAAATATATTTTTCTGAGTACACACATTATAGAATTTACTAAATCATTTTTGGGACATTATGATGTCATAAAATACACCATATATTTATAGAGTATTTAATTTTTACCTGAAAATTCGACTGCCTCAGAAAATTATGAAAAATTAACCTTTGTATAATTTCATAATTATAATTCCAAAAATAATATTCATTTTATCTAAATAATTTTCTAAATATATTCATTTTCAATTTTAAAAATATAACTGACATTTATTGAAAATGACGGGTTTTTGAAAATAACAGTTTTTAAACCCTAATAAAACATTACACTTGAATTCATAAAAAGTATATGATAATTTATATTTAATAAACATAATTTCATAATAATATTTAATTAAAATATTATTTATTTCAAAAATACCTTAATCCATCAAAATAAATTCCTTAATTGAATTGAATATTACCCAAAAATACTATTCATGTTTTATAGTATCAGAATAAAAATATATTCATTATTATTTAAAAAATAATGTATATAATAAATTTTTTAGGGTTGATAAATATTCATTTAATACAGCAGAATACTACCTAAGAGTAAGGTGTATGATAGTGAGACTTTCATGGGGTCTTTCGACAAACATGGTTTGGGCTGTGATCTCGATGAGCTTGAACTTCTCCTACAAATGGTTTCTCTCATGCTTAAGTTGTTAGATATAAGCTTGGTCTTGGTCGAGGGAAAATCCCAATGATGTTATCTCCCTTGTAAGCTATGATAAATGAGATTCATAGGGTACAATCCTACTGGATGAGGCCACCACTTCCTTTGCCTATGTCAATTGGATTTGTTAAATCCTATATTTATACTAATAATGTGATCACTATTTAACAACTTTATTATCAATGGTAAAAATTATTAATGGTCTTTTGAATCCAATTGGATGTAACAAAATAAGTACATGTGTTTCATATAACCATATTATATAATAAAACATTAAATCATTAGGGAATTTTATTTATAATAGTTTAGGTAATTACAATCCCCCCTTAAAAAATTTCACCCTCGAAATTTACATTTCATCCCTTAAAAAGATGAGGGTAATTATGTTTCATCACTTCCTCTGGTTCCCACATTTCTTCTTTAAAATTTTTGTTTCTCCACAACACTTTGACATGGTGTATTTTCTTATTTCATAGAATGTTTTCTCTTCGATATAATATCTTCACCGATTTCTCCTTATAGGTTAAGTCATTATCTAATGGTACCACCTCAAGATTGAGTACATGTGATGGGCTAGGTATTAGATTCCTTAAGAGTGATTCATGGAATACATCATGAAATTGAGAAAGGTTAGTTGAGAGTGAAAGTTAATAGGCCACTGCTCTGATGTGATAAGGATCTCAAAGTTGCTGATGTATCTTGGACTAAGCTTTCCCTTATTCCGAAATCTCATCACTTTATTCTATGGAGATATGTAGAGGAATAACATGTATCCAACATCAAAATTCAGGTCTCATCGATGATTGCCATCATAGATCTTCTGTCAACTCTGAGAAGCTTTGATGTGTTGCTGAATGGTCTTAACCTTTTCCACCATTTTATTGACCATTTCTAGACCTAGTAGTTTTCATTCCCCAAATTCATCCTAGAACATAGGTGTCCTACACATCTTCCTATAAAGGGATTCACAAGGGTCTATTTGGACGATCGAGTGGAAAATTTTGTTGTAAGATAACTCAACCAAAGAAATATGTTGATCCCATCCTCCTTTGAGGTCAATTGAGCATGATCTCAACATGTCCTCAAGTGTCTGGATAGTTTTATCTAACTGTCCCTTAGTTTGAGTGTGATAATCTATGATGAATTTCAACTAAGTGTTTATATAATTCTTAATACTTTTCCAGAACTTGGAGGTGAATCTTGGATCCCGATCAGATACAATCGATAGTGGTTCTCCATGCAGTCCAACCACTTCTCTAATGAATATCCATGCAAGTAGATCCAGTGAGAATTCATCTTGTATCGTAATGAAATGTGCAGTATTTATAAGATGATCCACGACAACCCATATAGCATCATTACCTCTTTATTTATTTGGAATCCCAGTGAAAAAGTCCATAGTGATGTTTTCCCATTTCCATATATTTATGGGTAATAGTTGTGTCATCCCCTTGGATTTTTTGCCTTTACACTTTCACTTGATGAGATACAAGACATATTGATGTATATTCCATGATATCCTTATTCATATTTTCCCACAAATAGTTTTCTTGGAGATCTTGATACATATTTGTGCTTCCTGGGTGGATATAGAAGGTTGAGCTATGTGAATTATCCAATAGTTATTTTGTAATCTTCGGATTTGATGGTACACATAGTCTTGACCCAAATCTTACAACACCTTAATCATTAAAATTTAAATCCAAGGATTTTCCTTTCCTTATAACTTCCACTTTCTTCTAAATTCCAACATCAACTCTTTGATCATTCTTTAACCTCTCTTAAAGTGATGGTTGAGAAATAATTTTTGAAAGCATAGATGATATTCCTTTTTTTATGATTCCCATATTCATCCTTTCCAAATCTAGGAAGATTAGATTCCTCTCAATTCTCATCAATGATAGAATTGTCGTATCCTTTCTACTTAGATCATTTTCCACTTTATTCACTTTCCCAGGAAGGTAGTTTATTGAGAAGTCATAGTCTTTGATCAACTTTAACCATCTTCATTAATTCATACTCATCTCTTTTTGTGTGAATATATACTTGAGGATTTTTTGATCCATATATATTTCACACTTCTCCCCAAAGAGATAATTACACCAAATTTTCAAAGATAAGATCACCACAGCTAACTCCAGATCATGATTTGGGTAGTTTTTCTCATGAATCTTCAACCACCATGAATCATAGGCTATCACTTTGTCATTCTTCATTAACAGAAAACCCAATCCATTTTTCAAAGCTTCACTTAATACCCCAAAAATAACTCCACTTGAGGTTAGTATAAGCACAGGGGAAGTGATAATCCTACTTTTCAACTCTTTGAATCTCTTTTCACATTCATTATTATAAGAAAACTTTACTCCCTTTCAAGTTATCTTGGTAAGAGGGTTTGACAATAATGATAAATTTCTTACAAATCAGCAATAATAACCAGATAACAGAAGGAAACTATGAATATATATCACATATTTTCTCCTAGGCCATCCTTCAGTTACTTTAGTCTTTTAAGGGTCCACATATATCCCATTGACTGTGATGACGTGTCCCAAGAAAGAGACTTCTTTCAACAATAACTCACATTTTCTATACTTGGAAAAGATATTCTCCCTTTTCAAGGTCTTTAGCACAATAATTAAATATTCCTCACGCTCCTCCTTGCATTTGGATTATATTAGAATATCATCTATAAATACTACCAAAAATTTGTTGAGATAATCACTAAATACTCTATTCATCAAGTCCATGAAGATTACTAGAGCATTAGTGAGTTCTAAAGGCATAATTATGAACTCATAGTTCCCATACCTTGTACTAAAAGAAGTCTTATTGATATCCTCTTTCTTCACCCTAACATTGTAATATCTCAACCACAGATACACCTTGGAGAAATATTGTGCTTCAAAAAACTGATCGAACAAATCATCAATCCAAGGCAGATGATACTTGTTCTTTATCATGATCTTGTTGAGCTCACGATAATCGATGCAAAGGCACATTGACCCATCATTCTTCTTGATGAAGAAGACCAGTGCACCCCATGGTGAAACACTTGAGCGTATGAACACTTTATCTAGATTCTTCTATAGTTGTTTCTTCAACTCATCAAGTTCTACAAAAACTATTCTATATAAATTATTTGATAATGGTAATTCCATAGGAATAAGCTCAATGGAAAATTCAACCTCTCAGCTAGGAGGAAGATCAGTAAATTCCTCGGGAAACACATCAACGTATTCCCTCACAATGGGAATGTCTTCAAGGATGATATTTTACTTATACTCAATAATTTGAGTTAAATATTCTTACTCATATGGAAATAATATCCATTCATGATATGATAGTGATAAAGAGTATTAATCCTTATCCTTGCATTTGTATAGAATCTGAGAACAAATCTCAATACAGAGGGTTATTTCCTTCTCCCAAAAATTTATGTTGGATCTATACAAGGAAAGCCAATCTATGCCCATAATTGCATCCAATTACACCAAAGGTAGTATGAAATGGTTCTTTGGGAAATTTAGCCTACAAATTTTGTCAGGGTAGGATTTATATACAAGGGATGAAATAATTGACCCATTTTTAATTTTCACCGATAGCTCTACTTCCATGATTTGTGGTGGTGTTTGGATAGTTCTTCTAAGCATTCATGATTTGAAGGAATTCATAGAATCTGTAGTACCCAAAACATTTTATGGTATGTTTCTCTATTCATCACTGAGTTACAATCTATTCATCACTGTGTTCCTTTGAAACAACACTAGTTTATTTAAAAGATAGTCAAAACCTATCCATTAAACATAAATTTCCCACTTCTATGTTTTGAATTTCGAAAAATGGTCATCTATAGTTGTGACCAGTAAGTCATTTTGAGTCTAATAGAACCAACATGTTATTTTGGTGAATAGTAACATACCCTTATGAATAGTAATATGACCATAATGAATAGTAAATTGTATTATTATTTTAATTTCTTAAGGCTTTAAGATAATGACATCTTGATTAATTTTTCAATGAGACATAAAAGCAGTTATAGTTTTTAAATAATTAATTTTTGAATTAAGTATGATTTTATTTAAAAATTAAATTAAAAATATTTAGAAAATTATTTTCAAAAAATGGACTTCATTTTTAAAATCTACACTTTGATAAATGGTTAGGGTTAATTTTGGGAATTTTTCTGTAATAGTTGATTTTTCAGTGAATAGTAAAAAAATACAGTTTTTAGTTTCAGTGTGTTAATGACATCATTAATGATGTAATAATGATGTCCAAAATCTGGTCGACTTGTGTATAGTTAAATAAGATGCGAGGTGTCTCAAGTGGCTAATACCATGGGCAAGCCCATGGTTTTGCAAATACCACTCATGAGGTGTCCCTTGAAAATTATTAAAATAATCCCTCACTTTTCCTATAAATACCAACTCTTCCCTTCATTGAATTCATTCCCAATTATCCCTAAACTAAGCTATGGACTTCTTACCTCCATATTAGTCCTCCCAAGGTTTCCTCAAGCCCCCAAGGTCCCAACCTTCATGTTCTAAGGGTTACTCTACAAGGTAAGAAAATTCTCAATTTCTTTCTTTTTCCATTCAAGTTCTCTTTTATGTGGTATAACTTTCAAGTTTCCATACCATGTTCTTATGTACATATTATTATTGATCTATTTATATATTAAGAATCATTTCTAGATGGGTTAACCTTGTACCCTCTCTTCTTAATGTTTTCTAAAACCCTGTCGCATAGCCGTTGGGCTACCGAATTTTTGTAAGAGATTTCTCACTTATTCTTTTATTTTGAGTTCCTTCCTTATTCTTTGTTCATATCTTATTACCCAAGAGGAATTAAATATCCATAAATCATGTATATTCTGTATGTTATCATTATTATGGAAAATCCTCATCATTATTATTTTCTCCTCTCCCACTTATTTAGGGAATAAAAACATTGTCCGTGAAGTGTCGAATTACCGACATCGTGGATGATGTAATCTCAATTTCCATGAATTCTTTCAAGTCTGGTCATGAAACCATTTATATGGTTGAAAAAAGTTATAATATATGTGTTATGACTCACCCATGGTTCTATAATAATTTTGTACCCATGGTTCTAATTTATAAGAAAAAATGAGGTTGTTATTATCAAAGAACCACTAAAACGATCTAAACGAGCATCATTAATGTTTTAACTAATGAATCATAATCATGATATATAACCAAAAATCATTATAAGATCATTTATATCTCCATAATTTCATTAATAAGATGTATTAACAATTATTTATGTTTAACCATGTTTCAAATGAACTTCCATTCATGGAAACAAGTAAATGAACCATGAAAAACAAGAAAAAAAAATGCTTCCAAAACATGAAAATTGAACCAATTGAACCCATATAAAGGGACATGAATGAACCTAATAAAGTTATAATAAATCAATTAAATGTATAAGAGGTTCTGTAAATATTAATTAATAAAGATAAATTTGATTATTCATGTCATTAAAACAAACGAAGAACACACTCGAGCATAAGGTAAGGGGTTTCTCATCTCACTTTCATTTCTGTGAGATTTTCATTGTTTGACACTTATTTCTTGTATGTGGTATATGTGTACTGTCATTTGATATATAATAAAATGATTATCTTCATATTCATGTTATTCAATGATTCACTTTATGTTCATTAAGTTATGGTCATATGATTCGACTGATTACATTGTGGTAAGGGACTTTGTCTCAACAACCTTTTCGTTGTGACTAACTTTGTATTGTGCACCTAATAATCCTTATGTGGTGTAACTAATTCCCATTTGAGATCACTTTTCATTTGAAATTATATTTATATTAAATATCCATAATCTCATGTCATGGATTTGTTTATTGTCTAAACCGTATACCATTTTACATACGGTGTATAATTGGATAGTTATTTTAACTATGGAAATATTGATGAATCCGTATTCTCTACTCTATACGGATATTGAAAAGGCATATTTATCTTGTATTGAATAAATTTATAAATAATGATTTTTACATTCAGTGGTGGGTGGGGCCCACTATAGCCCCTCGATGCATCGGTAGGTCTCATGAGACAAATCAGTTTGGTGACAAACCCTTTGAGTTTGTTTCCATAAAAATAAGATGGGTTTCTACCCACAGAAGTAAACCATTTTTACAGTATTATGGTTTCATGTGCCAGATACATGAAGTCCAGTTAATAATAATTGTCTTTATTCATTATCAGTTATTATTAATATCCATGAGGTTTTCAATATGAAAAAAATCTATGGATGCAGTTCATTCCCAGTTTATTAATGGAATTAGTTTTCATTTATTCACTATGCCATATTGATTATGTCAGATTGATTATGATTAACTAATTTTTTACTCATGCTTCCACTATTTTTAACCCTTACTGAGTGTTTGAGCTCACCCCTTTCATTTTCTACCTTCAACATGTGATGAAGAGAAGATCTTCTTTGAGTTCTTGTGGATGTAGTTTTATTTTAGTTTTTGTTATGTATTATACTTTGTAACCTTTTCCAATGTAATTTGAGCTACATCTATGTATCTAGTTTCTTCAAGACAACTAAACATATCATTCCTTCAGGATTTTCATTCCTTCTAACCATGCCAATATCAAAAGTAATGCACCGGCTCCGTCCTAGAGGGGTCGAGGTGTTACAGAATCAGAATCAAAAATAAATTTTATATTCTTGAATGAATAACTAGTATACCTATCACCACTTCATTTTCTGGATCCACCTTTGTAGTTGTGATGAAAAAATCTCACCCTTGCTGCCTTGGAGGTTGTTGGTTGTCTCCAACAACTCTTGGCTTAGTGCATTGGTTTTCAAAGTACCCTAGTTCCTTGCAGTTGTAGCAATAAACAATGTGTTAAGGGTTGACTAGAGCATTACTTTCCTCAGTCACAGTAGTGGATTTCTCTTATCAGGAATCTTTGGCTAGTTTACCTTACTTTCTATACCTAAAGCATTTCCTCATCCACTTTAGTCAATTTTTGGGGTGATTCTTTTCACATCTTTTAAAACTGGGGTGTTGAAATTTCTTGGCACCATTATATTTCTCCATTTGACCACTAGAATTAAACCCCACTTTCCTCTTATTATACCCATGATACCCCTGAGATTCACTGATATTTATTTAGAGTTTGAGGGCACATCATAAAATTTCCTCATAGCTAAAAAAGTCTTGGGTTGACAGATATTTTCAAATACTATTCTTTATCCTACCAAAGAAGTGGTTAACCTTTCATTAGGGGGTAACAACAAAGCTTGAGGTGTACCATGAAAGTCTTGTGAAGTTTTCCGTGTACGACCTGATAGACTCATAGTATTTTTTACATTAGGGTAATTAAATACCTTTACATTTTAATATGGATAGTGTGAGGAAAATATTTATCGATTTTTTAGAAATCCTTCTACCCCATTGATTCGATATCTTCCTTAGGATTCATATTTTTGATCAACATCTACCACTGATCAGCTTCAACTTCCCTATAATAAATTTCCAGTGGAACCTTCTATTTATTAGAATATTAAAGGATGAAGAAGATATTTTCAATGGAGTTGATCCATAGTTCCAAGATTAAGGGATCAGATGACCCATTAAAATTCAGAGGCCCTTGTCGCATAAATCATTCAATCAAGGATTGTTCTCTCTTGGGGGGATTTGGAGGCTCCTCCATATCCATGTTTCTATTTATTACCCAAGTTAGTTGAGAGAGTATCATCATGAAGTGTGTGATTCATACTCTCATCAGGCTAGGCATCTCATTGGGGTAGTCATCATATTACTCTTCACATTGATTGTTTACCCGATTCCTCCTATTTTCGGCCATTAGCTAGAAAAATAAAATAAAATTAGGGATGATTATATTTAATCTTTAAACACATAAGGGGGGAATAAAAATACATTAAAGGGATAACATATAAATTACATATATTTCATTAACTTATGGATTTATAGACTTCATTGTACGTCATCCATGATATATTTCCTAACATATACTCTTATGGGAATATTTGTTTACTCCCATAATAATGGTTCATAATGAGATTATTAATTTACCAAAGCATATCCCCCAGGAGGGTCAAACCAGGTGCGTAGTAAGGCCCATTATTGTGTACCAGGTTACCCCAAGTTACACTCAGGACACCTTGTCAGAGTTGTTACACCTATGCACATATGTGCTAGAACCATACCCAATTATAGTATCTAGACATGGATGCATTTTCTTGATAAACCAAATAATATGTAATTAAAAAAAATTTAGGGATTTTTTCTTATAATTAGTCTTATCCCTAATTCATTTTCTAGAGTTTCTAATCCTAATCCCAAAAATAACTAAACTTTTCCTCTGATACCAACTATAACAACTCTTCCATTTATTACACATTAATGCATGATTTATTACATAAAATAAAACTTAACTCAATGTGAAAGATCCATAAGTCTAGTGTCTTTGAGAATTAGGTATATTAAGTTATGAATTAAAACATGTAATATAACATCTTTATTGAAAATTTCTTTAACATGCTCACACTAAAAACTGCATGGGATAACCTGAAGAAATACATAGGAAATGGGTGATCTATAAAGTCCAGTAAGGGAATAAACATGGAATAAAGTAAAACATGTTATACAATAGGAATATTAAGGGGAATAAAAAATTATGAATCATAAACATGAATGATAAGACATGATATAGGATGATAACATAAAAAAAACATGGGAAATGTGGAAACAACTTAAAACACTACATCATAGGTCAAGAATAACTGCTAAGACATCATAATAGAAAATGTACCATAAATTAATCATGTTTAATACCTATTCAAACATGATATATCATGATACTAAAAATTATCTAATACATTTTAGTGCTATATAATTATGGGCACATTCATCACTTTCATTCAATCTCATGCTTAAGTGTGCCATATAGATCAAACAACATGGATTAATTAATCATCATAAATTATTAAATGATAAGGGAGTGTGGAATAAATACATGAAATTAATAATTCAAAGAATAATAATTTTATAAAGGTGAACATCATTGATAGTAAATGGGTATGGTATTCACTATAAAATTGCTTTGGAATGGAAAATCATGGTGAAATTTTGGCGGCCTAACAACATCGCTTAAAAATCCATAAAAATGGTTTATGAGAATAAAAAGGGTACATCATAATTTTTACATAAATTGGTAAGTAATAGGTTAAGGAAAATACATATCCCATCATTAGGAATTGTAAATTGAATTCATATGATAATAAAGAAACTTGACTAAAGAAGAGGAAGGAAGAACTCTTATGAAAATTTGACATGGTAATGGGTGTACTTGAGAGGGCTTAATGAGAGATAAAGGTGTATCTAATCATTTATAAATAATAAGGGAAGCATGGGGGAGGTTTTATAACATACCCAATCATTAGGAATTAAAAATAAAAGTTCATAAATTAGAGGAGATTCTTGAATAAAAGTGAGAAAGAGAGGATCCCTTACCATAAGAGTATGACACCAAAAGATTGAAAGGGGATTCTTTAGAGCTTGGGGGAACCTTGGGAGGATTATATAGAGATAGGGTTAGATTAAGGATGTGATCAAAGTATTTTTAGTGAATATAAATGGGAGATTGTGTAGGTTTATATAGGAAATGAGAGGGGAATTCTTTAATATTTTACAAACATAGGTTTTGGACTCTATATAATAAAATATTCAAAACCACATAATATACCATGGTTATTGAATATTTTTTCTACCAAATGGGAGTTTTTTTCAATATTCTATTTGGAAAAGGGCTGAAATTATTAAAATATTACCCTTTCTTATGTGGAGGTGAATCACACTTTTAAATAAATGAATTTAAAATCATAAAATATATTATATGTTTTTGTGGATTCATAATGGATTTATAAAATTAATAAAATAATATTAAAATAAAATTATTTTAAGGTTAAATAATATATTAGTTCAAGTATACCTATTATAATATTTATTACATCATTTTGGGTCATTATTATGTCATAAAACACACCGTATATTTATAAGGTATTTATGTTTTACTTGAAAATTTGACTGTCTTAGAAAATTATGAAAAATTCATAGTTAAATAATTTTGAAATTGTAATTCAAAAAATAATATTCATTTTATCTAAATAATTTTATAAATATTTATATTTTTAATTTTAAAAAATAATGACCGACATTTATTGAAAACGACGGGTTTTTGGAAATAACAGTTTTTAAACCCTAATAAAATATTAAATTTAACTTCATAATAAGTATATGATCAATTATATTTAATAAAAATAATTTCATAATAATATTTAATTAATATATAATTTATTTCAAAAATAAATTAATCCATCAAAATAAATTCCTTAATTGAATTGAATATTACCTGAAAACACTATTCAAGTTTTATAGTATCAAAATAAAAATATATTCATTATTCTTTAAAAAATAATGTACATGATCAATTTTTTAGGGTATTTATACATATACATTTAATACACTATAATACTCCTTAAGAGTAATGTGGGCTACGGTGAGAATTTCATGGTGTCATTCGACAAACATGGTTTCGACCATGATCTTGATGAGCTTGAACTTCTCCCATAAACGGTTTCGCTCACGCTTAAGTTTTTGGATCTCAGTTTGGGATTGGTCAATGTAAAATCCCAGAGATGATATCTCCCTTATAATCTCTGATAAATGGTAT
Organism: Viscum album; assembly: GCA_963277665.1. Taxonomy (NCBI): domain Eukaryota; kingdom Viridiplantae; phylum Streptophyta; class Magnoliopsida; order Santalales; family Viscaceae; genus Viscum; species Viscum album. Next base: position 1,312,240,096 of record OY728137.1, read on the forward strand.
TTATAGGTTACAATCCTACTGGATTATGCCATCACTTCCTTTTTCTGAGTTAATTGGATTAGTTAAAGATCTATATTTATACTAATAATGTGATCACTATTTAACAGATATATTATCAACAATAATGATTTTTAACATTTTTTTGAATCAAATTTGATATAAAAAAATAAGATAATATGTTTTCTATAACCATATTACATAATAAAACATTAAATCATAAGTGAATTTTATTTATAATAGTTCTTGTCGTTACAATCTGTCCGAGTACCATCGATGGCCCAGATATGGTGTGAGATAAACTTAGTAGGCCACTACTAAAAGTTTATATAAATACTTAGTTAGTGAATATAATATAATCAATGTGTATTTATAATATTTGTAAGAAGTAATAAATACTATAAAGGGGTTGTATCTAGTTATAAAAGGACTCCAGGGTGACACTAACTACTTCGATCCATGCTGAAAAATCATATGAACAATAGTCATCATGGAAATATACTTTAAGTTTATATGAATATATATATATATATATATATATATATATGAATTTTCACTATATACATAGGGAAATTTATATCCATATATACACATACATAGTTCTAGCTTGGACTCGATGCATAACTCAGGAATCTAGGTCTATTCACTAATATTTCATAAGATAGCAGGGGATGCCCTTCCTGAATGTCATATCAATAGGGAGTCCATGACCAAGTCTCATAATAGTAGGGATGTCATGCCTATTTATCATATTAGTTTGGTCACCATTCCCATTTATCATAATCCATAAGGGTTTCCATGCCCATTTATCATAATTCATAAGTTTCACCATGCCCATTTATCATAATATATAATGGTTTCCATGCCCAAGTATCACAATATAGGGACTCCATGCCCAAGTATCGTAGTACAGGGACTCCATGACCATATCTCATAAAATGTGGGATTCCATGCTCATATATCACATCATAGGGATTCGATGCCCATATCTCATAAAATTAGGGATGCCATACCTGCATATCATCGGTGTAAGGGACACCATGACCATATCTCATAAAAAGAAGTGAGCGGTCTAAGGATTTAGGAAGATCTAATATATAGTTCTTAGTTCATTAGAATTTCTCTTAATAAGGGTCTAACCATTTTCTTATTTAATAAAGTGATGAGGTCATGAAAATAAATTCTATTCAATTAATTATAATCCTCTTACTTAGGAGACACCATAATATCATATAGAAGATGGTTTGGTAATTTAAGTATTTAGAAAAATATAGGCAATTCCATAGGCACACCTCTAGGGGTTGAAATAGATAAAAAAGACCTATCCCAACATTAATTAAGGAATAATAGGTTATTTATATCAAGGATATTGTATTAAACATGGTTTATGTTTATTTTAAGTCAACACATAGAGAATCTGGCGTACAACATCCCAAAACCTAGTATAAATAAACAATAATTGAGGGATAACTAATAGATCACCTACCTTATTCTTGTAGTGGATTCCCCATCCAATATCTGTCCTTAGTGTGGAATGGATCATAAGAACACAAAAGAATAGATGAAAACCTTGAAAATAGAGCATATGAGATCACACCAAAATATAAATATCAATAGAAATAAGAATGAAAAAATGAGCATAAGGAGTGGAGAACTTACTGAGAGGAATCCAATGAGACGAATAGAAGTTGATTATGAGGTCGGATAGAGAAATTATCCAAGAACCTAGGTGTAAGGGATTGAGTATGCTTCAAAGGGAGAAAATGAGAGCCTCCTATCTATTAGTGGAAGAAAAATAAGAAATGGGGTTAAGTTAATAAGAGGAAAGGAAAAATGGATATTTTAGATCTTTAAAATCGGGTCACACAGTATGGATGCCTGGTTGGTGAAATCTTGTGACAACCATGTGCCCGAATCTATCCCAAGATCCACCTTTCATGGGCTAGGTGCACGATTAGACTAATAATGTGTATCCCATAAAAAAACCTTTTCAACAAGACCTGAAACACTTGTATGGTCATGTGGACTAGGTTGAATGGTAAGAAAAATTATGTGACCCTATTCTCCTCACTAAAACACTCTACATAGTTAGTAGAAACTATATGGACTAGGTTGAATAGTTTCTACTAACCATGCGGCCTAGATGTTTCTTCCACCAGATAGGATTTAGTGCTCTAAACAAGCCCCAAACACCCCCATATCCTCCATAGATTTACTAGTCTTTCATAGAAGGTTAAAACTGAAGAATTAAAATGAAATTAAAAGGATTCATAACTCAAAGAAAAAACATGTTATTATAGTCTCCCCACCCCCCTACAAGAAATAATCCCTGAGTTTCCCTTATAATAATGGTAAGATGTAGTATGAGAACAAAATTGATCACTGAGCACATAAATCGACCTCCTTCTCCCAAGTCTCGGACTGTACACATCTGTGTTTCCATAGCACCCACACCAAAGGGATAGACTGACCTCATATAGACTTCATGATTTTATCAACTATGTGTATGTGATACTCCTCAAAGGAATCATCAACATCCAATTCAATATCCTTGAGATCAAAAGTATGAGACAAGTCAACATGGTAACAACAAAACTATGAAACATGGAAGACATAATGCTTGGAATGGTACCACTGAGGTAATAAAAATTGATAGGGTACCTGTACAACTCTATAAAATATCACAAAAGGACTAATAAAATAAGGTGATATATTACCTTATCTTCATTTATTCCTATAACTAAGTGTAGGTGATACCCGTAAGAAAAAACAATCCCCAACCTCGAACTCCATAGGTCATCGACAACAATCAACATACAATTTCTGTCTAGAATGATCCCTAGAAATCCGGTTTCTAATTAAATTCACCTACTATGAAGTCTCCTGCATAAGATGAGGACCTAACAACACTACCTCCCCTACCTCTATCCAACACAATGGTAAATGAAATGACCTACCATATAAGGCCTCATACAGAGCCATTAGAATTACTTCATGAAATTTATTATTATAGGAAAACTCCATGAGAGGGATATGATTCTACCAATAACTTCTTAAATCAAGGAATCATGCTTGAAACATGTCCTCTAGTACTTGTATTATTAATTCCAAATGACCATTGGCCTAGGGGTGAAAGGGTATTCTCAAAAGTACCTACGTACCCAAAGCTCTCTATAACCCCTTCCAAAACCCCGGTGTGAAATGATCATCCCTACCATAAATGATAGTACGATGGACCCTATGTAAGCATATAATATCATGGGAATATAGTCTTCCCTAATCATCAACTATTAAAGTCTCATGGATATGAAGGAAGTTGGATACCTTCATCAGTCGATCCATAACTCTCCAAATGGTGTCTCTACCTCGAGGTGACCTCGAGGAACCATCCACAAAATCTATCACAATGTCTTACCATTTCCATTACTGAACTGGTAATAGTTGTAAAAATAAAATGGGCTGCTGGTGTACCTCCTTCACCTACTAGTAGGTGTAACACCTTGTGATGAAACCCACAATATAACATTTCATCCTAGGCCAACAATACTGGAAGAACATATCACAATACATCTTAGAGATACCTAGGTACACTTCCCATTGAGAAGAATGGGATTATCACATCATATCCTCCCACATGTCTGTAGGAATCTAGAAATTCTCATGTATACCCAAGATGTTTTCTCCATCAATAGACCAATACTAGGGTGGTTCCTTACCACAAATACTTTACCATATGAAGAAACCTTTAGGATTTGAAAACTGTCTTCTCTTCACCCTATCTGGGAGTGAAGAGGTAACAACTAAGGCTACAAGAAAAGGCTTCTCATATCTCTCTTGAAACTCTAGATGCATCTCATAAAATCGGGCCATTAACTTCTATTTATCACTAGCTTCTTGAACGGCCTGTGCTTGAGTTTTCTAGACGAGCACATCCGTTAATGTGTTGTCCTTTCTATGAATATAGGAAAGCTCAAATTAAAAATGTTGATGGTATCTAACCCATATTCACTATCTAAGATTCATGTAATGTTGTGTAAAGATATATTTTTGGCTCTTGTGGTTCTTATACACCACAAAGATCTATCCCATAAGATAATGCATCAAAAAACGCAAGGCATTAATGACTACTACATGATCAAGGTTGTGGGTTAGGTAATTACACTCATGAGGTCTCAACTAGTGAGACCTGTATACAAAAAATCAATCCTCCTACATTAATATTTTACACAGACCATTTCCCAATGAATCATAGAACACTATATATCCTATTCAAAGATCTAGTATAATCAGGATTGGTGCTGAAGTAAGCCTTAATTTCAGATCATGAAATGCCTTCTTGCATGCTTCATACCATGGGAACTTCAAACCCTTCTTAGTTAGACCATATAGAGGTCCAACAAGGTGTGATAAGTCCTATATGAAATGCTTGTAATATTCATCCATTCATATGAAAATACATATATCAAATATGTTCTTGGGATAATCCTAGGTAATTACAACTCTTACCTTCTATGGTTCAACTGATACTCTTGCGTCTGAAATAATATGAAATAATAAGTGAACCATGTCAATACAAAAGTGGAATTTAGTGAGCTTAGCATACAACTGGTTCTCTCTCAGTGTATTCATAATGATCTCAAGATGATTGGCATGGTTGCTTCGAGTATGAGAATACACCAAGATTTCATATACGAAAACCATGATGAAAGAATCCAAATAGGGGTGTAAAAACCTAATCACCAGAGCTATTAAAATGGAAGGCACATTCGTGAGACCAATCTATATAACCAAATACTCATAAAGACCATACTTGATATGGAACAATAGACAAGGTATATATACTGGTTTAACACACACCTGGTGATATATTGACCTCAAATCAATCTTTGAGAAATAACTCACTCCCATGAGTTAGTCAAATAGGTCATATATAAAAGGAAAGGAATACCATTTATTCATAGTAAGATGATTCAACTTCTAGTAACCCACAGATATCTTAAGGGTTCCACCCCCTTATTGGTGAAAAGGACTGGAAAACCACATGGATAAGTATTAATCCGTATAGAACTATTAGGGTCCAAATCTTCTAGATGCCTCTTGAGCTCCTGCAACTCAATAGTATCTATCCTTTAAGGAGGAATGGATACCAGTGATGATCCGGGAAAAAGCTCGAGAGTAAATTCTACCTCTCTCTTAGGAGGTAGTCCAAAAAATTCTTCAAGTAACACATCCTTGAAATGGTTTACTAGAAGAGGGAAATCGACTTTATGTAACCCATAATCATCCATATAAAGGCTAGAAATTTTGGCGGTCACTCTACCTAGACCAAGATGTTTGGGTCTAGCTATACCTGATTGGACATCCCATTCACCCTTGTGAAGATAACTACCACCCTCTAGTGATGAAAATTTTACCCTAAAACTCTAGTAGTATACATAGGCATGATAGGGTACTAACCGGTCCATCTTGAGAATAAAATAAAATCCCACAATATTGAGGATAAAGCGGTCTCGTAAGAAAAGATAGCTGCCTATCCCAAAGGGGAATTTCCTATATTGGAGTACACTTTCTGATCGAATTCCCAATAGAGTATCATGTTTCATCACACTGAAAAAGTAATCAATATCAAGCCCAAGTATTTATAAAATATCCATAAAGATAAAGGAATGTGAATCACCCATATCAAATAAGGAATACATGAAAGTAGAGGCTACTAGAATAGTACCATGAACAATATATGGCCTAACACCCTGATCCTCTGGTATAGGATGCAATGAATAAATCTAGCCTGATCCACAACCCGATGCTGCAACCTAAATACCTTGAGCAGGTCTGCTCTATTGGCACTGTATATATGAAGCTTGACTACCTCATCCAAGACCTCCTTCTTATCCTATGTGACTAGTAGTAATATAGCTACCTACCATGAAAGGTGCTCTTGATCCTACTATTGAAGGCAGAGATGATATGTATCTTCTCCCACTAGGAACATATGGGAAGGTCCCGCAAACACTAAAGATGATCCAACCTTCCAGATCCAAGGCACTCAATGAGGTCTGGGTCAATGGGTTATCTTATGACCCAGCTTTTCACACCATCGAAAAACCACATAACTATCAGTGGGTGTCATCTGGTTACCACTTCTCCTGTGTGTAGTCTCAATGCATCGCTTCAGGCTACTAGTCGAACCACTTCCCTATCTTTGTTCTGAACCACCTTAGCCCATATCATCATCTTATATTAGGTTTTTCTTAGTGATGAGAGTGTGGTTTACTATATCTATCATAATAGTCAATTAGAAAACATTCACCTAATATCGAATAGGATTCCTAAGCCCGTCCTTAAATCGTATCACTTTCGATGGTTCATCAGTGGTATATATATATGAAAAGCACTGAAGCTCAGTAAAATGAGTAAGTAATCCATAATGTTTATAGAACCCTAATACAGTTTCATGAACTCCATATCATGATCATCCCTCAAGGTCTCAAGGAAGAAATAGTAATAGAATCTATATTGGAAATCCCTCCAAATCACTTCTCATAACTGACCTACCTAGTTCAGAATATTCCATATATTTTTGGTGAATCCATGAATAATATACGTAGAGAGATTCACTATCCTCTTAGGAGGTGTCTCTAGGTGATTATATATATATAATACTATCTCAATCCATAAATCTACATCCTCGGGCCACCATCCCCTAAAAAAGTAGTGGATGTTACTGTTGAACCCCCCGTGTCAACTCTCCCATATAAGGGGAAGGTCATAGAGCTACCTATATAGTCTACATAAGATGCATAAACTCCCCTAAAAACATGGTATCATTACCTATATGAGGGATAATAGGTGGTTCCATAAGTGGAACTACTGGAGGTATCACTGGTGGATCAAGTCCCACCACCTCTGGAGCTTGGTCGTCACCACCCTATTAACACATGACTAGAGGATGTCACAGTGGAATAACTCTACAAATTCCAAACAGACACCTCATATAAGGTCAATAATGGTAAAGATCATATATACATGAGTAGGATAGGTACAAGCCTTCCTATATAAAAGTCACACCCCTCTTCCTGATCCTAAATCTAGGTCTGGGTGAAAAGAATAATAAAAAAGAACACGAGACACTACCTACTTCCCACTACTAAGGTCGGGTATGGGTCAAACTCTGTGTTTCACAATGAGGGTCTTGATATACGGACTTTCAATTTCAATTTATAGAGAAAAAAACCCTTTAATTTTAAATTTTCATTCCCATTTAACTATGACCATATTTAAATTAGATATTTATAAATTTTTTCATTTATATAATTGAAGAGTTATCTGAAGTACCATTCCCAATTTATACAAGTACATGATTTATAAATTTTAATTGGCCGTTCATTTAAATAGATACAAAACTTTATATTCGATAAAAAAATATAACATGTAATATGAGATTATTTGTCTATATGAATCGTAATTCCAAATATATAGAGGTACATGCACTCTTTATATTACAAATGAAATTCATATATTTAAAAACTACTAAAATACCAGTCTATGTAACCTCAATCACATAACACATATATTTGATAATGGTTTAGTTAAGGTTCCATCATCAATATATATGATAAAACACCATTTAGGTTGATATAGACACTTCAATAACCCATGAGATAATTCCCTTTTTTTCAATAGAAATGTTAGTTGCATAATAGATATACAAAATTCAAGGAATATACATGAAATATAATGAAGTTAGGAAAATAAAACTATATGAAATGGAATAATTTGTGAAATATTAGTCCTATAAGGTTTCTAAAATGATGCATGATCAATGCTTCCTTATTGTATTGGGCCAAAGATAAAAGATAATCCAACATAATAGTAATAATAACATCACATATCATGTACGTCACCCAAAGGTCGAATCAAATCTACCGTAACAAACATAAAATAGAAAAATTTATCCCATTCTAGGAAATTTGGCCATTTCCCCATATGTGGGTTAGCTAATCTCAGGAATAGGCTCATTACCAAATTCCAACTCATCATAGTTTCCTTTCTACTATCCCAAAATATTCAAGTAAAGAAAAGAAACTACTCTGATACAAATTTGTAATGTTCCGAATCGGGATCCACTAAATGGAACCCCAAGGAGGTGAGGCACATGGCCTAAAGAATGACTCCATATATGACAGAGGCTATCAACTAGTAGAGAGGGTCAAAGGTGGTATAATGGGTAGACTAAACCTATAATAACCCTACTCTTTATTACACATTTAAACACGATTTATGACATAAATTAAACTTAATACAACTTAGAATATTGAGAGTTCTAGTGTCTTTGGTGATTAGGAAAATTACGTAACAAATTAAAACATAAAATAAAACATCTTTATTGAAACTTCTTTTAGATGACCACAACATTCCTTCATACTTAACACTGCATGGGATAACCATAGAAAATACATAAGAAAAGGGTGAGCTATAAATCCCAGGAAGGGAATAAACATGGAATAACATGAGTATAATAATACATGTTATATAAGGAATATCAATGAGTAATAAAGAAACATTAATATAAAGGCATGATATAGCATGATAATCATAACATGGAAATGTGGAAACAACTTAAAACACTGTATCCTAAACAAAAAGAAATCGGGTAAACCCCTGTCCCAACATGGTGGAATAAATTCCCATAAAATAATTAGGTAAACCCCTCTCCCAACATGATGTATCATGATACTAAACATTACCCAACGCATTAGAGCACTATTAGGGTGATCCCTTCATAAACATTTCATTTCACGCGTAAGTGTTCCACATAGATCATATAACATCAAACCATTAATCATCATAAGTTATTCCATGATCAAGGAATGTGGAATAAATACATGTAATTCCTCAATAAATACATATATGATCATAAAGGTGAATACCATTGGAAGATAAATGAGTTTGGTATTCACTACACAATGGAAAATTGTAGTGCACTTCTAGAAGCATAACAACATCAAATAGAAATTCATAAAATACATTGATGAAAGAGAAAGTGGTCTCTCTTCATTTATATATGAAATGGAAAGTAAGGGGATCATGTAAAAATATACACCAACACATGAAATGGAATTTAAGATTAATAATATAAAAGAAGTTCTTGAATGGGAATGAGGACAGAGAAATACCTTACGGAATTTAATTATGGTAACAGGTGTATATAAAGGACCGTTGATAGCTTAATGAGAATAGAAGGAAGCTCCCATTATTTATAAATCAAATGGAAAATATGGTGAGTATTTATGAACATATCCCAACATATATAAATTTAAATTAAAATACATATCATAAAAGGATTGCTTGATAAAAGGGGAGAGTGGAAGATCCCTTACAGAATTTTGACATAATAACGACTTAAGTAAGGGTCTAAATGGGGGAGGTTAAATGATCCCCCATTGAAATAAAATTAAATTTTTAGTAGATAATTGATTATAAAAGGATGAAAATATAACAAATTGAAACTAAAATGACTAATTTCAAACAAGGTTCTTGAATTGAAAAGAGGAGAGGAAGGTGAGGATCCCTTACTTGGATGTGTGACCCCAAAGGATTAGGAGAGGCTTATTGGGAGCTTGGGGGAACCTTGGGAGAAATCTATGAATTAGAGGGAAGAGGTTGGTAGATCTTAAAAGAGTTTTAGTTAAAAGAAATTGGAGCTTGGGTAGGTTTATATAGGAAAGGAGGGGGATTTATTTATTATTTTGGTTTTGGGAACTAGACAATAAAATATTCAAACCCAAAAACCATACAAAAGTTTTTTCCCATGGTTTATGGAAAATGGGAGTGGTATACATTATTTTATATGGATATAGGGATAATATATTAAAATATTTAACTTTTCTATGTGGAGTTGAGTCATACATTCTATAAAATGATTTTAAAATCTTAAAATATATTATAATTCTTGGAGGATTCACTAAGCCTTTGAAAAATAAATCAAATAAACCTAAAATTAAATTATTTTAAAGTAAAAAACATGTATCTATCCAAATATACCTTTATAGTATTTATTACATCATTATTAGGCCATTATGATGTCATAAAACACGTTGTATATTTATACGGTATTTAATTTTTACCCAAAAAATTCTACTGTATCAAAAAATTATGAAAAATTCACCATTGGATAATTTCAACATAATAATTCCAAAAAATAATATTAATTTTATCTAAATAATTTTCTAAATATGTGAATTTTCACTTTTAAAATAAAAATCTACATTTATTGGAAATTGACAGTTTTTGACAAAAATAGTTTTTAAACCTTAATAAAATTTAATTTTGACTTCATAAAAATTATATGATCATTTATATTTAATAAAATTAATTTAATAATAATATTTTATTAGAATATTATTTATTTCAAAAATACATTAATTTATTAAAGATATATTTCTTAATTGAATTTGAATATTAACCAAAAATACTATTTATTCTTTAAAAATCATTTACAAAGTAACAATAATTGAATAAAAGTATATTAATTGTTATATATAAAAATAATGTTAAAAATAATAATGATATAGTCTTGTTACATATCCCTCTATTTCACTAGTATAGTCCCTAAGAGTAAGGTGTGTGATGATGGGGATTTCATGGGGCCGTTCAGTGAACATGGTTTGGGCCATGATCTCGATGAGCTTGAACTTCTCCTATAAACGGTTTCTTTCATGCTTAAGTTGTTGGATATAGGCTTGGTCTTAGTCTAGGGAAAATCATAGAAATGCTATCTACCTTGGAAGCTCTGATAAACAGACTTCATAGGGAATGATCCTACTAGTTGAGGCCATCACTTCCTTTGTTTGTGGAAAAAAGATTTGTTAAAACCCTATATTTATACTAGTAATGTGATCACTGTTTAATGACAATATTATCAATAGTAATGATACTTAATGATAATTTCAATCCAACTGGATATAATAAAAATAAGTGAATGTGTCTTCTATATCCATAATACATTTAATAAAATAAAAAAAATGGTAGTTTTATTCATAATAGTTTGGGTTATTACAACCTCCCCCCTTAAGAAATTTTTCCATCAAAATTTCCATTTCCCACACTAAAATAGATGAGGGTAAATCTGCTTTATCACCTCTTATGGTTCCCATGTTGCTTCTTCAAACATGTGGTTTCTCCATGAAACTTTGACAAGGGGAATTGTATTATTTCATATAACTTTTTATCTATGATCTAAGATCTTCACAAACTTCACTTTATAGGAGAGTTCATTCTCCAATGGTACCACCTCTGGATTGAGTACATGTGACGGTTCTGAGATTTACTTCCTTAAGATAGATACATGGATTATATCATGTACTTGAAATAGGTTCACTGGGAGTTCTATTCAATAGTCCACTCCTCTAATGCGATCAAGGATCTCAAAAGGGCTGATGTACCTTAGACTAAGATTTCCATTATTCCCAAGTTTCATGAATCTCTTCCTTGGAGATATATAGAGGAATAACATGTCTATAACATCAAATTCTAGGTCTTTTTGATGATTTTCATCATATATTTTCTATCAACTCTTAGCAGCCTTGATGTGCTTCTGAATGCTCTTAACCTTCTCGACCATTTCCTCGACCATTTTAAGACCTAGCATTTTTCATTCCCCAACTTCATCCCCACATGCAGGTGTTCTTCAACTCTTCCTATAAAGGACATTATAGGGATACATTTGGATTCTTGAGTGGAAACTACTATTGTAAGAGAACTTAACCATAGGAATATGTTGATCCCATCCTCTTTTTAAGTCCATTGAGCATGATTTCAACACTTCCTCAAGTGTCTAGATAGTCTACTCAGATTGGATATCAGTTTGAGGGTGATATACTATGCTAAAGTTTAACTCAGTATTCAGAGCATGTTGGAGACTCTTCCAAAACTTAGAGGTGAATATTGGATCTCGATCAGATATAATAAATAGTGGTACACCATGAAACCTCACCACATATCTAATGTATATCCATGAAAGTTGATCCAATAAGAAATACTCTCAAATCACAATGAAATGTGCAGTATTTTTAAGATTATCCACCACAACCCAGATAGCATTGTTTCCTCTAGATGTCTTAGGAATCCCGATGACAAAGTCCATGGTGATGTTTTTCCATTTCCATGAAGGTATTGGTAATGGTTGAATCATCCCATTATATTTTTTACTTTCCACCTTCACTTTCTGACACACGAGACATCTTGATTTATATTATGTGACCTCCTTCTTCATATTTTTCCACCAATAGTGTTCCTAGAGATCTTGATACATCTTGGTGCTTCCAGGGTTGATAGAGAAGGTTGAACTATGTGAATCATCCAATAACTCCTTCTTTAATTCAGTATTTTATGGTACACATAGTATTGACCCAAATCTTACAACACCTTTGTCATTAACATTGAACTCTAAATATTTCCCTTTTCTAATAATTTCGACTTTATTCTAAATTCCCACATCATCTATTTGAGAATCCTTTAACCTCCCCAGAAGAGATGGTTGAGAAATAATTTGTGAAAATATTGATGATGTTCCTTTCTTTATGATTCCCATATCCATCTTCTTCAAGTATAACAAGATAAGATCCTTCTCAATTATCATAAATGAAAGAGTTGTTGGATCCATTCTACTTAGATCATCTTCCAATTTATTCACTTTCCCCATATGGTAGTTAATTGAGCAGTCATAGTCTTTGATCATATCTAACCATCTTCATTGGTGCATATTCAACTATTTCTATGTGAATATATACTTGAGGATTTTTTGATCTGTATATATTTCAATATTCTCCACAAAGAGATAATTCTGCCAAATTTTCAATGCAAAGATCACAACTTCCAACTCTTGATCATACATGAGATAGTTTTTCTCATGAATTTTCAAACGCCTTAAGGCGTAGGCAATGAATTTGAAATTTTTCCTCAAATTAAACCAAATGGAGACTTATAATATTTTCAAGAAGAACATTACCAAAAACTCCAACATGTGATACAATAATTATTGAAGTTTTCCCTAATGAATTAATATCATTTCTAATAGGGACACAATGTTCTTAGAAAACATAAAATATATAATAATAGAACATTAATTGAAATACATTATGGTATAAACTACTTTGAATTATAGGTTACCTGTAATTCATTCATCATTATCCATCTTAGCATTGTACTTTATGTGTTCCCTTGATCATGGAGATTGTTGATGTTCATCATGCTTCTCAGCCCTTAAAATAGAGCATTTTTTTGGATAATTCCCATCTTCTTCACATTTATGACATAGAACTGTGTATGATTCCTTGGATGGAACTTTGTTTCCATCCATCAAATTATCCATTTTTTCATGGAAATTGGCTACTTTGTTCCCTTTATTTCCACACTTAAAACATCTCGCAATCCCTTTGTGGTATTTACCTTGGTGCCTCTTTCCACACTTGTTACACGAAGGAAATTGGGACTTATTTCCCTTATCACATTTATCAGATGAAATTTCATGAGATTTCATCTTCATATTCCTTGAATTCTTTGGGAATTAGAAAAATTACCAATTTTTATTCGTTATTTTTGATAGATGGTTTGGAATAATCACAATACGTCCTTATTGATCTCCCGTCCGATTGGGAATCTCATTAGGGCAGTCATTACATTTCCATTCACATCAGTTGTTAACACGATTCATCCCATTGCCAAAAATTGGATAGAATAAGGTAAAATTATGGATGATAATCTTAATTAGTTAAAAACATAAAGAGGAATCTAATGACATTAAAGGTATAACTTATAAATTACATTTATCTCCTTAACTTATGAGTTTCTAGGCTTTAGTATAAGTTATCCATGATCTACTTCCTAACATATATTATTATGGGATTTTTTTTGTTCCCATAATAATGGTTTATATTGAGCTTATGAATTTACCAAAGAATATCCCCCGAGAGTGTCAAACTAGGAGTACATAAAGGCCTGTTGTAGTGTACCAGTTCCCATTTGATTCTAGCATAAAGTGGTGTTTTCGGGTTTTACCCCAAGATACATCTGTGCCAGTGCCACATCCAATTGTTTGTATCCAGATAGGGATTTATTTTATTGATAAACCACTTACTCTATTCTTAAAAAAATTTAGGGATATTTTCTTACACTTAGTATTATCTCTAAGGGTTTTCACTAGGGTTTTCTAATCCTAATCCCAAAAATAACAAAACATATCCTCTAATACCAACTATAACAACTGTTCTATTTATTACACATTTAAACATGATTTATTAGATAAATAGCACTTAATACAACCCAGAAGACCGAGAGGTCTAGTATATTTGGGGATTAGGAACATTACACAACAACTTAAAAAATAAAATACAACATCTTTATTGAAACTTATTTTACATGAACGCAACATTCTTTCATACTTAACACTGCAAGAGATAACCTGAGGACATACAAAAGAAAAAGGTGAGATATAAATCCCATTAAGGGAATAAATATGGCATAAAATTAGTATAATAATACATGTTAGACAAGGAATATCAATGGGAATAAAGGAACATGAATATAAAGGCATGATATTGCATGATAATCATAACATGGAAATGTGGAAGCAACTGAAAACACTACATCATAAACAAAAAATAATCAGGTAAAACCCTGTACCAACATGGTGGAAAAAATTCCCATAAAATAATTAGGTAAACCCCAGTCCCAAAAAAATCTATCATGATACTATACATTACCCAATTCATTAGATCTCTATCTAGGCGCACCCTTTATAACTATTTCATTTTATGCATAATTGTGCCACATAGATCATATAACATTGAATCATTCAACCTCATAATTTATTCTAAGATCAAGGAATGTAGAATAAATACATGTAATTATACAATAAATAATCATATGATAACAAATGTGAATACACTTGGTAGAGAAATGGGTTTGGTATTCACTACAAGATGGAAAATTATAGTGCAATTTTGGCAGCATAACGACATCACATAGATAATATAACATTAAATCATTCAATATCATAATTTATTCCGTGATAAAGGAATGTTAAATAAATACATGTAAGTCACCAATAAAGATGTATATGATCATAAAGGTGAATACCCTTGGTAGATAAATGGGTTTGGTATTCACTACATGATGGAGAATTGTAGTGCAATTTTGGCTTCATAACAACGTAAAATATAAATTCATAAAATAGGTTGATGAGAGATAAAGGGGTATATCATCATTTATAAATGAAATATAAATTAAGGGGATCATGTAACATTATACACAAACACATGAAATTTAATTTAAGATGCATAATATAAAATAAGTTCTTGAATGAGAATGAGGATAGATAAATCCCTTACGGAATTTCATTATGGTAACATGTGTATATAAAGGATCATTGATGGATTAATGAGAGTGAAAGGAATCTATAATTATTTATAATAAAAATTGATAGTAATTGGAGTATGTATGAACATATCCCAATATATAAAAATTGAAATTAAAAGACATATCATAAAAGGAGTTCTTGATAAAAGAGAAGAGTGGAAGATCCCTTAAGGAATTTTGTCATAATAATGACTTAGCTAAGGGTCCAAATGAGAGAGGATAAATGATATCCCATTTAAATAACAAAAAATTTATATTAGTAAATTTATTATAATAAGATGACAATATAACTAATTGAAACTAAAAAGACTAATTTCAAATAGGGTTCTTAAATTGAAAAGAGGAGAGGAAGGTGAGGATCCCTTACTTGGATGTGTGACCCCAAAGGATTAGGATAGGCTTCTTGGAAGCTTGGGGGAACCTTGGTCGGACTATAGGGAGTATGGGGAAGAGGGTGGCCGAGATTCAAAGAGTTTTAGTGAAGATAAATGAGAGTTTGGGTGGTGTTATATAGGAAAGGAGGGGGATTTATTTATTATTTTTGTTTTGGACACTACACAATAGAATATTCAAAGCTACATACTATACCATGGTTTTTGACCATGTTTTTTGGAAAAGGGGAGTGGTATACATTATTTTATATGTCTAATGTCTGAAGATATTAAAATATTTTCCTTTATTACGTAGAGGCGAGTCATACTTTCAAGGAAATGATTTTAAAATCTTAAAATATATTATATGTCTTGGAGGATTCACTAAGGATTTGAAAAATAAATCAAATAAAACTAAACATAAATCATTTTAAAGAAAAAACATGTATTTTTTCAAAGATACCTTTTATAGTTTTTATTACTTTATTATTAGGCCATTATGATGCCATAAAACACACCATATATTTATACGATATTTAATTTTCACCCAAAAGAGTCAAATATCTCAGAAAATTATGAAAAATTAACCATTGTATAATTTCAAGTATCAAAATATAGGTATTCCATGTCCAAGTATTATAATATAGGGATTACATGTCTGTATCTCATAAAATTATGGATTCCATGCCCACATATCATGGTATAGGGATCCCATTCTTGTATATCATAAAATTATATATGAAATTCCTACACATTACAGGTGTAAGGGACACCATGACATAATCCCAATTCTGTAGTCACACCTCTAGGGGTGGAAACAGATGACGGGGACTTATCCCAAAATGAATTAAGAAATAATTAGTTATTTATACTAAGGATATTGTATTAAACACGGTTTATGTTTATTTTAAAGAATCACATGGAGAATCCGAAACATTCCATCATGAAATATAATATAAAGCAACAACACTTGATTGATAATTACTAGACCACCTAACTTATGCATGTAATGGATTCCTTGTCTAGTATTAGCTCTTAGTTTAGCATAGATCAGAAGAAAATGGAAGAACATATGAATTCCATAAAAAAATAGAATATCATCTCACACCAAAATAGTATAATAGATATAAATAAGAATATATAAAGGATCATAATGAGTGGAGCACTTACCAAGAGGAATCCAATGAGACGAACGAAAGTTTATTCAGTGGTTAGATAAAGAAATTATCCAAGAACCAAGTTGGAAGGGCTTAAGAATGATTTAAAGGGAGAAAAGGAGAGCCTCATATCCGCTAGAGAAATAAAATAAGAAATGGGTTAAGTTAATAATAAGTAAGTGAAAAATGGACATTTCACCTCTTTAAAAATGTGTCGCATGTTTTGACCGCATGGTTAGCCAAATCGTGCACCAACCATACGCCCAAATCTATCCGAAGAACCCCCTCAAACAGGATAGGAACATAGTTAGACTATATCGGTATAGATTTTGAAAAAATACTCTATAAAAATACCTACAACACCTAAAAAATCATGCATCATGGGTTACACAGTTAGGAAAAACCACGTCTCCCTCTTATACTCACTAAAACACCCCACATAGTTAGCGGAAACTGTGTGGACTGAGCATCATGATTTTTACTAACTATGAGGCCTAGTTATTTCTTCCATCGTCCAGGGTTGTGGGCTAGAAACAATACCCAGACACTCTTGTGTCCTCCATACCCACACTAATCTTTCATATTAGGTCAAAACCATGTAATTAAACTGAAATTAAAAGGATATATACCTCGAAGAATAAATGGGTTCTTATACTGCCTATCATAGTTCATGATCTTGAGTTATGGAATAAATATTTTCAGTTTATAAGACATGAATCCTAAAGGAATCAAATTACATAAGACATGGGATTATAACATTATAATATGACATAGATTTTTGGCATATGCACAAGAATAAAAAATATTATGTGAAGCCTACCAACTAAGAAATCCATAACATGTTAGTCTTGAGCAAACCATCCATGTAACTACTTCAGGATAGAGATAACCTCCCATGTACCCTCTTTATGTCTTGGGATAACCTGTAATTTACCCTATTTTGGGATTGGGATAACCTCCCAAGTACCCTATTTTGGTCTTGGGATAACCGCTTATGTACCCTCTTTTAGGCTTAGGATAACCTCCCATGTACCCTCTTTGAGCTCACAGAACACTAATAATTACCCAATTCATTGGGGGATATATAATTTTGGGTCCAACCATCACATAATGAAAATAATACATATTAATTACATAAAATCATTCATCATATCATAACCTGTGAAAAGGAATTAGGTTTTATAAATATTTCATCATAGCATAACCCATGGGAAAGAAATGATTTTCATAAAAAAATCATCACAATAATAAAAAATATAGAGAAAGAATAAGGCTTGTATAATTAGATACTATCCCCAGAAAATCATAATCAACATCTAATATTATTGTCATTAATTAATAGAAATACCATAAAAAATCATTAAAACATTCTTGAGGAAAATATCCATTCCATTTTAAAATCACTTCTTTAAAATATAAAAATTTATCAAATATTTAATAAAATATTTTCTTTGAAAATATCCTTGAAAACTTTTATATAAAGATTAAAATAATTAATCATTCATGATAGTGGGAAATTATGTACATTCTGTATAAGTTAAAAAGAAAACATCCCTTCCATTCGTTCGTAAAAAAGTCAAAAAGTACCCCATTTGGAAAAAGACAAGAAGATTCCTTTTAAAAAAATATTTTAAAAATTATTCATGATTAAAAATGACTTTAATTTTTTTTATAATATTAAAAACATTCTTGAAAACATTTTTAGAAAACATGGACATGAAAGACAAAGATTTTTCAATCGAAGAGAGAAATAAAATCAGTTTTTCATTAAAAACATTTTTTTGACTATTGAGTACATAAAGAGAGGAAAATAAATAGAAAAAATATAATTTATAGAAATAAATATATTATAATAAAATTCATGAGTTACTTTTGAGATAGATCATTATATTTCATCATCAGAAGCATAATCATAAATAATCCTAAAAAATAACAAGATTGTATCATAAAACCCTTACCACTTTGGTAATTTTTGAATCATAATCCAATTTAAAGAAATAAATTTATATGGATTATTTATATACCATAATTTTTATTATATGAATCATAAAATATATTCATGTATCTTATTTACAACACATAAAAGAAAAAAGTTGTGAATATAGCATGTATCCCACAAAATTAAAAGTGAGACGAAAATCCCTTACCTAAAGCCTTGGCTTCCTTCGTATGAGTTAAAAACTCATGTATAATAAATATAAGTGTATTATAAATATATAAAATAATTATAATAATATATACCATAACATATATTATTTACTTATAACCTTTTATCACCCGTTTATTAACAATTCTTTGTTAAAATCACTGTTTCGAGTAATAACTGCATGTTTTTCAAGTTTGTTTTGGTTTGGGAGTTTTGGTACTTATAATTTAATTATGGTTACATTATCACCATAATTTTAATAATTATATAAATATAATATATATTATTTATACATCTATTTAGAGTCATCCATAAAATTTATAGATAGGAAAATGAATTACACTATTCATGGAGATGATAGGTCATACGTATGCTTGAACGCCATTTTCATTTTACAATGGATAGAACAAATGAAATTTAAATATTAATAAAGATTTATAGAATAATGTTTATATAATATATATAATATATATTCATTAAATATATTCTTATTACCATCCATGTCAAAATAAACCAAAAAAAGTATCGCATTGCTTCGTAGAGGCGGTAGTCCACACGTATGCACGAGCGCCATTATAATTTTACAATAGATTGGAAGGTAAGAAGTTTGATGTGATATTATAATTAAATAAGTATAATAATTTCATAAATATCATATATATACATTAAATATATCATTATATCCATCTGTGAGAGGCGGTTATGGAAAATGAATTACATCGATTCGTGAGGCAGTAGTCTGATGCACACACAATCAATGATTTCATTTCTAATTTGAAGGAATAGGATATGGATAAAGGTTATTATGTAAAAATTATATCATATCATTATATTAAAGATACTTTTTTTATTAATTAATCACATTTTAATAATATTTTAAGTTGGTGTAAGAAGAAATAAAACAAAAACACTCAGTTACGAATGATACCTCTCCCTTAGAAAACCTCTTTAGTTTTATAGAAAAATCCATACTAGGAGGGTTTTATAAAAGAAACAAGGAGGATAATTAATTTTAAGGTATTTAAATAAAGGGTTTTGGAAAATCTTCGTTGAACTAAATGTCTTTTTAAGTATAAATAGGAGAGAAGATTGGGAGGAATTTTATAATTCAGGTGAGTGGAACACTTGTAATTTTTCAAAGTTTTACAATAATTCCATGTCACTTTCTTAGACACAAGGATAAAAAAATGTTCATTATAAAAATTTATATGATATAAGATCTAAATATGGATATCCAATAGTAATTAGACAATTTTATCTTCTTTTTAACTCTTATATTTTTAGTTTAATCCTTGAAAACCTATTTTAACCTTAACCGTGATAATAGATTTATTATTTTTTTCACTATTCATTATGAAAAAAAATTAATTTTACCTTATTAAATAATATTAATTATTATTATTAAAAATATACAATCCATTTTACAAAAAATTAAATTCACAGAATTAGCATAATTTAATTTAAAAATAAACCTGCATATGTAATGAAAAGCAGTTTTCCAATAAAAAAGCTTCCATAAGTATAAAAAAAATTATATAAAAATTAAAAATTAAATAGATTATAATTAACCAAATTGGATTAATAATAATATAATATAATTAATTTTAATTTTAAATAGTTTTAAAATAAAATGTAACTTTTTAAATTCTTTAAACAAAAAGGAAATTTTCAATAAAAATCAGTATTTTTTACTATTCATTGAAAGACTAATCTCCTCATAAAATTTTCAAAAATTCACTCTAATATAATTTTTACATTTTCATTCCAAAATTGAAGTTCATTTTTTCGAGAAAATTTTATAAAATTTTATAAAATTAATTTTATTATTTGTTCACAAAAGGAAATAAAAATCATATTTTGAGAAAAAAAATATTTTCAAAGCATATAACAAATATAAAAAAAATTAAGTACTTATTTTTCAATATATTTTATTTTTATAAAACATTTATACATAAATTTTAAATTTTTATATCATATTCATACCTAAAAATTTAATGTATGGGTTATAATAACCATGTTTTAATAATAATATTTTTAATAGTATATTGAGGTTTATCAAAACTTAGTGTTTCATGTAACATAAGATATTGAAGTAATTAAATTTATTTGAAAAAAATATATGTTAAAATATTAGGGTGTTAAATTATTATCCCCTTAAATTAAACTTATCCTTAAAAAATTTGTTACTCTAATACAAACAACTGAGTATACTTATACCTCATCATATCCTTAGGTTCCCATATAGCTTCTTCAAATTAGTGGTTTTTTCAATAAAAAATGACCAGGTGAGGTGTATTTTTCTATAGAACTTTATCTCTATGATACAAAATCTTCACGATTTGTTCCTCATAAGAAATATCTTACTCTAGTGGTATGGCATCTGAGTTTAGTATATGTGAAGGGTAATGTATGTACTTTCTTAAGAGATACATGGAACACATCATGGACTTAAGAGATTTTCAGCGGAATCTCTATGAAATAAGATACTATCCTTACATGATAAAGAATCTCAAAAGTTACAACATACCTAGGGATCAACTTTCCTGTATTTTTGAATCTCATAACCTTATTATATGGAGGAATTCATAGAAAAACCTTCTCACCAAATTCAAATTCAAGATCACACCAATGATTTTCAGCATAAATTTTCTATTGACTCTAATCTACCTTGATGTGATGCTGAATGTATCTAAATTTATCTTACATTTCCTTAGCTAGTTTAGGCCCCATTAGATTTCTTTCTCCAACTTCACTGTAAAAAAATAGAACTATACACTTCTTTTCATAGAGGGATTTATAAGAATCCATTTGAATTCTTGAGTGAAAGCAATTATTGTAGGAAAAATCAATAAGAGGAATGTGTTGATCCAAACCACCTTTAAAATAAAAATAATAAGATATCAAAATATCATATAGGGTTTTAATGGTTCTCTCAAACTGACCATCTATCTTAGGATGATATGCAGTGCTGAAACTCAACTATATATCAAGGTCTGATTGAATACTTCTTCATAACATTGAGGAAAACCTCAGATCCTGATCAGATATAAAAAATTATTGTACTGAATGAAACCTTAACACTTCCTTAATGCATATCCCAATAAGATGATCCGATGAGAGGTATTATCTGCTGGTAATGAAGTGTGCTGAATTCATAAGGAAATCGGATATAACCCAAATTGAATTATGGATTTTATATATTTTGAGGATCCCAATGAAAAAAATCCATGGTGATGTTTTTTCCATTTCCATTATGGTATGAGTAATGGTTGTAAAATCCCCATAGAATTTTATCTCTCATCCACGACTTACTGGAATACCAAGCATTGAGATACATACTCAACAATATCACTCTTCATGTTGTTCCACTAGAAATATTCTTTCAAATATCTATACATCTTCATACTTCTAGGATGAATAGAGAATTAAGAACTATAAGCCACATCAAAAAATATCCTTCTTTAAATATGGTATGGAAAGAACACATACACAGTTCCTAAACCTTATCATTCCATCATAACCAAGGTTGAACTCAGGAACATTTTAGACCTTCTTCTACAACTCCACGTATTAGTTCTAAACCTCTTTAATGTTTACCTCGATAGATGGTTGAACACTTATATAAGAAATATAATATTTCTCCCCTTATATTAATATTTATAGACTAATCCTTTACAAATATAGAAATATTGGATCTTTTTTTATCCTCATCATAGACATGCTACAATGATCCTTTCAACTCAAAGCGTCATCCACGTTTTTCTCTTTCCCATGGTGGTAATGTATTGATTAGTCATAATATTTAATCATGTCTAACCATCTTCTCTAGAGTATATTCAACTCTTTCAATGTTAATATATACTTTAAAATTTTATGGTTATTATACATATCACATATTTATCCATAAAGATAATGCCTCCATATCTTTAATTTATAAATTACCAAATCCAAATCCAAATCATGAGTTTGGTAATTTTGAACCTTCAATTATCATGGGGTATAAGCTATAACTTTGACATTATACATGAGACACTAGTATAGATGGGAGCTATACCAAGGGTTTTATAAAAATATTGGTATAGGATGTTTTAGTGAAGGTTATACCAATAGTTCCAATAAAACATTGGTATAGAGTACAAAGATATACCAACAATTATATATAATTGTTATTATAGACTTCAAACTTTAATGGTATACCAATTGTTTTATTTGACCATTGGTATGAATTTTCTATACCAATGGTTTTTTGAAAATTTTAATATATAATTCCACCCAAAATTCTAGAAATATCCTCCCCCTTGTCAGATCTAGCTCATATCGAAATTAAACCTTACGAGGTTCCATTTTCATCCCCATCCACGACGATCTATCCTTGGTTTTTCTTTTCATTTGGTTATTCTTCAACATAAAATTGGTGAGTTCCAAATCCATCTTATATTCTTCCAAGAATCATTTCCTTTTTTTTATATGTATAAAACACTAACCTAGATTTTTTTATGATAGTATTTTTATAGATTCATTGAAAAAGGGTTAGTAATGGTATCACTAGATTGTAGTAATTAATTTTTTATACTATGTTTTTTTTTCTGATTTTCCATACTATTATTAGAGTTTTATTGGATATATGTAACTCTTTTAAAAATTTGAATGATTATGTGTTTGTTTTGGTGTAATTGGTCTGACATGGTTATTGTATTAATTATGTGGGGTGGTTTAAGTTTTTGGGGTAGTTCTAATTTTATAGCGCTATCTACTTTGATTTTAGAGAAGTTTTTTTTGTGCTATTGAAACAAGGACCATCTATACTTCTATTAAAAGAGAGTTTCTCAATTTTTTGTTCATTAAATATTCTTATTTATCTTATTTTCTACTTTCACTACTAATATCTATTTATCCTTTTGGAAATATCTATATAAATATTCTATAGGATCATGCTAATTTTGACATAGCCTTTAAATGATTTTGAATTATCTGGTGCAATTTCATGTTTTCTGGACAAAGATCTTCTACCAAAACCAATTTTTCTCATTTATATAGACTTCTCAGGAATATTAATCCCCACCTAAATGAAATAACATATTTTATTTCTGTATATAGAGTTTTTTTTGAAATATATCTTCAGATCACCTCATCTAAAATCAATTGTTTCTTCTAAATGTAATCATCCAAACCCATGGAATGTTTGGAATCAATCTTATATAGATCTATTATGAATGAATCACAAACTTTTATGTATTCCAGTAACTATTATGTAAAATTTATAAAATTAGAAGAATGTTTATGAATCTTGAAGAATTCCATGGTAGCTCATAAATAAAACATATAAAAAAATGTTTACTCTAAAACATAATTACAATTCAAATAATCATTCTTACATATTATATAGTGTCAATTTGACTCTTACTTATATTGAGTAATTTCAAAGAGACCATTCTATACATAGTATATATTCAAAATAAAACTTATATATAGAATCCATTTTCAATTCAATAGTATCCTGAAACTCCAAGAACCTTGAAAACTCTAGAAATATCAAAATATCACCAAACATTTTCATCCATATCAAATTACTATTCCCATGTATTGATAATAAATACAACATCATTATCAACGAGTTCAATGGTTGACACATTACAAAAAATATACCATGACTTAATTATTTCTTTGATCAATAAACTGACCTATTCAAATTTTTTATTTTACTCATGGTTTTCTAATATGTGTTTTTTTTATTTAAAAATGATTTAGATATCTCTATTAGAGATATGTTTTTCACAAACAAAACACCATGTCTGATCTTAAACCTTTAATAAATATATATATATATAGTATCATTTCAATCCATGAACAAATTTTCTTGAATACCCATTTGGACCTTTCATATTCCAAATTAGTCAGAAATAATCCCATAATATAGCTAAGATTATGATACATATAATCCATTTCTTAATTCAGGTTTACTATCCATTTTTATCTTATTTTTATATTTACTTATTTAAAGTAGGATAATGATTTATTATCATATATGAATAATATAACATGTAACTCATTTATTATAAAACCATCAACCATTGGTTTTAAAATTTTCTATATAATTTATATCATTAATATTTCCCTTTAAACAAGGTCTTAATAAAATTGTTCTTTTGACCACTACCTTTGTAGGTTGAGTATTTACTTTATCCTAGAGCCACTTTATCAGGATTAGGTTCAGAAGGTTGATCATGGGTATCTTCCCAATGGGTGGATCTGGTTAAAACTATTTTACACAACAATCCATTACAATACCATTGAAAATTACCAAAAAGGATACAATTATGATTTTCATTAGGATCTGTTAAACACAAAGGCCTCTTAGGACCTGATTTATTACATCATTTTTATACTAAATAATTCCTCATGAAAAATGATTTTGATGATTAATTGGATAAAATTATAATACCATAAAAAATATGATCAAACATTAACCATTCCTTATTTCATAAAACACCCATTAGAATATAGAAAATGAATATCACTTAAGGAATTATAGACTTAATTTCCTCAATACTAAAAAACCATTTGGGGATATTATAACCTCATTAATATCAATGAAAATATAAAATAAATATATAAAATATATTTTAAAATTTTAATAAATTAAAGAATAGTGTAATTTTATATTAAAGGATTCCCTGAATAAAACCAAAAACCATGTTATAAGAAAATTATAATCATGTAAATCATATAGCCACATATCAATGAAAGTAAAATCAAAAGACTTAACCTTTAACTCAAGGGAGATTTATTTTCTTTCTAATTATATTTTTGATTTTATAGATCTCAAAACTACAACATGCTACCTTTTAAATTGGTTTTTAACCTATATTAAAATTACCTAAATACTAATGAAAATTGTGTGTGTGTGGGGGAATTTTTTAATCTATTTTAGCCTATTACTTGTTGGGGATATACTTTATTTTATTTTTCATTAATTTTTCATTGTTTGATCTTAGATTTTGATATACTTTAGAAATTAGTTAAAACTGAACTATGCCATTTCATAGGATGATATTGATTATTGAAGGATGTGTTCCTCAAGAAAAATTGTTTTTATCAAGTATAAAGAATAAAGATATAAGAATGGTAAACGAACAGTAACAATAGAAGTTTGTGAGTTTTTCTTTATTGATTTCAAAATTTTATATCTATTTTTGTAACTAAATAGTTCATTTATATTTGTAACAATGTGATTTTGAGTCCCTTGATGAGTAGGAAACTGATAAATTTTTCCAAAAAATCATTCTAATTAGGTATTAGGGGATGGGAACCATGGGAGAGTTCATTGTCAACTATAGGGAATAATGTTTTCCCCACTAGATATTGACCCACTTCAAGTTCTAGTTCTAGTATCATCGAGTTGGAAGCATCTCATGAAGAGGAAACATAGGAACATATCGAGGAAAAGGAGGAAAAAATGGAAATTGAGGAGTGTGAATGGAATCAAAAGGATAAGGATGAATTTATAAAATTCATGGCATCCTTATGTCTATCACTTCCACTAGATACAGTCATAGATTGTGATACATATATGTCAACGATGTGTATGTCATATGGTGAACTGGATGATGGTACTAGTTGTGGTAAATGCGACTAACTTCCTAGAAATTCCGATGGTGATGGTGATGGTGATGATAATGACGATGACGATGGTGATGGTGATGATATTGGTTTCAATGAGAGAGATATTGATCCGTTAAATTTATTACTAATATTTGTGAAACATGATATATTATTATTGGATATGAATTCATATATGCAATGTTTTAAATGTTTTTTGTCAGTGGTTAAATTCGTTAATTAGTTATTTTAATTATTTATATTGTTTGGTAGTGTTTTTTCAGGTTCTATTTGGTATTGTTTTTGAAGGTGGTGGTGTAGAGTTTTTTATAGCTTCTAGTGTTTTGAGCTAATGTGGGTGGGGTGTGATATTGGATGTGAAGTTTGGAGGACTCTATACTATCATTTTGTCAACCATTGGTATTTTTAATGGGATATTTCATATACCAATAGTTTAGCGATCATTGGTATTGTTTATGTAATGACCTAAACCGTTATAAATAAATTTACCTTTGTGGTTGAATTAAATTTCTTATTATGTGAAAAGCACATAAAGTTAAGTGGTTTTATTATATATAATTTAAAATACCATTATGTATCTTAACCATTGATAATATATCCATTGAACATTGATCATATGATTAGTATAAATACAAGGTTTTAACAAATCCAATTGACATAGACAATAGATGTGATGGAATCAACTAGTAGGACTGTACCCTATGAATCCCATTTATCAGAGATTATAAGAGAGATAGAATCACTATTATTTTCCCGTGACCAAGCCCAAGCTAAGATCCAACAACTTAAGCATGAGTGAAACCGTTTACAGGAGAAGTTCATATTCATTGAGATCATAACCCAAACCATGTATGCCAAACCACCACATGAAAGTCTCACCATCGCCCATATTACCCTTAGGGAATATTTTGGTGTAATAAAGTGATATATATCAAGACCCTAATAATATGAATATTTATATTTTATATAATAATTAATATATTTTCATCTTATTATTGTTACTTTATAAATGATTTTTATTTTGATACAATAAAACACAAATTATATCTTTTGGTAATATTAAAATTCAATTAATGAATTTATAAATTAATGGATTTTTGAAATAAATAATATTTTAATAAAATATTATTATTAAATAATTTTTATAAAACATAAATTATCAAATAATTCTCATGAAGTAAAATGTAAATTTTATAAGGGTTTAAAAACTGTTATTGTCAAAAAAACCCAACATTTCTCGATAAATGTCGATTATTATTTTAAAAGTAAAAATTTAAATATTTAGAAAATTATTTAAATAAAATGAATATTATTTTTTTAATCATAATTTCTTAATTATCTAATGGTGAATTTTTCATAATTTTCTGAGATAGTTGAATTTTCGGGTAAAAACTAAATATGGTATAAATATATGGTGTTTATTATGACATCATAATGACCCAAAAATGGTATAATAAATACTATAAAGGTTATACACAACCAAATATATTTTTCCTATTTAAAATATTTTAATATTAAGTTTATTTGAATAATTTTATAAAGCCTTTATGAATCCTCCAAAACCTATAATATATTTTATGGTTTTAAAATCATATCATTAAGGAAATGACTCACTCCCACATCACTAAGAGTAATATTTTAATAATTTAGGACTTTTGACTTATAAAATAATTAAAACCACCCTTATTTGGAAGAAACCATGGGATGTTTTTTGGTTTTGTTTATTTTATTATATAGAGTCCAAAACCTATGTTTGAGAAATAATAAAGAACTCCCATTTATTTTACAATATAAACCCACACAAGCTCCCATTCCTATCCAATAAAAAACCTTGGAACATGTAATTATTCTTACCTATCCTCTCTTGAGTCCTAAAAATGTTCCCCAATATCTCAATAATCTCCTCCCAATCATTTGAAATCACCCCCTCACAGTAATGGATCCTCTCATTCTTCTCTTTATTCATGTATCTTCATTATCTTATGCATTTATTATCTAGTTCATAATGTTGGGATATGTTTTACATATCCCCCTTACTCCCCTTACTATTTTTAAATGATGATATACCCATTTCACTCTCATTAATGACTCCCATTAACATTTATGTTCCTCCATTATGCTCCCAAAATTTCATTGCGATTTTTCATGCCAAACAAATGTGTAGTGACTACCCATACCTCTTTTTCCTATCCAGGGTGTTCAAATTTATGAACATATATTTTTTTGATTAGGGACTTACATGTATTTATTCCACACTCCTTGATATTGTAATAAAATTTGATTAAAAATAATTCTATGTTGTATTATCTATGTGGCACACTTATGCATGTGAATGAAATGAAAGTGATGGGTGAACCCAGAATTATATAGCACTCCAATGCATTGGGAAATGTTTTAGTCTAATGAGATGTCATGAAAGGGGTTAAAAAGTGAATGTAATTCATCACGAGACTTTTTTCATCATGATTTCTTGGCTTTTATCCTTGACCTATGTTTGCG
Source organism: Viscum album (assembly GCA_963277665.1). NCBI lineage: Eukaryota > Viridiplantae > Streptophyta > Magnoliopsida > Santalales > Viscaceae > Viscum > Viscum album. The sequence continues at coordinate 1,312,269,303 of OY728137.1, forward strand.
ATACAATGTTTTAAGGTGTTTCCACATTTTCATGTTGCCTTTTTGTTATCATGCTATATCATGCCTCATTGTTCATGTTTATGATTCTCACCCCTTTTATGTATCATTGATATTCCTATTTTCTAACATGTATTACTTTATTCATGTTATTACATGTTTAATACCTTACTATGATTCATATCTCACCCATTTCTTATGTATTTCCCCAGGTTATCCCATGTAGTTTTAAGTAAGATTGAATAATATGACCATGTTAATAAAGTTTTCAGTAATAGAGATGTATACCCAGTTTTAAGTTGTTATGTAATGTACCCAATTCCAAAAGAAACTATACTTATTTATTTTCCAGTATGTATTATGTGTATTCTTTTAATAAATCATGAATTAATGTGTAATAAAGAGAAAGGTTGTCATAATTGGCATCAAGGGAACGTTTAGTTATTTTTGGTATTAGGATTAGAAAACACCAACAAAAGCCTTAGGGATAATACTAAAAAAAATAATACATACCTAAATTTTGGTAAAGAATAGATTAAGTGATTTCCCTGAAAATACATCATTGTTTGGATACTATAAGTAGATGAAGCTCTAGCATAAATGTACCTCGGGGTAAAACCTAAAAACACCACATTGAGCTTGAATTGATTGGAAACTGGTGCAAAAAAATTGGTCTTGATACATACCTAGTTTTAAACTCTTGGGAGATATGCATTGGTAAAATCACAAGATCATTATGAACCATTATTAAGGGATGAAATATTCCCACAAGTGTCTATGTTAGAAAATAAATTATGGATAACAGAGATTGAAGCCTATAAATTTATATATTATGGAATGAATGTTATTTATAAGTTACCCCTTTAATGTTATTGGATTCCATTCTGTGAGTTTAATAGTTTAAAAATACTCATTTTTAATTTTCCCTTTATTCTAGCCAATGGATTGAAATAGGAGGAAATGTGTAAACAACCAATGTAAAGGGTAATGTGATGATTGTCCCAAAAAGATACCCAAACCGATGTGGGTAGAAATAAATAAATTTGTGATGATAATATCTCAGATGAATTAGTTTTTAAATAGAAACCTAGATAAGTATGAGTGACCAAATCTCCCTAAGAAATAACTAGTTTCAATTGAGACATTTATGTGACAAAGGCCTCTGGATTTCAATGGATCATCATATCCCTTAATCACGAAACAATGGATCAACCTCATTGAGAAGATCTTATCTATCCTTAAATGTTATAATAAAGAGATGTTTATCCTGGTTATTTATTGTATGAATGGAGAAGATTATTAGTGATGGAAATTTATCAATAATATGAAGCATGGGGAAGAAATTGAAGCGATGGGGTGGAAAGAATGCATGAAAATTATTTTCAAAAAATATTTTCCTTGCACTATCCAAATTAAAATGGAAAGGGATTTCATTACCCTCATTAAAAATATGATTAATCCATTGGATAATAAGAAGTAAAATTAACAATAAATTCATGATACACATCTGGATTTGTTATTAAACTTTAATTCAAGGTTGAAAACTTCTTTGGTGGGATAAAACCAAGTCTATGAAAATCCCTGGCAATGAAAGACTTTGATAGATATGAAGAAATTGTTCGATGTTCTCTCAAATTAGAAATAGAGATAAGAGAATCTCAAGGGTATGATGAGGATAAGAAGTGGAAAGTGAAATTTAATTCTAGTGGTGCGATGGAGAAATCTAATAGTGCTACGAAATTTCAACACCCCACTTGTCAAAAGATTAGAAATATGCACCCTGGAAATTTCCTAAGGGGGAAAAGGAAATTATTTAAGTCTAGGAAGGAAGGACACCTAGCTAGATATTGCTGATGGGAGAAATCCACTAATGCGATAGAAGAAAAGAATGCTCCAGTCAACCCTCAGTGCAATGTTCATTTCTGAAACTACAAGGAATAAGGGAACTTTTCAAACCAATGCACTAAGAACATGGTTTTTTGATACAACCAAAAAAATATAAGGTAACAAGGGTGAGGTTATTCAATCAAAAATACTAAGGTGGATCTTGACAATGAAGTGGTGATATGTATGCTATTTATTCATTCAAGAATAGTGAATGTACCTTTTTATTATAGTTCTATGAATCCCTTCATATCATGTAAGTTTAGTAGAACTATTAAAACACCACCATAAATAATGTAAGTTGAGCTATTAGTAAAAATAGAAAATGGTGAAATTATTGAATCTTGAGTATATACCTCTCCCTATCAAAATTTTGGGCTAAACTTCACATATAACCTTGTGATACTTCCTTTAGTGAAATTTGATGCAATTCTAGGAATGGATTTTCATTCCTTATATAGAGCCAACATAAATTTTCATGATAAGGAAATCACTCTCCATATCATGAATCATCCTCCAATTATGTATAAGTGCAAGGAGGAGGATGGATCTTCTTAGCACCAACATCTCAAGCATGGATACCATTTCCTTATGAGCAAGAGTATCTACCTCAAATAATTGAGTCTAAGGAAAAGATCATCCTCTAATACATGCCCACTGTTAAGGAATACACTAATGTGTTTCTCAAATAATTAATGAGTATTCCTCCTAGTCGAGAGGTTGAATTTCCAATTGATCTTATACTTTTTTCATTACCACTATCCAAGATGCCATATAGAATGTTTGTTGTGTAAATTTAATAGATATAGAAACAACTATAGGAAAATATGGATAAAGGGTTCATATGATCAAGTGCTTCACCTTGGGGTGAACCAGTCATCTTCATCAAGAATAAGGATGGATAAATGCGCCTTTGCATTGATTATTGTGATCCCAATAAGATCATGATAATGAACAAGTATCCTCTTCCACTAATGTATGACATGTTCTATTGTCTACATGGATCCCAATACTTATCCAAGGTAGTTATTCGGTCAGTATATTATCAATTAAGGGTGAAGAAGGAGAATATCCCCAAGACCTCTTTCCATACAAGGTGTCAAAACAATGAGTTCATATTAATTCCATTTAGACTCACTAATGCTCCAAAAATATTTATTAACTTGATTAATATATTATTTAAATATTACCTCGAATCTTTTTGATAATATTTATAGATGATATTCTAATATACTCCAAAATCATGGAGTAGCATGAGGAGTATCTAAGAACCATGCTAAAAAACTTATGAAAGGATAATATTTATGAAAAGTACAATAAATGTGAGTTTTGGTTGAATTTAGTCTCATTGCTGGGGAATATTATTACAAGAAATGGGATATCTATGGACCCTTTAAAGACAAAAATAAATTTAAGGATGGTTGAGGACAATATCTGTGATAGAAATCCGTAGTTTCATTGGATTGGTGAGGTATTATCACCGATTTTTGAGAAATTTATTATGATTATCAAACCATCTAACCAAGATAACTCGGAAGGGAGTCAAGTTTATTTGGAACAATAATGTTAAGAGAGATTCAAGGAGTTAAAAAAAAGGTTTATCACTGCAACTTTACTTATGATATCCAAAAGTGGGAAACTTTTTGAATTGTATAACGATGCTTCGAATAAGGGGTTGGGATGTGTGTTGATTTAGAATGACAAATTGATAACCCATACTTCAAGGAAATTGAATTTTTATAAACATAACTACCCAACACATGATCTAGAGTTAGATGTAGTGATCTTTTCATTGAAAATCTAGTGGCATTTTCTCTTTGGGGAGAAGTGTTAAATACATATGGATCCTAAGAGCCTCAAGTATATATTCATATAAAAAGAGATGAATATGTGATAATGAATAAGGTTAGATCTGATTAAGGACTATAACTACTCAATACACTACCATCCCAAGAAATCAAATAAATTAGAAGACAGTCTAAGTATAAATGATCAATTAATTTTATCATTAATGATAATTAAGAAGGATATGATATTGTTATACTTGAGAAGGATTAACATAGGAATCATAAAATAAAGAACATCATAAATCCTTTCAAAAATTATTTCTTCACCATACCTTATAAAGAGGATAAAGGATGCTCAAATAAATGATGTGTAAATTCAGAAGAAAGTAGAAGCTATAAGAAAAGGGAAATCCTCAGGTTTCAATGTTAATGAATAAAGAGTTGCGATATTTTGGTCACAACTATGTGTACCATCAAATCCTAAGTTAAAGGAGCTATTGGATAATTCACATAGCTCGACCTTCTCCATCCATCCAATAAGCACAAAGATGTATCAAGGCCTTCTAGATCACTATTGGTGGGACAATATGAAGAATTATATCATGGAATATACATCAAGGTGTCTTGTATGTCAGTAAGTGAAGGTATAATGGAAAAAATACAAGGAATGATGCAACCAGTACCCATAACTACAAAGTCCCCAAGGCCTAACCTAGTGGAAAAGGGCCCTGTGGGGTGTCATGGAGGTCTTGGGTTTGAATATCTATTAATTCTGGTATGTGTTTTTCATGCTTATTTTTATCTTTTTAGTTCCCCTTCCATGACCATTTATAATACATTTCCTATAACTACAAGGAAATGAGAAAACATAACCATGAAATTTTTCACCAGTCTTCTAAAGAAAAAAAGAGGAAATAATGATACACGGGTAGTGGTGGATCATACTAAAAAGAAAAATCACTTCATTACAATTCAAAATGACTTCTCACTTGATCAAATTTCAAGGATATACATTAGATAAGTGGTGAGGAAACATGGAACACCACTATCGATTATATCTAATTGAGATCTAAGATTTACCTCTAAGTTCTGGAAGAGTCTTCAACATTATCTAAGCACTGAGTTAAAATTTAGAATTCCTTATCACCCTCAAAGTGATCACCAATCAGATTAGATTATCCAAACACTTGAGGAAATGTTAAGAGATTAATCAATTGACTTCGAAGGAGGATGGGATCAATATGTTTCTATAGTGGAGTTCTCATATAATAATAGTTTTCACTCAAGCATCCAAATGGATCCCCATGAATTATTTTATGGGAATAAGTGAAAAACACTTGCATTATAGGAGGAAGTGTGGGAACACAAATAGCTAGGTATTGAAATGGTCTAGGAAATAGTGGAAAAGGTTAGGAACATTAAGAAGTACATCAAGGCTTCTAAGAGTTGACAAAAGATCTATGCTGACAATCATTGACAAGATCTAGAGTTTGATGTTAGATAATATTTATTCCTCCACATATCTCCATGGAAGAAATTCGTGACATTTGGGATCAATGGAAAGATTAGTTCAAGATACATCGATCCCTTTTAGATCCTTGATCGCATCCGAGTGGTGGCCTATCGACTAGAACTCCCACCTAACTTATCTCAAGTACATGATGTATTCCATGTATTACTCTTTAGAAAGTACATAACAAACCCATCACATGCACTCAATCTAGAGGTGGTACCATTGGAGAATGATCTCCCATATGAGGAGTATCTGTTAAAGATCTTAGATGATAAGGATAAATTTCTATGAAATAAGACAATTCACCTTTTCCAAGTGCTGTGAAGAATTTTTTTTTAAGAAGTGATGTGGGAACTGGAGGAAGCAATAAAATATAATTACCCTCATTTATTTTAGTGTGTGAAATGAAAATTATGATGGTGAAATTTTTAAAGGGGGGAATATTGTAACAACCCAAACTATTATAAATAAAATTCCCTTTGTGGTTGAATTAAATGTATTATTTTGAAAAAAACACATGCACTTATTTGGTTTTATTATATCATATTTAAAAGACCATTATGAATCATAACCATTGATAATATAGCCATTTAACAATGATCCTTTGATTAGTATAAATATAAGGTTTTAACAGATCCAATTGAAATATACAAAGGGAGTGATGGCCTCAAAAAGTAGAAGCGTACCCTATAAATCCTATTTATAGGAGATTCCAAGGGACATAATATCAATATAATTTTACCATGAATAATACCAAGATAATATCTAACAACTTAATCCAGAGAAAAACCATTTACAAGAGAAGTTCAAGCTTATCAGGATCACAACCCAAACCATGTACGTCGAACCACCAATACCAAGATAATACCTAGGCATGAAATTGATGTTCTTGATTTGATATGTTGAAACAATATGATTTCACCTCATGTAACACACATGTATTTGAGGGTTATGATATCATATGGTTTTGAATATTTTCCATACAAAAAAGTGGTGATACATGCATCATATTCAACACACAGGTTTCACATGACATATATGTCACTTATGTGTGATTATACTGATGATGAAGGACTCATATTATTAGTGTTAGAAACATTCAATATATTATTACATATGAGTTTTGATGATATACTATTTGGATGAACCCTTATGTATGTCTAATTTTGATGGTAGGTCATGTGAGACTATGGTTTGGTGCACATGGGTAACAACGATGGTGATGATAATGACAACAATAATGATGTAGTCCCTTTGTGAAATGACAATGTATTTAACCTTGTTAGGTTGTTTTCAGGAATTAATTTCCTTATAAATAATATTATATGAGTAGATACTAGATAGACCTAGTTAATTGAGGTTCCAACTATAGCCTATGTGGAGTGATCTATATAGCATCTCTCATACTATTTAACCAAACCAGGTATCTTTTTCCTTGATGTGGATGGTATAAATGTGAACATGTCATAGAATATAAATGGATATGTGTCTAGATGACCATATGTGAGTTTAACCCTTAGCGATACCATGTTACAAGTTATGTGTATGACCTTGCGGCCTTAGAGATGCGACTATGGTTACTAGTGAGCCATTTCCTCATAATGCTCATGAGTAACCTGAGTGGGAATATCTCACTGTGATTAATAGTCAATGTTAATGCTTAAGGGGAAGTTTTCGTTGATGAAATTATTTATGCATGTGAATAAACTAGTGAAGTATTAGAGAAATATATTGAGAGTAACCTTATAGCCTATGATTATATAGAACCTTGAGTGCTAGTGCTCGTGATATGAGGTTCGGTTGGAAGGGAATATCTTTTAAGAACCTAGCCATATTTTTAAGGGTTTATTTTTAGAGGCATGGTGAGAACATATATTTATGGATATGGATCTTGAGTGATACTTGAGAGGCGATTGAATGAGTAATTGAACCTATCATGTTAGTTTGTAATATGAATCTCATTTGATGATGGGTGAGGATCCTGGGTGGTAAAACCTAGGAGGTTTATGGAATGAGTGGATTCATAGTATCTTGAACTGGAACCCATATGATGGGTGGTGCACAATTAATCTATATAGAAAGAAGATTTCGATTTTGAAAGGAGTACTGAGAGTACTCGGGTTTGGTGGAGCTATTTCTTATAGAGTGTGGGCATCTAAATTGACATGTGAGTCTATCTTAGAGGTTTGTAACTCATGGGAAAATCAATATATGTTGAGTAAGAGTGGTTTTTCCGTATATTGATGGTAAATACTTAATGTGTGAATGCTCATTTTAGGGTTACGTTCATGGTCAATTGAATTGGTGGAAAATGGGATGGTGAGTGGACTATTGAGAATGTTTCACTGATGAATTTAGTTCAGTGTCACCTGTGGTGTTGGAAACTAGTGTTTAGGAATGAAGCTTGCAGGGCTTGGTAGCCTAAAATATATTGAGTATGTAGATGTATCTTTGGTGAAAAAAACATCAATAATGGATTGGGTCACCATTGTTTGGTCAACCTGAGTTTTTCATTGGTGTAAATGACTTGGTATAGTGTATTAGATTGTATTAGACAATGAGAATCACCCAGGTTACGGGTTTTAACCCACACATAGGCTAATAAAGGACATATAGTACATTAATAAAGTATTTATGAATGAATTGAACTACATTATGAGTAATCCAAGTGTGTAAAGTGTATAGAGTTTTTCTTAGAAATTGGGTATGAATGGATGGCCATGCTTAGTCATCATGTTCCATGATGACTATTCATGGGTTAGGAAATTGATGTAAGCAATGTAAGGTGATGACAAGAATACTTCTATGGCAGGTATCATTGATCCAGTGTTAGGTGAATAACCCTCTCATGGGAAGGGTCTTGGTTATGTGTAAGAATAAATCTTGAACGATTGTGATGACTCTAGGTGACTGATATATGGTGGAATTGGGTGTATCCGGTTCCAAAATGAATTGTTGATTCTTGATTAATATATATTAAATGATATATTATAGATGTGGGAATCAGACTTAGGGAAAATCAATAATAACTAAGAGTGGGTTAGATTGTTCATGCATTGGAGCATGGTTGAGGTCTTTGTGGCCGGTGTGAGTGGTTGGTGAATCAAATTGAAAAATTCCTATAAAGTCTCTATGGAATTCAATAAGGATGAATGATTGGGTAAAGATGCCTCAAAGTCTTATGGAATCATTATCAATGACTTCAAGGAGTGTCGATTGTTTGGGCTATGAAACTTTTCAAGAATTTGGTTGAAAGGAATCCAAATGGTTTTCTCACACAAAACTGATTCTAGTGGGTTGGAACCACATCGATATCATCATATCATGTACGAAAGAGGTGTTTAAGAATTTTTTGAGGCCTTTTTAGAAAGTACAAAATGTTCATGTTTTGGTATTCAATAGAGACTCGTTTGTTCAGTTTAGAGTAGGAATGAGGTTTGGGTATCAACAATTAACTCACATTTTTCGGTTGATCTAGCATGATGTAAATGAACTGCACTGGGCATGTAGTTGGACTTTTAGACTCTTATTATATATGGAAATTCTGATGTTGGGGAGCACCTTTATTTTTTGAGAGTAATTTTTTAAATTAACTATGATGTGTTGAGTTAAAAAAATATGGTAATCATGGTCTTGATTGTTGTTGACAATAAACATATAGCTCAAATTCTGGTTTCTATGTTTGGAGTCAAGTAGTGGGAGTGTGATGGTGTTTGGGAATGAAAATGACCATAATATGGTATTTTTCTTTTCAAGGATGGAACAAGGAGAAATCCTTATGGATGAAAATCAAGTCAAATCATGAGCTATGCTTTGTGTGCTACAAAAACTTATCAAAGATGATAATCAATATTGTGGAGATATTGTAATTAACTGAGTCATTATGGGTTATAAAATATAGAGTTAATTCTAACTTTACATCTAGTGGGAGTATCATTCATATAGATTGGTGTTGAACCAAGGTTATTCAAGTTTAAACAAATTTAAGATGTGATTTTAGATTTGAAAGGAATCTTAGTGGGTGGTTAAGAGCTCAAGAATTTATCAGAGGAGGCTTGAAGCATCCATGGATACTATAACACCCACTGGCTAGCTGGTGATGTTGAGAGTACCCCAAATACCCAAAAAATTTACTATTAAGCCAGTGTTCTTGCACCAGATAGTTGGTAGTGCACCGAATTATCATTGGAGCCTGAGTTGTTAGCTGGTGTGGTGTGTTGGGATGTGCATTAGTGGGGGAAATTTTGGTATTTTGGTTATGGATTCCCACTCTATATTTTCCCCCTCACTTGAATTTATTTGGTTCATTCATTCATACCCTCCTCTCTTCCCCCCTTAATGATTTCCCCTTGATATTAGTTGGATCTAGGCATGATCCCTTAGAGAAACTGGGAAAGATCCCCTTCATTTTAATTGATATTGGATTCCTCCTTCCTTGTGTCGTGGTGGATCATTGTGCCATTAATTATAGATAAATAATATTGGTAATTTATAGACCTCACAATCTTTGAAATTTCCAATTTTATTTGAATTCTCTTCCTCTTGATCATGTTGGTAATATAATGATCTGTGTATTATTTTTAGTAAAATAATTTGATGAAAATTCCACCGGTCCTTGATGGAATTGACCGAAAATGATGAGTATTTGAATTAGTATGGATATAGGATATTATGTGATGATAAAAACATTCCATTATTGGTCATTTAATTTATGGTATATCCCTTAGTGATCTCTTTAATGGTTTCTATATAAATTGAGTTGAATCAACCATGTTATCATGGAATTGATTTAGGGATTTTGCAACCCATAGTATTGAGAGTGTGTTGGGTGTGGATCAAAATCTTTTGTAAAATGTTATAACTAAGGTATTTCTATTGGTTGTTTTATTCTAGAGGTTCCAATTTAATTATATAAAATTTTCCTTTGACTTGTTTATACATGATAGGTATTTTTCTTAGAATGAAGTCAGAGGAGTGCTACAAACATTCTAGGGGTGGTTGGTTGTGTTTTCAACTTGGTGATGATATTAGGTATGTCTTTTAGAAAGTATTTCATTAAACTTTAGTTATAATATTTATTTTAATAATTTAATTAATTATAATTTAGTTATAATTAATTAGTTTGTAATTCTTGGGAATGAGTTAGGACCTCGTGGTGATCGATGGAAGTCAATTGGACTTGGATTACTTGGACAAAGTAGATGGGATTTTATTAGATGGGGTTTGACTTCTTGTTGAGGTAAGTGGACCCAAGTACTCTACCCAATGGTATTATGTATGGTTTATTGGAATTAACCACCATCATAGAATGAGATTTATTTAATAAAAAGTAATTTTAAAATTTTAATGATACTAAAGTATCAATTAATTAAAAGAACCATGTATAATGTAACTGAACAAAGAGCCAAGGTCCATGATGCACCCTTTCCCTCTTGATTTATGTTGGCTGTGAATAAGAAATTATTGACCTCTAATGAGTGTATTAGATTACATGGAACTCCATTGGTGCATGGTGGTTTTATGTGAGGCCATGTTTTATGCCTTATCACTTGTGTGTGTGAATGTGTAACCCATGAGACAATGTTTGGTTCTTAATCACATGTGTGTGCGTGTGTAACATGTCTGGCCATGTTTTATGATTGATAAATTATGTGTGAATTTGTATCCCATGAGACCTATATATAAATCTTGATCCCATGAGTATGATTATGTATCTCATTATACAATGTTTGATGATGATCACATGTTGTTATATTATTCTACTAAATTCTCATGATCACATGCCATATTTTTTCTTATTTTCTCTGCCTTATTTTGTCAAATTACCTTGCCTTTGAAGGTATTTTTTTGGTATTCAATTATAGGTAGACCATCATGATTTGAATAATACTTATAAGAGATGTTCATGGCTTGTGACAACAATGAAGATGAACCTGGACACAGGGCAGGGGCATGACAACCTTGTGGACTGACCTAAAACTTAATGCCTTATGGATACTGAGTAGCATGTTCATTAGGCTATCTTATGGTTCGACTCAAAACTCAATTCCTTGAGGATTCTGGGTAACTTTTTCCCCATCCAGACTTATGGTCCAACCCAAAACTCAATACTTTGAGGATACCAAGTATTATGTCACCATACATATGGCTTTTTTATCCCTTCTGATATATTTTGACTATCCTTATAGTATAGAGCCAAAGTAGGTACAATTGGGATTTTTGGTGGCTTGGTAAGAACATGAATGCTTAGTATATGGGTGTTATTTCCATAATTTTTCATTGGTGATTAAATTTTATTCTTGCACAATTTATGTATTGACTGATTAATTTCCATGGAGCTTATCACATGAACATACATTTCATTGACCGGTTGGGTACTAGGCCACATTGGTGGTGTCCTAATGAGTTGTACTCACACCCTACTCAGGTAGCCATGGAACTTGGGTACCCAAGTAGCCCTCACTTATTGAAATTATATATTGGGATGAGTATAAATTTTTATCATTGAGAGGGATAGATCAGTATGAGTCCGGGGACCGATATGAGGCGAGGTTGGGAGTTGTAGAGCCTCTTATATTTTTATTTCTTTTCTATCCTATATGTGATTGACCTAGTGGGTGATTAGTGCCATGTTTCATTTGTGACTAATATTTTTTTTTGTGTATTTATTCATTACATATGATATGTCCATTGGTATCAACATACTATGATTGTTTATTATTACATGTTTTTTATTTACCTATTTTTGTGAACTTTGATTGAGGGTATAATCTACCTACAACCCAATTTAGACCATTAATACTAGTCGAAAACCTATGAAATGTGGGGAGGAACACATAAGGTCATGTGTCACTCTGACTTAGACCCAATTCTTCAATTTGGGATGTTATAAAACATTTGGTATCAAATATAGTCTCTTGTAGATTCTAATATTAATTCAATTTTTTTTATATAATACCACATTTTTTATCAGATCATGGATATAATAGATTCTAATATTCATCCAATTTTTTATTTAATACCAACATTTGGTATTAATAAATTATTTTATTTTTTATGAACTTATATTTTATTTCCATTAAATCATTGAAATTGCATCTCAGTTTTCTTATAGTAACTATGTTAGTAGAGGAACATTTTTTTTGTAATGGTAGGTTTTCTAGTAGGAACACTTGAATGTTAAATTCTTACTAGACAACTTATATTTTATAGACCTAATTATGATTAATGGTTGGAATATATTAAGTATTATATCATTAAAACTAGAGTTTAAATTTTTATTATTATTACTAGAAGTTATAATTTTTTAGAGAAAAAAATTATTCATTTTTATCTTGAGGAAAAGCTAGAATATGAGGTAAATCATAAAATTTTTAATGAATTATTTAGGTTTTATGACTATGAACATTTAAAGAAAGATATTATATTGGGAAATAGAAAATGGTATTTTGAAGAACCTATAAACTAATAATTTTGGGACTACTAAAGCTTTGGAAACTCAAAGGGCTTTGTTGAAAGTGGATTATAAAGCCTTTGATTTTTTTCTTGGTGAAATAGTAAATCAAATGTATCATTGATTTATGAATATTATAAATACTTTATAATATTTGGGTGAGAATTAATTACAAAAAATTCATCTTATTGAAAATATTATTGATATTATTTCAAAAGAGTGGGATTCAAAATTGTAAAATCATCAATGGCACTAAATAATTGACTAAGTTAAGTCCAGATGACTTAATTAGTGAATTAATACAACATAAAAGTAGACTAAAGAGAGATTTTGAGAAAGAAAAAGGAACAATAGAGAATTTTTTCATCTACTTCTTGTAATCTTACATATATTACATTTAATTCTTGTGCTAATTCTTATAAACATCAATTTTCAAAGAAGTGTAAGTATTAATATCAAAGTAGTTTAAATGAGTGTGATAATGATCATTTTCAAATTACAAGAATAATTAATAATCATGTCATTAATATGAATTTATGGAATATATATTGGAGAGATAGAAAATATAGATATAAAATTATGAATTCTTCATATGTGATTTTCTATAAATGTAAGAAGATAGGTCATATTATTCCATACTTCTCTAAATTGAATAAGAGGGATAAAATGTCAAGAAAATATTATAAAATTCATTGGAAAATCTTGAAATATATAAACATATGGAGTTACCATGATGGTAACACAACCTATGATAGTTAATTAGAATAAATTTGTAAAAATGGTTAGAAAATAGTTGAATATTATTCAAATATTTTAAAGAATGAAAAAATATACATGGAGAAGGTAAATGTTGAATCTCTAAAAAAAATTTCTCAATAATATAATTTTTATTATAAATTTAAGGATGATTATTCTACTTCATCATATGATGGAAAATAAAATCCATCAAATAATGAATGTGTAAATACATAAAAAGATGAGGAATATTTACTTACTTTTAATGAAATGTACAAATATGCAAATCTCATGGAAAAAGAAAATAATAATTTGAAGAATGAATATGAATTTTATAAAGAATAACTTATTAAATACAATAAAATTATTTCAAAATTAAACACTTAAATTTTAAAAAATTTAACAGATTTAGATTCAAAAAAAAAATTCTATAATAAGTTTAGTTTATCAAAAACTTGCTGGTGAAATTTTGGTTGATAAAAATAAGGTAGTTTAACATAAATATGAAGTTAATAGGATAAAGAAAATTTTATCAAATATTACTTATGGGTAATAAAATTTTGATAAAATATAAAAAAATATACATTCTTAAACATCCAATGGAATTTGTTTTACTTCTTATAAATCTCATTTCCAATCAAATTAATTTGTACCTAAATGTGTGCCCTTTTGCTATAAATATAAAGGGGGTCACTGGAATGAACAATAATATTTAAAACAAGATTAATATTTTGGTTTCAATAATTATTTTATTTATAAATAACTATTAGTTGTTTAAAATAGAAGAGTTAGACAGATGTGGGTTCCTAAAATTTTATTTTATAATGTAACTGGACAAAAGAAAGTATTCATACCAATAACTTAGTTTTACCATTTTTTTGAAAATATGATTAGTACCAAAATCTAAAATAAATGGTATATGGATTATGTTTCATCCTGAAAAAGTATAGGATACAAGTCTAACACCCTGAATTTGAAAATTTTGAATGCAGGACGAGTCACTTTTAGAGACAATGGACACAGAGAAATCATCATAATTAGTTATATTTATTTTCTTAGAAAAAATTTAATTTTAAAATTTTTTTATGCTTTAGTTATTAATAAAAACCATATCAGAATTATTGAATTATATGATGCGGGTTATCTTGTTAACTTCATGAATGATAAAAGTATTGTTCAATGTTTAGAAGGTACTTTCATTATATCTACCAACACACATGAAAATGTATACATGATTCAATTAGAAGAAATAATTCATCCTAATTTATCTTATTTATGTGAAATATTTTTATTAGTTGTGGTATAAAAGACTAGGACACAGTAACTTTAAGAATTTAGCCAAACTTTCTAGGAAAAGACATGTTAGCGATCAATCCGAACTTAAGTTTAATTCATCCATATTTTCTAAAACTTTTTAATTTGGTATGAAACATAAGGTTAGTTTTAAATCAAAAAGTGAGGTCTAAACTTATGAAGCTTTATAGTTAATTCACATTGATTTGTTTAGTACAATGAAAACTTGATGTATTGGAGGAAAACATTATGTGAATGTCTTGGTTAATGATTACACTAGATTTACTCAGGTTTATTTTCTCTTTTGAAAATCTAAATATTTTTACCATCTTATGGTTTTTAAATATTTGGTTAAAAAGGATAAAAACCTACCATTTATTAATATCCAAAGTAATCATGATGTCGAGTTTTTAAATGAAGATATTAAGACTTTTAGAGTAAAAAATGTATAACTCATAATTTTTCAGCACTTGTAACACCACAAAAAATAATGAAGAAATAAAAATAAATATAATTATTTAAGAAATTAATTGAACTTTTATTAGTGGGTATTATATTTCTAGAAATTTTTCGATTGATGTTTTGATTAATTCTTTCTATACTATAAATTGAGTTTTACTTAAAACTTTTCTTAATAAAAATTCTTATGAATTGTGGATTGGGATAAAGACAAAACTTTATTATTTAGATGTCTTTGGATGAAAATTATTCATCTTGAAAAATAAAAAATAAATTACATAAATTTGAACCAATAGTTGATGAATTATTTTTTATTGGTAATTCTTCAAATAGTTAGGATTATATATTTTTTAACAAATGAATATTTTTTGAAGAAATGGTTCATGTAATTTTTGATCAATCTGATCCTTTTATTTTAAAAAACCTATGGAATTTCATCCTCTAGATGATGTTTTTGAAAATGATTCTATTAGTTTTTTAGAATTTGATTCACAACTACTGATAGTAATTCCTCCTAAATTTAGACTATTAGATTTTCAATACCTATAATTAGCTTCAATAAAAGATATAAAATAATGAGTTAAAGAAAAAATTACCACTTTACCTAAATACTAATTGATTTTCAGGAATAATCCTTCTAATAATATTATTAGTGATACAAGAAAAGCAATTAAAACTAGGAGTTCCATGATAAATCAATGTGAGTTTCATGCATTATTATCACAATTTGAACCTAAAAAAGATGAAGATTACTTAGGTGATGAAATTTAGATAAGAGTTATGAAAAAATTGATTAATGAATTTGAAAGTAATAAAGTTTAGACCCTAGTTGAACAACCCATAGATCATTTGGTAATTGGAGTAAAATGGTTTTTTAGAAATAAGTGTGATGAAAATGGAACCAACATTGGAAATAAATAAATACTTTTTGATAAGTGTTATTATCAATAGGAAGGTATGGAGTATTTGGAAACCTTTTCACCAATAGAAAGATTAAAATCTATCCGAATCATGAAATACTTTGAAACACATATAAAATGCACTTTATTTCAGATGGATATTAAAAGTGTTTTTATTAATAGATATGTTCAATAGGAAGTTGATAGAGTTAATATTTTAATTATTATTTATATGTTTTTAAATGATTTAATCCCTACCAATTATTCAATGTTAGTGTATTTGCATCATTTATGTTTTTTGGTGTATTTTGGGCTTAAATGTGAAAATGGGGTAATTCTATAAAAATTTCAGTTTTATATAGCTTCTGTTTTTTGGGAATAACTTTTATAATATGGGTCCAATTTAAGTGAATTATTTTTTTAATATTCCTATGCTCGTGTTATTCAAATGTTCCTTCTGGACCAAGACCCAATTCAAAACCCAATGGTACAAAAAATTCAATCAAGTGGAGAAATCAGTTTGGCAGGCAGAATAGACCCCACTGCATTAAATATGGAATATCTCCTTCATCCGAACTTATAATGAGATTATTCCAGCTTTTGTAGATATAGGACTTTCAAGGGACGGTTCATATTAAATTTCATAAAATATGAATCTCATTAAGGCATATTTTGGGCGCGTCTAAGTGGAGTGGGTGAGACAGTGTTTGGAGGCCAGAAAAGTAATGGTCAAAAATTAGGGCATATCTTTCTTTACACCTGTCCAATGACTCTACAATTTTTAGGGTAGAGATAAAACTTCATTTCCAACATTCTATAAGAAGGGACCTAAGTGCGTTTCGGCCGGATGTTGGGCAGAACAGAGGAAAACTTATGGAGGACAGATTCTGGAGGATCAAATTTCTATTCTTTCTTTTCTTTGTTTTACACGTATTAGTCTTGTAATGTGTTCTTCTTTCCCCTTAGTCACAATTACCCTTACCATGGTGGGGTAAAATTATGTGTGATTGGGGAAGGAGAGGTTTTCCATATTGTATTTCATGAGTTCCTTCTATTAATGTTTTAAAATCCTCTTTTCTTTTCTACGAATCTGTTTCAATTTCTTATAACAGTTTTTATTATCATGTACGATTGTATCGGATTTTAGATTCTTTTGTTCATTTATATTTGGTCAATGATCAATATCTCCCTCCACTAGGTTCTGTTTTATAAAAAATTTAATAGACTGGGATTTAGTGGTGTAGTACTCGGTGATCACCGGTACGTGTGTGAGGAGTAGTGAATGTTCTTGATTACTTGGGATAAATAAGACCCGATTGGGAATTGACTAAGATAATTGGGGGTATTTTCTACAACTCTATTACACATTATAAGGAGAGTAGACCAACCTAATATTTTAGTAAGGTTTATTCTCACATTTTTAATTGACCAAGGGAGTGAGAAAAAACGATTGTGGATTCTCACTCTTAACGATTTAGCAGAGGAGAATTGGGTAAAATGAACAATGATAGAATTACAATTGGAAAACTGACCCTAACCCGATCACCATTTCATATCAATTATTTAGATCACATCATTTGTAAAATTTTTTAAAAACTTTCACTTAATTACTTAACTTTATTTAGTTTCTTTCTTGTATATTCTAAATCAAACAATTTCTAAAAAGAACCTCACTTCTTTCTATTTTAAGGTGAAAACTTAATTGTTGTGCACTCCTCTCTGAAGAAAACCTAGGTAATCCACTATACTACATTTTAACATAGGTTATATTTGTTTTTTCCACACCCCACGACAGGCACATGTCAAAAATTGGCATCGTTGCCGAGGAGGTAGTGCCAACATTTCTTTTCTTTTCTTTTCTCTCTTCTCATCTTTTCTCTTCAAAATTGCATGACTAGAACCTCAAAAATTGAAACTTTACCCATAGATCCTGAAATTGAAAGAACCTTGTTGAATAGACTTAGAAACATTAATTTAGAATCTGAATTTGAGGAACTTCCCCTTGCAGACTCAAGTGAAACTTCAAGTGTTCACTCTGAGCCTGTCATCATGGCTGAAAATCAAAACCAAACACTTAGAGACCTCTGTGCACCACAATTCCTTAATCAAAACAATCAACTTGCCATGCCAGTGTTAAAAAATGATTTTGAAATGAAACCTAACACGATTCCTTTATTTCCAAAGTTTCATGGTTTGGCTGGTGAAGATCTAAACAAACACATTAAAGAGTTCACACATGTGTGCTCAACTTTCAGACCCCGTGGAATTACTGAGGAGCAGGTTAAGTGGAAGGAATTTCTGTTTTCATTGGATGGAGCTGCTAAAGAATGGTTGTACGGCATAAAACCAGGAGATGTACATGACTAGAATGACATGGTAAGATGTTTTATGAAAATATTCTTCCCCACCTCTAGAAGCACAACCATTCGGAAGGAAATCTACGCCATACGACAATCATCTGGAGAAACCCTTTACGAGTACTGGGAGAGATTTAAGAAACTATGTGCCAGCTGTCTGAATCAAGCCATTTAGGAACACCACTTTCTTGTCTTCTTCTATCAAGGACTAATATACAATGATAGAAACCTTCTTGATGCATCATCCGGAGGTGCCTTGATTGACAAGTCACCAGAAGAAGCCAAGGGCTTGATTGAGAAGATTTCCCAAAACTCGCAGCAATTTGGAACAAGAGGTATTGGAACAAGAAGTATTCATGAGGTACGCACTTCTCATCCATCACCCTTATTAGAAACTAAGATTGAAGAGCTTACTAGTTTGGTGAGACAGATGGCCTTGAAGCAAGTTAGGGACCAACAAGCGCCAGCTAAGGTATGTGGTTTATGCTCATCACCTGATCATTTTACTGACCAATGTTCTGAAATACAGGGAATGGAAACATGTGCAGTAGCATTTCAGCCAAGGAAGTTCTAGAAAAATCAAGGATGGAGAGAGCCTAACCAAGTCCAATATGGATTTGGAAATCAACAGAATCAAGCTAGGCCCCCGTACCAAAATTAGTTTCAAAACCAACCTTCATTCCAGAATCAATTCCAGAACCCTCCACCATTTCAACAAAAACCATCTTATAACCAGCCTTCTTACCAAAAACCAACCAATCTCCAAAGACCCTATGAGCAACCATCCACTAGTTCACAACCTCCAATTCAAAACCAACAAAAATCTGAGTTTGAAGTACTGAAAGACACTATTAAAGATTTGTCTAATAAGTTTGAAAGTCTCATGGACTTTTTGACCAAAAATCCTGGTAAACTCCCTTCCCAAACAGTCCCAAACCCAAAAGATAATGTTAGTATTATAACTACAAGAAGTGTAATAGAACTCCAACCACCATCCACCATTGAACCCGAAACAAGAAAAACTGATCTGGGTGAGAATGAAGTTAGAAATGATGAAAATTCTATGAAAATGCATCGGGAAGAAGATAAGAAAGAGGAGGATGATAATGATAGGCCAAGCAGGAAGAAACAAGAAACACCATTTCAAAGGAAACAAAGGGAGAATAAATATATACCACCACCATTTGCATCAAGGATGATTGAATCAAAGAGGTTACTAGAAGAAGCACTGCAAAAAGAAATTCTGGACACCTTTCAGAAAGTGGAAATCAACATACCTCTGCTTGAAGCACTCAAACAAATTCCAAAGTATGCTAAGTTTTTGAAGGATCTTTGCACCAAGAAAAGGAGACTTCAAGGGAACGAGAGGATCAATTTGGGAAGAAGCGTCTCAACCCTTATCACACCACAATTTCCAACCAAATGTCAAGATCCAGGGACGTTTTTTATTCCATGAACCATTGGTTCATTAAATTTATCTAATTCTTTGTGAGATTTAGGTGCATCAATTAATGTATTGACTCACTCAGTATATACTTCTTTGTAGATGGGAGACTTGAATCCCACAAGAGTGGTGGTCCAGCTTGCAAATAGATCCGCAGTTTTCCCAGTAGGAGTTCTGGAGGATGTCCTGGTAAAAGTCAAAGATCTTTTATTCCCTGCTGACTTTTATGTGTTGAATATGGAAGATGATAGGATCCCATCACACTCACCCATCATTTTGGGGATACCATTCTTAAAGACAGCCAAAACTATCATCAGTGTCCATGAAGGGACACTTACCATGGAGTTTGGAGATAGCACTGTCCACTTCAATATTTTTGAATCCATGAGGCACCCATCAGATGATCATTCACTCTTCGCACTCTCCCATGAAGATGACATAGAACCAATTGAAGAATCAGGTATGTTTCATGAATTTTTATCATTAGGAGAGAATTTTTCCATTAAAGATATCACTGAACATATGGATTCCCAAACTATTGGAGGTTCTGATTTCCTATTGGAAGAAGAGGTAAAATCTAATTTCTTTGATAATTTGTTAAATGATGATGAAGATGATATGATTTCTTGTGTGAAGGATGTAAAACCATTGGATGTGGAGAACCTCAATTTAGTTTCATCTCTTGAGCATCCTCCTGATCTAGAATTAAAACCACTCCCCACTGATTTAAAATATGTTTACCTTATGGAGGGGGAGAAATTACCAGTAATAATTGCTAATAATCTATCTGAAACTCAAGAAAAATCATTGAATGAGCTTTTGAGAGAGAATGTCCAAGCAATAGGGTGGATCTTAGGTGATATCCCAGGAATAAACCCAAAAATTTGCTCACATAGAATTTTTCTTGAGGGAGATTCCAAACCTATCAGACAACCCCAAAGGAGGCTGAACCCTACCCTGATGGAGGTTGTGAAAAAAGAGATTGAGAAGTTATTAGAAGCCGGGATCATCTATCCCATATCAGATTCACAATGGGTTAGCCCCATCCATGTAGTCCCAAAGAAAACTGGCCTAACCATTGTGAGGAATGAAAAGAATGAATTAGTCCCTGTGAGAATTTAGAATTGCTGGAGAGTATGCATCGATTTTAGGAAGCTGAATCAGGTCACTCGAAAAGATCATTTCCCTATCCCGTTCATTGACCAGATGTTAGAGAGATTGGCAGGGAGAACTCATTATTACATTTTGGATGGATTTTCAGGTTATTTTCAGGTACCCATTGCCCTCGAGGATCAAGATAAGACTACCTTTACTTGTCCTTTCGGTACTTTTTCATACAAAATGATGACATTTGGATTGTGTAATGCTCCAGGTACATTTCAAAGGTGTATGTTAAGTATATTTTCTGATCAAATTGAAGATTTCTTGGAGGTTTTCTTGGATGACTTCACAGTTTTTGGAAATTCATTTGACCATTGTTTAAAAAATCTGGAAAAAGTTTTGAAAACTTGCATTGAAAAGAACCTTGTTTTGAATTTTGAAAAGTGTCATTTTATGGTTGAGAGAGGAATTGTCCTTGGGCATGTCATTTCACAGAAAGGCATTGAGGTTGATAAATCAAAAATTGAAGTGATAAATTCTTTTCCTTACCCAACTTGTGTGAAATATGTTAGATCATTTTTAGGACATGCATGATTCTACAGGAGGTTTATAAAATATTTTAGTAAGATTTCTCTCCCTCTCTCTAGATTACTTTTGAAAGATTCTGATTTTGATTTCAACGGTTCATTTAGGGAAGCATTTGATGAGTTGAAGAAGAAATTGATTACACCACCAGTGATGCAGCCACCAAATTGGGAAGAACCATTTGAGCTACTTTGTGATGCTTCAAACCAAGAAGTTGGAGCTGTCCTTTCTCAACAAAATGAGGACAGGACACAAGTCATTGCATATGCCTCAAAAACCTTAGATGCAGCCCAATTCAACTACACAACAATAGAAAAAGAGTTTTTAGCAGTTGTTTTTGCTTTAGAAATATTTAGATCGTATCTGCTTGGAACTAAAGTCATTGTGTTTTCTCATCATACAGCTCTTAGGTACTTTATGAAGAAGGTTGAAGAAAAACCAAGGCTAGTGAGATGGATGATACTACTATAGGAGTTCAACATAGAAATCAAAGATAAGAAGGGATTTGAGAACCAAGTGGCTGATCACTTAAGTAGACTACCCAACACCGCTGAAGTTGAAATTCCAGACACTGAACCACTAAATGATCGCCTTCCAGGGGAGAAGTTGTACTTGATTGAAGGAGAAGTACCTTGGTATACTGACATGGTCAATTATCTGGCGACATCTCAGGTCCCATCTCATTTAAATTCTCACCAAATTCACAAATTGAAATTCGAATCTAAATATTACATCTGGGATGATCCATTTCTTTGGAAGATTTGCATTGACCAAATGATCAGAAGATGTTTGCCTAAAAATGAAATTGAATCAGTCTTTAGGTTTTGTCACACATTAGCTTGTGGAGGCCACTTTGTACCTCAAAGTACAGCGAGGAAGGTTTTAGAATCTGGACTTTATTGGCCAACACTTTTCAAAGATTCTCATGAATTTTGTAAACGGTGTGAAAAAATGTCAGTTTACAGGAAATATTTCAAAGAGACAAGAAATGACCCAAAAGCCACTTAATTTTTGTCAAATATTTAAAGTTTGGGGGATAGATTTTATGGGCCCTTTCCCAATGTCATTTGGAAATTCTTATATTCTTATTGCTGTTGATTATGTTTCCAAATGGGTGGAAGCAAAAGCCACCAGAACTGACGATGCTAAAGTTGTTTGTGATTTTGTCAGGGATAACATATTTTGTAGGTTTGGAGTTCCTAGAGCCATCATTAGTGATAAAGGGACTCACTTTTGTAATTGGAGAATGGCGGCTTTGTTGAAAAAGTATGGGGTGCATCATAAAACATCAACTCCCTATCATCCACAGACTAATGGGCAAGCTGAAGTGTCCAATAGGGAAATCAAAGGAATTTTGGAAAAGACTGTTAATCCAAATAGGAAGGATTGAAGCCAAAGGTTAGAAGACACATTATGGGCTTACAGGATAGCCTACAAAACTCCAATTGGAATGAGTCCATATAGGCTGATTTATGGGAAAATTTTTCACCTACCTGTGGAATTGGAACATAAGGCATACTGGGCTATGAGGAAGATGAATCTGGATCTTGAAAGTGCTGGGAAAGAGAGAAGATTGAAATTACAGGAGTTGGAAGAAATTTGAAGGGAAGCATTTGAAAATTCCAGGATTTATAAAGAGAGAACAAGAGTGGCTCATGACAAACTGATCCAACCAAAGGACTTTCATCCAGGAGACAAAGTGTTGTTATTCAATTCAAGACTCAAGCTGATGCTAGGTAAACTTCGTTCCAGGTGGGAAGGTCCATTTATAGTTACTCATGTATATCCTTTTGGTGCTGTGCAGATTGGGAAGGATGGAGTGAAGGATCCATTCACCGTTAATGGGCACAAATTGAAGAAATTCCTTAGGACCATGCCATCAGAGACAATGGAGGAGATCACACTCCTCCAACCTGTTTATCAATAAACTCCATCAGGTCGTACCTCTCCTTTATATTTTCATGATTTTTGTGATTTAATTTCCAATATTATTACATGTTAAAAACATTTGAATGCATTATGGACACTGCATCATTTAAGTGTGGGGGAGGGAACCTTTGTAGTGTAGGATTTTTATGTGTTGTTTGTTTTCCTGTTTGTTTAAAAAACATGTGAGTGTTTAAAATTTTGTGTGTTTATTTTTCATTTTTTGTGTGTTTTTAAAACTTTTGAGCTAAAATGATTATCATTGATATTTTTGAAACCCATCTCCATGAGTGAAATAATTTATTCCCCGAAACTAAGCTTAAATGAATGCTAAAAATGACATTGTTTCATGTTCAATTCTTTGGGAATTTCATGAAAAATACTCTATTTTTTGAATCCCATGCCACATATCACTGTCTTTATATTTGAAATAACATTCCTGTGAGGCTTCTAAACCTATTATTTTTATGTTCTTTACATTCACCTCACTTCTTGAAAGAACCAAATCATGCTTGATTTAACCAGAATTTGATTTATTCCTGTCAAAACTTGAGGGTTTGAGGTACTTGTGTTTTAAATTATTGAGGCATTTCTTTGGTTTGAAAGCCCACTTTTCAAGATAATCCCTTTAATAATGGCCTACCTTGAACATTTAATCCTTGTAGCCCATAGAAGCCATAAACATCCTGTTAGGTTAGCCACATTACAAGCCAATATTCCCTATCCAACCTGCTCTTGAAGTGAAATTGCATGATCTATTTGAACATAAGTGTGGGAAGAAGATGTCTTGTATTGTACTACCTTATTTGGGGATACTTTGGGTGAAAAAAAATGTTGAAGAGATGTTATTTGTAACAGCCCAAGATTTTATGAAAAATATTCTTTTTAATTTCACTAATGTCTTATGTTGTACGCTACACCGAAAGGAGCTTGCACAACACACATCCTTGACTTGCCTTGCATTACACACAATCGCAACCTTCCTCGATAGCGTGTGTAGTACGCAATAACGAGTTTCACTAAACAACAATATGCTATTAAAATATTATTAAAATTAACCATTATGAATAGTAATAACCACTTTTTGAAATTTTATAAATTTTATTTTTCAAAATAGACTTCATTTTTGGTTTCGAAATATCAAAATTAGCCTAGGGTGAAATTTTGGTATTTTTTTGAAAACTTTCAATTTTTGATGAATAGTGAAACCACTAAGTGGTAGTTAAAAAACTGAATTTTTCATAAAACTTAATTTTACCGCTTCTGTGAATGGAATTTCAAAAATCTGAGACACACGATTGATTTCAGTAAGTAAAATGTGGTTCAATGAGATGAAAATAATTTTTTGGTGAATAATAACTTTTTACTTTTTTTACCACGGTTAAAAGTAAATAGGGTAATTAAGGGTAAAGATGATATTATTATTACCCTAACACATGTCCTAATTCTATTGGATAAGTGTAATTAGACCAAAAAACAACCTTAGGAATAAAATATGACCATTTAGGCCCACTTGTATTAGATTAGGACATTTATTATTAATTTATTTAAAGAAGGGTTAAAATAGTTAAAATCAAAGTTTAATAAGTAAATAATTTTTAATATGGGGTTATACATAAGATAAATTCGACTATAAATATTCATTAGAAAGATAAAAATATTTCCTAAATAATGGTATTTTATTTGTAATTTTTAGACATTAAATAATTTAATTTATTTATGACACAATGATGATGCAGTAATTATCTTATTAATGAAATATTGACATAATTGATGTTATAAACACAAAAATAAATGTAATATGAGACTTTTTATGAATTAAACTAATTTTATAGGTTAATATTACATGTTAGTATTGATGTAATTAACTTTTTTTGAACTTATCATTCTGTTATGATTTTCACAAAAATCAATTACTAAATAGTGTCAAAATTGACATAAAATAGTTTTTAAAACAAATATTATATTATTAATTGTTATTTTATTCCTAAAAATCTAAGGTTCGTCCAAATGACTTAGATAAGGTTATATATATTAATAATAAACAACTTGGGGTTCTTTTGGCTTCTTATAGTAAGTTTATTAACCTTATAGTGTAAGAACACAAGAAGACACGGTAAAAGTAAAATTATTTAACTTAATGTTAAATCTAAATGATAAGGTTAAAATAGGAACCTAAACTTGTCTAAATTCTATTGGATGAGAGGATTTCGACCCATCCCCACCTTATCCTATAAATAAATCAATTTGGAACTATTTAAAACCGAACTTGACTTTATAATAAAATAATATTTTTAGTTTTTCCAAAGGAGCCCCTCTCCTCCCTTATAAAAGGGAACCTCCTCCCTCTCTTCCTCACACAACTTTGAGCCTTCAAGCTCGGAAAAACCCTGCCAAATTCTCTTCTACAATTCCCTAGAAACATTATAGAGGTTATGGTCTTCCTCAAAGACCAATTTTAGTGCCCTAAGAGGAGGTCTCAAAGAAGCACTTCAAAGAAGAGGTAATGTCCGTTACCGATTCTTTCATCTTTATTTCTTCTTCCACTTATTATTATTAGGTTGTTTCATTATGAAGTAATAACATCAGTATCACTAATATACTGATATTTTATTATAAGTATGAAACAACCCTATTTCACCATCTATCCATCCTACGGAAAAAGAAATCACCGCGCGTGTGTACGTACGGAATACCGTCTCCACGCCGTGGTGTAATCTATTTTCCACCACCACCTTACTTAGATGGGTATAATGGTGTAAATAATAACTATATATTATTATTTTATAGTGATATTGATTCTGAAATAGTATACATACACTCCAATACAGTCCCACGATCATGAGAATGATATCATCGCTCGTGCGTACATACGGACTACCATCTCCACGACGCGATGAGATTCATTCTCCACTTTAACCATTAATGAATGATTATAAAGTATATATAATAAGTAATCATGAAATATATGACATAATAATGATACTGGATTTATGTGTATATATATGAATTTCATCTACTTAATTCCGCTCAACTCAATAAGGAAACGAAAACAGCGTTCATGCGTACGTACGACCTACCGTCTCCATGAACGATGTATTTATTTCCATTTACTAATTTATTATATATATGTATATTCTGAATATATATTATATATAAATCATGTTTTATATTCTGGAATTAAGCAATTATGATCTAAGCAATCATATGAATAATTACAAGTCAAAACACGGACGACAAATGAAACAATTTTACCCAAAATGCTCTTTAACATAGAATTCACAAAAGAAAGGGTAATATAAAGTCATAAGTGAACCACATATGATATCATAACAATGAGTATGATTCTGGAATAAGTCAATGACATTATTTAAATCATTATACAGGAGGTTCAGACACTTACGAAGCATATCGGACCTAAGGTAAGGGAAATATCACAATCTCATTTTTATCCGAGATTGTTTATACTTTGGTATTTACTAGGGTGCATTTTATCATCCACATCCATGTTTCCTCAATATGTAATATTATTTCCATCCACCTACAATTTTTTAAATCCAATTTTACCCTTCGGTGAGTTTTTAGTAAAAGATATGAAAGGAATCTTTTGTCGTTTTTCGTACGAGGTACTTTTTGACTTTTCCGACAAAAGTACGAAGAATGTTTTTTTAACTTATACGGCATGAATGGATTTTTAAAACATTATTTCCAAGAAGCTTCCTTTAAAATTTTTCATGTTTATTTTTAATCAACTTCTTTTAGTTATAATTTTATGACATGTTAAGAAATGAAAAGTGTTTTTGAAGTAGAAAGGATATTTTCCTCAAGAATGGAGTTCAAGTGTTTTATCAAAATTATTTTCCATCTAAGATAATAAAGGGTTCTATTTATATACCTATTATTAAATTGATTTGATTATGTTGTGATGGAATTATTTTTTATGAATTCCTTTATCTTATATGAATTGTTTTATGATGTAATGTTGTTTAAGAATCCCATTTTTATTACATGGGTTATGAAATGATGTATGATTTAAGATTTTGTGGCACACATAAGAGTGGTATCATTATGAGATGGGTGGGACCTATATCTCCCTCCAATGCATTGGGTAAAGATTTTATATCTCATGAGATAGACATGGCTGGAATGGTAGGTTATACCGGTTCAGTGAAACAGGACTAAAACGAGGGTGACTCGGTTCAGAAATGGACTTTGTCCACTAAGATAGTCTTGGAAATGAGTCTTGACTAATAAGATATGATTATCTATGATTATGTGTGTATGCCAATAAGTTTCATGTTTTAAGTTATGATTATTGGGATTTCATTTCACTTCTATTATTTATCCCATGTTATGAAATTATGCTCTCTTTTGCAGGTTAAGATTTCCAAAATGTTATGTTCTTATGAATATGATGTGATTGATATTTCTTTTGTTTACCCTTACTGAGAATTTGAGCTCACCCTTTTATGTTTTCTTTTCCCCAGGATATAAAGAAAGGTTTTAGGTAAAAAAAAGGGAAGATCTTTATGGGAGATGTTGAAGATCTTTCACCACGATTAGAAGATTATATTCCGAGTTTCCAAAGACACTAAACTATTACGATCCTTGTGTGTGTGTTTTTGTTATGTACTAAGTATTCCGAAAAAGTAATGTAATGTCCATGTACGTCAGGCTTAGGGTCTCTATAGTTGGTGTCAGAGGAAAGGTTTATTCAACCTTTAGAAACTAGGATGCGAGAAATTTAGTGAGATCCCTAGAGATATTTCTAAGGTATGTCTAGGGATGTCTCTAAGGTTAAGTATACGTATAGGTTATAGTTCTAGAATTGCGCTAACGATCTTAGAATTTAACCTAAGATGTTAGATATTAAGGGTACTCCCCCTTTTATTATGTTGTTTTCCCTAGCATGATTTTTTCCTCTCACACTATTCTTTTTGGGTTTTAGAAAATGGCTGGAAACAAGATGATTCACGATAATGGAGGATATGATGGACAATGGAAAGATGAGAAACCAAATTAAATGGGATTTGGAAGTCCAAAAATCATTATTATGCCGAATCAGCAATCTCATAATATGATCAATAAAGTAAAATTTGGTAAGTTTCCTAACTCGGATAATAAGAGAAAGATGGAGTTTCATGATGATCATAGAGGAAGGAAAGTTCAATTTCCCCTGTGTAAATCATGTGGGAAGAGGCATCAAGGAGAATGTTTCAAAGGAACTGGAATATGCTTTGGGTGTGGAAAAGAAGGACACAAAGCCAGTAAGTGCAAAGGAAAAGGTTCAGTTAACACTAGGGATGAGGATAATGGTATTGCTACAATGGTTAAATGTTTTAAATGTGGAATGTACGAGCATTATGAGAATTAGTATGGTCGTATGGGTAGTATTTATATTGATGATGATGATGATACTACAAATGATATGTGAGATGAAAGAATTGTTGAAGCTCGATCAATGGTTTAAGAAGGTAGTGGAATGATTACATGTTTATCAAGTGTAATGTTGTATAAGTAATCTCATGGTACTGTGGAATAAAGAGACATCTAAGGATTGTTACACTGTTGTCTTTCCTTGAGTTTTGAAATTGTATGATTAATGGTACTGGTATCCATGAAAGGTTATTCAGATATTTTTGGAAATAAGATGTTATGCGCATAATGAAGGGAAAATGAGAAAACGAAATGTTTTACAGTATTCATGAGCCCATGATTGATATAAGGACTAAGTGATATCATGGTTTGAGTATATAGAATTTTGAGGATTTTGGTATGTGGAAAGTGTTAACTTTTAACTGCATTCATGTTTTCACTAAGGTTCAATGGGTATTCATTCTTCAATAGAATATATGATTAAGGTATTCACATGTTATAATTTGACCAAAAAGATATATCTTATGATATATGGGGGATAAATGATGGCATTCACGTGATTATTCTATGACATTTCAAGTAATCATTTTATTTATACTATGAGATTGGACCGAAGTATTTTAGATAAGACTAAAGATTAGAATAGATTATGTTGGACATAAGTTAGGATAAAACGTTTTTCGATATTATTTATGGGATGTTATAGTAATATAGCTTTAGAAAAAGGACAACCTGCAGGATGGGCGACAACCCATCGTGTCGGACAAGGCTGTGGGAATCGAACCCACAACCGAAGTGCGACTGGACTTTATCGCCTACCACTGGCCTACCGGAAGTCCCTGTTTAGTAGAAACTAGTTTTATTATATTAAGCAGTATGATATATGAAGTATAAGTCCATTTTAGGAACCATATATGATTAATCCCACTATAGAATGACTTATGTATATTTAATAACTTTTGCTAACATTTTGTTTGAGACAGATGGAATGACCCATCATTCTATCACATGATCTGCTAACACTTCACGAATAACAAATTCAACTTCATTTATTTAAGAGATGAAGTGGAAATTGTTCAAGGCACGAACAACAGTGAGATTGTACCAAAATAAAGTAAGTATTTATTCTAATTCAAATTCTTCAACTTTAGGGAAACGATCTTGAAAACCAAAAATGTTGTCCTAGTGCTCTTATATCTGATTAATCAGATGGTACCTTAGATCGTCACAAATTTATGGATTTGTGATTTTTGGCTTTTTCATAGCCATGTTCTCTACCACTCTCTATCAGAACATGATGGTTAGATTTTTCTTCCATATCCATATTTTCACCTATGTGGAAACCCAGTGATTATTTTATTTGGGTAACTGTTACGTTTCATAATTTCGTTTTTAAATATTGGTTTTGGTATTCCTCTTTAAGATGTGGGTTTCTATTAAAGAAACTTTCGAATAGTAAACCATTTATAACCCCGACGAATTTCGAGGGCAAAATTCATTTTAAGGGGGGTAGAATGTATCAACCCAAGATTTTATGAAAAATATTCTTTTTAATTTCACTAATGTCTTGTGTTGTACACTACACCGAAAGGAGCTTGCAAAACATGCATCCTTGACTTGCCTTGCATTACACGCAATCACGACCTTCCTCGATAGCGTGTGTAGTACGCAATAACGAGTTTCACTAAACAACAATATGCTATTAAAATATTATTAAAACTAGCCATTATGAATAGTAATAACCACTTTTTGAAATTTTATAAATTTTATTTTTCAAAATGGACTTCATTTTTGGTTTCGGAATATCGAAATTTGCCTAGGGTGAAATTTTGGTATTTTTCTGAAAACTTTCAATTTTTGATGAATAGTGAAACCACTAAGTGGTAGTTAAAAAACTGAATTTTTCATAAAATTTAATTTTACCACTTCTGTGAATGGAATTTCAAAAATCCGAGAGACACGGTTGATGTCAGTAAGTAAAATGTGGTTCAATGAGATGAAAATAATTTTTTGGTGAATAGTAACTTTTTACTTTTTTTACCACGGTTAAAAGTAAATAGGGTAATTAAGGGTAAAGATGATATTATTATTACCCTAACACATGTCCTAATTCTATTGGATAAGTGTAATTCGACCAAAAACAACCTTAGGAATAAAATATGACCATTTAGGCCCACTTGGATTAGATTAGGACATTTATTATTAATTTATTTAAAGAAGGGTTAAAATAGTTAAAATCAAAGTTTAATAAGTAAATAATTTTTAATATGGGGTTATACATATGATAAATTCGACTATAAATATTAATTAGAAAGATAAAACGATTCCCTACATAATGGTATTTTATTTGTAATTTTTAGACGTTAACTAATTTAATTTATTTATGACACAAAGATGATGCAGTAATTATCTTATTAATGAAATATTGACATAATTGATGTTATAAACACCAAAATAAATGTAATATGAGCCTTTTTATGAATTACAATAATTTTATAGGTTAATATGACATGTTAGTATTGATTTAATTTACTTTGTTCGAACTTATCATTCTATTATGATTTTCACAAAACTCAATTACTAAATAGTGTCAAAATTGACATAAAATAGTTTTTGAAAAAAATATTATATTATTAATTGTTATTTTATTCCTAAAAATCTAAGGTTCGGCCAAATGACTTAGATAAGGTTATATATATTAATAATAAACAACTTGGGGTTCTTTTGGCTTCATATAGTAAGTTTATTAACCTTATAGTGTAAGAAAACAAGAAGACACGGTAAAAGTAAAATTATTTAACTTAATGTTAAATCTAAATGATAAGGTTAAAATAGGAACCTAAACTTGTCTAAATTATATGGGATTAGAGGCTTTATACCCATACCCATCTTAGCCTCAAAATAAATCAATTTGGAGCTATTTAAAATGGAACTTGACTTTATAATAAAATAATATTTTTAGTTTTTCCAAAGGAGCCCCACTCCTCCCTTATAAAAGGGCACCTCCTCCCTCTCTTCCTCACACAACATTGAGCCATCAAGCTCGGCCAAACCCTGCCAAATTATCTTCTAAACTTCCATAGTAACATCCTAGAGGTTCTGGTCTTCCTCAAAGACCAATTTTAGAGCCCTAAGAGGAGGTCTCAAAGAAGCACTTCAAAGAAGAGGTAATGTCCGTTACCGATTCTTTCATCTTTATTTCTTCTTCCACTTCTTATTCTTAGGTTGTTTCATTATGAATTAATAACATCAGTATCTCTCATATACTGATATGTTATTATAAGTATTAAACAACCCTATTTCACCATCTATCCATCCTACAGAAAAAGAAATCACCGCCCGTGCGTACATACGGAATACCGTCTCCACGCCGTGGTGTAATCTATTTTCCACCACCACCTTACTTGGATGGGTATAATGGTGTAAATAATAACTATATATTATTATTTTAAAGTGATATTGATTCTGAAATAGTATACATACACTCCAATACAGTCCCACGATCATGAGAACGATATCATCGCTCGTGCGTACGTACGGACTACTGTCTCCACGATGCGATGAGATTCATTCTCCACTTTAACCATCCATGAATGATTATAAAGTATATATAATAAGTAATCATGAAATATATGACATAATAATGATACTGGATTTATGTGTATATATATGAATGTCATCTACTTAATTCCGCTCAACTCAATAAGGAAACGAAAACAACGTTCATGCGTACGTACGACCTACCGTCTCCATGAACGGTGTATTTCTTTCCATTTACTAATTTATTATATATATGTATATTCTGAATATATATTAAATATAAATCATGTTTTATATTCTGGAATTAAGCAATTATGATCTAAGAAATCATATGAATAATTTCAAGTCAAAACACGGACGACAAATGAAACAATTTTACCCAAAATGATCTTTAACATAGAATTTACAAAAGAAAGGGTAATATAAAGTCATAAGTGAACCATATATTATATCATAACAATGAGTATGATTCTGGAATAAGTCAATGACATTATTTAAATCATTATACAGGAGGTTCGGACACTTACGAAGCATATCAGACCTAAGGTAAGGGAAATATCACAATCTCATTTTTATCCGAGATTGTTTATACTTTGGTATTTACTGGGGTGTATTTTATCATCCACATCTATGTTTCCTCAATATGTAATTTTATGACATGTTAAGAAATGAAAAGTGTTTTTGAAGTAGAAAGGATATTTTCCTCAAGAATGGAGTTCAAGTGTTTTATCAAAATTATTTTCCATCTAAGATAATAAAGGGTTCTATTTATATCCCTATTATTAAATTGATTTGATTATGTTGTGATGGAATTATTTTTTATGAATTCCTTTATCTTATATGAATTGTTTTATGATGTCATGTTGTTTAAGAATCCCATTTTTATTACATGGGTTATGCAATGATGTATGATTTATGATTTTGTGGCACACATAAGAATGGTATCATTATGAGATGGGTGGGACCTATATCTCCCTCCAATGCATTGGGTAAATATTTTATATCTCATGAGATAGACATGGCTGGAATGGTAGGTTATACCGGTTCAGTGAAACAGGACTGAAACGAGGGTGACTCGATTCAGAAATGGACTTTGTCCACTAAGATAGTCTTAGCAATGAGTCTTGACTAATAAGATATGATTATCTATGATTATGTGTGTATTCCACTAAGTTTCATCTTTTAAGTTATGATTATTGGGATTTAATTTCACTACTATGATTTATCCCATGTTATGAAATTATGCTCTCTTTTGCAGGTTAAGATTTCCAAAATGTTATGTTCTTATGAATATGATGTGATTGATATTTCTTTTGTTTACCCTTACTGAGCATTTGAGCTCACCCTTTTATGTTTTCTTTTCCCCAGGATATAAAGAAAGGTTTTAGGTAAAAAAAGGGAAGATCTTTATGGGAGATGTTGAAGATCTTTCACCACGATTAGAAGATTAAATTCCCAGTTTCCAAAGACACTAAACTATTACGATCCTTGTGTGTGTGTTTTTGTTATGTACTAAGTATTCTGCAAAAGTAATGTAATGTACATGTACGTCAGGCTTCGGGTCTCTACATTATTGCTGCTGAAAAAAAAACCATCTAGCTGAAAGCTGTTCCTTTTCTGGAGCTTTCATGATGAGAGAAGTTGTGCCTTTCTGGAGCTTCTAATGTAAAAAGGAAGTTGTGCCTTTTCTAGAGCTTTCAAGAAATATTATATTTGAGAAGATTGAAATATTTGATGCTGAAATGATGATCTGTGTGAACATTCCTTGATATTCCATGAAGAAGGATCTTATTTTCTACTAAGGGGAGTGAAGAGGAGACCATACTTTTGTGAAATTTAGATTAATGAAATTTTGCTTCAAAAAGTGCCAATCCCTCTCATTCTGCCTCAGAATCTTTCACATATAAATCCTACCAACCGAAAGCCACAGAAAAAACTTAACAAGTCATCTTGATAAACATATATCTTTGACTCACATTGGGTGGAGATGTAGGAATTTATCAAGCCTATGGTGACCCTTGTATGAGTTTGGATGAGAAAGACATTGCTAAAAATTGAGATTTGTGTAATGAGAGATAATGAAAGTTAGGTAAGTGTTTTGTGTAAATGGGAGGAGAAATGAAGAGTAAATTTATTGAATGATTCTAAATTAAGAACATGAAATAATAGAGTTTGAGGAGGAATGATATATTTTGTTTCTTGTTTTCAAATTGGTGGATCTCATGGATATGTGTTTTGAATTTATTTTGATTTTATTTTGATTCTGACTTGTCCAGGATTCCAAGTGATAAGTGTGGGGGAATTGATAGAGTTAATATTTTAATTATTATTTATATGTTTTTCAATGATTTAATCCCTCCCAATTATTCGATGTTAGTGTATTTGCATCATTTATGTGTTTTTGATGTATTTTGGGATTAAATGCGAAAATGGTGTAATTCTATAAAATTGTCAGTTTTATATAGCTTCTGTTTTTTGGGAATAACGTTTATAATATGGGTCCAATTGAAGTGAATCCTTTTTTTAGGATTCCTATTCTTGTGGTATTCAAATGTTCCTTCTGGTCCAAGACCCAATTCGAAACCCAATGGTACAGAAAATTCAATCAAGTGGAGAAATCAGTTTGGTAGGCAGAATAGACCCCACTGCATTAAATATATAATATCTCCTTCATCCGAACTTATAATGATGTTATTCTAGCTGGGGTCGATATAGGACTTTCAAGGTATGATTCATATTAAATTTCATAAAATATGAATCTCATTAAGGAATCTTTTGGGCGCATCCAAGTGGAGTGGGTTAAACAGTGTTTGGAGGCCAGAAAAGTAATGGTCATTAATTCGGCCATATATTTATTTAAACCTGTCCAATGACTCTAAAATTTTTAGGGTAGATAGAAAACTTCATGTAAAGCATTATATAATAAGGTACCTCAGTGATTTTCGGCCGGATGGTGGGAATAATAGAGGAAAACTTCTGGAGGAAATATTCTAGAGGATCAAATTTCTGTTCTTTCTTTTCTTTGTTTTACACTTCTTAGTCTTGTAATGTGTTCTTCTTTCCCCTTAGTCACAATTACCCTTACCATGGTGGGGTAAAATTCTATGTAATTGGGGAAGGAGAGGTTTTCCATATTGTATTTCATGAGTTCCTTATATTAATGTTTTAAAATCCTCTTTTCTCTTCTGCGAATCTGTTTCAATTTCTTATAACAGTTTTTATTATCATGTACGATTGTATCTGATTTTTGATTCTGTTGTTCATTTATATTTGGTCAATGATCAATATCTCCCTCCACTAGGTTTTGGTTTATAAACAATGGAATAGACCGGGATTTAGTGGTGTAGTACTCAGTGATCACTGGTACGTGTGTGAGGAGTAGTGAATGTTCTTGATTACTTGGGATAAACAAGACCCGATTGGGAATTGCCTAAGATAATTGGGGGTATTTTCTACTACTCTATTACACATTGGAAGGAGAGTAGACAAACCTAAGATTTTAGTAAGGTTTATTCTCACATTTTTAATTGACCAAGGGAGTGAGAAGAAACGATTGTTGATTCTCACTCTTAATGATTTAACAGAGGAGAATTGGGTAAAATGAACAATGATAGAATTACAATTGGAAAATTGACCCTAACCTGATCACCATTTCATATCACTGATTTAGATCACATCATTTGTCAATTTGTTTCAAAACTTTCACTTAATTACTTTACTTTATTTAGTTTCTTTCTTGTATTTTCTAAATCAAACAATTTCTAAAAACAACCTCACTTCTTTCTATTTTATGGTGACAGCTTAATTGTTGTGCACTCCTCTTTGGAGACAACCTAGGTAATCCACTATAATACATTTTAACATAGGTTATATTTGTATTTTCCACACCCCACGACCGGCACGTGTCAGAAGTTCATATTGAACAACCACCAAGATTTTAAGATAGTAAATTTCTAGAAAATGTATTTAAACTTACTAACAAACTCTATGAACTTAAGAAAGACCCAAAATATTGGTATAATAGACTCACCAGATATTTACTTCAAAATAATTTTGTTAAAGGTGGTGTTTACCTAACCTTTTTATAAATAATTTTTTAAAGAAACTATCATTATTAAATTTTATTCTAATGACGTTATTTTTGGTTCAAATAAAAAATCTATTTTTGATAGTATTTCTGAATTAAAAAAATGAGTTTGAAATAAGCATGATAGGTTAACCCAAAATTTTTTATTTGATTCCAAATTTATCAAAAAACAAAAAGAAATTTTTTAACTCAATATAAATATATCAATTAATTGATCAAATGTTTTGTTTTTTATAATTCTTTGAGTACAAGTACGCTTGTGGGAACTTCAATAAAACTTGATCTTGAATAATTCGGTAAACTGGTGGATCAAATAATTTAAAGAAGTATGAAAATAAGTTTACTCTATCTCATTGAAATTTGAACAAACATTATATTTTAAATATATTTACATTTGGGGTGTTAAGATAATATAAAGAAATCAAATTTAAAAGTGGTAAAACATATTTTATGTTACCTTAAAGGTGATTCAGAACTTGGTTTGATTTATTCTTTTGGAAATGAAAATTTTATTCAAACATTATTTGGTGATGATTTTGGAAAATATAGATAAGATAGAAAAATTATTTTTAGAACATTTATTTTAATAAAAGAATATTTAGTTTCATTTTTTATCAAGAATAATAATTTTTTATCTCTTTTAACTACTGAAGCTGAATATATAGTCGTTGGAAGTTTTGTTTTCCAGTGTTCTAGATAAAACACACACTCATGGATTTTAGTTTGAGTTTCACTAAAACTCCAATCCTTTGTGATAATAATAGTGTTATTTATTTTTATAATAACCCATCACATCAATAATGAGAAAAACACATAAATACAAGACACAAGTTTCTTAGGGATCACACTAAAAAAGAGGCATGATTATTTAATTTATCTAAACTAAATATTATATTACAAACATTTTTTCAAAACATTTAAATTATAATCTATTTTAATTGGTTAAATATAATTTTTTAACTATATAGCTAAGTGATATTTAATTAACTTCTTATTAAAATTATCTCCTAACATTTAAAAACTCATCGGGTGAGGGGGAGGACATTAAATTTCACTGGGTTTTCATCTATATCTTCATTATATTTCTATATTTTTTAGTTTTACAGAAATATTATATTAGTTTCTTTTTTGATTTCTATGAAGGATAAAAAATTATTGCTAAACATTTCCTTGAAACATACTCAAAATAGAAATATCAACCAATTTTATCGGAAAATAACATCAATGAGATTTAAATTCTACAACCATGTATATTGTGGATTTTTTCTTCCCATGATTATGTTTCTTATCATAAGTGGAGATGTTTAAAAATCATAGAAGGTAATATATCTTAATTTCTTATTAATTTTTATAGGGGGTATTTATTGTTAAATATTTTTTAGAAGGTACCCAAAAATTTCTTTCAAGAAAATATAAATGTAATTCTTAAAATAATTTTTATGACCTATTTTTTTGCCACACTTTTTTGAAAAAATATTTTTGCACCACACATAAAAAAAGGAAAAATATTTATATGGTAAAAATTTCAAAATGCATATATAAGGAATATAATCTCAAATATTTAAGTTACAATCAATTTATTATCTTTATACTCCTATGAAATGTATTTCAATAGAAGTTTCTATGAGAGATATTATAAAAAGAATCCCAAAAGTCCATCTATGGAGATCAAAGTTCCTTTTTCCAAAGTAATGAGATCTTTGTATGTAGCTGAATAACTCTCAAATAACAATGGTGAAGAAGGTTAAGTTCAAATATAGATAATTTATAAATATTACTACTATTATGAATAATTACTTGATAAGATCCTAAAGAATAGTGGATAATATGAAGTTCAATATATGAACTCACTAAACAAGATCTTTTTAGATATGAAAGTATGGTAAGAATGGAATAGATGTAGAAAAATTTGATTACATCTACTATGTTAAAAGGATTTTATACAGATCTAGAATCTATATAAGTATAAAAAATAACCAAAACACATAATCAAACAATTATTAATAGAACTATAATTTTAATTTCCAATTGTATTATTTTTAAATATTTTATTATCTTTATCTATTATTCATATTTTTTTACTCTTTTTAACCTTTTGAAAATCACAATGGGGAATTTATTAAAATTTAGAAAGTTAATGTTTGAAGGTAAAATCTTGATATCTTATTGAAGGACCCAGGAACACCAGGGGAGGGGTGAATTAGGCCATCATATTTTTCTTCTAAAGTGATGGATCTTGTTCCCATATTGGTAGGAACTTATTAAACTTGACTATTGGAAATGTTCATTAATTTAAAAAATCACATGCAGAAGGAAAACACAACAATTTTACTAAGTTCACCATGAAGGGAAAGTTCAAAGAGCATATGTCGATAGTTTTTTCAATTGTACCAAAATACACTAATCTTGACTAGTTGTGGAATACAGAAGTTTAGAAATAGTTACTATGTGCCAAGAACACCATATTTAAAAGATTTTAGGGATAACATACTACGTCCCTTGAAACAATTCCATCAACTCCCCATAGATCACTTATTTGAGAGAAGTATAACTTATTTTATCATCTTTAAGGACACTTCAATGGATTGCAATTAAAGACTTTGTCTCTGTATAATACGAGACTCTTCTTGCACCGTAGACCAAATTTGATGCACTGTGATATCGCTATTCACTGAAAAAACTGATATTCAAAACTTCCTTTCCTGAAGCTCATTCAAAAATCTCACTAAATTTGCAAAGCTAACCCCCTTTTCAGAACAATATGCCTTCACAAACCTCACTAAGTCAATGTAGAATACCCCATCATCGCAAAGTAACCCTTTACTTATAAGTATTGGCATTGGTCAAGACTAAACTAATCTTTTTACGATACTCTAGATCACATACAAATCTAGATTCACTGATCTCCCCTAAATACATGAAATCAGAACAATTCCATACATTCCCTTAATAATTTCATATTAATTTAAGAGGTGTAGCCTCATATTTATAGGCTCATACATTCACGATGCTCCACAACCTCTAATTCATTTTTCAAATCTTTCAAAAAAATAATTCACTGTTCTCCTCCCTTCATGATACTCCATTGAAATTCGACGTATTCAAGGAGATCATCATTAAAACCTCACACAGTCATGATGCTTCACTTCTCGTAATCGTGGATATTACCATCTCTATTCATGATTCTCCACATCTTTGTGAATCTCAACTTGGTATTTGTGAAACCCATTCATTTAGTTCCAACACATATCTTATTTATGACTAATGAGTTTATTCTGATATATTTTTAACAAATTAAAGAGAAATTTATAGGGGGAGTATTATTTTTAAATTCAAAATGATTCTTATTTAAATTTTAGATTAATTTTTCAATTTTAATTATGTATTTTGTGCTTTCTAAAAATGAGGAGATTTTTGAGTCAATGAATCAATTGTTTTATTTATTTTGGAAATTACAATGCAGTTTATATGAAATTAATTTAACTTGATTTTATTTTTTTGTTATGTTTATGAAGAATTAATTTATGGACATTGAAATATTATAGAACTTATTAAAGATTTATAAAAATACAATATTATAAAACTTCCTGATAGATTAAATTCCCTGGTTTCATAGCACTTTAACTATGCTATAATAACTTATTAGTAGATAAAGTGAAATGGTATGTTCATTGGTAGATAATGAATCCGCTATAATTTTCATTACAACTGTCTTTGAGATTTTTGAAATTTTACCCTTGAAGTTTTTTACAACACCATCTATAAATAGAGATGAATCCTAGAGTATTGGAAGAAGTAAAAACATTTTGATGAATTAATAAATATATAAATAAATTGAATTATTAAATATATTTTTAAGTTAGTGCAATTCTGATTGATTTACTTTCTAAGTTCTTACTAAGAGCTACAAATTGTGATAAGTTATTATAAATATCTTAATATTTCTCCTGTAATTGTTTTGTTACCGATATTATGTGATTAAGAGATTTTAGGGATAATAAGATAGAGGATTTATTGATCCTTCATGATCAAGGACTTTTGAGGATAAGAAGATATATTTTTCAAGTCTTAAACACTAAACCTACCAACGGGTAAAGTTGAGGGCATCTGAGGATGGAAAGATAGATCTTCCGATAAGTTTTAAAATTAGGGATACCTAAATTCAGGTTTACAAAATTCATTACCACTAAGATTAAAGAATTTGGTTTTATAATATCCTTTTAAAGGATTATTTGTCTTATTAACCAATACCCACTTCATTATTTTTAAATTTCAGTTGTATTTAGTTTTTGAATTTCTTCTAGTTTAAATTTTCTATTTCAACTATTTAGTTTCTTACCACAAAATTTTTATAAACTTATAAAAAAGGGTTTTCTAATGCGATTCCTTTATTTTAAATATTATATATTTTTTCTATATTTTTTTGATCTTTGAATTGATCGATATTTCATAAATTTGTTCAACTTAAAACTTGAGGGTTAAAAATTTTTTTGTTACTTTTTCAACTACAATTCACCCCTTATAGATTGTCTGCATTATTCCTTGGGAAAACATTCTTAAACTTATTTCATATAATTTTACAATGAGTTTTAATTTAGTTTTTTTCAAATTGTATATTCATAATGAATTAATGTTTACCCTTAAATTTGTAAATTATTATTCACTTTAGTTCTATGATGCTTATATCAAATGTTATTCAACAGGATATTTATTTAAAGTAACATGTACTAAAATATCAGGGTGTTACAACATGGGGTAGTTTGTATAAAATATTTCCATCACCTCCTAGTATGGAACAAACATATAATTTGTCTACTATTTTTTACGTTATCCAAGTTATCCAATGTATCCTCAAATGTAAACAGTGTCTAAGTATCAAAGTATATAACATGTATTAAAAAATATGTGCTTTTTATTCCTTTTCTTCTCTTAACTTTAGATGGTTCTCAATCCATGATTTACTTATTAAAAATCAATATATGATTAATTTTTATGCATCACATTGAAAAATTCTTAAAAAAAAGATAAATAGTAAAATTGATTATATTTTAAATGAAATTAATGTCAAAATCAAGCATAAAGCGGTGATCTTCAAATTACTACACTTAAACCTTATTCACTCGTGGGAAACATTATTTATGTAGCTCCACTAGTAAATGAAAATATTCATTAATTTCACCTCTTATGTATGAAATAACTGTACACCTTTTCATTATGAAATAAGTTTAAGAATATAATGCATATTTATTTTAATATTTTCATATCCTTTTAAAATTATAAATTTATTTATTTTATTTATTTCCTTAAAATAATTTTCATTGAATTACCCCTTCTTATGGATAATAGCTCACTCGTGAAATTTAAGTAGAGTTTTTCTAATATTGAAAGGTATACCATATTTATATAATATTGTATTTTTTCTTTTTTCTCCTCTACTTTATATACGAAGTAAATGAAAATAGAGCAATTTTATAGGAGTTTTTTATATTGAGTAAAAATAAATAAATATCAAAAACTATTTCTTGAAAAGAAGTTAACACCCATAAAAATATTTTCATGATTTATTCAAAGAGAACACTACTCATTGACCCTCATACTAGACCTTTTAGATAATTCTTATTTTTTCATTTTTTTCTATTTTAATTTCTTTATACAAAAAATAATTATCATGAATTATCATTTAAAATGAAATTTCCAAAAAAAATACTACGATATCAATTCAATACATAGTCATATTACTTATATATATATATAAATTAATATATTGGTAGAATTACTTCCTTCCCAACTTAACTTTTTCTCGTAGAATGCAGAAATATGCTAAAATGTTTAGAAAATATATCCCCATAAAAATAAAGTGATGCATTATTTTTAAGAAGAAAAATTAATATAAAGAATTTGATTCAAAAAAATTGGTTTCAATGAATAAATTAATTCATATATAAAAATTTGATATAAAAGTTAAATATATGAAAGGTGGATCAAAAGGAAGAATCGTTAAAAAACAATCAAATAATTATTCTATTATGATCATTTTATTTTCCTATACTATAAAATTAAAATAGATTATAAATTCATGATTTAGATTAATTCTTAAATAATTAAAACTCATAATTTTTTTTCAAAATAAATATCTCAATGAATAATATCATAGGTGAGGTTGGGTGGGAAAATTTTAGAATTATAATCAAAATCCATAAATATGAAATAAAACACTAGAAAATAACTGTATAACGAGGCTGAAATTTTAGAATTATATTTTTTATATGATTTTAAAATAATTATATAACAAAAAAATAAAATAGTGAAAAGTGGTTTAAGTGGAATGGAAATAAAGAGAAAATGAGGTTGTTGAGTACCTCTCTATGGTGGAGGTGATTGATGACATGTGAGTTGAGAAAATTTTCATTCATCGTAAACATAAACACAAGAAAATAAAACCATTATATAATTTATATCCATATATATAAATAAAACCCTAAAAATATTATGTAAAAATGTTATTTATATGTCACTTCAAATAAAAATATATATCAAAATGATCTGGAAATCGTGTAGGTTTAAATTCATCGATAGGATCTGAAGTTGGGATATCCTTGGTCAACTATTGTACTATTATACGTGTGTCAAAAATAATAACATCAGGTGTCCCACATAACTCCTATATTATAAAAATTCATAAATCCTTTATAGACTCAAGAAAACTAATTATTGTGGGTCTAATGACATCGTTGACCAAGTTTTATACATCATATCAATATTTTGTGTAGTATATGTTATAATTATTAACATCTTGTTTATCCACACCCTATCCTTTCTATAAAAACCTGAACCAATCTGAATTATTATAAATAACATTGAGTTGAATCAAAATTTTACTTGGACCATAGTGTCATCCACTGACTAATAAAGTATTGATAATATAATACAAATAACTAACACCTATTATAGTGAATAATGTATCAATATAACACCACAACAAACCACATACCTATTAAATAATACTCATTATAATTCTTTGAATATAAATTCATGATAATATAAATATAACAATAATAAAAATACTATAGAGTTTAAATATATTACCGTAATAGCAAACAACCC
The DNA here is from genome assembly GCA_963277665.1 of Viscum album. Lineage (NCBI taxonomy): Eukaryota > Viridiplantae > Streptophyta > Magnoliopsida > Santalales > Viscaceae > Viscum > Viscum album. The sequence continues at coordinate 1,312,312,843 of OY728137.1, forward strand.
ACAAAAAGTGATACAACCTCCACTAGTCCCTATTAGAAAATTCATGATACTTCATCCAACCTGATGAAGTAATGATCCTTGTAACTTGTAAATCAAACAGTACATCATCTCCAAATGCATTAGGATGGATATAAGTTATAATTTCATATAGAGTATTAATTTATTCCCCCTTTTTGTGATTTCAATAAGGTGGTAGGCCAAAATATTTTAAATTATCTATTAAAGTGGAAAGTTCAAATAAAATCTAAACCAATGTTATAGAGAAAATATACATGGTTTAAAAAGGATACTAAGAATGGATATATGTTTTGTATGAAGAAGTATGTTATGAGAAATAATAAAAATCACAATGGGGAGTTTATACTGGATAAAGGGAATACGAATATATCCTGTTGTGAAATGGTCAAGGAATAATAGAAATTTACCTAATATCATATAATAACTGGTCTGGCAAAGAGTTCTATAAAGTATTTGTTATACAAAGAGGAAAAAAATCAATTAAATCCTAGGATTATAAGAAACCAGAAAGACAAGGGGATGTAACTAGATATAAAATGGCTAATATAATTTAGGTAATTATCAGGGAAAAGAATTTGACAATGGGAAATATTTTCCAAAAAAATAGAATTATATTGAGGTTAAAAATATTACTAGTAACTATTAAAATAATAATGGGAATTAGTTTTTTATAAATATGAAGTCCTAAATTGAAGGAAACCTCAAATTAAATAAGGAACAATAAGAGAATCATGACTCATATATTTTAAATGAGTAATATAAGGAAACAATCCCAAGAATCTTACCAATATTGAGAAGGGTGAATATTTTTTTACCAAAAACTAGGTATGTTAATTAAAAAAAGTCTCTAAAATTAAATGGATACAAGAAGATGAATATCAATTTTTAGAGCTTTAATGGAATTGTTAATAGTTAAACTATCGAAGAACATATCCTTTTTATTAAAAAATTTAATCCTTATCTTATAGGGATTACTGAAACTATGATTAATTATTCATCCCTCATAGGATTTAATCATCAGAAGAGTGGATATAGATTAATCATGTCTAGTTTAAGTGTAGTAGATGTGGAGACTCTTTTATTTTTTTATCTTCCAAGATAATTGATTTTTTTTCAATTCTACTAAAAAAATTTTCAATTATAAATTTATTATTAATGATAGCTCTATGTTTTTTTTGAATTTAATAGGCATAAGGTTTGGAGGTCCCACAATAATTACATGGAATAACTTAATCAGTGAATTAGTTAGGATTAGATGATCACTAGTAATTTTAATGTGGTGATAGATATGAATGATAATATTGGTATGAGATTCAACTCATATGATAGCCTAAACTTTAAACATTGCATTGAAATAAATGATTTTTTTATTCAATCTATTAGGTTAAATACATACCCGGTGTAGAAGAAACCTGAACATGTTTTTTCCATCAAGATGGAATGATATTTTATTTATAATGTAGCTTTATAATTCTGGGATAATATATAATACTCTATTAATTTTTATTGGTAACACTAATCATCATTATATTGTTATATATTTTTATAAATAAGTTATCATGAATCCTTTACCCTTTATATTTCATAATGCATGGAATTTTTATCCTTTTTATAAAAATATTTTCAATGAAACATGGGACTCCACTATCTATCGAAATTGCCTATTTTATTGCAGTTTAAAATTGATAAATTGAAAACTCAATCTTAATTCTTGGAATAAAAACTATTTACATAATACCGATGAAGATATATTTTAAACATAAAACGATTTATATGATCTTTAAGTCTTACACGCTCTAATAGATTTAATAAAATCACTCTTAATAGGGAATTTTAGCTAACCCCTAAGATTTACCATTTTTTGAAGACCAAGGAGGATATTATGAAAGAAATTGAAAAAGTGAAATAGTTTAAATATGTTAAATATAATACTAATTTTTAAAATAGTCTTTAACATTATAGAAAAATCAATATGTCTTTAACTTTATTAAGGAATAATAACAACTTTATTTCCAATAGAGAGGAACTTGTTGACTGTATTGTTCTCTATTACAAGTCTCTTTTCAATGAGTTTAATAATGACGAGTAGGATGTTTTGGAATATTTCATTACAAGTATTATTGAATAATAAGATAAAAATATATTAAATTAAATTCTTATTAATGAGTAAATAAAATTTGTTGCCTTTTCTTTGAATCAAGACAGTTCTCTTGGTCTTGATGGATTTAGAAATAGGTTATTCCAATATTGTTGGGATAATGTCCACCAAGATGTAGAAACCCTTATTAAGTCCATATTGAAAAATAAATAAGATCCTAGTTGGTTTAAACTCTCAGTTCTTGATTATAATTCCTAAGAAAAATAATGTTGTGTGATATCTAAATTTAAAACCTATGTAAATGGATAATTACATCCAATTTTTTCTAATATTTTTGAGATGTGGCTTATAAATTTAACCAATAATATTATTTACAATAATTATTTTTATTTCATTAAAGGAATAAAAATTCAATATAGTATCATTAAAAAATCTAAGTGTGTTAATTTGTTAAAAAATAATTCTATGGGTGGAAATGTTTCTCTAAAACATTCTATCATGAAGTAATTTGATACTATGAAAAAATTTTCATTTTTACATTTTTGGTAAAATTTGGATCTAGTGATATTTTTATCAAGATAATTCATGTTTTTTAAATATGTGATAATTTATATTCTTACCAATGGTTCTCTTAATGGATAATTCTCATATTCAAGAGGATTGAGGAAAGGTGATCCATTATCATCACTTATATTCTATATTATAGAAAACTATATCAGTTTAATTATTCTAAAAAAATTAAATAAATGTTCTATTAAAGCCATTCAAGTTGTTAGAGGTATGATTTATACATTTCATTTGATTCATGCTTATGATTTTATCTTGTTTTGTTAAGTCGGTAAAAGAAACATTGAAAATAATAATGAAATATTTGAACATTATGAAACCTTGGTTGATCAAAAAATAAAATTTTCTAAGTCCCATATTTTCTATAGTAAAGGATTTTATCAAGTATGGAGGAATCAATTGATGAGTGAATTTTGTTTTAAAGAAAGAGTTTTCCCTTTTACATAATGAGATTCCAATAATTTTTGGGAAGACTAAAAATATAGTATATATATGATATTATAGAGAAAATTAATAAAAAATAATCCTTATAAATGGGGAAATCACTCTGCATGGATAACCAAACATATTTAATGAATGATTTCATTTCCATAAAGCTGGTTTATTTTTTCATGATTTATAAATAACCACTAAATTTTATCAAAATGATTATTAATTATGTGAGTTTTTTTTCTTGAGTGGGAGTACTTTGGATAAAAAAAATTTACTATCAAATTAGATTATTTTAGTAAGAATTATGAGGATGGAGTGATTTAGATTAAGATTTTAAAACACTTTAATAAATACCTATAGGTCTAGTTTCTATGAAGAATTATATTTAACATGAGTATTGATTTTTTTCTGAAGGAATGGTTTTTGAAAAAACTCTAGATAGGTATATCCTCCTATATAGATTATTTTATAAGAATAATATAAAGGGAGTCTTATAAATATGTTATGGTGTACTCATGATGGTTTCTCACCACTCTTTATTTTATTAAATGTTGGATGGATAATTGGTTTAGAGTTCTAAAATTGATCTTATGTAGGGAAATAAAAATTTTGATTTATATATCACCATTAGGGATAATTCAATTAGAGATTTTATTATTATTTTAAGGAAAATAATTAATGAATATAAATTTATATCCAATGAATATATCCTTATTTGAGGGATAGGTATGAATGATGTTCTCAATTGTAAGTTTCTTTATTATTTTTTATAATAGGGAACCCACTCATCTTGGAAAACACCTCAAATATTTTTACAAGTAGTCGATTCATCCCTCATTGTTTAATATTATCTTGAGAGTGGAAATGTGGTTGAAGAAATAATATTAATATAAAATAGAATGGAAACTCATTAGCCTTTATTTGAATGTACTATAAATCTAAAGAATAAAATATAGATCATTTATTTATACACTTTAATTTTATAAATATCTATATGGTAGTAAATTTATAATTTTTTTAGATCATGATATCATTTTTAGTTCTTATTGGGATGTAATCCTTACATGCATTAATACATATTTATCTTCTTAAAAAAAATATTTTTATGGTTGTTATTATTTATTTTTTCCATATCATGTGGTGTAATATGAACTCTATGAATATTAATGGTAAATAGATTCTATCATAGCTACCATATATCATATTATTTCATCCATCTAGGGTGATAATATTCTCAACACTGGAAGATGAAATAATTTAGCTTATGATCTATTTGTTAAAAATATTGGTGTGTAAGGAAAATTTAAAAGCTACAAGGGATTGATCTCTATTTCTTGATAAACTCTAATATATATGTGGAACAAATTAAAAACATATTGGTTGGAAAAGAGGAACCTAGGACCCATGGTCTATGGTGGTGTGTTCAAGAATTATTATGGAGTCTCAATCATGTAATTTTAAAAAGTATGAGGCATAAAAATTTCACTAGAAGATGAACTTGAATACTTTACAATAGCGGTGCTCTAGTAAAATCATGAATGGTGTTAGTGACTATAAATTGAGATATACCCTCAACCTATTATAACACATACATAGTTGGGTTCCATCACCATTATAGAGGTTTAATTCCAAGTATATGAATTTTTTATACTAATTTGTAGGGATTCAAAATGTTATATCACATGTTATAGAGGATATAATCCACTCTTAGATGATCTTTCCAACAAGGGAGTTGAGAAATTAGGCTGGTTACTCTTTTATTTTCCAAATTTTTTTTATTTTTTATTAATTAAGAAAAAATTAATAACACCTATTTTAATCTTTTTATAGTTTAAATTTTATATTGTATTTATATTTTATTAATTTAAGGGTTTCTTTTCCCAAATTTATAACCCTTAACTTTCTGTCAACCTAACCTGCACACACGTTTTCACCTCAAAACATAGATAACTCTAAACCCATTATATACCCATTATTTTATTATCAAAACTACCACACATAAGTAATATTTAAAAACCAACCTTGACCCCCCCACACTTAAGGGGAGTTTCTAAACCAACCTCTCCTAGCCTAAAGAGGCTTCTATACTAAACTAAAGTTTCCAAAATCAACCTTGTCTAACCCGATGAGGCCACCAAACTCAAGTGGAATATCTAAATATTGTTTAAGCCTGAAGAAAACCCATATAAACATCCAATACAATTTCATAAATGTACAATCATAGAAACATTTCATATAATATTCAAAACATAACAAACACCAAGGTTATTACCATCAATTCCAAAAGTTCCACATTTTCTAAAAAAACTCACGCACCTAGGAAATCTTATATTACTTTCTTATAAATCAAAAAAACTAAAAATAAGCATCAAAATATATAATAAAAATTATAAATAATTTTAAAATTAATTTAAGAAATATTTAAAAGCTAACATGAAAGAAAATAAAATATATTACGTTATATAAAGGATGAGAATACACATAACTTGTATCACATCTATAATTCAAACATCATTCATCCCTAGTGTCATAAAACCCATATGATACCATCCTTAATAAAAAATCAAATTTCTATTAAATTAATTTCTAAAAATTCATAAAATTTACCAAAATTAAGAAACACTAACCAAGTGGCATATCGATGTCAATATGTGATGAAAAAAACCCACATCAAAGTCTCCTCTAGCATCCCTAAAAAAATTACTATCAATCAAGAGGTTATTTTTATCTCTCAGTGAAACCCTCATATCAAAACCATTAATTAAGTAAGAAAATTAATAGAGAAAAAACAATAGATATTATACCTTCACCCTAGAATCTAAATATCTAAATATATGAGTGAGAAAAGATTCGGTGTTTTTGATCTATCAAAATCACCATAAAGTTTCCCAAGGATATTCCACCTATGAGTTAGTTCTGACATGGGGAACAAAGAATGGTGTTTAAGGTTAAAAATATATTTTTTGGGAAATTTTTAAAGGATACACGGATAAATTGAATGGTCCTAGTGAATCTTCATGAAACCACGCACCTTGTATTATTTAAAATCCTTGGGATGCATGTCCAAAATGCATTCTTGTCTAGGACCATGAATGTGACCATACATTCCTCTATGGATTACTACTTTAACCTTAAAATATCATTAAACTAGTCTTAAATCCTCTAGAAACTTTCTTATACTTCTTTAACAATTCTAAATTCCTCTCTCACTACTTCTTAAACTGATTAATCTTGATCTTATTCATTTAATTCCAAAATTCAAGCCTTGTAATTATAATCTTATTTAATGTTTCACATCCTTGAAATACTATTCAAAATACCATCCATAAAAAAATCACTAAAAATGTGGGTATTATAACTCTCTCAACCATCCTTCTTTTCGACCTTGAAAATATAGTATTCTTTTCAACCCAATATATCCTTCTTCAGGAACAAGAGTCAAATATTATGACACCCCCAATGTCACAGTGTTGTTTATTTTATAATATTTTATCTCTTCTTGAGTAGTTTTTAGTTTCAATTGGTTGTGGGATAAAAATTATTATTTTTGGAGGTATTTTTTTAGGATCATGGTTAGCCCTCATGGTTAGTTGTAATCATGTGTTTCCCATACAGCTGGTTCTATCATTTTGATAGAGCTATTTTGCACAGCTTCTGCATGGTTTTTATGCCATAAAGAGCTCCCCAAAGGCCATGCGGGGATTGGGGTGTGTCAGGGGTGAGGTATGCAGTTTTTCCAAACTATTCATTAATAAAGGAGTAACCATGTGATGTGGTTACTAGACAAGGCAGTGGTCAGTGAACTACCCGAACACGGTTTGGAAAACAATGTAGACAAACCATGTGGTCTACCTAGGTTTTTATTTTTTTGTATTATACCATTTTCCATTATGAATTAAGAGGTATTTTACCCCTATTACCCCCTCACTTGTGTTGACCAATCCTTGGCATCTCAAGTAGGATCTCCAAACACCTCCTCCTTTGATTATTTCCCTCTCTTTGGTGTTTTCTAAGATATTCCAAGGTATTTATTCCGTCTTCCCTTCCTACTCTCTTCACTATTGGTTTTGGATTCCACCATGAACCCTAGATCTCTATTAACTAAGTTTATGGTTCCAGGTTGATCTAATGTTAGGTTTTTGGTGTCTAGGGTTTGTAGACACCATTTCTAATCCCATGGGTGTGGTCGCTATAGAAGGAAATGTGTTTTGAAGCATTCCAGATTGGTTCTCTTCTCTATGAGGTAGGTCTTACTATAAAATTGTTTTCTTTTGGAATTCAATAAGTCCTTGTTCTTTATTAATTTATTTTTATGAAATTATGATTATATTTGATATGTCCTTATTTATTTTTAATCATTTCTTGGTGTTTTGATCTTGGAATAATTGTTTAATCAAGTGAATTCCATGTTTTCTTTTTTAAAAGGTAATGTTTTAAGATTGTAAGATTTTTTAAAATTATTAATGGATATTTGAAATGGAATACTTGTTGTGCATTGGGTTTTGACTAATTTTTTGTTTTCAATGAGCTAAAACAATATTAAAAATGGAATTTGGTTTTAAAGTGAGGTGTTGACATCAAAATTTGTTTTAAAAGGGGTTCTTGGGTTAATTTGAAATATATATTTGAAATGTGTGTGTGATTTTCCCATTTTTCAAAAGGACTTATTGGATCTTGAATTTTTTTAATGGAAAATGAATGGACTTTAGGCCTTATTTTGGATTTCAAAGAAGAGAGGCCACGTGTAAGGTTAACTTTGAAATGTTTTTAAATGGTATGTGATTTCTATCATTATCAAAATAGTGTTTCTAAAGTAATTTAAAAAATGTGGAAGATATTGGCATCCTAGTATATATTTTAGTGTTAAAGTCCTATTTTGAACCTTTTTTCTAAATGGAGGATTTGAGACACCCCTTGATTTCCCCTTGTTTTTATACCCCTTGTGTTGGTTCTTAATCACCATGTGATTTTGGTTCTCTCATTGTGTGGGAATTTTCTTGTTATTTCATGATTACATGTTATATTTTTATGGGGATATTCATTATTTGGTGTTAGGGGTGAGGGTATTTTTGGTTAGGGTCTGTGATTTAGGCTTGAATTGATTGCGTTATGACTCACTTCCTTTTTATTGGTCATGGGAACTTAGATACTAGGTGGGAGTCTAAATTTCTTCTATACTGAGGAGATAAACACTACTAGTGGATCCTATAGAATGAAAAAGGGCCCTATGGGGTGTTTTATTCCAATGAGTCTGGTGAAATACACTTTGATGGGTTATTATTAAGACACAACATACATCGGAAATTTAGTATATTTAAGTGAGTCTAGGACAAGGCACATTAAGGATCCTAGGGTAGAGCCCATGAATCTTTTGATTTCTTTATTCTTGGTTAGTGATTTAGGGGAGACTGATCTAAAGCTTGTTTTTATATTTTCCTCTTCTTTCATTGGTATGGTACATTCTTTTATTTATTTTTTGGTATATTATTTTTATTTTGGGGTGACTTCTTGGTTGTGATTGACCCTTGAGATTGTTGTGTCATTTTATTTGGAAAATTAGTTTTTAAATATGTTGGAAAACCTTTTTTAAATCTAAAGACACATGTGTGGGTACTTTGAAGTGGATTTAAAAATTAGTGTTATGTCTTAAAAGTGGCTTCAACCAGAGAAATGTTTTAAGGTGACCATTTTAATTTGAGTAAAAAAATGTGTGTCTATAGAGAAATATTAATGGTGGGTGAATGGATTTGTTTTCAAAACATGTGATTTGGTTTTGGAAAACAAAGATAATTTCATTTTAAATGGTGTTTATGGAATTGTTTTGGTTTTTATAAATTTATATTTTAATGCATAATTTTTAGCTTTATTTTTAAACTATCATTATTTAATTTCCACATGAAACACATTGAATTATTTTAGTGGGTTGTAGTGACCTACTTGGAATTTTATCTATTTCCTAATAAATGTCAAGCTCTAAGTTCTAATTGGATTTTATTTCATTCCTTGAGGCTGATGTGGGGAGATATGGGTGGCAATGATTAACTGGAGGTTTCATGGAGATGTTTTGGGATCAGATCGAGTTGGTATGTATTATTTTATATTTAGTTTGTATTGTTGATCAGTTCCTACTTGTATATATTTTTTAGGATTATGTATATGCAAATGGGTTCAATCATGGTAGTTAATTTTGACTTGTTGACATGTTTGTTTATCTTGGATTCCAAATTTATTTACATTCCACTATAATTTATCTATAATTTGTTCAATATAATTCCCAATGGGATTCTAGTGATGCCCAGGAATTGGTTTCCAACCCTTGGGGATCAGTAATTCCCTTCAGGCCTTATGGTGAATTGGGTTAAGTTCTGAGTAAGATGACCTCATGGGATGAATCATTACAAAATGGTATCAAAGCCTTGGTTTTTATTTAGTAAGAAGCCTAATATATTTTTTGCAGCCCTTATTATTTGGATATTTCATGGTAGAAAGGAGACTAAGGTTTTCATAGTTTGAGAGGTAAGGGTGGGAAGAGTCTCGCTAGCACTTTCTCATCCCAATCCTAATGTTACCAGGGGAATTTGGGCTTCAAATCATAGATTCAAGTTTTTTTGGTTGTTTTGGATGGATATTGATGTGATTAATGTTTCGATACCCTTTGAATATGTAATTGATATTGGGGGTTAGTTGTGGCTTCAGGGTGGAATAAAAGAAGGACTTGAGTTTCACAGTTGGCACAACTTTCTTAGGAAACCATACAATGTTCATGTGGTTGATTTTTCCTCCTTAGTAGGGTGTGTTACATGATTGGTACACAATATCCCAAACTTGTGGCCAAATCATGAATGACACTATTTCTTCTTTGGTTAGCCTTTGTTGACTCCACTTGATTTTTGATTTCTCCAAAGGTGGTCTTTTATTATTGTAGGTGCAATGAGGAAGGTTTTAGTGCACTTTGTGGATATGGTTCTTATGAACCTTACTTGAATGCTTGTGAAGTGATTATTTGTGCTTGGTTTTTGAAACCTTGTTTTGTAAAATAAAGTGGTGTTGTGAACATTTATTTTCAAACATGGTTTTATAGAATGTTTTAAAAAGTGGGTTTTCTCTCGAGGATGCTGTTTTTAAAAATAAAAATGGGTTTTGATGAGAATTACATGGACACTTGGTTTTTAAAAGGAAAATGAAAATTTTAAAGGGATTTTGTTGACTTTACTTTTTTGGGAAATGTGTGTGTTCTACCAAGGATTTTTTTCAAAGTTTATTTTTCTTTATTTTCTTGAGAAATACCTCAGTGGAGGGTGATTTTAAAATTTCTTGGTGAAAATGGTGGTTTCAAAAGAGAATTTCTTTTGTTGTGAATGTTTTGTACCATGTTTAACAACATGTTATTTTTGCTTAATTCATGGTGTGGTGTAATTATTTGTTTTATGTTTTGAGACATGGAATGATTATGTTCATGTATTTTATTGTTATATCCCTAGTATTTTCTAAAGGTTTTCTTCAGTTTTGGAACCCACCCATACTCTGAGTGGAATGGTGGATGTGGAACCATCCTTGATCTCAGAACCTATAATAGAATTTTTGGATCATCATCCTTTTTTATTTTAGTGGTGATCAAGGGTCAGTGGAAGACTTTAGGTGGTTATAATATATTAAGGTGATAATTTATTCTCTTGTGAAACCTCAAGATTCAGGGGTGAGAGATGTTGAGATCTTTCTTGTTGGTTTTGGCTGAGTTAGTATATTCTCAATTGTGTGAAGTTATGTATTGGGAAAGTTTTATAATTTCATTGTATTTTGATTCCTTCCCAAGGACATGAAAGTAGAGAGAGCACGTGAGCTTGTGATATTTTATGAAGGTGAACAGTAAATAAGGGAGTACACCAATCACTTTTCAAGGTTGGTCATCCTTTTCTCAAAAGCCAATGGTCAGTGATCCTAATGAAGATCATTTCTTTAGAGGTAGTATTTTTCTAGATTTTGGTCCATCTATACTCTTATTGGGACTTTTAGGAGGTTTTAATAAAGGCCATGCAAATGGAAGATGACCAGTCTTGAAAACCTATAACTAGAAAAGCCTTAGTTATATCTGATGGGTGTGAGGATCAACCGTCGAGTAAGAAGATGAAGTAGGAAGAGACAAAACTAGAAGTAGTGAGTCTATATTACGGGAAGAAAACATTCCTCATGTGCTTCCAGTGTGGGGATACAAGACATTCTATGACCCACTACTTGAATTATCTTTTAGTTTATATCTTTTGCGGACTTTTGGTTCATCCTCATAAATTTTTTAAGTTGGGTTTTTGGAAGAGGTATCAGTCTTGATTCTTTTATGGATTGGTTGTTTGTTTTGGGAAATTTCCTTTAATGGCTATAATCTTGGTTTTTGGATATTAGACTATGGTTGTTGAAATTTTGAGGATAATTCCATTTTGGGATGTCTTTATATATTATTTGAATATTGTTAGGTGTAATTCCTTATTTTTTGGGGAATGATATCCCACCCTTGTGGATGGATTTTGCGGTAGTTTTTTTAGCACCTCATTCTTTTTTGGATGGTTGTGAATGCAATTTTATATAGCCACATTTGGTTGGAAAATATTATTTTAGAGTTTGGGTTATTCTTATCCTTATGTTGAGCCTTTAAGGTGCTCATTTTTTGGACAAGAGATAGCCCTTTGGTGCATGATTGGGTAACTAGGGTGTTTGATTCTCTAGTTGAGTTTGGTATATTAACTGGTGTTTGGTTGTGACCATTTCAGATGAATTGTTTGAGGGTAATACAAGTTTTGACCCTAGGTTATCCATGTGTGTCATAACCCAATGTGAGATCTCATTTCATTATTTTGAGGCTACTTTTGGTTGTTCTTACTTCCTTGGGTTTTCAAGTGCTTATTGTTGAGAGTGGGTTTCTCTCATAGTTATTCATTATTTGAGGATGCATCTTTCGGTATTTTGAGGAACTCAAAAGAGTGGGGAGACCATTCTAGAGGATCTATAAATAGTGGTGAGACCATGATAGTTCTCCCGTGCTGCTTAGGACTTTTGTTTTGAGGTTCTTGTTTTGTTTATGATTGAAGACGTTTGTAAACCTTGTGGTTGATCGGTATGAACATTTTTAAGGATTCTAGTTGTTTTCTTTGAGGATGATTAGTGTTGAGAAATTATTTTTTGTTAGACCCTCATTAGGTCTTCCATTCATTATTATCTTTCTTTTTGACCATTTACTCTCTAAGGTAAGTGTTATGGTGGGGAGTTTGCGACACCCCCTATCACATTGTTCTTTATTTTGTATTATTTCATATCCTTTTGAGTGGTTTTGAGTTTCAATTGGTTGTGGGATGAAAAGTAAGCCTTTTGGATGATTTTTTGAGGAGAAAATTTAGATCTCATGGTTATTAGTAACCATGCAGTTCCTATGTGGGTGGACAAATCATTTTGAAAGAGCTATTTTTCATGGCTTTTGAATGGTTTGAAAAACCATGTGAAACTTCCCAGAGCCTGTGTAGAGATTGTGGTATGTTATGTGTTAGGTTTATAAATTTTCAAAACCATTTAGAACCTATGGAGTAACTTTTTGATGTGGTTCTTGGCCTAGGGAGTGGCCAGCGCACGACCAGTGCGTGGTTTGGAAAATCGTGTGGCCTTTTCCCATTTTCCATTATAAATTAAGAGAGATTTTATCCCTCTTCTTCCACACTTGTTATTTCCAATCAAGTAGGAGTTCAAACAACCACCTCTTTCAATTATTTCCCTCTTTTGTGTTTTCAAAGAGATTATATGGTATTTATTCCTTATTTTATCTCTTCTTCTCTTCTTAATTTAATATTTGTTGCTTTTGGATTCCCCCATGAACTTTAGATCTTTCTTGGATAATTTTAGGGTTCCGAGTGGATCTACTATTAGGTTTTTTGTGTCTATGGTTTATAGAAACTATTCCCACTCTCTTACATGTGGTCTCCATTGAAGGCGACTTGTTCCATATAGTTTCATCTTGGTTATCTTCTTTTTGAGGTAGGTGTTACTATGAAATTATTTCCTTATGGAATTCAAGATGTTCTTGTGCTATCTAAATTCAGTTTTTTTTTATGAAAGTATGATTATAGGTGATATAACCCTTGGTAATTTGAAATCATTTCATGGAGTTTTGAGCTAAGAATAATTGGTTCTTCAAGTGAATTCCATGTTTTGTAGTTTTAATTGGAATGTTTTAAGATGATAAGAATTTGTGAAATCCACAAATGGATTTTTGAAATGGTATTCTTATTGTACATTGGGTTTTTTGGTTTTAAATGAGTGAAAACAATGTTAAAAGAGGAATTTGGTTTTAAAGTAAGGCATTGACCTTGAAATTGTTTTAAAAAGGGTTCTTAGGTTAATTTCGAACGGATATTTGAAATATGTGTGTGATTTTACACCTTTTGAAATAGACTTATTAGATATTTAAACAATTTCATGGAAAATTAGTGGCCTTTGGGCCTTTTTTTAAATTTCAAAGAATACATCCCTCATGTAAGGGTAAATTTGAAATTTTATTGAATGGTGTGTGATTTCTATCATTTTAAAAATAGTGTTTGGAAAATAATTTTATTAAATGAGGAAGGTCTTGGAATCCCAAGACATATTTTGGTGTTAACGGCCCGTTTGGAACTTTGGTTTTTAAAATGGTCGATATAAGAAACCCCTTGATTATCCCTTATTTTTATACCCCTTGTGTTATATTTGTTCTCCCCTTGTGTAGGAATGTTCTTGTTATGTCATGGGTGCATGTTATATTTGTATGGTGACATTCGCTATTGGGTGTTAGGGGTGAGATTAGCTATGGTTGCGCCTAGTGTATTAGACTTGGATTTTTTTCCTTACACCTCACTTATTTTGTATTGGTCATGGGAACCCATATAATAGGTGAGGGTCTAGTTCTCTGGTACACTAATGAGCTTCACACTACTAGTATCCCCTCTAACATGAAAAATGGCTAGATAGGGCGTTCTATTCCATTGATACTGGTGAAATATACTCATATGGGTTGTTGTTAGAACATAACGTATACCGAAAAGTTGGTCTAGTTTAAGTGAGTTTAGTATATTTTTATATTAGGTATCCTAGGGTAGTCTCCATGACTCTTTCTATTTCTTGATTCTTAGTTAGTGATTTAGGGGAGATTTATCTAGTTAATTTTTGTATCTTTTCCTCTAATTTCATTGTCATAGTACCTTATTTTGTTTATTTTTTAGTATATGCCTTCTGATGTGTGGTGTCTTCTTAGTTTTGCTTGACCCTTGGCTGAATTGGGTTATTTTATTTAGAAAATGGGTTTTTAAAGATGGTGTAAAACCTTTTTTAATCTAAATACTCTTATGTTGGTGATTTAAAGTAAATTTAAAATTCAGTGTTATGTATTAAAGGTGACTTAAACTACAATTTTTTTAAGGTGACCATTTTCATTTGAGTAAAAATTGAGTTGTTATAGAGAAATGTTAATAGTGATTGTGTGATTTTTAAATGTATTAGGCTGGTGGATTTATTTTCAAAACTTGCGAGTTGATTTTAGAAAACAAGTAGAATTGTGTTTTAAAGGGTGTTTATGGAACTATTTTGGTTTCCATATAACTATATGTAAAAAATATTACTTTTAGATTTATTTTTAAACTAGTATTGATGAATTTACTTATGAAACATATTGTATAGTTTCGGCAGGTTTTGGTGACCTATTGAGATTTTTATCTCATGCCTAAAAAAGATGAGGTTCCAGGTTCCAATTGAATTTTGTTTCATTCCTTGAGGCCGACGTGGGTAGAATTGGGTGGTGGTGAGAAACCAGAGGTTACATCAAGATTTTCCAGGATAAGATCAAGTTGTTCTATAATATTTTTTCTTTAGTTTTTCTTATTTATATGTTCATTCTTGTATCTTTGTTTATTATTATGTACATACAAATGGAAATGATAATGGAAATTAATTGTGACCCGTTGAAATGTTTTTTTTATCTTGGATTCTGTATTTTTATATATTCCACTATAATTTATCACTGATTTTGGAAAAATAATTCCCAATGGGAATCTAGTGATTCCTAGACACTAGTTTCCAGCCTATGGGGATTAGAAATGTCATTCAGGCCTTGTGGTGAATCGGGTCAAGTGATGAGTAGGATGGTATCATGGGATAATTTTTTATAGATATGCACTCCCCAACATAAAGGATTTTATCCACTATTAAAAGGAATATATTTATATACTACTACCTTTTCAATACTTTCAGTATCTAGTAAAAATACCCTTGATTCATATTATTCCATGGTTCTTCCCCACTAAATTTTATTTAACCGGTGCTACAACACACTCGAACCAACTCACTAAAGGATACAACACAAAGCCCCACTCAAAGATAATGTTTAATAAAGGATTTAACATATCGTTAATATTAAATTAAATGTGTTCATATGTAATAAATGAAAGTGAAATTATACACTCGTAATGTACTTTTCCTAGAAAATTTAACATAGAAGTGCCCAAAGTCATCTTGACTTGGTCTCTAAGATTGAAACCCAAGAAAAATGCAGAACCCATATTTTCTATATATCCCCAATAAAATAATTTTGTCATGATTATACACTAAAACATAGAGTATTAATTCAAAATACTCACCATTAACATTTAATTGATCAAACATCTCAAAAATTTCCCATTTAAAATTCTACCATAAATGTTCAATCACTTAAAACCTCCTTATTAAGGTACAATTAGACCTTTGAATCCATATGGAGCCTACCATTGGAATAATAGTGAAAGATTATACTTATTGATCCAATCAAATCTCATTAATGACCATTAAACCAACCAAGAAACAACCTATATAGTAATATAACCAATAACCAACCCCCTTACACTAGAAAAACCAATAGTAAATCCCCTTCATAACCCAACCAAATCTCAGGTATCTAAAGATCATAATTTACCTCACACTTCCTAATCTAACCAAACCTGAAGACTATAATTGAGATAACTTTTATCAATTACTATCTATTTATTAAACCTAATCAATCATTCAATTTACTGCCACACAAACCACACACCATATATATTTGAATTTTGTTTCAAAAACTACTAAAACAATCATACACTATTATACTATCCAATGAATCTCAAAAAATCCCAAACCATGGAAAATAATTAAATATCATCCCAGAGTTAGTACTTGACAATTGTAAATATGATCACTTTTCCTGAATCTATTACACTAATCTAATTGGTCATAAATTGGACATCAACTAGTGTATCACAATTATAATATTATTGACCCTAGAAGTATTCACTGGTCCACAGGAGATAGAAATGGATGTTTCTGGTATTAGTGTACCATTAGAGAATGATTTACCCACTTATGTTCTTATAATATATCATGGATAGATCCTACTAATAATCTAGCACAAATAATCTATATATTATATGTTCCAAAAGTAAAATAAAATAGTAATAAAACATACAACTTGTTCTTCATTCAAAATAACCTGTATGTGAGCGATACCCAAGTGAACTATAATGTATATATAACAATTTTGTAGATGAATGAAACCAAAAACAAAAGAAATACAATTAAATATGTATTAAACAATATATATAAAATATTAATTTTTTTAAATAGAGCCTAAATCATGTATGGTATAAAGAATTAGATGATGTATAAAACATTCCCTCCAACTATAATGCCACTAGATTTGACACCTAAGTGAAGAATAAACTTTCTCCATGATATACACAACGAACCAATACATAGAAATCAAAAAATAATCAATATAACAATTCATACCTGAAGTTAAATAAGTGAAACTATATATCCACTAAAGTTTCTATATAGAGTGTGTGCAGAAATACTCAATAGGGCACCACTAATGACATCTTAACTCACACAATGAATAAAAAGGTATATTCAAAAACACATATACTCATTTCTATATCTATAACAATAAATTTTTACTTTAATTCATAAAAACCTAGAAGTAATGCGAAAATAAATTCTCATAAATGAATAATGACTAGAAAAATTAACTTCTTATATTGAGAGGGTCCATACCTTTTCATACCAACTTTGTTTCTATATTGGAATTTGAAACAAATGAATACACTAGAGTCATGGTAGAGTAAAAATCCTATAAATGGTAAAGGGAATAGTTTTTACTAGAATCACAGAAATATTGCAACCTATATCTTTGGGATACAAGATAGTGTATGGTGAGTTAGGGAAATCATATATCCCATCCCATATATATATATTATTTCCACCATTGGATGAAATACTCATTCCGGTAGTCTATATAAATACTATATAATACTTCACCACATGATCAATATATTAAATCAATACCCATAATAATTTACACCACACCAATATATGGTATCAACCTATGAAACATATCAAAATATAGTCATTCTTATCATAATAAATAGCAGTTTCACTAATATCATATTCAAATAACGCAAGAAAGTTATAAATACACGCTATATAAAAATATCTAATGGGATATTCTAGGGATAAAATATAATATGGAAAATAAATAGGCAATCAAATATCACCCAACTCAATCATAACATATGGTATAATCAATATTACAAACCTACTGGAATAATTAGAAACAAGGCTATGATTATGACATGATGTATATCCTAGAAATAATAATATCAATCCAAATTGGAACTATCAATGGTTTGGTAATGAAAATTTTTGATAGCTATAAGAGAAAAATGTATAAAAACCAAGGGGGTATTTCCCAATAATAATTAATTTGTATAAGTCATTATTTTTTTAAAGAGACTCTTTATTCTAAAATCATTTATTGAATTGAAAGAAACTACTAAGTATTTAATTTAAGTTGTAGCATAAGTAATTTATTTGATACTCAATACTTTGATAAAACTATTTAAAATTAGAATAACAACATCAAAAGGTAGATTAAAACTCAATTAAAAACTTAACACTTTGTTTTAAATCAAATATAATCAATCCTTTTTAAAGTATGTTTAAAATAGATAAGAGAGTTTCGAAAAAATTAAATAAGAAAAATATTACCCAAATGAATGTTTATAAAATGAATAATTTTAACCAAATGAAATTCCTTGTATAAAATCAAGTATACAATCAACCATTTATAGAAAATAAATTAGTGTATTAATACTATAGGTTACATTTTAAAACCAAGAAGGTTTATATCCCAAATAATTTCTTCCAACTTGACCAACCTAACCATTATCTCATCAATGATTCAGTAACTTTACTAGAGTTTAAATATGTATTGTTTATATATAATTCATTTAGGTTATAGGGGAATGAAATTATCTCACTTAATAAATCATGATAAAGGAATAATAAACTATGTCTCCTCAAAAAACATAATAACTCCACAATAGTTTTTTTTTTCAATACTTAATTGCATATTTACTGGTAATCCTCAATGTGCCTTGACACAAGGGATACACTTTAAGTTTTTCATATTAACCCAAATTCCATGTTAAAATATTTTTGATAACACATCATAATAATAAAATCAAGTGAAATAACTCAAACATGAACCAACCAAATATCATTTCTATTTCATGAATACTATGTGACTTATTATAGAAACTTTAGATTTAAACAATATATTTAAGAACATAATTAAAACTATTGATCACATTATTATTATTAAATTTTATGAAAAGGTATTTATAAGAAAATAAAACTTTATTTATGTGATTTATAGATAAAAAAATTTAAACAAGTTGGGCATGAATACATAATAAAACCAATACAAACAAACATTAGATATGATTAACTAAACTAATTCAAGTTAAAATTCAATATCTATGACCAAAGGATTATAGAAAATCAAATTTACATAGAATCATATAACAATGATTATAAAATATAAAAGACTATATCAATTCTAATATATAATTTATATAATAATCATTGATTGAATTTTTATACAAAAATATATTTGAAAACCACCCATTCATATTTTAAAAATTATTTTTAAAACTTTTTTATTAAGTTGGAAAAAGTGGAAAGCATATTCTAAACATAGCATATAAATTCACCTAAAGGGTAGATAACACATACCTTAATGAATTCT
Organism: Viscum album; assembly: GCA_963277665.1. Lineage (NCBI taxonomy): Eukaryota > Viridiplantae > Streptophyta > Magnoliopsida > Santalales > Viscaceae > Viscum > Viscum album. The sequence continues at coordinate 1,312,332,063 of OY728137.1, forward strand.
AAACAACATTATCATATGAAAATGGACTCCATGAATATCTTAATATTACTTAAATAATATTAGATAATGAAATTTTTAGAATAATTCAATCAAGATCATAAAACAATGACCAAACTCAGATAAAACCTAAGAAGATAACTCATAATATACACATAATATAGTGAAATCTAAAGACTCTAAACCATTCAAATCAACACCCCTCAAATTTATCCCAAGAATAATAAATACCTATTAAAAACCAACCCTAATCAGTTTGTATCAAAACAACCATAAAATGAAATAAAGAAACATATAAAGGTATCTTTCACCAAGGATCAGTCCCTTCATATATAATAAATATCACCATTTCTTGGTGAAATTAAATCTAAATCCATACGCTAAAAGTTAGTAAATCATAATAGAAGAGTGGAAGAGTAAATAATGAGATAATATAGGAGGCATTCCATACTTAAATGATGAAAACCTCCATTTGAAGCAATGGTTTTAAGTGAAAGAATTTTGGGATGGAAAAAATGAGGAGTTTGTAAGAAATTTAAGAAATAAAATGCACGAAGGATCCTATTTTGGGTGTAAAAAGAATATAGAAAAAAATTCCCATTCTTTATAAGATAATTATTACTAGGGAATCATGTACCTATTACATGGCCATCAGGTACCTTTTATATGGCCATCAGGTACCAGGAGGTCCCTTTATAACCACTCTCTCATTACATGGCCCCATTGAGTACCCAATTCCCACCACCAAGTACCCTAATCCATAAAAAGTTTTAAAATTGTAGTAACACCTCATATTCACCTAACTTAAACCCAAAAAATCCTAATAAAACCACAAACTATTTTAAAACACATAATATTTCATCATTAGTAATAAAAATTCAAGACCAAGTATTAAAATAATAATAACTATTACTTTATATCCAAGAAATCAAATGATCTCATAATATAATTGTTAGAATATAAAATTTTAATCCATACAAATAATTTAATTAATATAAATTGATCTAATTTCATTATAACATCCCCATTATATGACTTCTCATCCTGGTGAATTATATCTTGCATATCATCTAAAGACTCACTACCCTACTGATTCCCCAATTCAAAACTATTTCATTAATACAAGTCCCAAAATAAAAACCATGATTCTAGTGTGTAACTATAAAAACCAACATAATCCATGAATCACCATAATACTTCATAATCAAGAGTTAATTCGATCATACCTAAGGTTCCCTTAATAAAAGTAGTCTTTCAAAATTTTATCTAAGGTGCACCCCACCATATGAACTACTAAGGGACTATCAATACTTGTCTTCCAATTTATTCCTATTTTATAACAAATTTTCAATTATATAATTTTATATAAATTAAAATTTTATTTCAAAATTCATATTTGTAATATATTAAAATTCACTATATTTTATAATATCTATCCATTTTTTAATCCAATTTAAGAAAATCTTTTCCAGGATATGTCTTAAAAATTAACTTTTTTCAATTAATCACTACATTCAAAAACCAATTTATATTTAAAACATACAGTTACCAAGAAAATATTATTTTATTATAAAAATATAATAGATCCTCACAATAAGTTTCATATATAATAACACAGAAATCATATCAACATTTCTAGGAAATAAGAAATCAAATGCTTGTAAACTAGATTTTAGAAACACATTTTAAAACATGTTTCCATTTTGAACACATTCATATAAAGCCCCCATTTTAACCTATTAAAAATGAAGAATTGTTTTACTCATAATTTTAATATCATAATTAGATAATAATATCAATAATATATCACTAAATGGAAAGAAAATCATGAATAAAAATAACTTCCAAAGTATAATATAAATAATTATAAATAAGACATTAAAAAGTAGTGAATGAATCGTTAATGGAAGAAAAGAATATATATGGATAACCTTAATTAATAATATTTTCCATAATAAGGTATCCAAGAAATATCTAATTACTTTATTAGTTTAATAATGTAATTAAAATATAATAATTATATCACAATAATAAGTTTTATATGTCTTAATGTGATACTAAACCTATGATCCATAGATTAATGTGAAATATAAATCTTATATGAGCCTTAAAAATTTCTGTATTTTCCTTGTATTGTACCCAATACATTTATACAACCACCTCACTCATTATTAATGTTCCTACTGAGTACCCAAACTTCCCTTTCTGACTTGATCTTACACCATAAAAAGGTTGATCCATCATGTTTATGGGTCAGTTCACAAGTACCAAAAGTTATATATATCATAAATGATAAATATAAAATACCAATAAACCCAACATCACTATGATACCACTTGTAATAACCCAAACCTAGTTACTCAAACAATTATTGTACTAGTATTCTACTGATCCCAAGATAAATCCCTAATCTTTATGGGATGGTGACTAGTGAAGAGAGTCAAGGTGTACCATTGTTTAATAAGTTACCCACTTAGGTTATTAGAATATTTCCTGAATGGATCTTACTAAAAATATGAAACTGTAACTCGGTAAAGGTCATTAAAAGACCCCATGTGCATTCCCTGATCCTCAAAGGTTGTTAACTAATGTCATAGATCCTAATTTACCATTGCAGAATGATTTACCTACTTAAGTTCATAGAATACATCATGAATAGATCCTATTAAAAATCTATCATGACTCATTTGAACATCAAACGATCCAAAAAAATAAAACAAAAATATAAAATTGAACCTATTGACTATTCATAATAACCTATATTCTAGAGATACCTAAGAGAATTATCAAGTATATACCTAAAACCAAATAAATTTTAATTAAAGATATGAAAAATAGATCATAAAAGTATATACATACAAATAGTTCCCAATACATGTAAATTATAATGAATAATAAGATATTCAAAACATATATTATGATCAATATAATACTAACTACAACACCAAAGTGGAGACCAAACCCACTCATGTGACATGTATAACCAACCAAGCAACAAATTTATAATAATAATTAATAAACCCATTTATAGTTGAAACTTAGAGCACCACAAATGATGTCTCAACTCTTATAGTGAATAAATAGTTGTATTCATGAACATATATACTCATTTATATATATCAAACAATATAGTTTTATAGAAAGATATTAAAAAGGAAATAATTAACAAATAACATCTAATAAATGAAAACCTACTATAATAATTAACTATCAATATCGATAGAGTCTATACCTTTACATATTTTCTTCAAGACTAACTCAAAACCTAATATGAATGAATATACAAGAGTGAGGGTCTAATACCCATCCCATAAGGGGGGAAGGGAGTGGTATATAGTAGACCATGGTTGATATTATAACCCATAACTTCAAGATAGGTGCAACACCCCAAACTTATAGTGATAAATTTACCTTTAAATCTATGATAACTTGACTTACACATAATATCATGATAAAATGTACATTTCTTTATTTCATCAATGAAGAAAATTATAATACAAAATAAAATACATTAAAAGATATCTAAATGAAATATAATTGTAAAAATTATAAAATGAATTAAAATATCAGTAAATAAAAATTCAACAAGATTTAAATATTCATTGTCACGATCTTCCTTGAGAATCATACTTTCGATAATAATTAAGGAAAGGGTAAAACATGTTAGAAATATGTACACATATTTGAAATAAAAATAAAAGTATGAGATTAATGGTTTTTATGAAGTGTGTGAGGTTATATATAGGAATTTGATATGATAATTATTTATATAGTCACTCATATTATATAGTCATTGGTCTCATATGGTCATTGAGATTATATTGTTGTTGGCATCATATGGTTTTTGATACCATCATTGGACACAATAATAATTAATTATATCAATTATAATTTTATTGGAAGTAGTATTTGATGAAAATGTGACTATAATAAAATATCACTTGAATTGGAAAGTTGAAATGGAAGTAAAAAAATTATAAAATATTTATATGTATTAATTAGTAGAAGCTTTTCTAATGAGGATAATTTTTATGAGATTAGAAATAAAGCAACAATAATAGGGTTTTCCCTAGACCAATCCCAAAATGAACTTTAACAAGTAAAATTTGAGAAAAACCATCTAAGAGAGAAGTTCATGCTCATAGAAATAACTATGATATCCATTATAGAAGAATCAACATCCCAATTTCCACTGTTACTTATTTCACCCTTAGGTATTATGTGGAGGCCTTGAGAGGGGTTTTGTAAAAATAAGTTATTATGATATAAACATGTAACTATAAATAAATGATATATATATATATATATTCCTTATTACATATTTTCTCCATATTTTTCTTTTTTAAAATTTACTTTCAAATAATAAAATGATTTATTATTTTAAAATTTATTTTTCTAAATTTATTTTATACGTTATGAATTTTTATTTAAAGAAACTAAATATATCATGATATATGTGTAATTTTATTAAAATGAAATGTTTATTGGTATAAAAAGATAATGTATCACTCAATTTATTATTATTAATTGATATTAAATAAGAATAATAACACTTGTTGTTTACAAATTCATTTTCCATAAAAAATAATTTATATATATATATATTATGTTTTAATTTAAAAGTTATGTTTATAATATTTAGAAATTGAATGATGTTAAATGGATTCCAAATTTGGAATCAATATATTGAAATTAGGTAAGAGCGGTTTTCTTATATTTTTAGTAAAAAATAATTACCGTGGTAAATAATTAAGGAACGTAAAAAGGGGTAAAATGAGGTAGATTAACATGCATTTAATTTTATATAATTAATGTTACATTTATAAATTATAGAAGTTTTTTGATGAAATTTATTGGTATGATCAGACATGTCATCTAATCCAGATCACCAAAAGGCCTAAATCATGCCTCCTCATATGCCAAAGGTTACTGGATAGTGGAAAGGGTCTAAAAGATATACTGGGGAGACCATACCCTCAACTAGAGTCTAATAAAAGTGGGAATAACCAAAAAAACACAACATAAACATCAGAGTATGAAATACCAATAACTTAAATAGAGGTATGGTATAACAAATGGAATATGACATATAGTCATACAAACCCACAATCATTCTAGAACATACAATTTATCGCCCACTAGTCCAATAACATATACAAGATAAAAAAATTAGAATATAAAGTATAAAGATCTACTAATATCCACGTGTCATGCCTCAAACTCAATCTCTACAACTCTTAAGCTGTTCTAGCCTAATCCTAAGACTCTACATTAGTGGCCCTTCTTGATCTAGAAACACTATGCCTCAAACCTATCCATCATACATCCTATGTTCAACCTAAAATCATAAATATAGTCTGTATGTACACCATGTTTCATGTACACGGGGTGAGAAATAAATCTCAATAGCCCGCCCCCAACAATGAACTTATAATAAGATATCATAACAAGTTTATAAAATATATGATATGCCTGAACTGGTTGAATAAAACAATAGACAACATAAAGTAAAAAAATATGGTCAAAATAGAAATAAAAACATAAAACAACCAAACCTTGAATCTATCATAGAACTCGAGGTAAATCTACCCCCACTTTGGCCCATGCCGAAGGATTTATAGCATGCAGATCACCCAACCACATAGCATCAGGAACATTCACTAGATATAAAAAGGAGTTCCAAGATGTCTAACAATGCAATAGGAATGTGTGTCGGAGACCAAGACATAACCATAGGCATCTACATGAAACATGAAAATCTATCAATCTCCTAGGATCTAATAGAATGACCCGAACTGGCAATAGGAACTCTACTAACACTGAGGGAACCTATCCAAATCATGATAGTCCCCTAGAACTATCCAACACCATAAAATATAAAATCGGGGAAAGGCATATCCCATAACTCGGATCCATCAAAACCTCTAGGACCATGGACACCCAACATTTATCCACGGTAAAACATCCACTAGCCTAGGGAGGGATTCACTCCTCTAGATTTTGAATTAGCTCCATATTATGGTCTAACCACAACAAACTAATAGTGAAGAGAACCTGATAGATCTCAGGTCCTACATTTAGTCCAATGATATCCCAAAAGTATCCTCCTGTATCAAAACCCTATGCAATAATTTCCTCAAATGTCATGGCCAAAGGATAGTAAAGCATGGGTTGATCAAATCTCGAATTCATCATCCAAACTACTGAAACATTATTATTGACCATATCATAGTCAAAAAATATGGGGCCTCCCTCGGTCCTGTGAAACACTTGAACATACATTACAAGAACAAACCTTCATTCTTCTGGGTTATATGGGGACACCCGACATCACCAAAACTAAGAAAGAACCGAACCCTTATTGGTTCAAAAAAATCACGGGGTTCCCATGGTACCCTAGATCACATCCATATCAAAATAAAATCCATGAACAATGCAAGAATCCTCAACTAGTGACTCAATACCCAACCTACTCCAAGACCCCCATCTCCCCCATTATGACATCTAAAAGAAGCATGCCCATGAGGGGCATCCTCAAGAGTCCCTTAGACTCTTCTCAACAACTACCTGAAGGCACCAAACTACACCCACCATCCTACAATGTCAACCCAACCTCAAGGCTCCAAGAAATATGATCCTAAAACATATATTATAACCTCAATTGATCTAACCTCAAGAATAAGGTCCCTATATCCAAGGATCATTCAAGATATCATTAGAGATACCACTTGATCTCACCTCTTAGGAACCATATGAATAATATCAATGAATTCCCTTGGAACTTCCTATTCTAAGTAATCTAAAAGACCCAAAACCCTCACCTAGAGGTTTATAAAACCAAATAATCAAGGGAAACCACTAGTCTATAATTGATCAACAAAAATAACCACTTTTCATCCCTTAAGAATCTGCAAGACTCACTGTCACATCCCACTTGAGAGGAAATACTTGAAAGGTGTTATAAGAAATCTCTATTATGGTTCAAATATGAGGAGGGAATCCAAGATCCTCCTCTTCACCATGTCTACAAATTACCACCACACACAGTAGGTGTGTTCTCTAAATAAAATCCAAGAAATTTGGGGTTTCAAAACAAAACCCCTCTTTAAGGAACCTAAATCCAAATACTTTCCTGAAAAATAAGAACAACATCCCTCAAGGGGATTTCAACAGTCCAAAACCCATTTAAAAATTATTAAATGATTATAAATTAGGTAAATGGAACAAAAAAACAAACTTTTAACCCCAAGTCATAATCACTGAAGCCTCAAGCCTGAAACTATGCTTTTCCAATGACTGAATCACCTAAATCATGCCATAAAATGAAATTAAATTAATTAAAATAATTAATAATAAATTAACTAATTATATCCAAAGAGTCATAGCGATTGAAAAATCACTAAGGAACATCCGATCTCTGGAACCATGAACAACCATTTTTATAAAGATCATGATAGACCTGTGACACTAAGAATACTAAAATACTTAATTGGAAATTCCTAATTACATAAAAATTCCTTTTAATTTTTTGAAAATTAAAGAAAACCCATTGTGAATAGTACCTCCATTGAAACAATGATTGACATCATGAAAAAACCATCTTAGGATACCCTATCACCAAAATACAATAGCACCCCATAATCCTTAGAAGATTACACCATGCTTTGGTGGAATTGGAACTGAAACCCTAAGCAAGAGACACCAAAATCAACTAAAAGGAAGGAAGAAAAAGAAGGGGTATAGGTACGGAAGGATCTAGCATAAAAACACTAAATAAAACCTAATAAAATTTAAAATGAAAACTGGTATTGAAGGATAAACTAAGTGGAAAGAATTCCCCTAGTTCGACCACATGTGATAGAGAAAGGATAGGGGTGGGGGATAAAATCATGAAGGGAAAATGGTAAAACACCACATTTTAACAAAACTGGTAAGGACACATGGTTAAGCTACATGGTTTTTCAAACCATGAACAAAACATACATTAAAAAATACCTAATACAACACCCCTCATACGGTTTGTCCGTATAGTTTACTAACCATGTACAACCTGAGAAAACGACATTGGAACCCCCATACAAAACCTAACATGGTTCATCTGCAACCTTGCGTAAGTCGTGCGACCGAGACCTGAGAGGCACTCACCCTGCATGGTATACACTAGAATCTTTGTGGTTTGAACTTAAATATGCATATGATATGATAAAAAAACCATTAAAGGACAAAATAAACTAAAATCTCTCTAAGCCTTAAAGGGTTTCACCGTTTTCACTTTTTTGTTATCACCAAACTATGCACCAGGAAAAAAACAACCCAAAAACTCCAAATCGTAGTTGAATCTCTAAAGCTTCACCCTACTACCTAAGATAACTCTTAGACCTCATACCACACCCAAAAAATTTACAAAAAGATACTATAACTCTCATAATTCAAATTTGAATTGAAATTCAATGAAAGACCCCTCAACAGGTTAATAATTTATATTTACATTTAATTTTATAACCCATAATGATGCAGTTCATACACACTCCCCACTAAAAATGATTCTAACCCACAATAATCCTCGATGGTTATAAAAAATATAATCCCAACCTACCCTGGTCACCAATTCACTGGAGAAAAACCTCTTTTTAACTTCAAACACCAAACATGCTTTCACCGTATAACTCTAAATACCAAGTCGAGTCACACTATACCTTCTCTAAGAAGCCTTGATTCAATCTCTGAACCACTAGAACTATGTATTCAATGAAGTTCCTATTGTGTATTCCGACCCACCAAATATAAATCTGTTGAAAACCCCCAGTCATACCCCTTTAGGCTAACTCCTTCCCAAACTCTTGGCCTCAGCTACTAATACACCACCAACCCAATCCCAACGCAACATCCAAACTCAATCTAATGCCACTTTTGAATTAAAATATGTATTTCACATGGAAAAATATCTATCCATATCCAACCAAACACTAATACTTAGAAGCCATAATGGATAACCCATGACCATGAGGATTCTCACTACTATATTAGTACCCCCATTGTTTCCTTGAAAAACAACACCAAGCCCCATGGATCACACTATATCCACCACCAAACACTATTATTAGATGTGGCCAAATTTACCTCACCCGAGAACCAAACCAAAAAAATGAAACTACCGCTCATTCATAGATCACAAGGACAAATACCCTCTAATGGAATATAGTGGGATCCATATAATAAATCTCCCCCTACTCCGATCCTCGAGTTCCAACCATCATAGGTCCACCACAAAAATGATTCTTGGGTTTCCCAAGACCTGAAAAAATATCTCAAGAGACCCACATGACATCCAAACCATCGATCTAAGAACTAACCAACACTGCACAAAAATAAAATGAGTGTTCCCTCTATATAAAAACTACAAAGACTCACCCAAGAATAATGGTTATTAATTACCATGAAATCCAATCGCCAAACAAGACTCATGCTCACACGAGACATAAACTAGAGAACCTAAGATAATGATCCAAAAAACCCTTGATCGCGCCTCTAATGTAGGCTAGTTCCAACAGGAAGGAGTTACCTTAGTGATCCTACTCAATGTTGAGGAATATCCCTCATGAAATAATAAACCACATGACCACCGTCTACTTTAGCATCAAAAAAATCAACGAGCATCTACTCATGATCTCATTGCACCCCTGAAGCACTATAAAAAATGATCAGGTCTAGGAAGCCTCATGCCTAACATCCCCTTGGTGATATCGGAACTCAATATGTTCCACTGAAAGAAATAATTTCCATGACTTCCAGTGTACTAGGTTCATTTTTTTAAATGAATCCTATTCTCACCACATGTTATTTTTTAGGACTTTAACTGGGGTATGTGTGTATGTTATCTTGTAATGAACCAGCCCAAGTCAACCTGATATATCACTTGATCTATCTCACTACAAGTCCTCAATCATGGTTCCTCATACATCAGAGGCTACCAAATTTCTCCAAAGGTCTAAGAAATACATTGGAGTGACTATAACCTTAATTAGAGTATAATAAAAGTGGAAATAACCAAAAAACACTCACAACATAAACATTTAATTATGAAATAAAAATAATTTGAATACAAGAATGTTATAATAAAATAGAAGGTGTAATATAGTCATATAGACTCACAATAATGATAGAACCTACAACCTATCACCTACTAGTCTAATAACATATAGAGGATAAATAAACCGAAAATAAGAGGCATAAGGCTCTTCCATAATCCATGAGTCATACCTCAAACCCACTATATACAAATCTCAAGCTACTACATATAAATATTGAGACTCCACATGAGCGATACTACTCAATATATAAATAATGGTCCCTGACCCTATTCTTATTTCATCCCATGATCAACCTGAAATCATATACATGGTATGAATGCAAACTAAGGTGCACGTATAGGGGTTAAGAAATAAATCCCAGTAGCTCCCATAATAGAGAACGTATAATTGGATATCATAACAATTTTATCAAACATATGATATTTCTAACCTATTTGGATAAAATTTTTTTGGGATAAAGTAAAAAAATGAAGGTGTTTAATATAAATGAAAACATAAAATAGCCAACCTTGGGATCTATCCTGACACCAAAGGTAAATCTATCCCCACCCTGGCCCATACCAGAGAATTTATAACATGAATATCACTCAAAAATATAATAAAAATAATGTACATTATGTCTAAAAAGGTGATCCAATACATCTAACAGTGTAACAGGAATGAGTACTAGACCCCAATGAATAAACAAAGGCTTCTATACAAAACACACAACTCTACTGGGCTCTATAAATCCAACAAAACAATTTGAACTAGCAACTAGAAATTTTCTATCATTGGTCGAACCTATCCAAAGAATGATTTTATTATAAAACTAACCAAATCCATAAAATATAAAATTAGAGAAAATCATATCCCACAACCCATATCCATCAAAGTGTTTGGGACCACAAAAATCCAACCTCTATCCAGGGTAAAAAAATCTGTTATCCTAGGGGAGGGCTTCAGTCCTCTAAATCATCTAATAGATCCTTATTCATATCTAACTATAGTAATAAAATTTAGGATATAACCAAATAAATATTAGGGTTGACACCCATTACAATGGTATCCCAAGAGAATCATCCTATATAAAAACCCTAAGTAATAACTAATTCAATCCTTCTTCCCAAAGGCTAGCAAAACATGGGTTGATTAAATCTTAAACCCATTATCTAAACTACTCAAACATCAACACTAACCATCAAAAGGTAAAAAAATATTGGGGATCCATCAGTCCCCTGAAACACTAAAATTGACACTACAGGAAAAAAGCACCATTCTTTTGTATTATAAGGAAACACCTAAAATCACCAACACTAAGAAAGAAGAGTAACTTCATTGGATCAACCAAAATAATGGGTCTCATATGGACACATAGATCAAATCCATATCAAAACATAGGCCACATCTGATGAAAAATACTCAAACAGTGACTTGGAAGCCAACCCAATCCAGGACCACCATCTTAGACATGAGGGTGTACAAAAGAAAAATCATTCTCTCAAGGTTCATCCTCAAGATTATCTCAGGATTTTCTCGACATCTACTAGATGGCACCTTGACACACCTGACATCCCATGAAATCTTCCCAACCTAAAGGCTCCAACCGATCTGATCCTAAAAATTAGGATATAACCATAAATTCTATAACCTCTAGTAAAAGGTACCTATATCCAAGGACCATTCAAGATCTCCTTAAAGATACCACTCTATCCCGCCTTTTGGGAATCATCTGAAGAACCTCAACAAATCCACTTGGAACCTCCTGTACCAAGCCATATAAAAGACTCAAAACTCTCACTTAGATAATTATAAAACTAAAACCTTGAGGGAAACCTATTTTTTAACCTCGACCAACCCCAAGAACCACTCTACAACCCTTAAGCACATGTAAGCCTCACCATCACATCCCACTAAGGAAATGATAATCAAAAGGGACTATAAACAATCCCTATTGTGGTTAAAATATGTGGATGGAATCCAATATACTCCCCTTCACCCCCTCTATAAATATCCACCACACACATTGGGTGTGTAATCGAAAGACCATCCAAAAAACAAGTGGTTTCCAAATAAAACCCCTCTATGAGGCACCAAAAATACAATCCTTTCCCAAAAACAAGTACAACTACTATTAATGGGATCTCAACAGGCCAACAACCATTTTAAAAAGATTAAAAATTTTAAATTAGGTGAATGGTAACAAAAAAACCCCAGCCTACCTCAAGTTTTAACCACCGAATCCTTAGGAATGAACCTGAACTTTTTCAAGAACCAAAGTACCTAACTCATGCTATATAATGAAATTAAATTAATTAAAACAACTACTAATTAATTAAATTTAATGTATCATTGTTCCTAAAAAGTCACTGAGGTGAATCCAATCTCTAGAACCAAATCTAAAAAATGATCATGACGCACCTTCGATACCAAAGAGAGAAAAATCCATAACACATGATACCCAATTACATATAAATTCATTTTAATTTAATTGAAAAAACAATTAAATTTTACCATGAATTTTACCTCCAAAAAAATTAATAGAGATGATATATATACTCCCTCTCTCCAATCCACAACAAAAATCTACCATCCTTGGCTGATTTCACCATAATTGAGTGGAATCAAAAACCGAAACCCCATGTAGGAGACACTAAAATCAATCATAAGTAAGGAAGAGGAAGAAGGGGGAGGAGATAGATGATATAACCTCAAAACAATGAATAAATACAAAAAAAACTACCCATTATCATGGGTATTTAAGGAGTAACCGAGGGTAATGGGTTCCTCTGGTTTGACTGCACATGAGGGAGAAAGGAGAGGGGAGGGGGATAAAATCTAAAGGGGGAAATTGTCAAACACCATTTTTTTTAAAAAAAAACTAGGAAGGTCACATGGTTTAGTCACATATTTTTCAAATTAATGTGTTAACCATGTGTTAGGAACTACCTAATACAATACCCCTTTCATATTTTGGAAACATGGTTTACTAAACTTGTGCCAACTGTGAAAAATTGCATTGGAACCCCTGTGTAACACCTTACATGATACATCGACAACTGTGCACCCTAGACCAGATAGAATCTTATTCTACATGGGTTTCTCTATAATTTTCACCATTTGAGCATAATCATGTTTAATTCATGCTAATCAAACTATGAAAGCATAAAATTAACTAATAATTCCCCAAGGTTTAATCATCCACTTAGTTTTCACTTATCCATTCATACCAAATCATGCGCTTGACCAAAAATATCCTGAAAAATAAAACTCAAACCTAATGATCAAAATAATAATTTGAGAACCTAGTATACCTCCCATACCTCATAAAATACTTAAAGATCTTCTAAAAACAAGATTCAAATCTTATAATTTGAATCCAAATCCAAATTCACAAAACTTCCACTAAAAGGGTCAAAAATTAAAATTTCATATGAATGATATAACCCATAATATCATGGGTTATTACAAGTTATTTTTAGGTTTATGCTTTATTAATAAATTTCTCACCAAAATTTTCTCACCTAACTCACCTAACTATCATGTGATTCTATCTTCAAACTTCACCTAACTAATGTTTCCAAATAAATGTCTCTCATTTTCAATTATAAAATGGACCTCTCTTATATCCATTCTGAACCACTCATATCATTTATTTCTCTCTTACATCCATGACCATTTTTCCTCACTTAAATTATTATTTGATGTTTGGTAGGCTTTTTCCATAAGAAGGATCCCTAAGTCCTTTAATATGAAATAATACATCCTGTGAAGGAGTGACATTATCAAATTAAGTAACATGTTAATTTTCATCTATTTAACTTATCTTATCATCCCCAATAATTCTAATTCTCATCCACCACTCCAATTATGATCTATTAAAATCATTATGAATCTGTAAAATGATATTATCATAACATTAATGTATATTCTTACTCATTCATTAGTTATAACATTGCCATAATGAATGATTACATAACATGAATGATGCCATAACATTACCATAATGAATGATTAATATAACCTAAATACTAGTAATATTATGTAATAATGATGAATTTAATATTTTTTTAATAATTATAGAATGTTAATATATATATATATATATATATATATATATATATTCATTAATAAAATTAATTCCTTTTATCGAATTGAAATTCACAAAAATAATATTTTAACCACCCTTTATGAGCTTTCACCATAACTTATATAAAATTTTAATTAGACATTAAAAATATTTCTAAAATTACTATATGACCACTATGTCTATTATAGATGTGATGAACACATGCGCAAGTAGCATAAATTAGACTCTCCATATCGAATTTAGTATAGAACAAATGGAATAACTTACTCCCAAATATTTATTTTAAAAAATAATGGATAGTAAATGGGTAATAAGAAATTATAAATGAATACTATCAAGTAAAATAAATATAAATATAGTTATGATATAAATGAATAATAAAACTAAATTGATTATACTAGAGGTTTGTGGGTATATGGCCAAGGGGGAATCCAAGGTAAGGGTTTTGTTGACTCAATTTCCATTTAATTGGGTTATAGTCTTTCTTCCTTGACTATTTTTTTTATATTCTACCATTTTTCTATCACAAATGGTATTATATCTTTTTCTCTTGGAAAATTATTCCATTTTGAAATCTTCTTATTTAATAAATCTAAAACTTCATAAAAATATGATGTTTTCAAGAATAATTCTCATCCTCTCTATTAGGTATATTTAATCTATATCTATATTATTTTTTTCCACAAATGTTTTTCTTATTCTGAAATATAAATATGTATTCACTTTTATTCCCTTCTTGTTTCTATTTATCACTTTTTCAAATAAAATTTCACAATTATTTTTATCAATTAGGGTTTATTAAAAAATTATTTAAAATATTAAAAAGGCATTTATTCCAACTTTAATATAATTTATATCTTTCAATCCATATTTATTCTATTTAAACTTTATGAATTTTATAGGTTTCATTTTTAGTACTAATTTTTAAAATAATTCTTTAAAAATTATTCATGTCATGTTCTCAAAAATGATTTTTAAAAGTGACTTGTAACTTCATCTTTTTACAATAATGTTAAACATGTTTTATGAAACCTATGTTTATGATTTCACTTTCTATTTTTATCTATATATAAAAAAGATTTATCTATTATGGAGTTATATTTCACAAACCACCCTATAAATTATCTTATAATATAATTCCTATAGGTGATCGAGTTTTCGGTATAAACCAAACCAATTCATGATTTCATCTAATATAATACCATTTAAAAATGTTTTTTAATTCATATTATTTCTATGGGGTTTTCTTGATTATATGTTTCATGTGGCACACATATGTATGATATATCATTATGTGATGGGTGGGATTGGAATTATATATCCCTATAATTCATTAGGTAAGGCTTTATATATATTGATATAATAACATTATGTGTGGAATTTATTTTGTTGAGATATATTCATAACTCTATGTGTGAACCTGATTACATTGATCTATATTTACAACTCTATGCATGAACTTGATTATGTTTAATTATGTTCACAACTCTATTCATTAACCAAATTGCATTGAGCCATGTTCACAACTCTATATGTGAACTGGATTTCATTGATATATGTTTAAAACCCTATGCCTGAACCTAATTGAGTTGAGATATATTCCAGACTCTATGTGTGGACATGATAGTGGGTAGCTATATTCACAATATTAGGATTTCATATTCTTTTTTTTATCATATGCCTATTTTATGCCATGTGTATCATGATTATTGTCCAATATTTCCACATTCTTATACCATGGTATATGTATTATGATTTTATGATTATCCTTTTAAGGTTATATTCCATTTTATCATGTCTTATGGACAACTCTTATGATTACATGTTCTTTATAATTAGATATTTCTACCATATTCATGTTTTATGACATGTTTATGATATAATGCCTTTATGAATTATTTATATTTTTTTCCCTTTACTAAGTTTTTGAGATCAATCCTTTTTTATGATTACTTTTTCCCCATGTAATTATATATAGAAATATATCTAAGATGAAGTCTTGTGTGAAAAAGTTTGTTGGAGTTTTTGAAGAAATAAAGTACAATAATACATTTATGTAGCTAATCTCCAAAGACACTAAACATTTTGGTTTTGGGATTGTGTGTTTATGTGTGAGATGTAATGTTTAAATTATGAAAATGGTATAAAATAATTGTATGGTATGCTTGGGTCATCTCAGTTGGTATCAGAGAATGATTTAGTTTTTTTGGGGATTAGTTTAAGAAGTGTAAGAGAAATAACCTTAAAGCATCCATGGTTAAACCAAAATTATAATAGTTTTATATAAAGGTGTTATAGAGTGATACATCTTAAGGATTATTTTTCATGGTCATATGATTGTATTCTCTTATATTATAAATATATTATTATTATTATTACTCATGTTAACCATTTTGGTTATAGTATGTGATTTGAAACAGAATCTTAAAATAAAGATGGTTAATGGTACTTTCATTATGGAAATGTATTATTTGATTCCAGTTTTATACATCCTTCCTATCTTTAATAGCATGTAAGAATATTGGTTAATATTCTCAAAAAAATGGATATGAAATTATAGATTAAAACACCAGGTGGTGTGATGATTCCATCCAAGGTATATAACTCTTATATGATTAAGGATTATAAGAAGATAATTCTTAAAGATCTAGTTCTTTTTAGATTTTTAGAAATGAAGGTGACATTGGGAATGAATTGGATATCCTTAAAAATATCTCATATTAGTTTTTGGGATAGTGAAATCTCATTTCATATATTAAATCATCCCATGATAAAATATCAATTGAAATATTATGATGAATTACCTTGAAAAAAAGGTCATTCATATAGGTTTTAATACCCAATAATGAGGGATAATTGGATCAAATGATCGAGTAGGAACTCAATATAAAAGAAATTCTAGTTTTATAGGTATATATTCATGTATTTTATAAATAACTACTTGGTCCTACCCTAGAACATGAGGTTGAGTTTTAAATTAAACTCATACATAGTTCTAGTACAATATCAAAAAGTCCTTATATAATGGCCCCTATTGAATTGGAAGAAATGGATGTGAAACTATAAGATTGAATGAAAAAGGGTTTTATATGAACATGTATTTAACCATATGGTACACCAGTTCTCTTTGTTAAGAAGGTGGATTGTTTGATGAATATTTTTGATGATTATCAGGAACTTAATAAGACCATGATAAAGAGTAAGTATCATCTACATCATATTGATTATCTATTTGAACAACTTAGAGGGGATCAATACTTCTCAAAATTGGATATTAAATTTGGATACAATCAATTATGGGTAAATAAATAATATATACCCATGATTACCATTCACATAAGATATAAACACTATTAATTCATATTGATTTCCTTCAGACTTATAAATTCTTGTAATATATTCATAGACAAGACAAAGAGTGTTTTTAAAGGTTACTTTAATAAAATTTGGGTAGTATCTATTAATAATATTTTCATATATTCTATGATAAATTAATAAGATGAAGATTATTTAGGGATTGTTCTAAATGCCTTATGAAAATGATAAATTCTTTACCAAGTTCAAAAAGTGTGGATTTTTCCTAAAAAAAGTATTCTTCTTGGGTTATATAATCACAATCAAAGGTATATAGTTAGATCCTTAAAATACAGAGGTGATTTAATAATGGTACATACCAACCACTTTGATAGGGATTCATATTTTCCTTATATTAGTTGTATACAATTTATGTTTCATGATAAATTTATCACAATTATCAAATCTAATAACCAAGTTGTTATGGAAGGGAGTGAATCTCCTCTAAAAAGAAGAACTTGATGATATATTCAAGGAAATTAATAAGAGTTTGGTCACTTAACTTGTAGTCACAATACCATACTTGGAGAAAGTATTTTGATATATAATTGTGCAGTAAATAAGGGATTTGTGTGTGTCCTCATGAAAAGGTGATAGCTTATGCCACACATCAATTAAAGGTTCATTATAAAAATTACCTAACACATGATCTAGTGTTAGAGGTAATAATTTTTTCATTAATGGTATGGATTCAATATCTCTATAGTGAAAAGTGTGAAATATATACAAATCACAAGAGCATAAATTATATATTCACATGGAAGGATATGGACATGTTTCAAAGGAGATAGTTAGATTTAACCAAAGATTATAATTGTTCAATATGTTACTATCCTAGGAAGGAAAATTATGTGGATGATTCTATAAGTAAAATGGATCACGATACCCTATCCTTGATGAGGATCGAAAGGGATACAATATTTATGGATATCAAATGAATGGATATGGAAATAATAAAGGAATTTATGAAATCCCAACTTTTTCAAATGATTTCTCAACCATCCATCTATGTGAATATCAAAGAGGACCAAAAAGATGATACATAGCTATAAAATATGGTAGAAAATATTTCAAAATTAAACTTTTATAGAGATGGTTTTATAATATTTGGAATATGGATATTTTTCCCATCTATACTAGAGATAAAAATGGATCTTTTGGATGATGCACATAGCTCATGATTCTCAATTTACCAAGTAATAAGAAATATATATAGTGATCTTAAGTAGTATTTCTAGTGGGAAAACATGAATGGGGAGATTGTGTAGTATATATCTTGATGCTCAGTATGCCAAAAATAAAAGGATAAATGTCAGAAGTCTAAGGGGGTTATGAAACTATTACCCATACCTATATGGAAATGGGATAACATTACCATGTATTTAATCACGAGTCTTTCCAATACCTCTAAAGGAAATAATTACCTTTGGGTTGTGTTTAAATGACTTAAAAAGTAAACACATTTCATTATTATTCAAGAAGATATCCTACTTGGTTAAATTTCCAAGTTATACATAAAGGAACTCGTATAGTTTCATGGAGTTACATTTCAATTGTATCTAATCGAGATACATGGTTCACATCAAAGTTATGAAGTAGTATCTTACAAGTGTTGGAAATAGAGACAAGATTTGTCATGCATTATTATTTTCAAACCAATGTTAAATCTAAAAGGAATATTTAATAATAAAAATATATGATAATATATTTATCAATGAATTTCAAAGGAAGTTGGTATAAACATCTTGATCTACTCTAGTTCTCATAGAACAACAGTTTTCACTCTAATATCTAAATGGAACCATATAAGTCTCTATATGGAAAGATATAAAAAACTAATTCATGTTGGGATGAAGTTGGAGAGAGGAAGTTATTTGGACATGATATTGTTTAATAAATAATGAAGAAGAGATGAAAAACTAATTTATCTTCAGATGAAGTTGGATAGAGGAAGTTATTTGGACATTATCTTGTTTAATAAATAACGGAGAAGGTTCAAACCATTCAGTGACATATCAAATCACATAATTTATATAAGAGTAATGTTGATAATCATAGATAATATTTAGAGTTTAAATTTTGTGATAAAGTATTCCTTTGAATAACTCCATAAAGAGGGTTGTGAGATTTAGGAATAAGTGAAAGATGATCCCTGGATACATTGTTCCCTTTGATATTATTGATTGTGTGGGGACTATATATTATCACTTATCACTTCTAAAAAAACATCTTAAAGGTGTATGATGGGTTATATATATCTTTTTTGAGAAATTATATCTTGATCCATCACATGTACTTAACATAGAAGTTGGGAAATTAGAACGTGGTCTCTATTTTGAGGAACAACTAGTAGAGATCATATATTATATATATAAATCATTACGAAACAAGAATACCTTGAAAAAAAATCATAAGTTATAGGAAGCTATGTGGGAACATAAAGATGTAGTAAGTCAAAATTACACTCATTTTTTCATTAGAGTAATGAAATTTTGAGGGGAAAGTTCTTGGGGGGGTTAAATGTAATAAGTTAATCTTATAGTAAAAAAATTCCATTTAAATATATGATAACTTCTCTTATGTATAACATAAGATTAAAATTAACGTTTCTTTATTTCATTAACATGTAAAATTACAATATAAAATTAAATACATTACAAGATATCTAAATGAAATATAACTAAGAAAAATATAGAAGGAATAAAACCAAAATTAAATCAAAATAAAAATATATATTGAAATATCCATCATCCTGGTCTTCCTTGAGGATCATACTACCAATAAGAACTATAGAAATAATAAGAAATGTTAGAAAGATGATAAAAATATTTTGGAATAGAATTAAGAGTATGTGATGAATGATTTTGAGTAAGTGTTGAAGTTTATATATAAGAATGTAATATGATCATTATATATATGTTAATTGGTCTTATATGGTCATTGGGATTATATGTTCATTGATCTTATATAGAAATTGGGTTTATATGGTTGTTTATACTGTCATTGGGAACAATAATAATTAATTATATAAATTATTATTTTATTAGAAGTACTATTTTTTAAAATATAATTATTATACATTATCCATTAAATTAGAGGGTATAAATTGAAGTAATCACATTATAATATCTATATTGAAAAGAGAATCGATTTCATAAAGTAGTAGAAGCCTTCTTTATGCATCTCATTTTTTTGATCTTAATTTTGATGTAGAATCACTAGTGTTTTACCTAGACTAAGTACAATATAATGTTAAATAATAATGTATTGAGAAAAATAATTTGTGAGAGAAGTTAAAGATCGTGGAAATCATTATGAGATATATATTAAGTGAATAACCCCCCAAAAATTCGACCATGATAATGTGTTTGAGTGTTTTCATCCCTCTTAATATCCCTACTCTTATCCCTTGTCACCTCCCCTAGTTCCTTCTTAATTTTACTAGATTAGTTATTATTGGATATTGTACCTTTTTATATGTGTGTCCTTCCTATACCCTAATTTTTTCTAATATCAATATCTACTCTCTTGGATGTGGGTATCATTTTATAATCACTATTTTGGCCTCTTAGTCTCCTTACTTGTCTAGAATAAAGTCGTCAAAGGTGGTTAGTGTGTGGGTGGTCTAGGAGTTATCCTCATTGATACCCTCAGTTCTTAGCAGCAGACCTTTTAGTCTAGAGTAAAGCTATTCCATATCCCAAAATCTCTCATTCTATTCTACCCTATGAAATTTATTGGTTTTATAATTCTGATATACTTTTAGGGTATGTGTGTGGCGAGATTAACAAAGAGAGTATCTCTAGAGAATCTATACTCTCGATGCTTTGAGACATTTTGACGAGTGATGTTGTGACATGGAGTTGTTTAGATGGGATGAAATGGTATATTTGGTTGTAGTTGTTGTTTTATGGGGGGTTGGATTTGTATATGAAACATTTCAATTTTTTTTCATTGATTTACTGGTTTCCTTTAGAAGTTGTGTGTGGTTTTTCTAATAAATAGGCTTGTCGATTTTCTGGTTTTTGGTGTTTCTTTGATAGTAATTCAATGTGGTTTTGTTCTAATAACATTTTCTATTGGCATTAGTATTTATAGTGGTGAAGGGAGAAATAAAGGTGAGTGTTATTCATTTGTTTTTCAGTGATTTCTCAATATTTCATGTTTCTTCCTCAAGAATGTGACTTCATTAGTGATGGTATTTCTAAGGATGAATGTTGTTCAATAATGAGTTGTCTTCGGGAAACGTTTAACCTTGGGGACTATAGGCGTAGGTCTCGATTCATCCACAAATGTCTTATCCTTAGGATTTGGTTGGTGATTGGTCCTTCCATTGGTTTTTTGAAATTTGAAATTTGAACCTTCTTTTGAGTGGTTTTTTCTTCGATTTAGTGGTGTATTCTATTTGACTTGGTCTTTATCTTGGTCATGGTAATAGTTGTGGGGTTCCTATTTAACCTCAAACATAGGTTTACCTAAAAAATTGGAGTTGAGTAAATAGAAGATTGGATGATATAAACATGTAATTATTAATGTGATAAATTATATAAGATTTCATTATTATGTGTTTTTTATATATTTTTAATTTTAAAATTTAATTTTAAATAATGAAATTATTTCATATTTAATTTTTTTTAAAATTATTCCATAATTTATGATTTTTTATTTTAACAAACTAAATATATCATGATATAGGGAATATTTTATTAAAATTTAATGCTTATATGTGTAAAAAACAAGTTATAACACATTTAATTTTTTTATTGATATGAAATATGATAATAAAACATGATGTTTAAAATGTAATTTTTTATCAAAAAATTCTATAAATATTTTATGTTATAATTTAAAAGTTAAATTTATTATATTGATAAATTGAATTATGTTAAATGAATTAAAATGTTTGAATTATCATATTGAAATTATCTATGAGTGTTCATATTATATATTTATAAAAATGATAATTACTAGGGTAAATAATGAAAAAAGGTAAAAAGGGGTAAAAAAAGAAAAAATTTCATGGATGAAATTTTTTGTAATTAACTTGATATTTAGAAATTATATAATTACTATGTTAATATTTCGATTCATTAATAAATTTCTCACCAACATTTTCTTACATAACTCACCTAACTCCTATGTGATCCCATCTTTTCCTTTCACCTAACTCAAACTTTAAAAGAAATGTCCCCCATTTTAACCTATAAAAGGATATTTATTCTACCCATTCCAAACCACTTATATACTTAAATTATCTCTAAAATCCAAACCCATTTTTCCTCTCCTAAATTCATCATAGACTTTTGGTGGCCTTTGGTCATAAGAAGCATGCATATGTCCTTCATTCTAATAGAAGATGTCGTGAGTAGCAATTAAGTCAAAGTAATGTGTTCATCTTTATCAATTTCAATTATTTTATCATCTCAACTCCTTATAAATCTCATTAACCACTCTAATTATTTTCTAATAAAATCATTAATCTTATATAAAAATGATATTATCATTATATAGCTCTATATTCTTACTCATTCACAGGTTATAACACATTCTAGTTTGGGTTGATTTTTCCACCTACTTGAATGATGCTATAATGTTATCATAATTGATCATTAAGTTAACCTAAATAATTATAATATGATGTAATAATTATTAATTTAATATGTTTTCAAAATTATGGAATGGTAATATATATAATTTTATTCATTAATAAAATTTATTCTTTTATCAAATCAAAATTCACAAAAAATGATATTTTAACTACTTTGTATGAATAATAACCCAAATTTCCGTAAAATTTCCATAAGAATTTATAAATATATCTAGAACACATATATAACCTTCATGGAAATTCTGGAGGTTATGGAAACATGAGAAATAAGCTTGTACTGGAGCTGTTATACCAGAAGGATCACAGAACTAATAGGGAAATCAATGCCTGAATATTAAATTTAACAATGAATGATTAATAAATGGGAAATACAAAATTATAAATGAATCATATAAAGTAAAATAAATCTAAATATAGTTTTTATATAAAATAACAATAAAACTAAATTTATTATATGGGAGTTAAAGGGTTTTATTGACTCAATTTCCATTTCATTAGGCCATAATATTTTTCATTGACTATATTGTTATAATTTTTTATCTTATAACATTTCTATATCCCAAATGGTATTTTATCTTTCTCTATTTTGAAAATTCATTTCATGTTTAACTCTTCTTCTTTGATCATTATCTTACATCAAAAAAATTAACGTTGTTGAGAATAATTATCATTCTATACAATGGGTTTTTATCTTTTGTGTCCATATTATTTATTTCCACAAATGTTTTCATATTTTGAAAGATATATATTTATTCACTTATATAACTTTGTTGTTTATATTTATATATTTTACATAGTAAATTTTATAATTCTTTTTATTAATGTTAGTTTATTTAAAAAAATTAAAAAATTAAAAATGAATTTATTCCTACTTCTGTATATTTTATATTTTTAGTCCACATTTATTCTATTTAAACTGTATGACTTTCCAATGTTCCATTATTGGGACTTCATTTTATTTTTTTAATTATTCCTATTATATAATCTAAAATGATTTTTGAAAGTGACTTGTAAATTTTTCTTTTTAGAACAATGCTACAAAGCGTTTTATGGAAACTCTTTTTATAATTTCACTTCAATTTTTTTCTCTATCTCAAAAATATGAATCTTTGATGGATTTATGTTTCATGAATCACCTTCTAAATGATCTTATAATATATTTCCTTCGGGTGATCAATTTTTTGTATCAAACTGTAATGCCCCGACCCTAGTTACCGAGAGTCGGTGCATTATTACATAACATTGGCATGATCACAAGAAAGATCAAATCTCAAAAGACCGATTGGTTTAGTAGCCTTGGAAACACTAGATATACTCATAAGTTTTACATTACACCATAAAGTGAAAAACTACTATGACAACATAATGTCTCCATAGTCCACACTATTATCCCCTCATAATATCCCTACAGGTCATTCATAACTTACTTCTTCACATCCTGGGAAAAATAAAACATAGAAAAGGGGTGAGCTCAAATGCCCAGTAAGGATAACAATATATCAGAACATTCAAAAATAAGCATAAACATTTAAGGCAATGCATTACTAAAACAAAAGCCTTTTACACTTGAACTTCAACATAGTATGGAAAAAGTAAAATGAAATAATGCCATTTACTTATTCACATGGATATTCTACTAATCGAATAATCACATGCAATATCAATAACCACTTTCATAATGCCGGAATGCATAATGCTGAACTTTAATTTCTTTCTCAAGGCCTCGTCCCAAGACCTAGGGCTAACTGTAACCGGAACCCAACCCGGAGTGCCTCTAATAACCGGACACCAACCCGGAGTGCCTCTAATAACCGGAGACCAAACCAGAGTTCCTCTAATAACCGGAGACCAAACCGGAGGGCTTACTTTTACCGGTCCCCAACCCGGAACATACTTGTCTAACACATTCATCTAAATGAAAGGTTGAAATATAACATAAACATTCGGATTACAAATAACTTATAAAATGTCAATACTTTAAAAAAAACCATGAGTGACATAAGAACAGCTTATCCACAGTCAAAAATATCACAAAACCTTCAATAAAACATGGATGTTTTGTATCATAATAAATCAACTTCAAATAAGCGTAAAATCCATCAAAGGATGTTGACATAGATGAAATCAAAATTCGTTTTAAAGAAATATATATTTCTATTTTGAAATCATTTAAGAGTCATATATTTATAAAATAAAACATTTTCTTTGAAAATATTCTTATAAGCTTGTAAGGGAAGCTTCGAAGATTTTATAATGACGAAAAATAGCCGCACCCGCCGTATAAGTTAAAAAAACATTCTTACCTTAATTCTGTCAAAAAGGTTAAAAAGCACCTTGTTTGGAAAACGACGGAAAGATTCCTTTATAAACCTCTTATAAAAAGTCAAAAAAGGGTATAAATGACTTTAACCCATATTCTAGTAAATAGTAAAAATGTTTTGAAATTCATTTTTAAGAAACATGGATGTGGATGATAAAGAGATCCCAGTAGATTATTACGTATAAACAACCTCGAATAATGAAGGGATTGTGAAATAAACCCTTAACAATTTGGTAACTTATGAAACATACAACCCATGAAAGAGGTATCATACAATGAATATGTAAATACACATAAATTAGAGTGTATTACACAAATAATATAATTATGGGCAGTACATACACCACACAAAAGGTGATGGTGGCAATATGGCATGAATCCCAGGGGAATAAGGAGTGAGATGAAAACCCCTTACCTTGTTCTTTTCCTTGGTTGGGGTAGGTTAACCTCCTGTATAATGGTGAAATAATTGTTATTAAATTATACAAGAATCATATACATTAATATGATATCATATATGATCTTTTAATATTGATTTGATAATAATATCTTTGTATTATCGTTGTTTCGGGTGTTAACTTACTTGTTTTCTTTTATATGTTTTATTACGTAAGTCATGTTTGTAATGGATAGGTTTTATATTATTCATATCCAGAATGATATCAAGTCCTTAAACATCATTTTTAAATCATCAAATGATAATTATACTTGAATGGATACGATGGAGAATGAATCTCATCGCGTTCGTGGAGACGGTAGTCCGTACGTACGCACGAGCGAAAATATCATTCTTTTGAAATAATATATCAATGGTTGTTATATCATATATACAAAATAATTAAAATTTTATATTTATTATTTACATGAGTTACACATCATTATTATACCCATCCAAATAATAATATATTGAATAACAATTACACCACGACGTGGAGACGGTAAGCCGTACGCACGCACGTATGGTGACATGTTATTCAAAGGGTGGATAGAATACTGAATATGGTTGTAACATATTTATAATAACATCAAATTATATATATGATATTGTAGTTATTATTTTAGAATGGTAATAACAAAGTAAGAAGAAGTGGAAGAAGAAAGGAACTTGGAAAAGGGTGGTGAAATCATTACCTCTTCTTCGGGTTCTTCCTTTTGATTTGATCAAAAGGGCTCCTTAGGTTGGCTTTCTGATCAAACTAAGGCCTCTAGGTTGTAGTGAGGGAAGTTGGGAGAGTATTTGGGTAGAGTTTTTCCGAACCAAAAGGTTTTGAAGGTGTGAAGAAATGATAAGGAGGAGTGCCCTTTTATAAGAGGGGTGAGGGGCACCTTTGGAAAAGCTAGAAATATTTGTTTATAATAAATTCATATTCGGTTTCTAATGGCTCCAAAATTTATTATTTAAATTTTAAAGTGGGGATGGGTCTGAAACAACTCAACCAATAGAATTTAGATAGGTTTGGGTACTTATATTAACCTTATCTTTAAGTATTAACTCTAAGTTAATTAGTTTCACTTTTACAATGTCTCTTTGTATTTTTATATAATATGGTTAATAAACTTACTATATACATCAAAGCGACCCCCAAGTGGTCCATTAATGATGCAAATATCATGATATAAGTCTCCTGGACAAACATTAGATTTTTAGGAATTAAATATCAATTAATAATATAATATTTGTTTTAAGAACGTTTTTATGCCAATTTTGACACTATTCAATAGTTGATTTTTGTGAAACTCATAACAGATTGATTACTTAGAAAAAAGTCAATTATATCAATCCTAATATATCATATTATCCTAGAAAATTAGTTTAATTAATTAAAAGTTTCATTTTATTTTTATTTGGGTATTTATAATATCAATTATTTTAATTTTTCACTATTATAGTAATTAATTCATCATCATTGTGTCATAAATAAATTAAATTATTTAATGTCTAAAAATTATAAATAAAATATCATTATGTAGGAAATATTTTTATCTTTCTAATGAATATTTATAATCTAAAATTCAAAATATATAACCCTATGTAAAAATTGTTTTACTAAAAGATATATGCTTGTGTCATTTTTGTATTCATTTTAACTTAATTAAAATAAAGTGTCCCTATCACCTACAAGTGGCACCATGGGGTCCCAAAATCGACCCAAAGATGCCTATGGTCGAACATGTATCAACCAATAAGGCTAGGAAATGTTTTAGGTTAATTTAGTATTATTATAATATTATTTTTTAACCCTTATTTACCGGAATTACCCTTAACCATGGTAAATAAAATATTTACCGCAGTAATTATTCAAAATGTCTAAAAATAAAAGTTACTTATTTACACAATTTGAAAATCCTGATTCTAAATATGGAAACTATTTTTCTAAATTCAAAACACAGAAGTGGCAGAAATTAATTTAAAATTAATTCCCGCTGTCAAAACAAAAAGCGTGTTTTTAAGAGATAATAACTATCAAAAGATTGACACTTGTTTATGTTCGGTTTAATTGTAAAATTATGTCCAATGACCAAAATTATATTAAATGGTAAAAATATATTCTAAATATACTTTAAAACCAGTCAAATTCATAATTTATCACTATTAATTATTTTTATTAAAAAAGATGTTTTTAATTAAAATTTAGTAATTTTCACTATTCATCAAAATATGAAAGTTATCCGAAAAGTACCAAAATTTCACCTTAGGCTAAATTCGATACTCCGAATCCAAAAATGAAGTCCATTTTGAGAGATAAAATTTCTAAAATTTTAAAAGGTAGGTATTACTATTCATAACGGCTAGTTTGATTGGTTGTGGTGTGTTAGAACTCGAAGTTGCGTACAACACACGCTACTGTATTATTCAAAGGAAACCGTACCGTGGAAGATTGGGATGTCTCATTTTAAATTTTTTGATGTCCCCATTTAGTCAAAAAGTTTAAAATATTGTATTTAAAAATGTTTCACTATTAAAAGTTGATAAAAGTGCAATACTGAAAATGAATTTGTTCTTGCATTATGTCTAAGAAACTCATAATATGGATTCTAAAATTATAAGGATTATATAAAGTTTAAATTTTAGTTAATACTATTTATAACCTCTTTTGAATGGATTTTTTTGGGTAAGTCATGGTGTGATTGAACTCGGTGTTGCGTGTAGTGCATGTTATTGAATTATTTTGAAGAAATAACACACTATGAAATCTTGGGGTGTTACATTCTCGCCTCCTTCAATAAATTGCGTCCTCACAATTTGAAATTGTTCTTAGAAAATAAAAGGTTGAAAATAGAAAATATATTTGTGGGAAAACCCACATCGTAAATTGGGTTACTAAAATTTAGTCTTTGTTAGGTCCACTAGGCTGAATACCCTGAGAGGGGGGGTGAATCAGGGTATGACTAATTAAAAATTAATGCACGTTCTGATCTTGTTTCGCTGTTAAGAAAAACACTCTTCTCTCTCTTTCCTGCTACACAATATAAACAGAAAGTAAAGCAAGCGCAGGACACAGCAATTTTACTTGGTTCACCGCTAAGGGCTACGTCCAAGGAGCATACGCCGACAGGTTGCCGATCGTACCAAATTCCACTAATCTTCACTAGCTGTGGATTACAAGGTTCGGGCTAGATCACTTCTATGCCAAGGCTCACTACCTTTACAATGTTCAGGGTCAGATCACTGCTTTCACAAGGGTCACTCCCTGTTTCTCTCTCTCTCTGGCTCACTGCCAGTGGAGAGGATCACCTTCTTCCTCTTCCTAAGCTCACTGCTCTTGGAAGGGATTCACTCACAGTTTATAGACCTTTAGGTCTCTTAATTTCCATGAAGGAATGCATCCTTAACTGTATATGGATGCTCTGTTGAAGTCCAACTTTCATCCACTGATGAATACCTATTTGCCTCTGAACACTGGGCAATTCCTTTTGGAAACACCTTCGCAAAAAACCCTTCTATGCGAGGCTCCCAATTTCGTGAAGCTCAAACAAGCCTTCACGAAGCTCCTGCCTTTTCACGAAGCTCTCTCGCGAAGCTCTCTCGCGAAGCTCTCTCGCGAAGAACTCCCGCGAAGCTCAACTCTTTGCAAAGCAACTTCTCTCGTGAAGCTCACTGAGCCAATGCGGAGCACACACCTTTCGCGGAGCTACAATAGCCGCCGCGAAGCTCCTTCTTTCCCGAAGCACACTGCCTTCACGAACCACCTCCGCGAACCGAGAGCAATGGATTTTCTCTGAAAATTCTCTCTACTTCACTCGAAGGGGTCGGCCTCTATTTATAGGCGATTCCACCGACCCTCGAACTTTCCACGCGAAGTCAACACCACGTCATCTCAAATCGCGAAGCTCCAAAGTTTCAGCCAGAATTCTGTCCAAATCGCGAAGCTCCACAACAATTTTCCGTTCGCGAAGCTTGACGTAGTCGCGAAGAATCACCGTCAACTTACCTTCGTGGCTCGCGCCTTCGCCGTGAAGCTCCCTCGCGAAGCCCAACATTCCTTCACGCCTTCGCCGCGAATCTCTCTCGCAAATCCCTTCTCCGCCGCGATGCGCTTCAGCCTCTGCCGTTCGCAAAGCTTGGCGTAATCGCGAAGAATCACCGCCTCCATTCTTCTGGTCTTCGCGATTTCCAAACCATGCATCCTATCTTCGCGAAATTCATACCTTTGCCATATTAAATTCTGCTCTTCATGGAAATCCTCTTTTCACGATGCTCACCAAACTCCAAATTTTGGACCCCAAAAATTTGGTAAACACTGGGAAACGGCGCCACCTTGTACTGCTCTTTTGTACCGCCTCCAGATCGTCCTTTCCTTTGTAATCGTTCTTTGTCAACATTGATTGTCAACAACTTCTCGGGAACTCGACAAATATCCATGAAAACCTGCTTTGTCAACAAACACAATCAACCCAAAAATACTGCAATGTTGCCTTGAGGGATTTTTTCCCAACAATCCCCCCCTTTGGGTTTATTGACAACTCTTCACAATTCTGCTCAGGATGATTTTCTGCACTTTGATACCTCACTGAGTCTTCTTCCAGCTGCTACCACCATTCGCCTCTTGCGATTATGATAGCGTTCAAGGATTCACTTAACACGTACTCTAATCCCACATGAGCAATGCTCGGCGTGAGAAACAAGAGTAGTATGAAAATTTCATCAATGAATCACTTCATGTCAGACCCCAGTTATCGATTCCACCCTGATACCAATTCTTAAAATAAAACCAGTTGTTGAACCACACTGATACCAATTGGTGAATTCTTAAGTTGATACCAATTGTTGATAGTTGGACACCGTCTCACACCATTCCAACACCACTGTTATGCTTTTATCACGATCCTCAGCTGTCATGATTTCTATTCTTTGATCGATCACTTCTAGCATCGTCAGATCTAAAACGCTCTCCCCCTTTCTCATTGCTCCCCCTTTCTGGCTGCTCCACTTGTCAGCTTCTCCCCGTATCAATTATGATTTATCAAATCTCCACACTGTCTCCTAGTCACTATTTTCTCCCCTTTTAACAAACAATATTTTCTCCCCCTTTTTCAATGAACCCAAAGGTCACGCCTTTGTAGTCTGGAACATAGTAGAGAACACATATCAGCACATTAGGGAAAAACACGTCATACCTCGGGGAGAGGGGGGGTCCCACATCAACACTAGTTCAAGTGCAGGGAATCGACTGAACTCCCAGAGCCAGTCGATGCCTTTCAAAAGCTTCCTTGGGTAAGGCCTTTGTCAGAATGTCTGCAACCTGTAGTTCTGTAGGCACGTACTCCAACTTCACAATTCCCTGCTCAACCTTCTCCTTGATAAAATGATACTTAATCTCAATGTGCTTTGTCCTTGAATGATGGACGGGATTTTTGCTAAGATTTATAGCACTTGAGTTGTCACACTGGATTCTGATCGGAGACTTCACTTCAACTCCCATATCTTCAAGCTACTGCTTCATCCACAATAACTGTGTACAGCCTTGAGTGGCCGCAATATACTCAGCTTCTGCAGTGCTCAATGAAATGCAATCTTGCTTCTTGCTTAGCCAAGAAATACATAATCCACCAAGATAGAATGCACCACCTGACGTTGATTTTCTATCATCCGCTGAACCGGCCCAGTCTGCATCAGTGTACCCCAATAACTCTGTCTGAGATTTGTCATTGTATGTCAAGCCGAAGTCCACCGTGCCCTTAATATACCGAAGAAATCTTTTCACTGCAAGCATGTGACTTTCCTTGGGATTACTATGATATCTCGCTGCTTGGCATGTGGCGAAAACAATATCAGGCCTTGTTGCGGTTAAGTACAACAAACTTCCAATGATTTGCCTGTATTCTGTGATATTAACTGCCTTGCCATCCTCATCTTTTGATAATTTCATCCGGGTAGCCACCAGAGTCTTATCTCCTTGGAATTTTCCATTCCAAACCTTCTCAGGACCTCCTTGGCATATTTAGATTGAGAAATGAATGTTCCATTCCTTCCTTGTGTTACCTGTAGACCAAGGAAAAACGTTAGCTCTCCAATCATTGACATTTCAAACTCATTTTTCATGAATTCAGAAAACTGTCTGCACTGAGCTTCATCTGATCCACCAAATATTATGTCATCGACATAAACCAACACCATCATCCTTTGATTACTGTCATTACTGAAATAGATATTGTAATCAACTCCTCCACGCTGAAAACCAAGCTTCTTCAAGTACTGATCAAGCCTTGAGTACCATGCCCTTGGTGCTTGTTTCAGCCCATACAATGCCTTATTCAACCTGCAAACTTTGTTCTCATCCTCATGAATGAGAAAACCATCTGGCTGCTCAATATACACCTCCTCTTCCAGAACCCCATTCAAGAATGCAGATTTGACATCCATCTGGAACACTTTGAACTTCCTTTGCACTGCGATGGCTAGGAATAATCTTATTGTCTCCAGCCTTGCAACCGGTGCAAATGTCTCATCAACATCAATTCCCTCGATTTGGGAGTACCCCTTGCACACTAGACGTGATTTGTTCCGAATCACTATGCCATCTTCATTCATCTTGTTGCGATAGACCCATTTGGTCCCAGTGACATTCTTGTCGGCTGGCCTCGAAACAATCTCCCATGTCTGGTTCTTTTCAATCTGATCAAGCTCTTCGTTCATGGACTGAACCCAGTTTTCATCTTCAGCTGCATCAGAAAAACATTTCGGCTCCACTTGAGACAAAAACGATGCTTGCTATGATGATTTCATTCTTCGAGTCTGAACTGGAGCCGTTTGATCACCAATGATATTCTGCCTATCAATTTCAGCTCGACTCTTTGGCTTCCTCGCAGACACCGACTTGACACTTTCCTCTTCATCATCAGTATCTTCTTCTGAGTCAGCTTCTGCCACTTCTGCTCCCCCTGGGTTGCTTACCTCATCATCACTTTTATCCCGGAACTGTTCACTGGATCATTGAGTATTCTGCTCATTTTCAACTATAGTGACATCATTGCTCTCAACAATTTTTCCCAGTCTCTTATTGAATCATTTATATGCTTTTCTTTTCCCTGAATAGCCAAGGAATAGCCCTTCATCTCCTCGTGCCTCAAACTTCCTATGATGTTCTTTGTTGAGAATGAAGCACTTGCTTCCAAAGATTCGAAAGTATTTCAACGTTGGATTCTTTCCGTACCACAGTTCATATGGAGTCTTCCCTTGCTTCGGACATAACAGAGACCTGTTTGAAACATAGACCGATGTCAAAACTGCTTCCTTCCAAAATTTCTCTGGTAGATCCTTATCGATAAGCATTGTTATGGCCATGTTGTTGATGATCTGATTTCTCGTTTCAACCACTCCATTCTGTTGGGGAGTTCTTACTGATGAAACTTGATGCCTTATCCCATGTTTCTCGAGATATTTTTCAACCTGACTGTTTGTAAATTCCGTACCGTTATCAGTACGAAACTTCAAAATTTTCTGCCCAAGCATCTTTTCTGATTCCCTCCTGTACTGTTTTATGCAACTGAACACCTCTGTCTTATGGGTAATGATGAATACCCAGGCCATTCTGCTATAGTCATCAATGAAAAGAACATAGTAACTTTGCCCATCTATAGCTCGTGATGAGATGGGTCCACATACATCAGCATGCACCAATTCAAGCACTCGAGTTGCTTTTTGTTCCTTTGGCCTGTATGTCTTCCTGATGATCTTCCCTTTTTGACAAGCATCACACGTATGAATGCGATCACGTGATAGTTTGGGAAGGTCTCTAGAAGCATCACACTTTACCAGATCTTCCATAGATGGTTGACATAGATGACCAAGTGGCTTATGCCACAGCTGATTTTCTTCTTCTCTGGATAAAAGGCATGAATCTTCTTCCCCACCTACCAGGTAAAGATTCCCCTTTGTTCGTTTTCCCTGAAGAATGACAATTCCATCTTTTCCGTTAACAAAACCCATCTTCTTGGTAAATAGGATAGAGTGCCTAGAGTCGCATAGTGGACTGACGCTAAGGAAATTATGACTAAGACCCTCTACCACCAAGACATCAGCATGTCTCATTTCTTTGCCCCCAAACTTGGCTTTTACTGAGCCAAAAATCTTCAGGCCTTCATCATTTCCAAATTTGAAAACTCCTTCTTTGTCATATTTTATTCCTGTAACCAGATCCTTATTACCCGTCATGTGGGATGTGCAACCACTGTCAAGGATCCAAACACCAGAACGATCTGATGCTTTAAGGGAAATTTCAGCAACTACAACCTTCTCAATTTTCTTCTACCTAGTCTATACTTTTTCTTTCATACTCGGCATGGATTGAGGCTTCTGTTCTTTCTCAGAGTATGACGGACCAGCTTCATCTTGCAAAACTGCAAATCTATTCTGAACTTTTAACTCACTTTTCGGTTTACTGATCTGCTGCTTGCGAACATTTTGATTCTGCTTTGGCACATTTTTTTGAATGGTCGGAATGAAGTACCTATCCATGTGTCCAAATCCTCCGCACCAAAAACAGTATCCTTCAAAATCTGTTTTGGAAAACCGTTCTCTGTTTGGCTGCCATCTCTGTTCTTGTTCCCTTCGATATCTTTTGGCTATGGAACACACGTACTGTGAATGTACCATCTTTCCACAATAATAACACCTAATATAAGGTGAATTAATTCATGTTACTTCAGCACTAAGAGTTTCCCTTTTGGGTCTCTGAGTATTCTGATTCTGTTTTGTGCTCAGATCCACCTTCAATCTCGGGACCGGTGCTTGCGGTCTAACTTCAACTGCCACAAATTTTTGTTTCTGATTAAGCCATGAACCAGCCTTAACTTCTGAGTTCAATTGCTGCTTCTTTCCTGTTGAACTACTAGGCTCTTCTTTCTTCTTTTCATTCTTCATAACGACCTGATTTCCCAATAATGTGTTGGGATTCAAAGTTTTTTTCTGGTCTTTAACTTTTCTCCGCAGACCGACAACTTCCTCTTCAAGCTCTTCAATACGCTTGACGTGATCTTTCACTTTTCGACTCAAGCAATCGATCTCCCTTTTCTGCTCTTCAATCTTGAGCTTATGCTCATCAACATTTTCTGTGCTCTCTGGCCTGGAAGACTTAAGATTTTCAATTTCTTTCTGAAGCTCAGACTTCTCTTCTTCTTGTTGTTGCATGTAGAGTTTGGCGTCACGTACTATCTTGTTGGATTTCTTTGTTTTTGATCGCCAAACATCTATCTCTTCAAGAGCTGCTTCTAATTCAGCTTCCATGTCAACTCTCCCTTCAATTTCTTCTTCTTCTTCATCAGGTTCGGTTTCTTTCTTTTCTAGAGCACTACTGGCAACAGCCACCATCGCATTTTGTCCACGATCTTTGTAGTTTTCTATCTCTTCAACTTCTTCACCCTCAGACTCAGCTGAACTGTCTATTTCTTGGGAAAGAAGATTCTTCTTCTTAAAGAAATTTCTCTTGAAATGCTTCTTCCCTTTCACATAGGCTGAAGATTTTATCATGGGAATCTCAACTTCATCTTCATCGCTTTCTTCTTGAAACTTTTTGGGGCATCTTGCAGCAAGATGACCAACCTTTCCGCATAGGAAGCATGCTAGTGGATGTTTCCCTTTAAACTTTCCTTTTCCTCTTTGCAGATTTGAAGAAAGGAACGACATCACCTCATCTGACTCTTCTTCCTCCTGAGAATCTTCAATAGTGAGCCTCTTCATGGCCTTAAATGCCACCTCTTTGGATTTTCCCTTTTCTACAGCATCGTTGTCATCATTTCTCATTTCATATGCAACAAGAGTGCTGTGTAGGTTATCCAATGTCAGCTCTTTCGGATCTTTATCTTCCAAAACAGAAACTTTTGGATTGAACCGAGGTGGAAGCTTTCTCAAGATGCGCTTTACGATTTTAATGTCTTAGATAATTTCTCCAAGACCCCGCATGTCTTCTACCACAACATTTACCCTATCAAAGAACGCATCAACAGACTCATTCAGGTTCATTCTGAGATCTTCATACTTGTTCCACAACACTTGCAGCTTTGCCTCTCTGACTTTTGTATCCCCTTCATAAATATTCAAAAGCTTTTCCCACATGGAATGTGACGTTTTGCATGACATCACCTTTGTATATATGGGATTAGAGAGGGCTCCCCCTAAGGCATTGATTGCTTTGGAATCAGCATCCAACTCTTTGTGCTCAGCTTCTGATAAAGCACCACTAGTAATATCAGCTATGATACCATGAATAGCTGCTGAAAACACATCCATTCCCAAAGATCGGAAATAGTGTTGCATTAGATTCTTCCATATCTGAAAATTACATCCGTTGAAGATCGGAATCCCTCTATGATTAGTGACCTCCATTTGAGAGAAGAACAACTGTCAACCTTCGCTCTGATACCACTTGTTAGGTACACTAGGCTGAATTCCCTGAGAGGGGGGGGGGTGAATCAGGGTATGACTAATTAAAAATTAATGCCCGTTCTGATCTTGTTTCGCTGTTAAGAAAAACACTCTTCTCTCTCTTTCCTGCTACACAATATAAACAAAAAGTAAAGCAAGCGCATGACACATCAATTTTACTTGGTTCACCGCTAAGGGCTACGTCCAAGGAGCATACACCGACAGGTTGCCGGTCGTACCAAATTCCACTAATCTTCACCAGCTGTGGATTACAAGGTTTGGGCTAGATCACTTCTTTGCCCAGGATCACTGCCTTTACAATGTTCAGGGTCAGCTCACTGCTTTCCCAAGGGTCACTCCCTGTTTCTCTCTCTCTCTGGCTCACTGCCGGTGGAGAGGATCGCCTTCTTCCTATTCCTAAGCTCACTGCTCTGGGAAGGGATTCACTCACAGTTTATAGACCTGTAGGTCTCTTAATTTCCATGAAGGAATGCATCCTTAACTGTATATGGATGCTCTGTTGAAGTCCAACTTTCATCCACTGATGAATACCTATTTGCCTCTGAACACTGGGCAATTCCTTTTGGAAACACCTTCGCAAAGCACCCTACTATGCGAGGCTCCCAATTTCGCGAAGCTCAAACAAGCCTTCACGAAGCTCCTGCCTTTTCGCGAAGCTCTCTCGCGAAGCTCTCTCGCGAAGCTCTCTCGCGAAGCTCTCTCGCGAAGCTCTCTCGTGAAGAAATCCCGAGAAGCTCAACTCATTGCAAAGCAACTTCTCTCACGAAGCTCACTGAGCCAACGCAGAGCACACACCTTTCGCGGAGCTACAATAGCCGCCGCGAAGCTCCTTCTTTCGCGAAGCACACTGCCTTCGCGAACCACCTCCGTGAACCGAGAGCAATGGATTTTCTCTGAAAATTCTCTCTACTTCACTCGAAGGGGTCAGCCTCTATTTATAGGCGATTCCACCGACCCTCGAACTTTTCGCGCGAAGTCAACGCCACGTCACCTCAAATCGTGAAGCTCCAAAGTTTCAGCCGGAATTCTGTCCAAATCACGAAGCTCCACAGCAATTTTTCGTTCGCGAAGCTTGACTTAGTCGCGAAGAATCACCGTCAACTTACCTTCGCGGCTCACGCCTTCGCCGCGAAGGTCCCTCGTGAAGCCCAACATTCCTTCACGCCTTCGCCGCGAAGCTCTCTCGCAAAGCCCTTCTCCGCCGTGATGCGCTTCAGCCTATGCCATTCGCAAAGATTGACGTAATCACGAAGCATCACCGCCTCCATTCTTCTGGTCTTCGCGATTTCCAAACCATGCATCCTATCTTCGCGAAATTCATGACTTTTCCATATTAAATTCTGCTCTTCATGGAAATCCTCTTTTCGCGATGCTCACCAAACTCCAAATTTTGGACCCCAAAAATTTGGTAAACACTGGGAAACAGCGCCACCTTGTACTGCTCTTTTGTACCGCCTCCAGATCGTCCTTTCCTTTTTCATCGTTCTTTGTCAACATTGATTGTCAACAACTTCTCGGGAACTCGACAAATATCCATGAAAACCTGCTTTGTCAACAAACACAATCAACCCAAAAATACTGCAATGTTGCCTTGAGGGATTTTTTCCCAACATTCTTAATATAAGGAAAAGAGAAATGAAAGGGTCACCACCAAATTATGATCTCGATTAGGAGAACATTGGTGGAAATTAGAGACATATAATTGGAGGAAAAACGTAAATATTTATATGTAGTGATTGAGGTCATCAATCACAAACAAGTATAAAATTGAGGTCCTTAAACTCATCAATCTATAATTATTTGAAATACCATCGGTTCAATAAAACATAGGGTATTAGGATAACACATTTTTGACGTTTCAAAATATCTTAGTTGAAATCCCACATAGAAAAATGAATTAATGAGGCCTCTATTTAAAATAAAGAGTGGAAAGTATGAAGATTACCGAAAATAACACATACTGGGGTTCCATGTAGGAAAATATGGATATGGAAGAGAAATCTAACCATCAATTATCTGATGGAGAGTGGAAGAGAACATGGCTATGAAAAGGCCAACAATCCCAAAGCCATAAATTAGTGATGATTTAAGGTACCATCTAGGACAACATTTTTGTTCTAAGTTCCTTTTATTAATGTTGAGGAATTTATTTATGAGATTGTCTAAGATCATAAGGAGAAATACTTACTTTATAATTAGAGTTTTATCCATTAATAATTTTCTACCACAAACTCATCTTTCACTCTAAAAGATAATAGAATGTAAAAAAATTTTCTATTTATACTATTCGTACAAGGTTCCAAAATAAATTAATTTATAATTTATCTACCAGATCTTTTAAAAAAACTACATTATTTAATCCAGGACATCTCGTGGGTCAGTGGTAGGTGATACACCCTTGTCGCCCTTCAGTTGCAGGTTCAAGTCTCGCAGCCTTGCCGGACGTGACGGGTTGCCGCTCGACCTCCGGGTTGTCCTTTAATGCCAATCCAAAATAATCCAAACTAGAACTATCCAAAATACTTCTGTCCAAACTCACAGTCCAACATTTATAAGGAAGGTAAAAATAATGTAGATCCTTTTTACCCTGTAATAGCATATGAATACCTTCATCATGTATTCTTTTAATACACTGAAACATCCTGAATTACCATATTCCTTATTGATTACATTCATGCTCCCTTATTCCATATAGAATGCTGGATATACTTCATCAATCCAAAAATGTTTTAAACCCCAACAATGATGGAATATACAAATCATTAATTAGTTCCAAGGTATTCAAGAATATCCAATATAATTTATCCAAAACAATCATGTATTATTCCAAAATCACTACCTCGGTATCAGAACTATATTACGGTTTATCATTCTCTCAACCATATATTTTCCAAAAATTTATCCTTCTATTGAGTCACTTTTCTTTGTTCCAAACAATCTCAAGTCCTTAATGAAATAGTACTACAGTACAATCCTTATATACTCCATAATTATTAAAATAAGTACATTGTTGATACAACACTCAATTGACATAATCAACATAAGAACTCTAATCATTCCTCTTCATCTGTGGTAGTATCATAACTTGATTATTATCCAATAGCATCATTTACAGCATAGTCTGATGACTGGGACATAGGTTCGTGTAGTGTCCAAACTCCTTGCAAATGAAGCATTGTACATTTGAAACCATTTTCTTACCCTTGCAGTCACGTACTTTGTGCCCTTTTCTTCCACACTTATAACAAACTCTCATTCCTTTCAGGCAAGTTACAGGGTGTTTCTTTCCACAGTTATCACATATGTGAAAATTCTTCTTTTCCCTCTTCCCTTTATCCATCTTTCTCTCTTACATCCTTTTCTTCTCTTGCTTCCCTTCAAAGCCATAGGACTCAGAAAACTCTTTACTTATCTTATCAACACATGATATTATTTCTTCATATGATGATAATACATGCGAGACTATTTCTCTTGTAAATTCTGGCTTAAGACCATAAAATATATGATCCTTATTTCTCTTTGTATCATGTGCATTGCTA
Organism: Viscum album; assembly: GCA_963277665.1. Classification (NCBI taxonomy): domain Eukaryota; kingdom Viridiplantae; phylum Streptophyta; class Magnoliopsida; order Santalales; family Viscaceae; genus Viscum; species Viscum album. The sequence continues at coordinate 1,312,371,926 of OY728137.1, forward strand.
GAGTTCTCATTACTTCTACTGGGCGCCATTTCTAAACAATGGCATACATTAGATTAGTTTATGAATAACAATACCTAATCCCAAACTTGTAAAACACATAACATAAATTAAATAGTCTATGGATATAATCCATAATCATAAAAATGTCTCTTTTGAGGAATTATATACTCATAAACCCTTCATAATGATTTGTAAAGAAAATGAGAGTTATCCTAAGCATATCCCCCGGGAGTGTCGTAACCAAGAGTGCAGTAAAGCCCATTGTCGTGCACCAGTTCCCGTTCGAGTCTAGCTCAAAGCGGTGTTTTTGGGTTTTACCCCTATGTACATCTGTGCCAGAGCCACCTCTACCTGCTCGTATCCAGAAAGGTATGTATTTCTTGGAAAACTCACAAAATCTCTACAATACCAAAATTCTAGGAAGTTATTCTATACTAATCCTCAAAGTCCATCTTAAATCTATGTGCTCTAATCAGAGTTTATCTAAGTCTAGCTTCCAAGGTTTGTACTAAACTTCCTCTGATACCAACTGTAACGCCCTGACCCTAGTTACCCAGAGTCGGTGCATTATTACATAACATTGGCATGATCACAAGAAAGATCAAATCTCGAAAGACCGATTGGTTTAGTAGCCTTGGAAAAACTAGATATACTCATAAGTTTTACATTACATCATAAAGTGAAAAACTACTACGACAACATATTGTCTCCATAGTCCACACTATTATCCCCTCATAATATCCCTACAGGTCATTCATAACTTACTTCTTCACATCCTGGGAATAATAAAACATAGAAAAGGGGTGAGCTCAAATGCCCAGTAAGGATAACAATATAGCAAAACATTCAAAAATAAGCATAAACATTTAAGGCAATGCATTACTAAAACAAAAGCCTTTTACACTTGAACTTAAACATAGTATGGAAAAAGTAAAATGAAATAATTCCATTTACTTATTCACATGGATATTCTACTAATAGAATAATCACATGCAATATCAATAACCACTTTCATAATGTCGGAATGCATAATGCTGAACTTTAATTTCTTTGTCAAGGCCTCGTCCCAAGACCTAGGGATAACTGTAACCGGAACCCAACCTGGAGTCCCTCTAATAACCAGACACCAACCCGGAGTGCCTCTAATAACTGGAGACCAAACCGGAGTTCCTCTAATAACTGGAGACCAAACCGGAGGGCTTACTTTTACCGGTCCCCAACCTGGAACATACTTGTCTAACACATTCATCTGAATGAAAGGTTGAAATATAACATAATCATTCGGATTACAAATAACTTATGAAATGTCAATACTTTAAAAAAAACCATGAGTGACATAAGAATAGCTTATCCAAAGTCAAAAATATAAAAAAACCTTCAATAAAATATGGATGTTTTGTATGATAATAAATCAACTTCAAATAAGCGTAAAATCCATCAAAGGATGTTGACATAGATGAAATCAAAATTCTTTTCAAAGAAATATCTCTTTCTATTTTGAAATAATTTAAGAGTCATATATTTATAAAATAAAACATTTTCTTTGAAAATATTCTTATAAGCTTGTAAGGGAAGCTTCGAAGATTTTATAACAGCGAAAAATAGCCGCACCCACCGTATAAGTTAAAAAAAACATTCTTACCTTAATTCTGTCGAAAAGGTTAAAAAGCACCTTGTTTGGGAAACGACGGAAAGATTCCTTTATAAACCTCTTATAAAAAGTCAAACAAGGGTATAAATGACTTTAACCCATATTATAGTAAATAGTAAAAATGTTTTGAAATTCATTTTTAAGAAACATGGATGTGGATGATAAAGAGATCCCGGTAGATTATTACGTATAAACAACCTCAGATAATGAAGAGATTGTGAAATAGACCCTTAACAATTTGGTAACTTATGAAACATACAACCCATGAAATAGGTATCATACAATGAATATGTAAATACACATAAATTAGAGTTTATTACACAAATAATATAATTATGGGCAGTACATACACCACACAAAAGGTGATGGTGGCAATATGTCATGAATCTCATGGGAATAAGGAGTGAGATGAAAACCCCTTACCTTGTACTTTTCCTTGGTTGGGGTAGGTTAAACTCCTGTATAATGGTGAAATAATTGTTATTAAATTATACAAGAATCATATACATTAATATGATATCATATATGATCTTTTAATATTGATTTGATAATAATATCTTAGTATTATCGTTGTTTCGGGTGTTAACTTACTTGTTTTCTTTTATATGTTTTGTTACGTAAGTCATGTTTTTAATGGATAGGTTGTATATTATTCATATTCATAATGATATCAAGTCCTTAAACATCATTTTTAAATCATCAAATGATAATTATACTTGAATGGATACGATGGAGAATGAATCTCATCGCGTTTGTGGAGACGGTAGTCCGTACGTACGCACGAGCGACAATATCATTATTTTGAAATAATATATAAATGGTTATTATATCATATATACAGAATCATTAAAATTTTATATTTATTATTTACATGAGTTACACATCATTATTATACCCATCCAAATAATAATATATTGAATAACAATTACACCACGACGTGGAGACGGTAAGCCGTACGTACGCACGTATGGTGACATGTTATTCAAAGGGTGGATAGAATACTGAATATGGTTGTACCATATTTATAATAACATCACAGTATATATATGATACTGGAGTTATTATTTTATAATGGTAATAACAAAGGAAGAAGAAGTGGAAGAAGAAAGGAACTTGGAAAAGGGTGGTGAAATCATTACCTCTTCTTCGGGTTCTTCCTTTTGATTTGATCAAAGGGCTCCTTAGGTTGGATTTATGATCAAACTAAGTCCTCTAGGTTGTAGTTAGGAAAGTTGGGAGAGTATTTGGGCAGAGTTTTTCCGAACCAAAAGGTTTTTAAGGTGTTAAGAAATGAGAAGGAGGAGTGCCCTTTTATAAGAGGGGTGAGGGGCACCTTTGGAAAAGCTAGAAATATTAGTTTATAATAAATTCATATTTGGTTTATAATGGATCCAAAGTTGATTATTTAAATTTTAAGGTGGGGAGGGGTCGGAAAAAACTCAACCAATATAATTTAGACAGGTTTGAGTACTTATATTAACCTTATCTTTAAGTATTAACTCTAAGATAATTAGTTTCACTTTTACAATGTCTCTTTGTATTTTTATATAATATGGTTAATAAACTTACTATATACATCCAAGCGACCCCCAAGTGGTCCATTAATGATGCACCTATCATGATATAAGTCTCTTGGACGAACCTTAGATTTTTAGGAATTTAATATCAATTAATAATATAATATTTGTTTTAAGAACTCTTTTATGCCAATTTTGACACTATTCAATAGTTGATTTTTGTGAAACTCATAAAAGATTTATTACTTCGAACAAAGTCAATTAAATGAATCCTAATATATCATATTATCCTAGAAAATTAGTTTAATTAATTAAAAGTTTCATATTACTTTTATTTGGGTATTTATAATATCAATTATTTTAATTTTTCACTATTATAGTAATTAATTTATCATCATTGTGTCATAAATAAATTAAATTATTTAATTTCTAAAAATTATAAATAAAATATCATTATGTAGGAAATCGTTTTATATTTCTAATGAATATTTATAATCTAAAATTCAAAATATATAACCCTATGTAAAAATTGTTTTTCTAAAAGATATATGCTTGTGTCATTTTTGTATTCATTTTAACTTAATTAAAATAAAGTGTCCCTATCACCTACAAGTGGCACCATGGGGTCCCAAAATCGACCCAAAGATGCCTATGGTCGAACATGTATCAACCAATAAGGCTAGGAAACGTTTTAGGTTAATTTAGTATTATTATAATATTATTTTGTAACCCTTATTTACCGGAATTACCCTTAACCATGGTAAATAAAATATTTACCGCAGTAATTATTCAAAATGTCTAAAAATAAAAGTTACTTATTTACACAATTTGAAAATCCTGATTCCAAATATGGAATCCGTTTTTATAAATTCAAAACACAGAAGTGTCAGAAATTAATTTAAAATTAATTCCCGCTGTCAAAACAAAAAGCGTGTTTTTAAGAGATAATAATTATCAAAAGATTGACACTTGTTTATGTTCGATTTATTTGTAAAATTATGTCCAATGACCAAAATTATATTAAATGGTAAAAATATATTCTAAATATACTTTAAAACCACTCAAATTCATAATTTATTACTATTAATTATTTTGATTAAAAAAGATGTTTTTAATTAAAATTTAGTAATTTTCACTATTCATCAAAATATGAAAGTTATCCGAAAAGTACCAAAATTTCACCTTAGGCTAAATTCGATACTCCGAATCCAAAAATGAAGTCCATTTTGAGAGATAAAATTTCTAAAATTTTAAAAGGTAGGTATTACTATTCATAACGGCTAGTTTGATTGGTTGTGGTGTGTTAGAACTCGAAGTTGCGTACAACATACGCTACTGTATTATTCAAAGGAAAGCGTACCGTGGAAGCTTGAGATGTTTCATTTTAAATTTTTTTATGTCCTCATTTAGTCAAAAAGTTTAAAATAATTTATTTAAAAATGTTTCACTATTAAAAGTTGATAAAAGTGCAATACTGAAAATGAATCTGTTCTTGTATTATGTCTAAGAAACTCATAATTTGGATTCTAAAATTATAAGGATTATATAAAGTTTAAATTTTAGTTAATACTATTCATAACCTCTTTTGAATGGATTTTTTTGGTAATTCATGGTGTGATTGAACTCGGTGTTGCGTGTAGTGCAATTTATTGAATTATTTTGAAGAAATAACACACTATGAAATCTTGGGGTGTTACACAAACAAACTAGTTCATGATTTCATATTATATTATGCCATTTCAAAATGTTATGTAACCCTTCTTATTTCCATGGTTTTTTTCAGGATAATATGTTTGGTTGATTTCATGTGGCACACATATATATAGTTTTTCATTATTTAAGGGTGGAACTATAATTATAAAACCCTTCAATGCATTGGAAGAATATTTACATAACAAGAGATAAGGATGTTATGCATGGACCTAGCTGCATTGAGCTATGTTCATAACTCTATGTGTGAACCTGGTTATGTTAATCTATGTTCATAACTCTATGCTGGAGATTGAATTTGTTGTGATATGTTCATAACTCTACATGAAACTGATTATTCTAAACTATTTTACAACTCTATGTGTGAACCTGATTATATTGAGTGATGTTCACAACTCTATGAGTAAACTTGATTTCATTGAGCTATGTTCAAATATCTATTCATGAACTTGATTACATTGATCTATGTTCGTAACTCTATGAATGAACTAAATTTTAATTAGATATGTATATGAATATATGAATGGACATAATGTTAGATATCTATATTCTCAATTTTATGATTTTCTATGCTTATATTTGTACCACATGCCTATGTTATGCCAAATGAATCAGGATTATTATCCCATGTTTCACATTCTTATGCCATGGTATATGTGTTATGATTTCATGATAATCATTTCGATGTTATATGTATTTTTATCATGAATTATGGATAAATATTATGGTTCCATATTTTTTTAATCAAGTCTTTTGTTCAATATTTCTCACATTTTTACAATATATCATATTAATGACTTATTTATATTTTCCCCCTTATTGAGTGATTGAGATAAATCTTTATTATTTTTCCCTTTTCCCCAAGTAATTACATGCAAAAAATATGAATAATAGGAGGACTTGTGTAAAAACTTTTGTTGGAGATGTTAAAGTAATAAAATACAATAAGAAATCATTATATCTAATATATGAATACATTAAACCATTTGATTCTAGTATTGTGTGTTAGAGATGTGATGTTTAAATTATAAAAATGATATAAGACATATACATGGTATGATTGAGTTATCTCAATAGGGTAATGTTTATGATGAATTAGGGAAATATTGCAACCCATCCCATATATATAACCATTCCAACATTCTCTATCATACTTACTTATGTAATCTATAACAATAATATATAACACTTCCCCATGTGATCAATATATCAAAGCATTATCCGTGAACATGTATACCTCAAAAATATATGATTTTAACATGTGAAACTTACAAAAATATAAACCCAGTTATGTCAACAAGTAGGAGCCTCAAATATATCATATTCAAATAATGAAATCAAGTATAACATCATGCTCTAATTATACCAAAATACTAAGTAAGCTACTCCATGGATAAAATACAACATGTAAAAAAAATCAAGATAATATAAACCAAAGCAGTAAAAAGAAATGATAAAATCAATTTTACAACCCTATTAGAAAAATTCCCAACAAAACTCTGATTATGTCATGATCTATATCCAAAACCCAATAACATCAATTCAAATGGGAACTATTGATGGTTCACTAATGAAAATGTGTGCTGACCATAGGAAAAAATGAATAAAAAACAATGGGATTTATTCCTACAATAATTACTTTATATATGTCTTTTTTTAAAGATACACTTTATTCTCTAATATTTATTGAATTCAAAAAAAAAATTATATTTACCCAATTGTAGTTTAGGAATAAATTATTGAACGGATACTCAATAATTTTCTAAAACTATTTAAAATTATAATTAATAAAAAAAATTTCATTACAAATTTACTTTGAATTTAAAAATTATTTTAAAAAAAATTTAATCAATCCTTTTAAAAGTAAGTTTAAAATAAATAAGGGAGTTTTGAAAAAAAAATTTAAAGATGAAAAGGATTTACCCAAAGTAAATTTTTTCAAAAGGAACACTATAGGAAAAAAATGGATTTAGCTGCATTTTTTTACATTAGCCATGTTTATAAACATGGATAACACATTTACCCATGTTTTATAAAAACATAGTTAAATGATGTGTTGATATATTTACCCATATTTACAATACCATTTACCCATGTTTATTTGATGTGATGATAAATGAAATACACACTTACCCACATTTTGGGAAATATAGGTAATTGATTCTTTTTTAAAAATTTATCCTATTTTTTTAATCCCACACATGCTAATTTTTTCCCGATTCCTACTTAATTTCTTACCCATGAGATTGATATGTTCTGCATTTACCAAAGATGATATTTCCTTAATTTCCCACCCAATTTCGATGTTGGATTTCAATTTCCATATTTCCTAAAATCTAATATTTATTGAATTAAATCAATCACTATTTACCTAATTTATATTATAGAATAAATTATTTATTTTAAACTCAATAATTTTCTAAAACCATTTACAATTATAATTAATAACATAAAAAGACATTTTATGACTTTATTACACACCAAACCCATTATTTTAAAACAAATTTAATTAAATCTTTATAAAGTATGATTAAAATAGAGAAGAGTGTTTTCCAAAAATGTTTTAAATAAGAAAAGGGTTACCTAAAGGAAACATTTGAAAAAAGAACATTATAAGGGAAAATGAATTTAACTCTATTTTCTAATATTATCCATGTTTATAAAAAAGGATAAAAAATTTACCCACATTTTTTAAAAACTCTATTTAAAGATTTTTTAACATCCTAATTTTATTTCAATGTATGATATATTTAATGTTTTTAATAATTACTTTCCATTTTATTTTTCTGTGATATAGATGAAAACGTGGATAGATTTTGGAGACTAAGGGTATGAGATTTGGTAGATGGAGTTTTAGAGAAGGGTTTGTACTTGAGGTGGATGGAAAAAATCTAATGACTAGTCAGTGGAACCCACCGGCTAGCTAGTAGGGAACTAATAGGTCTGCTAGCTACACAGACCCCACCAGCTAGCCGATGTACCTAGTCTAAGGGTGTAATTAATTCACCATGTAGAATATTAATTCCACATGTTTTAACCATCCTTTATCTCCCAAATCTAAACCCCAGGAAGCTATTTCAAATTTAAGACCCCCTTGGTCCTTAGACTCTCCAATACTTCTCCCCTTCTCTCTCCAACCGTTAATTGATCTGAGAAGCAAGAACAATGAGTTTTTCCCTCTAGATCCATGCCAAATCCTTCCTCCTCCTTGATATATGTGTATGGATTTATGTTTTACTTGATGAGTTGATGATGAATTACTCCTTTATTTATATATTGGTGGTAGATCTAGTGTTTTGATGTTGTTTCTTTATCAAACCAAGAATAACTTTCAATAAAAATAATTCAAGGGGTAAGTATTGGTTAATCATCTTCATATACCTCTTCTCAAAAATGGATCGATGATAAAACCTTAATCTATTGATGAATTAATGGTATATTGGTGGTGGCATCGACATGTGAATGAATAAATCTCTTGAATTGAGTTTGATACTTTAATAATGGTGAAGTTTTTGAATAATCTTATTTAATACAATTATCATGAGATTTCATTTTTCTTTATTCTTATATTGAATTTTTTCCATTGATGGATTGGTTGTGGATTGGTGATTGTTGTATAGACTTGAGGAACTATTATAGAATAAAAAAAATCACAATCTATTCTTTGACTAATGAAATATTTTGTGAATTTGGCATTTTTTCATTGTCATACCTCAAAATTGATCCCATTGATAGAAACCATAAGGTATGTGATTTGAGAACAATGTTATTGACTTTGAATTCTCTTGATTCCTTGTAATAAATCTTCTTCTTGATGAACTCGAACCAGATATAGACATCCTTAACTTTTAATCCATTCTTTGTAGGTGTGAGGCATGTTAATTCATCATTTACATGATGAAACATGGAGTTATTTGAGAAAAACCTTGAGGTAGAAAGTTACATACTATTTAGGGCTCTCATATACACTTGTTTACATGGTATTATTTAGGTGTTTTCATGGTTTGTGTTTTTGAATGATGGTATTTTCTTGTGGGTGTGTGTTTTTCCGTGATACCATTATATTTGATCCTTGTTTCCATGAGAATTGATAGAATAGATTGTTACCATTCTTTATATTTAGTCACATGTTTTCATATGATTCTACAATATTTCTCATCATTCCATGTGATGTTTTTCTATCATGATCTACCTTGTTGTGTATTATATTTCCTTTGGAGGTTTGGTTCTTAGTACATGTGACAGGTGAGAATCATGGTATGATTACCCCTTATGGGGGGGGGGGGCATGCGTATGACATGTGATGATGGTGGACCCCTATGTAGGGTAGGATAATGATAGTATTGTGGCCCAGACATAACTTGATGCCTCGAGGATATTGAGGAATGTGTCAAAACTCAATGCCTTAAGGACACCAAGTGGCTTGATCATCTTAATTACTTGAGGATACTGAGAGACATGTCACTAAACTTATGGAAATTTCTAGATCATTTTTGAAAACCTTCATCATCCATCCAACATAGAGATGAAGCAGGTACAACCAAGGGTTTTTAGCGGCTTAGTTAGTTCAAAACCACAAAAATATGTGTATGTATTTTTTATACTTATTTTATTATTTATTATTATGATGGAAGAAACATATTATACATTGGTAGAATTTAGGTATAGGGATCTGAGAAAGGAAAATGGGCCCATAGAAGATGGATCATCTATAGAGAATCATTATCAAACTGGTATTAGAATGTACTATGGAGGATACCATAATTTTATTTATTTATTAATTTCACTCTATATACTCTAGTTTGTCTTTCCATACAGGGATACCATTTAATTATTTTTTATATGGTTGGAATGTCATTTACATAGTTTCTGCATGTTTACTCTGATTATTAAATTTTATTATATTATGTTATATTATTATTATTGCTTGGATATGATATCAATGGTATAATATCCCCATTAACTAACTTATACCCTATCTGATAGACAGTAGGCTCTTGTATACGGGGAGGTGTGTATGAGGCCATATAACTATCTGGCTCGAACCTAGTGGTTTGGGTCGGGTAATTACAAAATGTTATCATAGCACACTATTCTTATTTTCTTTTTGGAATAACATGAGAAATGGTAGAAGGAGATAGCTGCATGGGACTTGGGTAATAGAGTTTCCATGTGCCTAGCCAATTCATCTATAAGTGACATTCGAGTTACTGTTGACTAGATTGTTTTTACTATTTTTATGATATTTATAGAGAATTCATGCATCAAAACTAAGAACATAAGATCACATTCCATACATATACCTACTTTTTTGTTTCATAGTAGTTATTAATTTAATGCCTTGATTTTTTCTATCTATTAGGGATATATTTGAATTCATTGTCTATGTGATATAACTGTATTACATTTCTGTTGTGATCTATCTATATTTTCATTAATTAGTAAATCCTGATATTTTTTATATTTATGTGTGTGTGTGTGTGTGATTGTGAGTAATGTATAGAGATGGAGAACTTTTGTTAGTGATGGTAGGGTTACACCTTGGTTTACTAGTAAACTCTTAGGGAAACACTATGAGATCACATATACTGATTAAGATATGTCTTAAATGCTATAAATGTTTTCCTTCATGTTACAGAAGATGTAACCTCATAGAAGACTGATGATGCCACCATCTAACATGGGTTGAGGTACTCCTACAAGAGAGGACATCCTTATCCCACTTCCTACTATATAGGAGGGTTCACCAACGAAAACTACCACACATAATCCAGTGGTACAGGCATTGGAAACACATCTTCAGGGATTCCTTCTACTAGTTCCTTCCTAGGGTGAAGGGGAACCGTAGTCCACAATCAACTATGATGGAGACTTTCATATCTAGAATCAATAATCCTTTCAGGGAATAGTAAGACCACAAGATGATAATGACTACATATAATTCATCAAGGGTGTCTTGGAACTTATTGATATTCCTATGTATCAGAAGGTGAAGTCGAAAGTGTTCATGCTGCAGGGACCCTCCAATCATTAAAATGTAACCATAGGAAAATCTAGTGGACATGAGGGTATCGCCTATGAGGCCTTCAAGGACCTATTCTATGGGGAATTATTTCTTAATATGATGAATATAGATAGACCACAGGAGTCCATGGAGCTACAAAAAGGGTCCATGATAGTTTCTTTATACTCTGATTATTTCATGAAGCTTGTCTACTTTTCTAAACTCTCTTATGGAAATGAGGAATGAAAGGACAGGAAGTTTGATATCATACTTCATCTCAATGTCAAAGATCAGGTTTTTATTTTTGACCTAGCTACATACTCGGAGGTTCTATGTAATTTATTGACTATTTAGAATGTTATAGAGGAGGATATTATAGTTGGTTTTTCTTCTACCCTTCTATATATTAGTGGGTGAAACTCCTATGATTATTTTGAGTGTATCCTATTATAACAAGATTAGGAAGACTGGGGACCTGTAGTAGAGTAATGGTATGTATGTGGAGTGAATTATGGCTTCTATAGGGCCCTCAGGAGGAGTTCCATTGTTCTTAAACTATGGAAAGTTTATTCATTATCACAAGTTTTATACAGAAAATCATAACATGGGTTGTTAGTGTGGAAAGATGAAGCATCTCTAGAAGTTTTTATCTTGGGATTTGAGGTTGCAGTTTTGCATGGGTGGAGGACAGACATGATCTATAACCTAATGATCTGATCGGGGTCCTCATAAATAGGCATAGATGAAAACAATGCAGACTGGTCATGTAACTTAGGGGTAGGGTCACAAATCTATGGTGAGACATGTTTATGTACTGGATAATAATTAAGTAGATGGTGGTGAGGGGTTATCTACTATTCAAGGAATATTTTGATCACCTATACCTTATCTACTTCCTTATTTTATAATAGTGATTCCCATTCATTCATAGCTTCACAAGTTATTGCTGGACTGGACTTACCGGTCAAGTTAATATTTGAGTTACTTTCCCTTGATAATCCATTGGGAATGAAATAAGACCATATTTATTGATTCATAGAGTGTACTATAGTCACTTCCATGGGAATTTTTTATTTTGGAGATGATGAACTTCGAATTGATTCTTAATATAGATTAGATGAGAAGCTTCTGAGGTAAAGTTTATTACAATTAGAGATGGGTAACATTTACTTTTTCAAAGAGAGATAGGTACATGATGAATATATAATGAGAACTGGAAGAATGTAGAATTATTCCATACTTGAGTCAGATCAGGATGATCATGGTGCAAATTGTGGGATTGTTTCCTTTAGCAGGATCAGTGGCATCTTCATTATCTTTTCCTCCAGTCATGGACCTCTTTGAGGACTTATTTTTAGATGAATTTATGGGAATTCCCCCTAATATAGGGTTTGAATTTGAGATATATGTCACTCCAATTGTGTAACCTATTTAGATACCCCTTAAATTATAAAACTGATTGAGTTGAAGGAGTTTAAGGTGTATCATGAGGATTTAGAGTAGAAGGTATTTATCAGGTGAAGTACTTCACCATGGGGAGCACCCATTTTATTCTCGAAGAAGGTGCATGGTAGTCTTAAACTCTGCATATATTAACGAAAGTTGAACAATGAAATGGCCAAGAATATATATCTTTTTTCTAGGATCAATAGCCTTTTCTATTAGTTATAGGGATCCCAATGGTTCTCCAAGATTAATCATTTACCGGGTTATCAACAGCTATGGGTTAGAGGGGCGTTCATCCAAAACAGAACATTTCAGAGTAGGTATAGGCTATAAAAGTAAATGGTGATGTCATTTGGATTAAATAATGCAGTGATAGTGTTAACAGCTATCATGAAAAAGTTATTCCATTAATATCTAGAATCTTTCATTATGGTGTTCATTGAATACATCCTCATCTACTCAACATACCTAGAGCAGCATGCCAGACGACATTAGATAGTCTCAGGTGAACCTCAAGCACATCGGATTATTTTTTATTATTGAGGTTAAATTATTGGGACATGTAGTGTCTGATATAGTTATATCCATGTACCTAGAGAAAGTGTTGGTAGTGATGTCGCAGACATGTCCCCGGAATATGTTCGATATCTGGATATTTATGGGTTTAGAAAGATAATATCACCATTTTTTCCAGGACATTTACCATTTATAATCACCAATTTTTGTTATAATAAAGAAAGAAGTAAGGTTCTAGTGGTCAAATCAGTGTAAAGATACATTTCTTAAGCTAAATATTATAGCTAGGCACTAGCTATGTTGTATACTGTAAAACATCAGGTGTTGCTCTGGGAGTGGTACTAATGAATAGTGATCAGGTAGTAGATTATAGGTCACATAATTTGTGACCCCATGTGTGAAACTATCCTACTCATGGAATAGATCTGGTAGTCTTGATATATTATTTTATGTGATGGAGATATTATCTCTTTGGTGAGAGGTTTTTATTTTACATTGACTACAAGGGCCTCTACTATATTTTCACAAAACATGACTGAAACGTGAGAAAGAGGCACTAGATAGAGTGCCTAAATTTTTTTTAATTTTAGATGGATTATTTAATAGGGAAATGAAAATTCACTTCAGAAACTCGTATCCATTATATGTAGGTATATCAGGAGCTAGCTGAAAGAGATTTAGAGAAATAGTGTCACCTGATGTGCATTTTGGATGATTGGAGGATGGATACTTCTGAGGACCAGGGATTGATGAGATGTGCTCATTTAGTGATCACATATTTTCTTATGGATCAGGTGAAAGATGATCAAGAATCTATTGAAGAGTGTGTTGTGATTTGGGAACAACTAGCTAGAGGTGACCGGATACTCAGGTGGTCATTTGGAAATAACGACGTGATCCTTGTACATGGGAGAGTTGTTGTACATTCTTCAACAAGTGAAGATATGTTGATTGAATTTAAAACCACTAATTGGGTGGTATATCCTAGAAAAAAAGGTGCACCGTGACGTTAGGTGAAATTTATAGTGGTCTCAGATAAAGAGGAACATTGTTAATTTTTTTTACTAATGTCTTACCTATTAGAGGGTAAAGGTTGAGCATCAGTGTCTTGGAAGTTTATTCCAACCACTTCCTAGGACCTTATAAAAGTGGGAGGATGTCATAATGAAAATTTTTATAGGTTTTCCTAGTAACCTAAGAAGACGTGACTATTTCTAGGTGATTTTCAATCAGCTAACAAAAATTTCTCATTTCTTACCGATCTCCGAGACTCACTTAGTAGATGAGTTGGGAAATATTTATCTTCATGAGATAGTATGCCTAAATAGAGTTACCTTGAGCACTATATCGAATAGATATTAATTTTTTATATAATGGTTTTAGAAGGGATTGCAGAAGTACTTAGGGACTCAGCTAAGATTGAGAATGACAGACCATTCTCTGATAGATGGATAGTTCAAGCGGACAATCCTCATATAGGAGGATATGTTTCGAGATTGTGTCTGGGACTTCAGAAAATCATGGGATAATCACATAAACCTGGTTAAGTTTGTATAAAATAATATTTACCAAGATTTGATTTAGATGGAACCTTATGAGGCTCTTTACGGGAGGTCATGTCATTCACCTCTATATTTTTATGAGGCTGGTGAGGCAGAAGTTTTGTGGCCTAGCTTAGTACATGAGTCATATGAGAGAGTGTGGCTGATTTAGAATAGGTTGATCACATCTCATAGCTGATAGAATTTGTATTCTAACGATGGGAGGATAAATTTGGATTTTTCAATAAGAGATCAAGTCTTTCTAAGAGTGACTCCTCAGTTATCCCACTGAAATTTAAGGAATAAGGGGAAACTAGCATCATGATATGTTGGATCATTTGAGATCACCGAGTGGGTTGGGATAGTGGAATATCATCTGGATATTCTTTCTCACTATTGAGGTATGCATGATGTGTTTCATGTGTAAAAACTCCAGTGGTACTTTCCCAATCCTATGCATGTCATAGATTGTGAGGATATTGATATGGAACCTAACACATCATACGAGTAGTGCCTAGTGCGGATAGTAGACCAGAGTGATAAATTCCTTCAAGGGAAGATGATACCACTAGTCCAGATTCTATGTAATTAAAGAAGAATCTATAAGGAGACAAGAGATAAAGTGGCTGATGTTTGAAAAAAATGGTATGAGTTTTTTGAAGAGAAACTTTGAAGGTACTTCACAAGGATGAGAATTCATTAAAGGGGGATAATTATAACATCTTCATTTTATTTCGGTGTATGAGATATTTAGAGTTTATAATAATTACTTTCCCATTTTTCATTTAATATGGATGAATAAGTGGAAGGGTATTAGAGGATAAGGGTATAAGAATTAGTGGTTGGAGTTTTAGTGAATCTCTTGGCCTTCAGGTGGATAGAAAGTAATGATCAGATAGATAGTGGGTATCCAATATATTTTCTAGCTATAGTAGACCCCACCATCTAGCTAGTGACTAAGGTGGAATACATGACATTCTATTAGGAACATCGGTCAGCCGGTGCGCCTAGTCTGAGGGTGAAATTAATGCACCCCATGGGATTTGAATACCACATGTTTGAAACTCCATTAACTCCTAATTCTAAAATACATAAATCTTTTTTGAATTTGAGACCTCCCCCTTAATGATTATAATATTAAATACTTGTCTTCTTATCTCTCCAACCTTTGAATGATTCAATAAACAAGAATGTTGGGTTTTTTCCTCTCGATTCATTCCAAATCATTCTTCCACCTTGAGAGATGTGCATGGATCCATATTAGATATGTGTTTTCCTTGATGATAGGATGATGAATTCCTCCTTTCTTTGTAGATCAATGCTGGATATAGTTCCTTGATGTCATTTATTTATTAAAAGATGATTTATCATTGAAAGTGAGTGTTTAATGTGTAAGTGTTGGTGAATCATATTTATTGGCGTCTTCTTGATAATGGATCAGTGATAACATCACAGTTCATTGATGAATTCATGGAAAATTGTCAGTGACATTGACATGTTAATGACGAAATCTCTTGATCGAAGATTAATTATTCAATAATGGTGATGTTTTTAGGTAATATTATTTAGAATGGTGATCATGATATCTTCTTCTTCTTGATTCTCATCTTGAATATCTTTTCCATTCCTAGGCATGAAATTTTTATGATTTTACACCAAATTTCCATGTCTGATTTCCTTCACCAATGTTTTATAAAAACACAGTTAAATGGTGCGTCAGTAAATGACCAACATGTGATTATTTTTTCCAAATTCCTCACTTGAATTCCCACTTCATTCCTGATTTCCCACACATATAATTTGCATGGTTTCCCTCTCAATTTCTATGCCAGATTTCCCACCCATGCTTGATTCTTCATGAACAATGAAATTTCTTGGTGAGTTTATTTAGAATGATCTTCATGGAATCTTTTTGTTCTTGAATCTCATCTTGAATCTATTTTCCCTTCAAAGGTGTATGATTTACCTTATTTTCCACCTAATTTTTGTGTCTAATTTCAAGTACCCACATTTTATAAAAATGTAGTTTAATGGTTTGTTAGTAAAGGAAAAACATGTGATAATTTTTTCTATATTATTTGATTGATCTCCCACTTCATACTTTATTTCCTAGGATAACACTTTTCTTGGTTTTCCACATGATTTTCATGCCCGATTTCCCAATATGTACTTGATTTTCCAGAATCCCACCACATGTCCAACTGACGATTTATGCATTTAACCGACGTGTGTGCCTAATTTTCCACACCTATCATGAATTTATTATGTTATACCTCCCCATGTACTGCATGAACTTCTCGCCACCCCATAATTTTATAAATATTTTATTATATTCATTTCAATTCGAACATATGACATAATAGAACTTAACCAAGACCCTTTTCCACTGACCCATGTTTTGTTTTGATATTAAAATTATCCTATATCATATTTATATGTAAATTTATATATATTTTATATAGTTACATATAAATTAATATATAGGTAATTATATATTTTCAAATATTATTATATGATACATAAATATATATAAATATATGTTCTTATATGTTATTATATATTTTTATATAAATTTATATATATATAAAATTATATATTAATTTATATGTTATTATTAATTCATGTATATTTTTTAAATATTTATATAAAAATTAATCTATATGTTATTATACATTTCATGTATATATATATGTTAATATATATTAATATATATTTATATATAAATTAATATATATGTTATTATATATTAACATATATGTTATTAATGTTATAATTTATATACGGTGCACCCTAGTGGTTGTACCCTATGGTGGTGGAATAAATCTTTAGTTCAAGACTCTCCAACTATAATTATAATAAATAATCTATTTTATTTTAACCATATCAGTGTTTAGTTAAAAATTTGGGATTATATACTAAAATTCAATTATTAAGTGAAATATTTTGGACAATTGAGAAGAGGAACCATGTACCTTGAAGATGTTTAAGGTCACTACTTTAAATATAGTTTTTAATTTCCCAAAAAGATTAATTGTTTCCTTTTCAACCCTTTATCACTATTTTTCTTGTTTTTTATTCTTCAAAAACCACTATTTTCACACTCAATTTCCAATAATTTCACCA
Source organism: Viscum album (assembly GCA_963277665.1). NCBI lineage: Eukaryota > Viridiplantae > Streptophyta > Magnoliopsida > Santalales > Viscaceae > Viscum > Viscum album. Next base: position 1,312,389,434 of record OY728137.1, read on the forward strand.
TTTTGAATTACATCATAAATTGGTTTTCAATAAATCCAATTCTATTCATTTTGAATTAATTAATCTTTTATGTGGAAAAGAACTCAATTAAAAACCTCATTGAGAAAAAAATTAGGAAAACTATATTGAATTATTAAGAAAAAATTATTTTTACTGGGACTTATTGATAAAATTATCACTATTAAGTTGGAATCATTCTCAGTGGTTACCAAGAATTTCACTATTTTTCATATTTTGATTGAAATATTTTTGAAAATACTTATTATTACTTTAAATATGTGATTGAAACCCATTTTGTTTTATATCTCAAATAAAATTCCAAAACACCGACACACTAATTTAGATTATTTTAACCCTAAAATTAATATGAGTTTTTACACTATATTCAAAAAAATATGGGAGAGAGATTCTGAGATTTTATAAGAGTCTTTTAAGGATTAATTTTTTGATGAAAACCCTAAAACATCCATGACTAGACTTAAAAAATTTAAACTCCCAAACTTGAGTATTAAAACCCTTTGTAAATTATGGAAAAACAAATAACCATGAAGGAATTATCTACATCAAACCCAAGTAATCACCAAAAGTTTTTTGAATTCCCTTGAGATCTAAAGTGAAAACTACTTGGAGTTTGGAAAACAATTGCTCAACACACTTAGCAAAATATTATTGAAAAAAAGGATTAAAATAGGGTTTCTGAGATCAATTACAAGGGGAAGAAGAACTAAAAACATAAAACAATGCAAGATCCACTAAAAAGGTGCACAAATAATCACATAAATTTAGTTTTGGGAGGGTCAATTCATCTGAGAGGTTTGTGGGGGAGCGGCGACAGAGGTCAAGTTCCATGAGGGCTTGAATGACATGATGGATTGAGGTGCTATTATAGAGAATTTTAAAATACTATGAAGTTTTTTATCTATAATTTCCTAAAAATACTTATAAAGATAGGTTCTATCAAATCTAAAATGAAAATTGAAGCTGATAATTTTATTTTTCATCCATATTTTGATGGGTTTTTACATATAAATTCACTACGTATCAGTTGTTTTGATATAATATATGTACCTGATATTAATGTTTTGTAAATTATTATGTAGGATTTTCATTTGGAACAATATATTGGAAAATATGGGAATTTAGGAACAAAGCGCAATGCTGGATTTTTGATAGAAGAGAAAGTTAGAAATTCTGGAGCAGAACCAGTACGCATCGTGTACTGAGAGTACACGAGGTGTAGTTTCAGTTTATGACTTGATATAGACTGTGCTAAAGAAGCTGTGATGATGGAACATGCTGTGAAATGAAAGTACATATCATGAGTCTCCAGTACATGACATGTACCTAAGTCAAACAGGTGTACGAAGTTTCTGCAGATTCAACACGGTAGAGGAAAGCTCAGATATGAAGTACAAGACGTGTATACTAGTTATGCATCATGACGAAAATGACACATAAAAAAATAATGATGATGTTCCATGGGTTTCAATGATTTTGGGCTATAAATACCGGCATTGGATGCCATTCCAACATACTCTGGACCTGAGGGAGAAAGCATGTCCACTGAGAGTCTTCTATAGATAGGTTTTTATTTTGGTTTTGTTTTTCATTCCATTATTTGATGTAATCGATTGAATGATTTATATTATAATTCCAATATATATTTTAATTATTTTTTGTCACACACTCTCTCTTATATTCTCTTACCTATGGAATATGGTTCATTCATTATTGGAGATCACCCAATAATGATTGGCTAAGTCCATAAGGGAGAGCAGAATCAGTTGAAATGGGTGTGTATCCAAGTGTTTTATTTCATGCACCACTTTCATAATAATTATATTCAGTAGGTATCATTACATGACTCATTTTTATCATATCTTCTATTAAATCATGGACTAAGTATGTTTTATAGCAGACGAAAACCAACATTATTGAGATAATTAGTTCATGACCAAGGAATGTGATTATTCTTCTACAATCGCAATCTAAACTAAATGCACTTTAGATATTTTGGTTCATCTAATCAGGATGAGTTGGGATTCTAGGGTAGTTTGATAGGGAATGAACATTTATTCTATCAATAAAAAGGTTTGGTTGCATTGACATTGAATATTATTGTTTTGAAAGTGCAGTCATGATTTATCTTTAAGAAAACTACCTCGAAAAACTGATTCCCCTCTCATCTATTTCTCTATTTTAATTTATTTATTTTAATTTCATCATTAGTTTCATTTAATCAAACAGAAATCGGAGAAACGTAACCTTTATTCTAGAGTTATCATCGTTGTGCTCCCCTCTCTATGTGGGTTCGACACCACACTCTTATACTACACCATTGTAGTTAGTATGTTTCAGGTTAATTTAAAAATTTAATTTGACCCATGCCCGGAGGAATTAATGATGCCTTTCAGGCACATTGATAGATAAAATTGATCTTTATCAGTACTAAAAATTTAGTGTTCATAAAGGAATATCTTTATCAGAGCTAACATTTTAACACTAATAAAGATAGGTTTTATAAAAACATATCATTTTAGCATTTATAAATCCATAATTAATCAGTTCTTTTTTAAGTACTTATAAAAATTGATTAAAATAAATTACAAAAATATTAAACGAATATATATTAAAAATAAATAAATATAAAAAAATTAAAAAATATTTAACATTATTAATTAATAAATAATATTAAATGCATGAATGTTAAAAATGAATGAAATTTAATAACTAAAAATGAATAAATAGAAAAAATATAATAAATAAATAATTTTTATTAATTAAATATGTTATTTAAAAAATAAAAATTAATATATATTAAAATGAAAATGAATAAATATTATTTAAGTACGTTAAAACCATATTAAAAACATTAAATGATAATTATTTAATATGTATAAATAAATATTAAAAATTAATAAATTAAAAAATATATTAAAAGAATAAATATTAAAAATTAATAAATTATAAAAAATAAAAAATTATTAACATTATTAATAAATAAATAATATTTCATAATATTAAATGAATGAATGTTGAAAAATAGTAAAATTTAATAATTTAAAAATCAATAGATAGAAAACATATTTAAAAATGAATAATTATCATTAATTTTATAAATTATTAAAAAAATTAAAAAACATTATATTTTAAAATGAAAATGAATAGATATTAATTATATAAATTACAACCATATTAAAAGCATTAAATGTTAATGAATAAAAATTTTTAAATAAATATTAGAAATCAATAAAATTACAAAATTATCAAATGAATATAAATTAAAAATTAATAAATTACAAAAATATTAAAATATTAATATTATTAATGAGTAAATAATATTAAAATAAATAATTTATAAAAAATATTGAAAAGTAAGAAGTGTATATATTAGATAAAAATATAAAAAATGAAAAAAATTTATCGATTAAAAACAAAATATATTAAAAATATTATGTTAATACATAACATTCTAAAATGAATATTAAAAATTGAATAATTTAAAAAATTAAAAATACACCTTAAATAGATTTAACTCAACCATTGGAACCTACTAAACCTCTTCATCAACATAAAGGATGAAAAACTGAGAACTGCTCGAAAAAAGGGGGTGACAAAAACCGAAGGGATAAAGAGACACCCAATGAAAAGAAAACAGTAAGGAAAATTATGATCCCAGGACCACCTGAAAAGGACCAAATAGTTTATTTAATTCGGTACTAAGAAATGAAAAAATTAAGATAAAAAGATAATAAATTTTCACATGAAATGATATCCTACTTTGATTTAAAATGGATATGGTCCTTGACCGTAATCAAGGGCCAGTTTTGGTCTTTGAATATCATTGCTCCTCCAATCTTCTGCTTACACAATCCCATGCCATCTTGGTATCCATCATTCTAGACTTGATGAGGTTAGAACATAAAGGATTAGGATACAAGAGTAGAGGATAAATGAAGATGATCCTAAACTAGGCACACCAGTAGTGGAAAATAGCTAAAAAACCCGAAACCCCAACACCAAAGCAACCGAGGCATCCCACCCACACTCCACCACCATCATCCGAATCTGACTAAGGTACTATCCTACTACACCAAGATGGGGTCTAGAACGATGGTAATAAATGTTTTATATAAATTAATATATATGTTTTTATATATTAATATAAATATATATTATTTATATAGGTTATGATAAATTAATATATATTTTATTATATATTTATATATAAATTAATATATATGTTATTATATATTAATATAAAAATTGATATATTTTTTATTGTATGTTATTATATGTTATATAAGTATATATTCATGTATGTATATATGTATGTATGTTTTTATATATGCATGTATGTATGTATGTATATTATTATATTTTATTATATGTTATATATATATATATAATTTTATTGTATATTTATATATAAATTAATATATATGTCATTATATGTTATTATATATATGTTTTCATAAATTAATATATATTTTATTATATATTTATATATGTTATTTTATGTTATATATACATATTTTTTATTATATATGGTATTATATATTAATATATATGTTGTTATATGTTATTATAAAATAATATATATATATATATATTTTATTATGTATTTCATTATATATTTATAAATAAATTAATATATATATATATATGTTATTATATATTAGTATATAAATAAATATATATGTTACTACATATTAGTATAAATTTATATATATGTTATTATATATTATGCCATCATTTATACATGTTATTATAGATTGATATATATTTATTATATTTTTTGTGTATAAATTAATATATATGTTATCATATATGTATAACTATTATTAGTATATAAATTAATATATTTATATAGTTATAAATTAGCCATTTTTAAACGATTTCTAAAAAAATATATCAAAATTAGTCACGTTTTTATGAAAATGTGGGTCAATTAAAATTTAGCCACATTTTAAATTGAAGCTAAATTAGCCATGTTTCTAAAACATCATTTCTAAATTAATGATTAGTCATGTTTTAATACATGACTAAATTATCCATGTTTCCTAAAAAACAAGGCTAAATTAAAAATCATCCATGTTTTTAGAAAACGTGGCTAAAAATGTAGCAAATTTACTATTTTTTGTTGTGGAAAATTTTACCAAAATGAAAAAGTTTGACTTATAATTATATTATTATTAATACATTCACATAACCAAAGGTTAATTATAGATCGTTGACTTATAATTCATTTAGGTTACTGTATAAATAAATGATCTTACTTAATAAAACATTATAAATTATTAATAAATTTGTCTTCTTGCACAAGAGCCTCAGCCTGGTTACTGAGGACTCAAAAAGTGAATACAAGAGACCTAATATCAAATACGGGTGGAGACATATTTCTTGGGGTACTATAGATTGTAATGTAGAAGACACTATAACAGGTAATGTAGTAGTTGGGACTATTCACCTATTTGGGATTTTGGGGCACTGGTTTGATCCTTGAGTCATTTAAGGATATCGGTCCACCCAAGGCCTTCAGGCCAGTAAGGATTTTGGGCCACCTCAAGGCCTTTGGGCCACCTCAAGGCCTTTGGGCCACCTCAAGTCCTTTAGGCCACATGTAATTGTGCTTAAATGGGCCAGGTAGACTATATAAGGAGAAGGCTCCAAATGAGGATTCAGAGGAGGTGCATTCACCAAAGCTGAGATAACAGATTTAGAATAATGAGAGGGTATGGAAATTTCCATAGGGACCAGTCTATGCATGTATGGGAAGCCTATATGAATATCTATTTGAAGTTAGATAGATGACATCATGATGTAGATGCTGGGGAGGGGCAGTTCTAACTAGTTATAGTCTGGATAAATTCATCTAATACCTTCAGGTCATGTAATGTCACGAAGCCTACGAGCCATGTTAGGGTTTCCCTTCAACCCTTAAATGAGGGATTATAAAAAATGAATAAAAATAGAAGGCCATCAGGCCATTCTGAATAAATTTTTCTTTATCCCAAAACATAATAAATCCACAAAATTTTAGTTCACGAATCAATTCCATATTTACTAATGGGCTAAAAAGTGCCCTAACATAAGGGAAACACCTTATATTCTCCATATTGAACCAAATTACATGTAAACAGAATTTTCATGACAAATGTTCACAATAAAATCATGTGACATAACTCAAACATGAACTGAACAACTACATTTTCTATTTCTTGAATACCATGTTACATATTAGAGAAAGTTTAGAGATGAACTACGAATTTGGAAACAGAACTACAACTAAATATTACATAGTCATTATTCAAATATATGAAAAGTCATTGATAAGATAATGAAACATTATTCATGTAATTTTTAGATAAAATCAAACAAAAAAACTTATAATAATTATTAGAAATTCTTAACCACACTTATTCAAATTAAACATCAATATGTGTAACAAGTTGCTTATAAAAGATCAAATTTAAAAAAAATTATATAATAATGTTTGTAAAAGAGACAAGCCAGTATTAATGATAATATATTATTCATATAAAAACTCATTTAGGATGATAAACTTGTTAGACACATATATCATTGAAAACCACCCATTCAGATTTCCAAAAATATTGTATAATTTTTTTATTAATATGGAAATGAAGTGTTATTCATGTTCTAAGAATAGTTTTAAATTCACCCTAATGGTATAGAAAAACTACCCTAACGAATCATTAATGGGATACTCATAAGAAAATGACCTCTAAATATCTCATGTTAATCATTAAAAAAATATTACAGAACCAAAGAGTCCTAATAGTATAATCACTACAATAAATGAATGACCAAACTCAAAGAAAACTGAGGAAAAAATATCCTAATACACACACAATATTGTAACATCGAAAGGTCCAAAAATATTCATCCCAACATCCATTAACTTTATCCCAATATTAATAAATACCTAATATAAACTATAACTTAATATCCATGTATCAAAAAAACCACAAAAGGAAATGAAACAACCCATACAAGCTTATTTTCACCAAGAAAAGTATAATCCCTTCTTATAGAATTAATTTTCTAATCTCTTGGTAAAATTCAATCTAAATATGAAGTTTAATTGGATTTATAAGATTACTGAGAGGTACGGGTGAATCAATGATCCATTTTATTTTTATTATCTCTCCTTTTGAACTCAAACTCTATAGTCAATTAATACTTCAATCCACTCAAGTTGTAATAACTAACCCCCATGTCTTATGAAACCAGAATGAAAGAATCACAACACTCATTGATTTTCAGTGTTTGGATATAAAATACTAATCCTTTATATGATTGGTTTGTCACCCAAACCCATGTATTCTCTAATATAATCCTGTTATCAATTATAATGTTTTTCGGTATTTATTATCCCATCCAAAGATGCTTCACAAACCAACACTAAGTCACACAGTATTTCAACCCCAGAGTCCCATTAGAGAATATATCTTTACTAAATGAAATATGAAATCTTGTATCTAAAACTAGAAATATCAATTTCTAATCTTGGTTGCTTCTTCAACACCATAAAATGATCTTCCTACAAGAACATATTGGATCACTTATTTTCTCATGTACCTTTCTTTAAGAACATCAATAACATATAATATATATCATGTTTTTTGGTCTCAAAGGCTTACTCTATATCTTTAATTGTCAACAAACTTATAAATTCACTGAATAATCATTTTTCAGGTCTTATTCTCTTACAAATTAACTCCTAGATTGAGTCTCTCAGTATTTCTTCTCTTTGGTACTTTTTAAGTAATGAGATTTGCAGCCGTGTTCCTTCTCAATAGTTTCATATTCTATCTATTATCACTCACTTTGAAATTTTTTGGTTCTATTAGTTTACTTAAATTAGTCACTCTAACTCCTAGGTCAGTATTTATGAAAGTTATTTTATTCTTCCCACTCACTAATTTTCAAAATTTTTGACAATATCAAAAACTCTCAATTCAAAAGAATTAATTAACTCCCATTGACATCAGTGTTCATAAATGGAATAACTTGAATACTTTTTAGCCTATAGAAAAATGTATTATAGCAAAAAAACTTTTTTTATTTCCCCATGATAACACATGTGATTCTAAGTAGATCTTAAATGTGTACTAAATCCCCATGTCAAGTTACCAAAATTCCATTGGCTACTAAAAATCCTCTTCTGGTAGCATGGAATCTCAAAACAAAAACTCAACAAATGAAATTATTTTCATCTTATTAAAAATAAATAAAAATATTTCTAATTTATGTATGCAAAAATAAAAAGAAAAAATATAGTTTTTACAGGACTATTTCAGTTAATGACACAATATTACTCAACTCAACTTCAACCACTTTCCCAACAGGTCTTCTTCTTCCCATAAATTCCAATCTTCTAAAAAATAAACTTAAATTTTTGAATAAAAACTCAAATATAGAATATTATACATCTAAATTATTATTAAAAAACAAATATTTTTTGGTAAAATTCAAGTATCAATTATTATTGATTATAAACTTTAATCTCATGCATTATAAATATTAGATATTTTTTAGAATAGTTAATACTACCTCCAGTATCTTTCCAATAAATTTCACATTCATTTCAGAGAGTAAATCCACTTTACAACTGAATAAATCATTATACGTAATTTAAATTACACCATGTGTATTTTTTTTAAATCATATTATTTAATCAAAAACATTTTTGTGATATTTTAAGCACTAGAAAATAACTCTTACATCATTTGAATTAATTTTATCATATGAACATTGAATCTGAAAACTCGTATTTTCACCAAGTAGAAACATCATTTCCACCATAAGGAATGACTCATATATAGTTCACAGATCACTCATAAATAGTTCATAAATGAATCATACACTATGAAATGTATGATTGAATGGATCATATGGAGTCTCGAATGAATAATATGTTACTTTAGGGATTCATACACAGATGATTCATACAAATCTTGGATGACTCTTGTGTTATTAAATATATAAGTGAATGACTCATACAAAGTGACCAAATGACTCATATGTAGATACATATTCACTTGTACATGGTTATTCATAATTCATACACTACATAGTGTGATGAATCGCAAACAACTTACTTAAAACTCCTAATTCTATATTTATTCAAGATAAAATCAAATTCATTTCAAAATCACATTAGGCATTCTCAAACACTTCAAAAAACTCTTATAAGAGATCCAAATAATTCCAAACTATTTAAGATTATTTTTATGGTGTGAAAAAATTTAAAATAATCAAGACTAGGTATTTCCATAATCCTTATTACATCGTGTTTATAATTTTAATCTCAGTTATATATAGCCTTCATATAAGTGAATTCATAACTATATTCAATATCCTTAAATATCACTTACACACGAATGGTCTCTATAACTTAGGTAGCTTCATCTAATGGTTACACATGGTCCTTTAATAATAAACCCCATCATCTTCACTCAAATTTTTATAACCATGATATATGTAGTGTACCATAATTATTCACATCACACCAAAATATATTGACATAATTTTTACACACAATAAAAACTTATCTTATTGACAAAAAATATAGCTAAAACACACGGGCACACAAATCTCCCCTATGTGTTTGTTTTTAATACCATCAAAAATAAAAGGTAAATATGTTTGATGAACCTCATTTCTTATACCCCTTATTTAAAATAAATACAAAGTAATTTTATGGGTCTTATGAGCTCATCCTTATCTCTCTTCTTTAAAACATATTATCCTAAATTTTTAAATTTTAATTATAGCCTTTATCCACTTGTTGAGAGAGATATGAAACCATGAATTTTTATTAGAAATGATCCCTAAGTTAGAAAATTATAAGTTAACATGGGATAAATTTATGTGTAAAACATGAGTGAATAACCATGGTTATCAAAGTTATCCATAAAGCAATCAAATATGTGATACAAAATTAATTATAAATTTTTTAGGATTCTTGGATAGATTTAAAATAAATTAAAAGTATTTAAATCTTTTAAAAAAACAAATCAAAATAGTTTAATTGCATTATATAAAACTCACCATCCCCCCATTAACTTAATACATACCCCCTTTGATATAAAACTTCACAAGATTTAAAATAGGGATTAAAGTGTGTAAACTTTCCTTAAAGTTCAAATTTTCACAGGCTATCAAAAAATTCCAAAGTTGAATGGAATACATGTTTTAGATATCCTTTTTCTCATTTATGCCCCCTCAAGGGTTTCAATCATTTTATCTCCCTCATGAATGTTAAAAAGGTCTATGAGAAACAAATTCTTTTTTGTATAGTGTGTACACCCCGCAATATTCTCCTCCAATTCCATACATGTTAACATAAAATTCATAATAAATAAAGGAATAAAGGGGGAAAAATTATCTCCTATATAATGGAAGAAAGGATAGAAGTTTCCTCTTAACCAAGACTTCTCATCCAATGCCAAAAATTTCCACATCTCTTACATAGATTTAATTGGATTTTCAGTTCATCAATTATATAAAAAATCTCACCAACTTATGTTTTATCTTACAAAACATATTAATTTATTTTATCTTCATAAATTATTTTAGTTTTCTATATTTGTTTAGCTGTATTTAGTTGGTATGACTAAACTTTTTAGAATCCTTTATTACACTACTACAAATACGGCCTTTATCAACGCTAAAAATGGCCTTTATCAGTGCTAGAAAAAGCGCTGATAAAGCCATCGTAGATAACGGGGGGGGGGGGGGTCCCCTTTATCAGTGCTTCCTTTATCAGCGCTTTCGTTTTAGCGCTGATAAAGGACCATTTTATCAGCGCTTTTTTAAATGCGCTGATAAAAGGTAAAACAATTAAAAAAAATTAAAAAAATTTAATTTCTTTATAAAAAAATACTGCCAATCGGGGGGGGGGGGCTTTTATAGTGCTTGAGCCCCCCCTTTTACTGCTCTTTTCTGCCCTTGTACATCGCCCGATGCACCCCTCCACCCTTTAACAGTGCTTGCTGCTATATTCCCGCATGCGCGCGCGCCCTTGCCTCCACCAGGATTTGAACTTGAGACCTCCCCCCTATGCGCCTAAGCCTTTACCACTACTCTATTTTGATTTGTCTTCCAATTCATGATATCTATATATATATATAGTTATATTTATTCGTATACTAATATATATTTATATTAATATATATATAGTTATAATATAATATATATATAGTTATATTATAATATATATATATAGTTATATTATAATATATATATATATATTTATATTAATATATATATATAGTAATATTAATATATATATAGTGATATTAATATATATCTATATATATATATATATAGTTATATTTATTCGTATAGTAATATATATTTATATTAATATATATATAGTTATATTAACATATATATAGTTATATGAATATATATATAGTTATATTAATATATATATAGTGACATTAATATATATATTTATAGTAATACTAATATATATATATATGTATTTATATTAATATATATATAGTTATTAGATTAATATATATATATATATATAGTTAGATTAATATATATATATATATAGTTAGATTAATATATATATAGTTAGATTAATATATAGGCATATAAATATTCATATATTTGTATTTTATATAAAATGGATGTTAGTTATTATTTAGATAAAGCTAATATATTTTATATGTAAATATATTTTATTATTTATATTTATAATTAAATTTTTAGGTGTGAATATATAAAAAACATGAATATATTGTTATATTTTTTATTATAAATAGCAGTGCATTATAAAAAAGTACGAAATTTCAAAGACATAATATCAATATGAATTTAATACCTTGGAATAAATTCAGACCGCGCCAAAAAAAATCCAATAATACCCCCTTAAATGAGGGTGAAAATCCACAAAATGTTAAAAAATCGGGGTACCCCGATTAAAAACTCAGTTTTGGAGGCCTTATGGGCCTCTTTTAGCCTCGAAAATCGCTTTACTGAGGTCTCCCTAGGTCACAGTGACGTAGATCTCGTCGCAGGCTTCAATTTGATATGTGGTAGAGCTCAAACGGACACCCGGATCAAAAGTTATGACCGTTTGATGTTTGATTTGCGTTTTCAACATATTTTGGATCTTTTTTTAATTTTTTTAGTCTTCAAATTGTTATTAAATGACTATTACTCCATAATGATTGTCAAATTATTAATTAAAAATATTTTTTTAATTTTTTAAGAAGCCATTTTCATTAAGTATCTTATATATTAAGTATAATAAGTGTAAATGTACATTTATACTTATCTAAAATATATTTAAAAATTATATATTATATTTATATAACAATATAACTATATTTATATATTAATATATTAATATATTATTAATTTTTTTTGAAGCCGACCCTTTATCAGCGCTTTTTTGAGCACTGATAAAGGCACCCCCCCTTTATCAGCGCTTTTTCGTTAGCGCTGATAAAGGGGGGGGGTGCTGCGAAAAACTGTTTTTGTGGTAGTGTTAGTATTCTCAGCCTTCTTGACTATTATAACTTCTTTTCTTGTTTTATGAATTTCGTTAACTTTTACACTATAGAGAATATATCTTGATAAGCTAGTCTTGCACTCATCATATCTATGAAATTATGGATCACACATTCCACATATTTTATTGAAGTACTCAAATCTATTTTTCATAGACATAATAGACATATTTTGATTCATGGATTTTTTTCTTTGAAATTATTCTCTTACATGTTCAGTTTGGATCCCCTTGGGTTCATGCCTCCTTTATTGTAAATACATATTATACCATAATGAATAAGCTTTATGTCCATACCTTCCACAACACTAGTAATATCCCAATTACTAGGATCTTTCATTTTGATAATGAATCTATCCATATTCTGAATTTTTCTACCCTTTCTCAATCTATGCCTTCTTTTTCCTTGAGTAAAGTAGTCTTCTTGAAATTTTTCTAAACTCCTTTGAAGTGTGAGAGTGTATCACACTTTTCTTCTTTGTCCAAGCCTCCTTAGATTTATTTTTGGGGCCTATATTCCTAGGAATCATAGATTAAATTTTAACTTGATAAGATGTTATTTTCCTTAGTTTTTTGGATCCCTCATCTGTCTAGCATATGAAAACATTCCTTTAACATCCATTGAATTTTTTAATACCTCTCTAACATTATTTAACTCATTTTTATTTCCAAGAATTGTTTTTCAGGTCTTGGATAACTCTTCTTCATTTTAATCTAACCTTTCTTATAAACATTTGAACATATTTTCTTTCCCAGTCACATTCATTCTATAATTGTTGATCTCTCTTAAAAATATATATACTTCCTTACTTCCATACTCTACCTTTTTAGTAATAATATTGTTATTTTATTTTATCTTTATTCTTTTCTCATTCTTGATATGTGTATTCTTCTCAAGTAGGGCATCAAAGTCACACTTTAGCATCTATTATAGTTCTATTTTTACATCTCCATCATCATCACTACTTGATTAATAAAATCCTTTACCTAAAAGATCCAAAATATTAACTTCATAATCTGATTGGATACATGATTAATATTCAGTAAATTCCCTATGAATCATTAAAAAATTTCTTTTCCACTCAAATACATTCTCTTACTTGTGTATTTATTCATAATCTTACCATATTTATGTTTTTTATCCTTCCTATATTCCTCTTCATAATTATTTTCAAAAACCAGTTTCTTTGAGAAATTAATGAAAAAATTTACAATTCTATTATATTTATAGCATCAAGGTTTTTACATTCTATTTTATTTCTTGTTATCCTGTTTAAAAGATCTTGATAAAAGAGGCAATATATTATTAAAATCCTCATTATTTTCTTCATTATTATAATCACTTGGTTTTTCCACATCTTTATATTTCATATTAGGTTTTCTCATGGCTTAAAAATATAGCTCATCCTTGAATTGTTTTTTAAAATATGGTTCCTTTATCATCTCATATTCTATAATAATTTTGTGAAGTTCATAAAAAATATATCCTCCATATCTTCCAAATTTGAATTCGTGCAATCAAATCTATCTGGAATGTTTCTAATCAGTTTCTTTATAATGATATAATCTTTTAATTTATCAAAAACACCAATATATTTATAACTAACTCATTTAATCTCGTCAAATAGTCATTAATAGTTTCATCATCAACCATTTTAATGTCTTCAAACCTAATTCTCTAAAAAAGAAACTTCGTTTCCTTCACTTCGATGTTTCGTTCATAAAAACTTTTCATCTTGTCCTAAATTTCCTTTGTAGTTTTAAGTCCCATGATTTTTTTTATATAAATTTTTTGGTAGAGATATCAATAAGGAATTTTGGTCTTTTATATATACTTTAAAATTCTTCTTATCAATGAATTTCATTATAGAATATTTAACTATGGGTCTAAATCCCACCGTTTCCATATCTCTTACTTATAGGACAAGATATAGATTGTACAGAATCATCCTACTCATTTATCTGTGATATTTATTTATTTAAAATATTGGAACACCCTTGTTATTTATATAGTTTAAGTTATCCATACTCAAAATATTCTTAGATATTTCAAAAGGGACCTTCACCCTAATACAACTTGAAGTTCCTTTGGATCAATGAGATCACTAAGAGGGGAAAGGGGATGAATTGGCGATCCCTTTTATTTTTAGAATTTATCCTCTTATAAATAAACTTTTTGGTCAATTATTACCTTGATATTCTCAATATATAATAACTCACCCTCACAATATATACAACATGAATGAAAGAAACACAACACATAAGGATTTAAAAGTTTCAACTACAAAAGTATACTTCTTGTCATGGTTAGTCATTCATCCCAACCCATAGATTCTACACTATAATCTTGTTATCAATTATAATGGTTTTTGGTATTTATTATTATATCCCATGGTGCTTTACACACCAACACTAAGTCACATTGTGTTCTGGATCCATAGTCCTACTAAAGAATGCAACTTCAAATTTCCCACCACAAAATATTAGATCTATAATTATAAATATCTATGACTACTTTTGGTTTCTTATAAAACACCCAAAAATTACATTCCTATAAAAATATATTGGATCATTGATATACTTATGTACCCTTCTTCAAGAACTCCAATAACTGACAATATCGATCAGTTTTACTTGTATTAAAGACTCACTCAATACATTGAATTGTATGGATCTTCCACAATACACTAAATACTCGGTTGTTTATGTCTTCTTCTCTAACTAATGACATCCTAGATTTATTTCTCCCTTATTTCTTCTCTTAGATAATTTTTACATATCAAGTTCGTCAATCTTATTCCTTATGGAGAGATTTATGGACACTCTATTATAACTCACTTAAAACCCCATTGGTTATCTCCATTCACTTTAATTACTCAAACACAATCCTAGTTTAGTATATCCTAATATAATTTTATTCTTAACACTCACTAATTTTCAATTTTCTCAATAATCTCAAAGGTTCTCCAGTTGATAGCATTAATTAACTCCCATTAACATAAATATCTATTAATGAAATAACTTGAAATTTTTTTATCCTCTGGTCAAAAACATGATCATAAAATAACCTATTTTTGTTTCCTCATGATAATACATAAAAGTATTAACATATCTTCAATACAGACCATACCTCCATGTTGAGTTACCAAAATTCCCTTACCTTCTTAAACTCCTCTACAAGTTGCCTAAAATGTCGTAAAAGAAATAAATGACTAAAATTCTTTTTATTTTCTTCACATACTCAATAGACATAATTATAATTTATATATATAAAAATACCTAATAAAAATACAGTTTTGGAATGATAGTTTTAGTTCATAGTGAAATATTTATCACCTAAACATCAACCCCTATCTCAACTGGACTTATTCTTCGAAAAAAAATCAGTCTTCTAAAACTTCTTTTTGAGTTACTGATGAACAACTCGAGTATAGATTTATTTACATCTGAATTATTCTTGAAAACACATATAATTATTTTTCCACATTTAAGAATCACTTTTTATTTCTCATCACCTTGAATATAATACATTTTGAATGTCTGATATGTTTCATAACTGTTTAGACCAACACCAACATCTTCTTAATAAATGAAAGATTTATTTTAGTGAATACTACTCTGATTTGTTTTTTATTTATTTCAAAGAAGAAATCAACTTTCCATCTCAATAAATAATTTTATACAACTAAAATTTCACCATGATTATTTTTGTCAATTTTTTAATTGAATCATAATTTTTTTTGATATTTTATACACTAAAGAACAACTTTGGAATCATATGAAATAATTCTATCTTCTGAACATTGAATCTGAAAACTCATATTTTCACTAAGAGGAAACTTCATTTTTTCCCTAATTCATGACTCTTATAAACTTCCTATATCACTAATAAACTATTCAGGAAGGAATCATAAAATGTCCGACATATCAGTTAATAATTCATAATGATTTTGGAATAAGTCATACATTGTTTTATTGACTCGTACACAGATGAATCATATAGATCGCGGATGACTCATAAATTCCTCAATATATGAGTAAATGACTCATAATGAGTGCCCAAAAGATTCATACATATATTCACAATCAATAATACAAAATTATTCATTACACATAAACTATATATAGAGATGAATCACAAACACCCCAGTTTAAACTCCACATTCCATATTTATTCAATATAAAATCAGATTCACTTCAAACTCATCTCAGGCCTTCCCAAAATCCTCATAAACCTCTTATAATAGCTCCAAATAATTATAAGAATTTTGAGAATAATTAAAAACACTTTATGAATATTTACAAGGTATGAAATCATATTAATTACTCAAGCTTGAGTATTTACATAATCCTTAATACACTGCATTTCTAGTTTTAATCTCAGTTGTCACCAACCATCATCCAAGTGAATTAATCATTATATTCAACCACCTTCAATATCACTTACACATGTATAGTTTATTAAAATTAGCTAGATTATTCTAATGGTTAACCATGTTCATTCAATTAGAAACTCCATCCTCTTCACTCATCCTTTTCCAAACATAATTGAAGTAGTATAACATAATTCTTCACATTAAACCCAAATATATTGAAATCTATTTTCCACACAAAAATGAATTATATCATTGAAAAAAATACAAATTAAATACATAGGCACAAAAAAATACCGAACTTAAAAGTTGGGAAACCAAAATATATAATAAGAATAGGGAATAATAATGGAATAAAAGAAGTTTACCTTACTTTGATAATGAAAACTACCTTTAGAATCCATAGTTTGTAGAGATAAATATATGGTATAGAAAATACAAGGAGGTGCTGATGGGATGGATCTCAAATGGATAATAAATAAAATTCCAAAAATAAACCTCTTTTAGGGACTAAAAAAATAAAATAAAAATTCACTTAACTAAAATAAAATTCTTCCTAGGATATCGAGTACCAAGTACATGGATACTAGGTAGCTAATAGTCCCTTCAAAACCACTCCCTCATCTCCTAGACTCACAAAGTACTCATTAATCACTACAAGGTTCCTATAATTGTTTTTAGTTTAATAATATAGGTGAAACATCTTATCCTCCACACCAAAACCACCAAAATATTAATAAAACCTCAAACCATATAAGGAACAACATAATATTTCATCATCAAATTTCAAGATATAATGGAAATTATAAAAATGAAAATGGCCATTTCTCTGGATCCAAAAAATTTAATTGATCCCATAATATCATTATTTAAATCTCCAAATTGAATCCTTATAAAAAAAATAATCATTATCAATTGAACATGGTTCATTATATAATTATGAATCCCCATACAATAATTAATCACTTAGTTCCCAATTTCAATATCAATTTATAATATAAATAAAATAGAATGTTTCCATTATTCTCTATGAATAGACCCCCACCTTAAACTACTGAAAAAGGATAATGAAATCAATAACTATATATCATAATTACATCCTAGGGTAGTAAGAAACTACACAATAATGGAATCATTCTAGTTACTTTTAACTATGAATTTTATAGAATACAAACTAATGCCAAGAAATTCACAAATATATCAAAACTACCCCGAAAATGCATGAAACACCATTATAAAAAAAAACTCACATATAGTTTAATAAAAAATATTTTATTTTTTCACAAATAAATATTATAAATCTACCTTGAAGGGCCCACAATCGAGAAATTGAATTACATAGTCAAAAAACCAAAAAAATAAATAAATAAGTTATCAATAATCTTAGCCCAAGTTACACTAGTTAGAACAAAAAAAAATCCATCCATCTTCCATGAAGTATTAATACCAAGGTAGATAGATTATATACCCATATCATTCATTTCCCATGGATTAGAAGAAAAATAAATCCTATAATGGATCCAAGGATTAACCTTGCTCCATCATGGACTAACTCGACTACTAACAACATCCAATCCATGGAGAAAATCACTCTACCCAGAGTTACATTTTATATACCAAGACACATCACTATTATAACCAAATTGTTACATGTAAACTACAAATATACCATTCAAACATCATTAACAATCAAGAATGTTAACCACACTCATAGAAAAACCACTTTATACTAAAAAAATATTTAGCCAAAAACTTTTTCAAATTATTTTGAAATCCATTTAATTTTCCCCAAATATACTACTCATAAAGTCATGTTACCCATTATAAACCATTTTAAATTTGTTTTTTATAAATCACATCATTGTGAACATATTTATTTTTTATCCAACCCATTTTGTGAGTATAAACAAATCTATAAAGTATAATGCTTCAGATATCCAATTCAAAACACCAAGTTCCATAATTCTTCCTGACCAAACCCATTTTTTAAAACCTAGTTCAAACCAAAAAATAATGCATCACAAGTTTTTCACTCAAATAATTCATTATGAAAATGTAAAATATTATAACTTTAACCCCACAATAATTTTTTTATAAAATATTATTAACTTTTAAAAACCATATTTCTCCTTAAAATACTTTTGAAAAAAATATATATTTTATTTAACAAAAATGTGTTTGTTCCACTACTTTATAAATACAACAAAAAAATCACATGTGAAAAAATATAATTTCACCAAAAATTGTTCATGTCAGGAATGAATTTAAAAATAACCATTTAATTCCCAAAAAACCAAGTATCACAAAATATCCTTTAAAACAATCATGAATCAAGAACATAGTTTAGTCACATCTCCAGTAACGACTCTGTTTTTACATTATAACCCATTGGAAAATTGAAAGGAATTTTTATGAGACAATTCCATGAGTCAGAGTGCAATTATGAGGCTTGGAGAGGACCAATATTTCTATAATAAAAACATTAAATATATTATATCATGCATGTAGTTTTTATGAAATGAAGGAATATCTCCTAAATAGACTCTTGGATGATAAATCTGAGACAACCATTAAATATGGAATGCGTTTTTTACCCTAGGTAAAACATAACTATAACACCTTGAGATTTTAAAATAATAAAGTTGTCTTTGATAACATATATGACATGAAATAATGAAATTATATGAGAATGTAATGCCCTATTACTTTATGATACATTATTTAAATAAATTTGATCTCTTCGATAGCTTGCAAAACACATAACCTTAATTGTAAATAAACGATAATATAGTATATTGTTATAAACTATCCATTTAATTGGGGGATATAAATAGTAATAATTAAATAATGAAAATTATATTTATCTATTTAATAGAAATAAAATAATAATCATTTAAAAAAAATAAATCTTCTTGGAAATAATGTATTTTTCTAAAAAATAATTTTGTCACACTTTGCACGCATAATTCATTTTTACAAAATTTAAAAAAGTTATTTGATATAATTAACATCATTTTTAAAATCATAATTTAAAAATTATCTTAGGATTAATTTTTTGGTATTTTTTTGAAAAGTTTCCTTTTTTGATGAATATTGGAAAATATTGATTTTTATTGAAAATTGACTTGCCATTTAAATAATTCAAAACATTAAATTATATTATAAATTTCTTTTAAAGTAAAATTAATTCAATTATATTAAATTTTATCTAATTTATGTAATTATAATCAATTTTATGTTAAATTTTGATATTAATACCTTCTATACTTATGATAATTTTCTCTTTGGAAACTCGCATTTTCGTCGTGTTTGCGGGTATAATTTTAAATGTGATTCTACCAATTATATGAATTGAATTTGTAAAAATTGATTCCATAGTTGGAATCATAATAATTTATATTCTATAATAAGTTAAATTAAATTTTTTATCATAATGAATAGTAAAAATAGTGAAAATAGTAAAAATTAATTACTCTCTTTAAGGTTAAAACATGTTTACCAAGGGTTTAACTAATAATATAAGGGTTAAAAATAATCTAAAACTTGTATGAAACACATTTAATGGTCATATTTAGACCTTATAACCTATATTTTTTGATAATTAATCATTTTGGAGGCATTAGGAATGATAAAAATGTGATTGTAATTGATTATTTTAAAACATTCCATGTGTGTCCTCTCCCCCACTTATAAAAGGAAATACCCTATCATCCCCTATTGAAACATCAGAATCTATTTAGTTTAGAAAATTGCTGCCCAAATCACTTTCTTAATCCCCTTAAAACATCCTAGAGCCCTTGTTTTTATCAGAAATCCAACCTAGGAATTATTTCGGTGCAAACCTAAAGAAATTGTTTGAAGAAGAGGTAACATTCTTAAACAAGTGTTTTAATTTTGTTTCTTCTTACAACTCCATAAAATACATTTAAACCATGATTATATAATAAAATCAGTATCTTATATATAATAATATGTTATTATGTTAAATTAATTACCTATATACAACTCCTCTTCTATCAAATGACAAACGAAACCATCGATTGTGTGTATGACGAACTACAACCTCATGAACTGATGTAATTAATTTTCCATCAACACATTTCAAGGATGGATATAATGATGGATATAAAAATTTTATATTATATTTCTGATATTATTATGATTATTTAATTATAATATAACATATAAATTCTTACTTTCCATAAAGTTTAAAATATGATAACATCACTCATGTGTACAGAAGACTATCGTCTCGTGAAGCAATGTGACTCCTTTTTCACTTACTTTTAACATGAAAAGTAATAGGGATACATTTAATGAAAATATGTGATATATATGAGATTATATTGATTCTTTAAAATTAATATATCACCTAATTCAATATAATTTCATTTTTTAATAAAATGATATCATCGGTCGTGCGTACGTATTGACTACCATCTCCACGAAGAGATGTAGTTCATTTTACATATACAAAATTAAAGAATGATTATAAAAATGAATTTAATAAGTAAATATGATATTTATAACATTAATATCATTTTTATATTATTTATCTATATACTATATCCAAGATGTAATAGCCCGAGATTTTATGAAAAATATTCTTTCTTATTTTACTAATGTCTTGTGTTATACGCTACACCAAAAGGAGCTTGCACAACACGCATCCTTGACTTTCCTTGCATTACACGCAATCGCAACCTTCCTCGATAGCGTGTGTGGTACGTAATCCTGAGTTTCACGAAACAATGATATGCTATTAAAATATTATTAAAACTAGCCGTTATGAATAGTAATAACCACTTTTTAAATTTTAGAAATTTTAACTCTCAAAATGGACTTCATTTTTGGATTCGGAGTGTCGAATTTAGCCTAAGGTGAAATTTTGGTACTTTTCGGATAACTTTCATATTCTGATGAATAGTGAAAATTACTAAATTATAATTAAAAACAACTTTTTTAATCGAAATAATTAATAGTGATAAATCATTAATTTGAGTGGTTTTAAAGTATATTTAGAATATATTTTTACAATTTAATACAATGTTGGTCATTGGATGTAGTTTCACATTTAAACTAGACATAAACAAGTGTCAATCTTTTGATAGATATTGTTTCTTAAAAACACGCTATTTGTTTTAACAGCGGGATTTAATTATAAAATTAATTAATGCAACTTTTATGTTATGAATTTGGTAAAATAGACTTCATTTTTGAATTCGGAATATGAAATATAGCTTGGGATGAAATTTTGGCATTGTTCTGAAAAACGTCATTTTTTGATGAATAGTGAAACTACTAAGTGGTAGGTTAAAAACTGAATTTTGCATAAAACTTAATTTTACCGCTTCTGTGAATGGAATTTCGAAAATCCGAGAGACACGGTTAATATCAAGGACTAAAATGTGGTTCAATGAGATGAAAATAATTTTTTGGTGAATAGTAACTTTTTACTTTTTTTTACCACGGTTAATAGTAAATAAGGTAACTAAGGGTAAATATGATATTAATATTACCCTAACACATGTCCTAATTCTATTGGACAAGTGTAATTCGACCAAAAACAAACTTAGGAATAAAATATGACCATTTAGGCCCACTTGTATTAGATTAGGACATTTATTATTAATTTATTTAAAGAAGGGTTAAAATAGTTAAAATCAAAGTTTAATAAGTAAATCATTTTTAATATGGGGTTATACATAAGATAAATTCGACTATAAATATTCATTAGAAAGCTAAAACGATTTCCTACATGATGGTATTTTATTTGTAATTTTTAGACATCAAATAATATAATTTATTAATGACACAAAAATGATGCAGTAATTATCTTATTAATGAAATATTGACATAATTGATAATATAAATACCAAAATAAATGTAATTTAAGACTTTTTATGAATTCCACTAATTTTCTAGGTTACTATGATATATTAGTGTTGATTTAATCAACTTGGTTCGAACATGTAATTCTGTTATGACTTTCACAAAAATCATATATCAAATAGTGTCAAAATTGACACAAAATAGTTTTTAAATCAAATATTATATTATTAATTGTTATTTTATTCCTAAAAATCTAAGGTTCGGCCACATGACTTAGATAAGAATATATATATTAATAATAAACAATTTGGGGTTCGTTTGGCATGTTATAGTAAGTGTATTAACCATATAGTGAAAGAAAACAAAAAGACACGGTAAAAGTTAAATTAATTAACTTAGAGTTAAATCTAATTGATAAGGTTAAAATAATATCTTAAACTTGTCTAAATTCTATTGGTTGATAGGATTTCGACCCATACTTACTTTATCTTCGAAATAAGACCCTTTTGAACCATTATAAACCGATTTTTACTTTAATATAAAATAATATTTTGAGATATTCCTAAGGTGCCCCTCTCCTCCCCTATAAAAGGACACCTCCTCCCCTTCCTCCTCACACCAATTTGAGCACTCAAGCTCGGCCAAACCCTGCCAAAATCTCTTCTCCACTTCCCTAGAAACATCCTAGAGGTTCTGGTCTTACTCAAAGACCAATTTTAGTTCCCTAAGAGGAGGTCTCCAAAAGGCACTTCAAAGAAGAGGTAATTACCGTTACCAATTCTTTCATCTTTATTTCTTCTTCCACTTCTTCTTCTTAGGTTGTTTCATTATGAAGTAATAACATCAGTATCACTCATATACTGATATGTTATTATAAGTATGAAACAACCCTATTTCACCATCTATCCATCCTACGGAAAAAGAAATCACCGCGCGTGCGTACGTACGGAATACCGTCTCCACGCCGTGGTGTAATCTATTTTCCACCACCACCTTACATGGATGGGTATAATGGTGTAAAGAATAACTATACATAGTTATTACAACATCATATTGATTCTGATATATTGTATAATCCACTCCAATTCAATTCAATATTTATAGAAATGATATCATCACTCGTGCGTACGTATGGACTACCGTCTCCACGACGCGATGAGATTCATTCTCCATGTTAACCATTTAAGAATGATTATAATGTATATATAAGAAATAATAATGAAATATATGACATTATAAAGCTACTGGATTTATTTATATATATACATATGTATGTAATCTACTTACTTCCATTTCAATACAATAAGGAAAGGAAAACAGCGTTCATGCGTACGTACGGACTACCGTCTCCATGAACGGTGTTTTTCATTTTATTTATCTACCTATTATATATATATATATACTGAATATATATGATATATAAATCATATTTTATATTCTGGAAGTAAGTAAATCATGATATAAGTAATAATGATGTCAAGAACAACAAGTCAAAACACCTACGATAAATGAAACGATTTTACCCAAAACGCTTCTTTAACATGGAGTTTACAAAAGAACGGGTAATATAATGTCATAAGTGAACCATATATGATATCATAACAATGAATATGATTCTGTAATAAGTCAATAACATGATTTAAATCATTATACAGGAGGTTCGGACACTTACAAAGCAAGTCGGACCTAAGGTAAGGGAAATATCACAATCTCATTTTTATCCGAGATTGTTTATTCGTAAGTATTTACTGGGGTTTATTTTATCATCCACATCCATGTTTCCTCAATATGTAATATTATTTCCATCCAACTACAATGGTTTAAATCCAATTTTACCCTTTGGTTAGTTTTTAGTAAAAGATATGAAAGGAATCTTTTGTCGTTTATCGTACGAGGTACATTTTGACTTTTTCGACAAAAGTACAAAGAATGTTTTTTTAACTTATACGGCACGAACGGATTTCTACTGTTTTATAAAGCCTTATTTTCATGAAGCTTCCTATAAAAGATTTCATGACTATTTTCAATAAAATCTCTTTCTTTTAAAATTTCATGATATTTTGTGAAAAGAAATTGATTTTGAAGAAGAAAGGATATTTTCCTCAAGAATTCAATTCAAGTGTTTTATCAAAATTATTTTCCATCTAAGATAATAAAGGGTTCTGTTTCTATCCATATTTTTACATTTATTTGACTATGTTGAGATGGAATTATGTTTATGAATTCATTTATCTTATATGAATTGATTTATGATGTCATGATGTTTCAAGAATCCCATTTTTATTACATGGGTTATGCGATGATGTATGATTTATGATTTTGTGGCACACATAAGAAAGGATTCATTAAGAGATGGGTGGGACCTATATCTCCCTCCAATGCATTGGGTAAAGATTTTATATCTCATGAGATAGACATGGCTGGAATGGTAGGTTATACCGGTTCAGTGAAACAGGACTGAAACGAGGATTACTCGATTCAGAAAGGGACTTTGTCCACTAAGATAGTCTTGGCAATGAGTCTTGACTAACAAGAAATGATTCTCTATGATTATGTGTGTATGCCACAAAGTTCCATGTTTTATGTTATGATTATTGTGATTACATTTCACTGCCATGATTTATCCCATGTTATGAAATTATGTTCTCTTTTGCAGGTTATGATTTCCAAAATGTTATGTTCTTATGAATATGATGTGATTGATATTTCTTTTGTTTACCCTTACTGAGCATTTGAGCTCACCCTTTTATGTTTTCTTTTCCCCAGGATATAAAGAAAGGTTTTATGTAAAAAAAAAAAGAAGGAAGATCTTTATGGGAGATGTTGAAGATCTTTCACCACGATTAGAAGATTATAGTCCGAGTTTCCAAAGACACTAAACTATTACGGTCCTTGTGTGTGTGTTTTTGTAATGTACTAAGTATTCCGCAAAAGTAATGTAAAGTCCATGTACGTCAGGCTTCGGGTCTCTACAGTTGGTATCAGAGGAAAGGTTTAGTCAACCTTTGGAAACTAGGATGCGAAAACGTTAGTGAGATCCCTAGAGATATTTATAAGGTATGTCTAGGGATGTCTCTAAGGTTAAGTATACGTATAGGTTATAGTAATAGAATTACGCTAACGATCATAGAATTAAACCTAAGATGTTGGATATTGAAGGTACTCCCCCTTTATTATGTTGTTTTCCCTAGCATGATTTTTGCCTCTCACACTATTCTTTATGGGTTTTAGACGATGGCTGGAACCCGAAGGAACCGTGTTGATCAATGCAATGGACAATGCAATGATTGCCCTCCTGAACAAACAAATGTTATGGGAGATGGAGTGCAAAATCTTATTGCTATACTTACACAAGCTATGAACCATTCTGGACTTCCAAATGAGCAGAGAAGGGAACAATATTCTATTGAGTCCTTCATGAGGCAACGTCCACCTTCTTTCAGTGGGTCTACTGATCCATTAGTTGCTGAACAATGGATTAGTACTACTGAAAAGATATTTTCAGTTCTTCAATGTTCTGAACATGATAAAGTCATCTTAGCAGTATATCGTTTGGAAGGTGAAGCTGATCAATGGTGGAATCTTATCAAGAATACGAGGCCAAGAGATGAAATTGAGTCCATGGAATGGGACGAGTTCAAGAACTTGTTTTTCAGTAAGTACTTCCCTCGTATTCTTCGAACAAAGATGGAGAAAGAGTTTCTTGAACTAAAGCAAAGGGATGATGAATCTGTTGGTACCTATGAAGCAAATTTTACAAGACTTGCAAGGTATGCTTCTGGAATTATCATCCAACCTGAAAGTAAAGTTGATCGATTTTTCAGTGGCTTAAAACCAAGTCTTCGAAGGGCATTAGCTATAAGAGACTTCAGTAGCTATGAAGAAATTGTGCGTTGTGCTATCAAGGTAGAAATGGAAGTTGGTGTTACATATCCATCTCATGGTTTTGACAAGAAACGAAAGATGGAGTTCAAGGAGAAATCTCAGAATAATGGTGAAAAGAAGATGAATGTTTCCTTATGCACAAAGTGTGGAAAGAAGCATGGTGGAGATTGTCTAAAAGGGACTAGAAAATGTTTTAAGTGTGGAAAAGAAGGTCATCGAGTAGCTGAGTGTCGAAGTAATGGAAAAAGGGTTTCTAATGATGTGAATAAAGAAAACACTGCAGAGAACGCACCGCCAACACTTCAATGCTTCAAGTGCAAGGAAATGGGGCATTATGCTAATAATTGCCCTAATCCAAGGGTTAGTGATGATCAACATGAGCAACTACTGAAGGCAAAGGACAAAGGGAAATCACATGCGATCACTATTGGCAATGTTGAATATGACAACAATGTGGTGGAATGATTAAGTGTTTATGTAATGGGATTCCAAAATAATGTTGTATCATTGAGTATTGCAATATTTATTGATGTGGTATTCAAAGTGATTGAGATATTTTTTTGAAATAAGATGATATGCGCATAATGAAGACGAGAAAATGAAATGTTTAATAGTATTCATGAGCTCATGATTGATATAAGGACTCAGTGATATCATGGTTTGAGTATATAGAATTTTGAGGATTTTGGTATGTGGAAAGTGTTAACTTTTAACTGCACTCATGTTTTCACTAAGGTATTAAAGAGAATACACGTTTAAGGACTTTGAATGTTTGGAATGTGACCAACAAGACATATCTTATGATATGTGGGGATCAACGACAGTATTAAATCTCTGGTAATCGATGTCACTATATTATGAGAGTGGACTACAGTATTATGTATAAGCCTAAAGATTAGACTGGATTATGTTGGACATAAGTTAGTATTGTTTAAGGATAGAAGATTTTCGATATTATTGATGGGATGTTATAGTAACGTAGTTTTAGAAAAAGGACAACCTGCAGGACGGGCGACAGCCCATCGCTTCGGACAAGGCTGTAGGAATCGAACCCACAACCGAAGTGCAACTGGCCTTTATCGCCTACCACTGGCCTACAGGAAGTCCCTGTTTAGTAGAAACTAGTTTTATTATATTAATCAGTATGATATATGAAGTATAAGTCCATTTTAGGAACCATATATGATTAATCTCACTATAGATCGACTTATGTATAAAATTTTTGCTAACCTTTTGTTTGAGAAAGATGGAATGACCCATCCTTCTATCACATGATCTGCAAACACTTCACGAATAAAAAATTCAACTTCATTTATTTAAGAGATGAAGTGGAAATTGTTAAAGGCACGAACAACAGTGAGATTGTACCAAAATAAAGTAAGTATTTATTCTAATTCAAATTCTTTAACTTTAGGGAAATGATCTTGGAAACCAAAAATGTTGTCCTAGTTCTCTTATACCTAATAAATCAGATGGTACCTTAGATCGTCACAAATTTATGGATTTGTGATTACTGGCTTTTCCATAGCCATGTTCTCTACCACTCTCCATCAGAACATGATGGTTAGATTTCTCTTCCATATCCATATTTTCACCTATGTGGAAACCCAGTGATTAGTTTATTTGGGTAATCGTTACATTTCATACTTTAGTTTTTAAAGCCAAGTTTTGGTATTCCCTTTTACGATGTGGGTTTCTATTAAAGAAACTTTCGAATAGTAAACCATTTATAACCCCGACGAATTTCGAGGGCGAAATTCATTTTAAGGGGGGTAGAATGTAATAGCCCGAGATTTTATGAAAAATATTCTTTCTTATTTTACTAATGTCTTGTGTTATACGCTACACCAAAAGGATCTTGCACAACACGCATCCTTGACTTTCCTTGCATTACACGCAATCGCAACCTTCCTCGATAGCGTGTGTGGTACGTAATCCTGAGTTTCACGAAACAATGATATGCTATTAAAATATTATTAAAACTAGCCGTTATGAATAGTAATAACCACTTTTTAAATTTTAGAAATTTTAACTCTCAAAATGGACTTCATTTTTGGATTCGGAGTGTCGAATTTAGCCTAAGGTGAAATTTTGGTACTTTTCGGATAACTTTCATATTCTGATGAATAGTGAAAATTACTAAATTATAATTAAAAACAACTTTTTTAATCGAAATAATTAATAGTGATAAATCATTAATTTGAGTGGTTTTAAAGTATATTTAGAATATATTTTTACAATTTAATACAATGTTGGTCATTGGATGTAGTTTCACATTTAAACTAGACATAAACAAGTGTCAATCTTTTGATAGATATTGTTTCTTAAAAACACGCTATTTGTTTTAACAGCGGGATTTAATTATAAAATTAATTAATGCAACTTTTATGTTATGAATTTGGTAAAATAGACTTCATTTTTGAATTCGGAATATGAAATATAGCTTGGGATGAAATTTTGGCATTGTTCTGAAAAACGTCAATTTTTGATGAATAGTGAAACTACTAAGTGGTAGGTTAAAAACTGAATTTTGCATAAAACTTAATTTTACCGCTTCTGTGAATGGAATTTCAAAAATCCGAGAGACACGGTTAATATCAAGGACTAAAATGTGGTTCAATGAGATGAAAATAATTTTTTGGAGAATAGTAACTTTTTACTTTTTTTTACCACGGTTAATAGTAAATAAGGTAACTAAGGGTAAATATGATATTAATATTACCCTAACACATGTCCTAATTCTATTGGACAAGTGTAATTCGACCAAAAACAAACTTAGGAATAAAATATGACCATTTAGGCCCACTTGTATTAGATTAGGACATTTATTATTAATTTATTTAAAGAAGGGTTAAAATAGTTAAAATCAAAGTTTAATAAGTAAATCATTTTTAATATGGGGTTATACATAAGATAAATTCGACTATAAATATTCATTAGAAAGATAAAACGATTTCCTACATGATGGTATTTTATTTGTAATTTTTAGACATCAAATAATATAATTTATTTATGACACAAAAATGATGCAGTAATTATCTTATTAATGAAATATTGACATAATTGATAATATAAATACCAAAATAAATGTAATTTAAGACTTTTTATGAATTCCACTAATTTTCTAGGTTACTATGATATATTAGTGTTGATTTAATCAACTTGGTTCGAACATGTAATTCTGTTATGACTTTCACAAAAATCATATATCAAATAGTGTCAAAATTGACACAAAATAGTTTTTAAATCAAATATTATATTATTAATTGTTATTTTATTCCTAAAAATCTAAGGTTCGGCCAAATGACTTAGATAAGAATATATATATTAATAATAAACAATTTGGGGTTCGTTTGGCATGTTATAGTAAGTGTATTAACCATATAGTGAAAGAAAACAAAAAGACACGGTAAAAGTTAAATTAATTAACTTAGAGTTAAATCTAATTGATAAGGTTAAAATAATATCTTAAACTTGTCTAAATTCTATTGGTTGATAGGATTTCGACCCATCCTTACTTTAGCTTCGAAATAAGACCCT
Organism: Viscum album; assembly: GCA_963277665.1. Lineage (NCBI taxonomy): Eukaryota > Viridiplantae > Streptophyta > Magnoliopsida > Santalales > Viscaceae > Viscum > Viscum album. Next base: position 1,312,419,620 of record OY728137.1, read on the forward strand.
TTTGAACCATTATAAACCGATTTTTACTTTAATATAAAATAATATTTTGAGATATTCCTAAGGTGCCCCTCTCCTCCCCTATAAAAGGACACCTCCTCCCCTTCCTCCTCACACCAATTTGAGCACTCAAGATCGGCCAAACCCTGCCAAAATCTCTTCTCCACTTCCCTAGCAACATCCTAGAGGTTCTGGTCTTACTCAAAGACCAATTTTAGTTCCCTAAGAGGAGGTCTCCAAAAGGCGCTTCAAAGAAGAGGTAATTACCGTTACCAATTCTTTCATCTTTATTTCTTCTTCCACTTCTTCTTCTTAGGTTGTTTCATTATGAAGTAATAACATCAGTATCACTCATATACTGATATGTTATTATAAGTATGAAACAACCCTATTTCACCATCTATCCATCCTACGGAAAAAGAAATCACCGCGCGTGCGTACGTACGGAATACCGTCTCCACGCCGTGGTGTAATCTATTTTCCACCACCACCTTACATGGATGGGTATAATGGTGTAAAGAATAACTATACATAGTTATTACAACATCATATTGATTCTGATATATTGTATAATCCACTCCAATTCAATTCAATATTTATAGAAATGATATCATCACTCGTGCGTACGTACGGACTACCGTCTCCACGACGCGATGAGATTCATTCTCCATGTTAACCATTTAAGAATGATTATAATGTATATATAAGAAATAATAATGAAATATATGACATTATAAAGCTACTGGATTTATGTATATATATACATATGTATGTAATCTACTTACTTCCATTTCAAGACAATAAGGAAAGGAAAACAGCGTTCATGCGTACGTACGGACTACCGTCTCCATGAACGGTGTTTTTCATTTTATTTATCTACCTATTATATATATATATATACTGAATATATATGATATATAAATCATATTTTATATTCTGGAAGTAAGTAAATCATGATATAAGTAATAATGATGTCAAGAACAACAAGTCAAAACACCTACGATAAATGAAACGATTTTACCCAAAACGCTTCTTTAACATGGAGTTTACAAAAGAACGGGTAATATAATGTCATAAGTGAACCATATATGATATCATAACAATGAATATGATTCTGTAATAAGTCAATAACATGATTTAAATCATTATACAGGAGGTTCGGACACTTACAAAGCAAGTCGGACCTAAGGTAAGGGAAATATCACAATCTCATTTTTATCCGAGATTGTTTATTCGTAAGTATTTACTGGGGTTTATTTTATCATCCACATCCATGTTTCCTCAATATGTAATATTATTTCCATCCAACTACAATGGTTTAAATCCAATTTTACCCTTTGGTTAGTTTTTAGTAAAAGATATGAAAGGAATCTTTTGTCGTTTATCGTACGAGGTACATTTTGACTTTTTCGACAAAAGTACAAAGAATGTTTTTTTTAACTTATACGGCACGAACGGATTTCTACTGTTTTATAAAGCCTTATTTTCATGAAGCTTCCTCTAAAAGATTTCATGACTATTTTCAATAAAATCTCTTTCTTTTAAAATTGCATGATATTTTGTGAAAAGAAATTGATTTTGAAGAAGAAAAGATATTTTCCTCAAGAATTCAATTCAAGTGTTTTATCAAAATTATTTTCCATCTAAGATAATAAAGGGTTCTGTTTCTATCCATATTTTTACATTGATTTGACTATGTTGAGGTGGAATTATGTTTATGAATTCCTTTATCTTATATGAATTGATTTATGATGTCATGATGTTTCAAGAATCCCATTTTTATTACATGGGTTATGCGATGATGTATGATTTATGATTTTGTGGCACACATAAGAAAGGATTCATTAAGAGATGGGTGGGACCTATATCTCCCTCCAATGCATTGGGTAAAGATTTTATATCTCATGAGATAGACATGGCTGGAATGGTAGGTTATACCGGTTCAGTGAAACAGGACTGAAACGAGGATTACTCGATTCAGAAAGGGACTTTGTCCACTAAGATAGTCTTGGCAATGAGTCTTGACTAACAAGAAATGATTCTCTATGATTATGTGTGTATGCCACAAAGTTCCATGTTTTATGTTATGATTATTGTGATTACATTTCACTGCCATGATTTATCCCATGTTATGAAATTATGTTCTCTTTTGCAGGTTATGATTTCCAAAATGTTATGTTCTTATGAATATGATGTGATTGATATTTCTTTTGTTTACCCTTACTGAGCATTTGAGCTCACCCTTTTATGTTTTCTTTTCCCCAGGATATAAAGAAAGGTTTTATGTAAAAAAAAAGAAGGAAGATCTTTATGGGAGATGTTGAAGATCTTTCACCACGATTAGAAGATTATAGTCCGAGTTTCCAAAGACACTAAACTATTACGGTCCTTGTGTGTGTGTTTTTGTAATGTACTAAGTATTCCGCAAAAGTAATGTAAAGTCCATGTACGTCAGGCTTCGGGTCTCTACACAAGAACTATAACTTTCATGACAAAACCTGCATGCGAAAATAAGGGAATTAACACTCAAAACAGTGAAAATAATGAAATGTTATTAACAAATGGGTAAAATGTTAAAAGAGTATACTACATGATATTATAAATATTAATATGGTTCTATTATAAATTAATAAATTTCTTGAAACCATTATACATGTTATTAAATCATGTTCAACCAAAAGGAAGTGAAAGGTAAGGGACTTCATCTCAATTTACCTTTATTGAGGCATATTGTAATGTTCTGAACCTAATTTCTTTGATATGGTGTATATACTACCAATTTTACAAGTAATAATAATTCTTGGTATTTTAATTCTCAATTTCAATTATTTCATCCAAGTTTATTTGATATAAAAGTTACCAAGTTGTAAATAATTTCATAACTCGATTTCTTTTCATTAGGATATATTACTTCTTAATTATATTTGATATTATAAGAGTATGTGTGTATTTAATTTTGAATATATTATATTTTATTTAAACTTGTTATATAAATATTTACATTTGATACATATAATTGATTTATTTTTTAATTCTCACTTCAACTTAAGATCTTTGTAAGGGTTTATTTTACAATCTCATTTTACTCAAGATTGTTTATACTAGAATTTCCATTGAATGAAATTATTTAATCATAGGATAATAAACCAATTTAATTTTATTATCATCTTTTTATTCATTATTTTTTCAATTAATAGTACCATTTTTCACTTTTTGGTTCTTTAAATTATTGAGAAAATATTTTAAATAAAATCCCACATCATTTGTCTCTTTGGTTGAAAATCCTTTTATTCCAAATCTATGTTTTCTAAAAATGTTTTCATAATATTTATTAGAATTATGAAAATTATTTATTAAAAAAAATACCCATATTTTAATTTTTATAAAAAAAAATCAAGGGAATATTCAGTGATTTTACAAACAAGACCCATTTAGATTTTACCAAAAATGTGAAAGGAATCTCTATTTTAATGTGTACATAATGTAAAAATTTCCCATCATCCTAACCAATCAATGTTTTAAATAATACTTTATATGTTTTAGAGGTTATTTTCAAATAAAATTATCTTAAAAATATTTTTTGAAGTTTTATTTTTTAAAATTGTTTTTGAAGTAAAAAAGCATATTTTCCTCAAGAATGTTTTTAATGACATTTGAATGATATTTCTATTCAACAATGATAATAAACCTTTTTTACTTATACTTTTCTAGGGATATATTGTATGTATACAATTATAATTCATTTTATGGGTAGTTTATAATCATTTCGACCAAGGATATTATTGAAATTCCCTTTCTTGATTCATTTTTTATTATCATTAACTTTCCATTCAAATATTCACTTTTCTATGATCATTGGACTTTAAATTTCTCCTAAATATCCATATTATTTATCATGGATATATTTATTTATTAAACCATATATCATTTCTATATAAAGTGTTCTATATTTCAATATATTTTATTAGTTGGAGAAATATTGATAAATCCATGTCCTTTACTGAATATGTATATTTTATGATAAGGCACATTGTTCATGAATTAGAATTATTATTAGATATATAAGGAATGCTTGGGACATGTAGTGATGGGTGGGGCCAAAAATTATATATCCCCTCAATGCATCGATAGTATCAATAGATGAATTAGTTTTCTAGAATTATTTAAATTGGTTTCTGGTGTATACCTACCCATAAATTTTAAATTGTTATTTAAAAGTTCTTGATAGTAGATGTATCGTGATGCCTGAGACCATGACATCCAATAATAAAAAATTTCCTTCAATAAGAATTCAGTTAATATTATCCATTATATTTTCTCAGTGATATTATATCTGTATGCATTTCATTCTCAGTTTATTGATTAATGGAATGTGTGTTCAGTTATTTACCATTACATATTGATTATTCATTATCTATTAATGATAGTTAAGTTATTGATTAAATTTCATGTGTGTTAAGTTATTTACCTTTCCATACTAGTTATGACTTATATATTCATGATAGTCATGTTATTGATTAAATAGAATGTGTGTTCAGTTATTTACCTTTACATATTTATCATACCTTATCAAATCATGATAGTTAAGTTATTTATTAAATGTAATGTGTGTTCAGAAATTTACATTTCCATATTGACTATGCTATAACTATTAATTATAGTCAAGTCATTGATTAAATGGAATATATGTTCAGTTATTTACCTTGACATATTGATTATGTTTTATATTACCATGATATTAAAATTATTTAAATGGAATGAGAGTCCAATTATTTACCTTTCAATGCTTATTATAATTATTTATTTGTGATATATTCCACTATATGTATCCCTTACTATCATTTGAGATCACCCTAATTTTTTTTTGTTTCCCAAGAATTTAGGAAGTGTACTGTTAATGATATGTAAGGATATTCTAGAAATAATAATGATATTGTTGATAAAAAATATGTTGTATTTTTTTTTCAAACGTAATATGGGAATCATGTGTGGGTATGGTTTACTAATACTACTAAATTATTCGGTCCTATGGGATGTGATTTCTTGTATCTTATTTCAATTTAATAAAGAATACACCGTCTTCGAGCTACTGGGTTGAGGAAATTACAGTTGGTATTATAGGATGTTTAGTAGAAACCTTGGGAACTAGATTTAGGGAAACATTGATCAGGGAACAAAAATCTATGATAGAATTTGAGGATAAGTATAGAATAACATAATAATGTTTTGGTAAGGTAGATATTATGCGGTTTTTCCTAGAAATACTTCCCTATATAGATATTAAAAGTGGAAATGGTTCTGAAAAAAATGTACCTATGTTTAATAACTCTGAAAAAGACATATCAGTCTTGACTTAAGCGTTACTAGTTACATAATAATGGGCATTACTATGAACCTAGTTTAACACTATTGAGGGATATTCTTTGGATAATTCACATTGTATTTACAAATTATTATGAAGATTTTGAATAGATGATGATAATGAATGACCTATGTTAAACCTAAGGTGTATTACATTGAAAATAAGGTTTCATTATTAAGACATCCTATAATTGATTATATGGTTTTCCTACTATGATTATTGTTTCTCACACTATACCTTTTGGTTTTAGACAATGTCTAGAACCTAAAATAATCATGTTAACATTGAATATGAAGGAAAATTTTGCGACTACGAAAAACCAAATGGGATAATGATAAGTGTTAAATACATCGTGATTATGAATAATCAGTTATCAAAAAATATGATTAAAAACCTATAACTTAACAAACTCTCATACTAACCAAAGAAGAGAAATATAGAGTTATATAAGAGATCGAGTGGTGGAGACCATATAGGAAATAAGGCTCAGTTTCCTTCATGTCAGAAATGTGGTAAGAGATACCCATGAAAGTGTCTCAAAAGAATCGTAAAATGTTATATGAGTGGAGAATAAGGTCACAAAGGAATGAATTTTTGAGGAAAAATGAAGAGTATGATGGAAGGAAATAAATTTCATCCAATGGATTCATTTAAAATCTTTGTCTTAAATATGGGGAACATATGAATTATCAGAGTCGATGACCTCTTATAATGTTTAACACCTAGAGTTCAGAAGGACCTATGTTGAAATAAAATAGTGGAAGTATTTAGTTGGATCCTAGAATTATATTATCGAATTATTTTTACCAATGGTATTTTGGTTATAAGAATCACGAAACATCTATGTATTGTTTTAATTTTGGAATCATATATGTCTTCATTAACTTAATAGTTATCCATAACATCATGGGGTTATGAGTTTAAGATTGATCATAAGTTTAAAATCATAAAAACCATTTTTACATTTTATGTGTTGGGATTATACCAATATTAATGATATTTTGGAAAAAATTTATAGCAATACTACATATTGGTTTAGTATATGAAAGAGTTATTTGAGGAATAAACCCTTTTCATTTTTTTGGACATAAGATTAAAGGTATTAGTAAACATTAAGGTTATTCTTATCTTTGATGTTATAGTAATTATGGGTTATGAATATTTTGGAATTTTATAGGAATTATAATAATATGGTTTTAGAAAAGGGACAACCCGCATATTAGGTGATAACCCATCAAATCTAATAAGGTTGTAGGGATTAAACCCAAAACTAAAGGATAACAAGGGTGATGTGCCTACCACTGGCCTACAGGATTGTCTTGTTAATATTTCATTGTTTTTACTTATATTATTTTATTAATTAATATTAATGTTGAACGAATGGTGTAACAGTTTAGTTATATATATTAATGTATTATTTTAGATAATTTATTCTAACCATATCATTTTTTGAAAATATTTAGATACATATAGAAGGAAATGCCACTATTTTTTGGATTTTATAATATATTAAAAGTTAATTTTAGTGATTTAGGTATAAAAGTTTATTTTGAATATTCATTTCATGGAGTAATAGATGAATTGAAAATTGTAGAAGAACAACCAAAGGATGAAATTGTTCTTGTGAAATAGAAATGTATCAAGTAAGAATATTTCCTTATATTATTAGACAGTAAAATAATTCATCAAACTTAGGAAAAGGATATTAAAACAAAAATGTTATCCTATTGTATTTATATCTGATAAATAAAATGGTATTTTAAATCCTCATAGATTTATGGTTTTTAGGTCCTTAAATTTCTATTTATCATTCACTTTCATATAATCAATGATCTATATCACTCACTATATTTATTTAGGATTTTCATCCATTAATATATCATCACTTCCAACATATGTTTTAATAATTAGAAACCTAGTTATATGTTATTCTATATGACCTTTATATTTTCATTTATCTTTTATCAAGTAGAAGTTTTATTAACCCTTTTATGATGTGGGGTTTTCAACAATGGTATTTCTAAATGTCAAACCCTTGATTATTAAGATCAAGTTCAAATTACGAGGATAAAATTTATTTAAGATGGTTACAACATAAAAACATAATATTTTAAAATAATAAATTTGGGTTTGATAGAATATATGAAACAAAAAATTGATTTTATATGAGAATGTAACACCCTGAGACTTTATGATATATTTATTTTTAAATAAATTTGATCTCTTCAATAACTTGCGAAACCTGCAACCCAAATTCTAAATGAAATATAATATAGTATTCCATAATAAAATAGAAATTATTTATGGGTATTAATATTACTAACTAAATTATAAAAATTATTGTTATATGTTTATTAGAAATAAAAAAAGAATCATTCAATAAAAGAATTTTTTTTTTGAAAAACTCTATTTTTTTAAAATACGGTTTAGTCGCGCTTTACACACATAATTAATTTTTACCACTTATATAAAATTTATTTGATAAAATTATATTAATTTTTGAATGAATAATAATAAAATTATCTTAGGGTGAATTTTTGGTATTTTTTTTGAAAATGTTCATTTTTCAATAAATAGTGAAAAATAATAATTTTTATTAAAAATTGATTTTCATTTAAATTATTTACAGGATTAAATTATATTTTAATTTTTTAAAGTAAAAGTAGTTGAATTATTTTAAAATTTATCTAATTTAGTTCATTGAGGTCAATTTAATATAAAATTTTTATATTAAAACCTTATATACTTATAAGAATTTTCTCTTAGGAAAGCAGCTTTTTTATTGCGTTTGTGGGTATATTTTTACATTTGATTCTTCCACTTATATGAAATGAGTTTTTAAAAATGGATTAAATATTTTTAATAATAATAATTTATATTTTATAATACGTTCAACTTAATTTATCACAATAATTAATAATGAAAATAGTAAAAATTAATTACTGCGGTTAATGTAAAAATGGGCTTATCATGGGTTAAACTAAGAAGATAAGGGTTAAAAATGACCTAAAACCTATCCTAAACACATTTTATGGGAATTTTTAGACCTTATAAGAAATAATTTAATATAATTATCCATTTTATAGGATTTTGGAATGATAAAATCATTGGTCTAATTGATTCTTTTCAAAATCTCCATGTGTGTCCTCTTCCCTACTTATAAAAGGTTACCCCCTCTTCTCCCATTTTACACTTCCAAAGCCATTTGTTTCAACAAATACCTTATAAAATCACTTAATTAATCCACTAAAAACATCATATATTCCTTGTTTTGATTATAAATAGAACATAACAATCCTTTTGGTGCAAACCAAAAGAGTTTGTTCGAAGAAGAGGTAACATTCTTAAACAAGCGTTTTTATTTTGTTTCTTCTTACACCTCATTAAAATATTATTAAATCATGATTATATAATAACATAATTATATTAAATATAATTATATGTTATTTTTTTAATCTCATGACCTATATCCATATCCTCTTCCATCAAATGAGAAACAAAACCATAGATCATGTGTACGATGGACTACCGCCTCGAGAACTGTTGTAATTAATTTTACAAAAACACATTTCAAAGATGGATATAATGATATATTTAACACCTTTATATGATATTTATTATATTATTATACTTATATAATTATCATATCACATATACCTTCTTAATTTCCATGTCGTTTAAAATATGATAACATCGCTTGTGTGTACAATGGACTACTGCCTTGTAAAGCGATGTGATTCGTTTTTCACTTACATTTTACATGGAATGTAATAAGTATAAATTTAATGAGTATATGTGATATATATGAAATTATATTTATCCTATAGGATTAATATATCACCTATTTACTTATCCTTTCACTCGTTAATGGAATGATATCATCGCTCATACATACATATGACATACCGTCTCCATTAAGCGATGTGATTCATTTTCCATATCAAACATTCAAGAATGATTATAAAAATTTATATAATGAGTAAATATGATAAATATAACATTAAAATTATTCTTGAGATGATGTATCTATATCTTATAACCAGGAACTACAACTTTCATGACAATACAACCATGATAAAACAAGGCAATTAACACCTAAAACAATGAAAATTATGAAATATTATTATCAAATGGGTGGTAAAATGTCATAAGAGGATAATAAATGATATTATAAATATGAATATGGTATTTTATAAATTAATAACATTATTAAAACCATTATACATAATATTAATTAATGTTCAACCAAAAGGAAGCGTGGAGTAAGGGACTTTATCTCGATTTCCCTTCATTGAGGCATATTGTAATGTTATGCACCTAATTTATTTGATATGGTGTATATAATACCCCTTTTAAATTTAATTTAATTATTAATAAATAATTCATGGAATTTTAATTTTCAATTTTAATTATTTCATCCAAGGATATTTGACGTAAAAGTTACCAAGTGGTAAAGAATTTCATAACTCAATTTATTTTCATTGGGTTATATTACTTCTTAATTATATTTGATATTCTAAGATTACATGAATAATGGATTTGGACTATATTATTTTTTATTTACACTTTTTTTTAAGTGTATTTACATTTTATACACATAATCTATTCATTGGTTAATTCTAACTTCAATGTTATGATATTTTTATGGGTTTATTTCACAATCTCATTTTAATCTAGATTGTTGATAATTGAATTTACATTGAATGAAATTATTTGATCATTAGATAATAAACCACTTTAATTTTATTAAAATATGGTTATTCAATAATTTTTCAAGTAATAGAACCATTTACTCACTCTTTCCAACTTGAAATTATTGAGAAAATGTTTTTAACAAAATATGACTTTATTTATCTATTTGATTGAAAATTATTTTTCTTCTGAAAACATGCTTTCTAGAATTGTTTTAAAAAATGTTTTTAAAATTATCATAATGATTTTATAAATATATTTTTACACATGTTTTAAATTTAAAAAATATTAAATTAATCTTCACATCATCTTCCAAACAAGGCCCATTTGGCTTTTACTAAAAATGTGAATGGAATATTTGCTTTAATGTGTACAAAATGTATGGAATTTCTTGCCATCATAACCAATCAATGTTTTAAAGACTAATTTATAATTTTGAAATGTTATTTTATAGGATAATTATTTTCAAAATATTTTTTGAACTTTTAGTTTTAAAAATATCTTTGATATAAAAAAGGATATTTTCCTCAAGAGTGTTTTTAATGAAATTTTTATGGTATTTATATTAAGAAATGAAAAAAACCATTATTTTACTTATACTGCATTAGGGATATGTTTTATTTATACCATAAATATTCTTTTAATCAATGGTTTATGATGATTTTTACCAAGTAAATTATTAATAATTCACTTTATCGATTCATTTTTTTGTGGTCATTAACTTTCCCTTGAAATATTCACTTTCCTGCGATCCTTATAGCACAAGATCCTAAACCCTATTGGTGAGGACTCGACAAGTGAATCCAAGAGTCCCTAGTTTAAAAACTGGGTGGAGACATATTTCTAGGTACTATAGCGGTATTGTAGTAGGAACTGTAGTAGGCATTGTAGCAGGTACTGTAGTAGGCACTATGTCAGGTATTCTAGAAGGTACTATAATAGACACTATTTAGTACTGTAGAATCTGAGACTATTCATTAGATTGGGCTTTTGGGCCACTAGTTTGGGCATCAGGTCCTTCAAGGCCTTCTGGCCACCCAAGGCCTTTGGGATAGTAAGGCTTTTGAGACACCTTAAGGCCTTCAGGCCACCTCAAGGCCTTTGGGACACCTCAAGGCCTTTGGGCCACCACAAGGTCTTAGGGCCACCTAAAATTGGGCTTAACGACCAGGTAAAATCTACAAGGAGTAAACTCCAAGATGAGATTTCAGAGCAGGTGCATTCACTAGAGCAGAAGCTTAAGCAGATTTGTCAGAAAGGGAGGGTATGGAATTTTTTATCGGGACCGACTTGTGCTTACATAGGAAGCCTAGTAAAACTAGCAATGTGAAGGTGGAGAGCTGACATCACAATGAAGAAGCTGGGGAGGAGCAGTGTAACAATCCAGTTCCGGAAGCCACCCAGAGGCGCCCCGTATCCGGTTGGTCACATGGCCTCAAACGTATTTCCCCGAACACCAGAGGATGCTAACTAGAAGCGAGGTACTTGGGTTTGATTGTGGGGAAACTATGATCTCATTGAAAGATTAACACGACAGAAGTAAATCAGATACAATAGCAGAAGCAGTAATAATATCATACAAAAGTAAACAGCAGAAGACTGAAAGTAATAAACAACTAGAGTACGTATATAAGATGTATGATATATATATCTTAGAAAGTATCCAAACAAGTCACAATGCTAGAATACAGTATAAACCAAATTACAAGAGAAAATAGATAAACTCCTCAACATTGCAAGCATCAGATAGGTCCCATACTCTCCAGCTCCTCAACAAATCAAGTACATGAAGTAGAAGGGCGCTTTCCCTCATCTATACCTACAGAAATATAATATGTTTGGGCCCAAAATCATGACCCAAACAGGGTGTGAGACTAATTCCAGTAGGCAACCATCAAAATATCTTTGCCTAATATTCAGTGAATATATATGGGAGGTAATAAGTAAAAAGAAGCAATAAACAAAGAAGTACTCACCAGAAACCATTCCTAGAGTTTCAATTTGCATTAAATTTCACATATCAAGTAAGAAGCTAATAAAAGAAGGTAACCCTCTAGGATTAATCACAGCCTAACCCCTCTAGTTCAACCAAACAATAACAAGAAACCCTATGGGAAGTGCATAGAGTCTAACCCCTCTGGTTCAGCTTTATCATAGACTCTCTGAGGATGCACCCACTGTCAATTCCTCCTATAGTCTCATATTGGTAACTAAAAGGCACTATGGGAAAGAACTTATGTCTCATTCCCCCAAGTGCTCACGTCGAGGAACTACAAACACTCTGAAGAATCACTTTCCTCAATTCCCCCAATGGTCTCGCATCGTATCAGTAAGAACAGACCCTCTAGAGAAGCCCTCGCATCCATTCTCCCTATGGTCTACTACACCAGGTTCCCACAGCCCTATATAAGAAAATCTAGCATAGAAATACATAGAGGCCAAAGTAAACCTCAAGAACTACTTGGATAAACATTTTATAACATAACAACATGTCATATAAGATCACCTCATACTATCAGCATTAGGAAAGGAAATCACAATAGCCTAATAGTCTAAGCATGACCAAATGGTCAATAACAAAAAATGCATGGGAAAAAACTTCAAAATCATAGAAAATATCCCTATTCACATTCAATTAACCTCTACTCAAGAATACAAGCATAGTACGAAAATAAAAAGGGGTAAAACCTTAAACACACAATACCCCGATCACGGGTATTGGTCAGTTTTGCACATATAACTCAAAGAATATATACAAAAAGGCACAAACCACCTACCTCAGCATTGTAGGATCATTATACATGGAAATCAAGCCTAGAATTTCTTAAGAACACTATAGATCTACAAAATTTCTAAAAATGATCAACCAAAGATATCTCTTGAAAGAGGAGGAATCGGGAAACGAAGCTCTAGAAGAAGGAATAACTTACTGAGGTGATCCTAATACAATCGACGTTGGTAGATTTGGAGAACAGATGCTCGATCAGTAGCTCGAGGAGATATCATGGGCGTACAGATGCTCTCAGTCGAGTTCAGTGGAGAAGAAGATGTTTCATCCCAAAAGACGTGACCCTGGTCCATTTAATAAAATAAAAAGAAAGTACAGGGTGTGTACTTTAGAAGTACACAGTGTGTACTTGCCCTTACCGACCCCTGCATTAGGTGGTCTCCAAGTCACCACACATGGCCATGTGTACGACTGTTACACAACCCGTACCCGGATACCTGTGGTAACCGAGTACAGGACATGTAATCATAAAGTACACAATGTGTACTTATGAAATTTCCAAAAATTTATCTTTCTTCAAAAACATCTGAAAAAGGAAAAACAAACCTAAAAAGAAGATCCGGGTTCTTACAAACTTCCCCCCATAAAGAAATTCATTGCTGAATTTCGCTATCAAGGCGGAGTAGAAGAAAAAACCTTGAAAAGATCCGGCCACTATGATCGTACATCGGCTTCCCTCTACCAGATATAATCTTGTACTCACTTGTGCTGCCATAACACTCATATCAGAGGAATAGACCGGCCACAGAGAACCTTCGTACTTCGGTAAACAATCCGGATAGGATTCTCTTAAAATGAGGAATCCACCTCTAACTCAACCACCTCATGTTGTAAAACATGAGATGAGTCTGAGAAGTAATGTCAGGGATGAGAAACGTGGAAGACATCATGCATAGCCTGGTACCTCTGAGGTAACTGCAACTGATAGGCAACTGGCCCAACTCTCTCCAACACCTCAAATGGCCCGACGTACCTCGGTGAAAGCTTACCCTATCTCGTAATTCTTCTGTGTCCCAACCTCAGTGTGACACGTAGGAAAACCTGATCTCCGAACTAGAAATCTAGAGGTCATCTCCATTAATCAGCATAAGACTTCTATCGAGACTGTGCAATATCCATCCTCTTTCGAATCAAATCTATCTGCTGTGTGATCTCCTGGACAAGACGAGGTGCCAGCATAGCTGCCTCTCCTACTTCCAGCCAGCATAAGGGTGATCAACATGGCCTACCATACAAAGTCTCATAAGGTTTCATCTGAATAGTTTCCTGAAAACTATTATTGTAGGAAAACTTTACAAGGGGTATGTGCTTCTCCCAAGAACCTCTAAAATCATGGATGAATTCTCAAAGTATGTCCTCAAGAACCTGAATCATACGCTTGGACTAGCCATCTGTCTGGGGATGGAATACTGTACTCAAAAGTACCTGTGTACCCAAAGCCTTTTGAAGCCCCTACCAGACCCAAGAAATTAAACATGTGTCTCTGTTTAAGACAATGGAGTGTGGAACACCATGTAAATGTACAATCTCATGGATGTACAACCTTCCCAGATCATCAACAATGAAGGTATCCTAGATCAGCAAGAAGTGAGAAACCTTCATGAGTCTGTCGATGAAAACCTAAACTGCATCATTCCCTCAAGGAGACCTCAACAACCCTATCACAAAGTCCATAATGACATCATTCCACTTCCACTCGGTAATGGTTAACTGCTACAAAATCCTTGATGGTCGCTGATGCTCCACCTTCACCTGCTGACAGGTGGAACACCTCATGAAGAAACCAGCAACATCTCTCTTCATACCTGGCCAAAAATACTGATGGTGTAGATCACGATACATCTTGGTGACACCAGGATGAACTGCCCAAACCGAGGAATGAAATTCCCACATTATCACCTCACGTATGTCTAATGACACCAACACATGCTCCTGAAAATGCAAGATCTCATCCTTGTCTATGGTCCATCCAGGAATAAGGTCCTCTCTTAACACATTTTCCCATAAGACCAGGCCTTCAGAATCTGATAGCTACCTCATTCACACTTGATCAAGAAGAGTGTAGGTAACAGCTATATAAGATAGAACCGTTTTCCCTTTCCTATCATACACCTCCAAATTCATCTCAGAGAATAGATCCATAAGCTACCACTCAATGCTGGCCTCCTGAACCTCCTGTATCTGAGTCTTCTTGCTCAGATCATTAGCTACAATGTTTCCTTTCCCAGGCGTGTAGGAAAGCTCAAAGTCAAAGGACTGAAGTTACTCAACCCACCTTCATTGTCTCAAATATAGGTCATGCTGAGTGAAGATATACTTGAGACTTTTGTGGTCAGTGAAAACCACAAAATTCTCTCCCAGGAGATAATGTCTCCAATAGCGTAAAGCATGAACAACCGCAGCCAATTCGAGATTGTGCGTAGGGTAGTTCCTCTCATGTTGCCTCAACTGCCGAGAATCGTACGCAATGACTCCTTCCCCATGCATAAGCATAGATCCCAGCCTGATACCTGATGAATCGCAGTAAATGGTATACCCCTTTCCCGGCTCTATTAATACTAGTATCGGTGCTGAAGTCAACCTCTCTTTCAGCTCCTAAAAGGCTGAATCACAAGAATCTAACCACAAGAACTTTTCACCCTTCTTATTCAAGCCCTCTAGTGGCACTTATAAGCATGAAAAGTCTTGTATGAAACATTTTTAGTATCCATCCCGCCCTAGTAAACTCCGTACCTCAAAGATGTTCTTCAGCTGCTCCCAGGAAACTACTGCTCTCACTTTCTATAGGTCTATTGATACTCCTGTGTATGAGATAACATGACCAAAGAAGTAAATTTGGTCCATCAAAATGTGGCATTTTGAGAGATTATCATATAAATGATGATCTCTCAGTGTACTCAAAACTATCTCAAGATGTGTGGCATGGTCGTGTCGAGTGTGGGAGTATACCAATATATCGTCCATGAAGATTACCACGAAGGAATCTAGGTATGGATGGAACACTCGGTTCATCAGTGCCATGAATACTGCAGGCGCATTCATGAGACCAAAAGACATAACTACGTACTCTTATAGACCATACCTGCTCTGGAAGGCTGTAAGAGGTATATCAGATCGTCTAATGCACAAATGATGGTAACCAGACCTCAATTAAATCTTTTAGAACACCCGGGATCCTCGAAGCTGATCAAAGAGATCATCAATCATTGGTAATAGATATTGGTTCTAGATTGTCAAATGGTTCAACTTCTGATAATCCACACAAAGTCTAAGGGTATCGTCCGCCTTCTTTGCAAATAGGACAGGTGAACCCTAAGGAGAAGTACTGAATTAGATGAAACATTTTCTCTACAACTCCTTCAACTACTTCTTGAGCTCCTGTAACTCTGATTTAGCCATCCTATAAGGAGGAATGGACACTGGTGCCGTTCCTGGAACAAGTTCAATAGAAAAGTATACCTCTCACTCTATAGGAAAACCTGAAAAGTTCTCTGGAAAGATGCCCCTGAAACGATCCACCATTGGAGGAAAGTAAAATTATGAAGTCCCCTGGTCATCCATATATAGACTAGAAATATGAGCTCTAACGCCTCCCAACCCATGATGCTTGGGTCCCTCTCTACTCACCTAGACATCCCATTCACCCTTATGATGAAAGGATCCGCCCTCTGGTGATGTGAAACTTACCCTATGATGATAGCAATCGACAACTTCCTAGAAGGGAACTAACCTGTCCATTGTGAGAATGACGTCATAACTTGTCATCTCTAAGACATAGAGATCCCATAAGAAGTGAAACCCACCAAACTCTAGAGGTCACTCCTTACATTTACGTACACTAGTCTCTCTAGTTCCCAAAGGAGTTTCTAATGTCAAGATATTAGTAGAAGAAAAGATACAGAGCCCAAGGCTATCCACAATAGCAACAGACATAAAGCTATGGGAAGACCCTGTATCGAAAAGGGAATAAGCTAAAACTGAGGAAACTAGAATAGTACCTCTAACAGTAGAGGGTCCGAGATCTTACTCCTACTAGTTCTGCTCCACTGTGAAAGTCTGGCCTGTACCGTGGCCTTGTTACCCTACCCGACCACTCTGATCTAATCCACCATGCTGTTGCTAAAATCCTGGTGACTGACTACCATGGCCACGACCTCCACCACACCCTGAACGGCTGGAAGAACTCCAGTTCTAGGCTGGTGAGAAACTGGTGGTGTTTCTCCTGAACAAGGAGTCATATAAGAACCCTTATCACCAGCTGTTGGTGAGAAGATCGGAAAAAGTGCTGAAGATGACCCATCTTGCTGTAAGATCAACACTCCACTGGATCTCTCTGGCAATGTTGTCTCGTATTCCTGACCTTTCCACATTGGTAGAACACCACCTAGCTACCAGAAGATGTCTCTCACCTCCTTGGATCTCCGTGCGAAGACTCCCTACGGTGCTTCTTACTGTCAGTAGGAGGGATACTAACTCCTGATGTCGAGCTGCCCAGGCCCACAACTCCAGAATCCCTCATATTTCACTTCGTGATAAGCTCCTGATTTACTATATAATTGATGGAAGTAAACTTGAAGATGTTCACCTAGATCAGATATCGTGCCTAAGACCATCCTCAAACTTCCTTGATAGGAATAACTCATCACCTCCTAGTATGGGCATGAAGCGCATCAGCTCTGTAAAGCGAGACGAGTACTCCATAACAGAAAGAGTACCCTGATCTAGACTCACGAACTCTCGGTTTCGATCAGCCCTCAAAGTCTCCGGATAGATGTAGTCATATAAGGCACACTAGAACTCATCCCAAGCAATAACCTACTGGCATCCCTCCTGTGAGATCACATCCAACCATCTCTTGGAAGAGTCTCAAAGCATATACATAGCGAGCTTCACCATCCTCTCTAGATGAGTCTCCAAATGCTCGATGATAGAAATCATGGATTATAACCATGACTCTGCAGCCTAAGATCCTCCTTACCTTAAGAATGTGGGAGGATGTTGCTGCTGGAAAACCTGCGTCAACTCTGCTATAGAAGAGGCAGGATGTTGTACTCCTTAGAAGGTCTACATGAACCTCATATATCCCTCTCCGAACTGTGTGTCGGAGCCTGTGTCTGGAATGATGGATGGTGCCAAGATTGGAATAACTAGAGGAACTACGGGTAGTCTCTGATCATCCATGTCCGGTGTCAGATCACTGCCCTGTAACTGGCATACAACCAGTGGATGTCTCGGTGGCATGACTCTGCAAGGTCAAGTTCACACCTTAGATCAATATTATCATGGACTAAAAACTAGATGTGCAATAATAGATCAGGATAAAGAAAATATTCAAGTTTTTAAAAACATTGATACATGGCGTGTACAATTACTACACGTCATGTTACCTTAAGCCTTTATAAGGGCGTGTACTCCAACCTCCACTGGTTGTGTGACACCCCAAACACACATCATGTTGTCCAAACACACAGTGTGTACTTGAATCCTCTTCCCCTGCCTGAGTCCTTCTACCCGACTAAGCCACAATGTTCTCCAAGAAAAAGACTACATGACGTGTTAGTGCCAAACACGACATGTACTAGACGAACTTCAATGACCCGTGTTGTTAGTGACACGACCGGTTACATGTCTTACTCTACATGGTGTGTTCCAGATGGACATAGCGTGTACTTGAAGGATTTCAACTGCCTGTGTCGTTAGTCACACGGGTGAACACACTGCTAACTATACACGACATGTTTATTCCAGACATGACATGTAAAAAATTTTTTCTACCATATCGTGTTGTTCGTTACATGGTCAGATATATGGGTTACACTACACGGCGTGTTAAATCTTGACATGACGTGTACTTCTTGATTTTTCATCCACCCATGTCATTAGTCACACGAACGGATACAAGGTCTCTACAACATGGCGTGGAAAAATGGTACACGACGTGTCCGTCCCAAGATTTTCTCAACCCCGTGTCTCTTCCCACATAGTCTATGACATGGTCAGGGACTACACAACATGTAAATAGAGTACACGTCGTGTACTAAAGAAAAACAATTTCTCCCCAAATAGAAGGACACATGACGTGTGTTCAACATTACACGTCGTGTATTCTGGGTTTTTTCAGACAGTAAGCCTCTGAAACTACTCCAAATCCCAGAAAACACTGAAACAAACATCAAAGTGCCAAATTACGATCCATGAGGGCCCATACTCCCTGTGAATCAAATTTTGACATGTTATACATGTCATAAACAAGGATAACAGTTCAATGATCCACCAAATTCTAATCCATGAGGGCCCATAACACCTAAAGAACCAAAGTTAGGTGTTAATTCAAAAAAACCTTACAGAATCAATACCCTATCAAAAAGAAGGTATTCTATCAATTCATATATCATAACAACATGCATATCTAACACAACATCTATCACAACAACATGAAATCGCTAATGCACCCTAAATGGCATGACAAGAATGCATAACATGTGATTACTAGAAAGTGAAAATATGATGCATGAGATGGCATACCCACATCTCATCGGGTTTCTATAGAAATAGAACCTTAATAACATCAACATTAACAACACAATACATTTGAATCACCCAATAGTGAAATAAAATCAACTGTAATATTGCAAAATCTGAAAAATTTCAATAACGAGGTAGATTAGCTTTTCCCTGTACACGGGTTAGCTAATCACGGGCACAACTTATTACTAAGTACATATTCCATCATATACTTGGCTATAGGGTCAAAATAGTAAATAAAGAAGAAAATAATTCCTCTGATACGACTTTGTAATGTCCCGATTCTGGAAGCCGCCCAGAGGTGCCCCGTACCCGGTTGGTCACATGGCCTCAAGCGCATTTCCCTGAATTCCAAAGGCTGCTGACTAGTAGTGAGGGCCTTGGGTGTGATAGTGGGAGAACTATTCCCTCATTGGAAGAGTAACACATTGGAATTAAATCAGATAAAATAGTGGAGGCATTATTAATATCATAAAAAAGTAAACAGTAGAAGACTGAAAGTAATAAACAACTGGAGTACATATATATGATGCATGATATATATGTCTAGAAATGCATCCAAACAAGTCACAATGCTGGAATAAAGTATAAACCAAAGTATAATAGAAAAAAATAAACTCCTCAGCATCGCAAACATCATCTTGGTCCCATACTCTCCATCTCCTCAGCAAATCAAGTACCTGATGTAGAAGGGTGCTTTCCCTTATCTATACCTACGACAATATAATCTTTTTGGGCTCAAAAGCCTGACCCAAACAGGGTGTGAGACTAATCACAATAGGCAACCACCCAATGATCTTTTCTTAACAGTCAGTGAATATATATGGTAGGAAATAAGTAAAAAGAATCAGTAAACAAGGAAGTACTCACCAGTAACCATTCTTATAGTTTCATTTTTCATTCAATTTCACATATCAAGTAAGAAGCTAATCGAATTAGGTTACCCTCTGGGATTACTTACAGCCTAACCCCTCTGGTTCAACCAAAAAAGAACAAGCAACCCTCTGGGAAGTGCACATAGTCTAACCCCACTGGTTCAGCTTTAATATATACTCTCTGAAAAAGCACTCACCGTTAATTCCCCCTATAGTCTTGTATCGGTAAATAAAAGGCGCTCTGGGGAAGCACATACGTCTCCTTACCCATGTGGCCTGTGTTGAGGAACTACAGACACTCTGAGGTAGCACTTTTGTTAATTCCCCTATGGTCTCACATTCTATCAGTAAAAACAGACCCTCTGGAGAAGCCCTCACGTACATTCTCCCTATGGTCTACTACACCAGGTTCCCACAACCCTGTGTAAGTCAATAGAGAATAGAAATTCATAGTGGCATAAGTAAACCTTAAGAACTACTTGTCTAAACAGTCTATAACATAACAAAATGTCAGATAAGATCACCTCATTCTATTAGTACTAGGAAAGGTAAGCACAACAGCCTAGTAGGCTAAGAAAGACCAAACAGTCAATAAAAAAACATGCATGGGAAAACACTTCCAAATCATAGAAAATATACCTATTCACATTCAATTAACCTCTACTCAAGCATACAAGAATAGCATAAAAACCAACAGGGGTAAAACTGTAAACACGAAAAACCACAATCAAGGGTATTGGGCACTTTTACACATATAACTGAAAGAATATATATGGAAAGGCACAAACCACCTACCTCAACATTTCAAGATCGTTATATGTTGACCTGAATCCTTGAATCTCCCAAGAACACCGTAGATCTACAAAACACTAAAAATTCTCAACCAACGATATCTCTTAAAAGAGGAGGAATTAGGAAATGAAGCTCTAGAAGAAGAAATATCTTATCGAGGCGATCCCAATGCAATCTCCGGTGGTCGATTCAGAGAATGTATGCTTGATCGGTGGCTCGGGGAAAGATCACAGCCATACAGAAGCTCTCGGTTGAGTTTGGTGGAGAAGAAGACGTTTCTACCAAAAATATGAGACTTTGGTCTATTTAATGAAATAAAAATAAATTACACTATGTGTACTTTAGAAGTACACGACACGTACTTTCCCTTACCATCCCCCGCATTAGGCGGTCTCTAGGTCACCACACATGACCGTTATGTGGCCAACACCCAGCTACCTGCGGTAACCAAGTACACGACATGTACTTATAAATTACACGACGTGCACTTAAGAAATTTCCAGAAATTTCTCTTTTCTCAAAAACACCCGAAAAGGAAAAACATACATGAAAAGAAGACTTGGGTTCTTACAATCAGTTCCATGTAGTTATAGCCTGTATATTTCCTAAGACCTATGGGTCGTGTAATCTCTATGCCTACGGGACTTGTAAGGGTTCCCCCTCATCCTTTGAACAGGGGGTTATCAAAAATCAATAAAAAAAAGGTCTATGGGCTATTCAGGATGTGATCTTTGTACATTAAATTTTTACTAAATATCAATATTATTTATAATGGAAATATTTATTTCTAATACTGTATATTATTTCTACATACAATTTCCTACATTGAAAATTATTTTATTATCTAGGGAAATATTAATAAATTTGTAACCTTTACTCAATAAAGATATTTGTTGATAACGAACATTGTTCTTGAATTAAATTTATTATTTGATATTTGAGGAATGATTTAGACAAGTAGTGATGGGTGGGGCCCAGAATTATATATCCCCTCGATGCATCGGTAATCTCATGAGGTGAATTAGTTGGATAACCCCAATTAAATGAGTTTCTAGTGCAAACCTACCAATAATTTTTTAATTTTCTTATAAAAGGTCTTGATAGTATAGTTATCGTGATTCTTGAGATCATAAATTCTAATAATTAATCATTTCCTTTAGTAATAATTCAGTTATTATTATCCATTATATTTTTTCAATGATATTATCTCTAAATACATTTCATTTTTAATTTATAGATTCAATGGAATGTGTGTTCAGTTATTTACCTTTCCATATTGATTATGCCGTATCTATTCTTGATAGTCATGTTTTTGACTAGATGGAATGTATGTTTAGTTACTTATCTTACCATAATGATCATGCCTTATCTAATCATGATATTCAAGTTACTGATTAAAAGGAATGTGGGTTTAGTTATTTACATTTCTAAATTAATTGCACCTTATCTAATATTGATTTTCAATTTATTTATTAATTGGAATGTGTGATCAAATATTTACCTTTATAAATTAATTATGCATTATCTATTCATGTTAGTCAAGTTATTGATTAAATGGAATGTTCGTTCTATTATTTTCATTTCCATATTTATTATTCTTTATCTTATCATGATTGTCAAATTATTTAAATGGAATGTGTGTTCAATTATTTACCTTTATATATTGATTATTCTTATTGATTCATGATAGATTTCATTATTTGTAACCCTAAATATGAATTTAATTCCAATATTATTTTGTTTTCGTACTTAGGAATCCAAGAAGTGTACTATGAAAGTTATGCAAGGATATTCTATAGGGAATAATTATAATCTTAAAAAAATTATGTTATGACTTATGTTTTCAAATGTAATATGGGAATCATGTATATATCTAGGTTAACATGATTTAAAAAATATTTGGTCCTTTAGGATGAAATTCCTCATATCTTATGCCAATGTAATAAATCGGACACCGGATTCAGGCTACTGGGGTCAGAGTCAGTACAATAACCTTTGTGTGTGTCGACCTTTTGAATTGAGTGTTGTCGTGGGTGGAATAATAATTAAAGAAATTATTTAATTTATTTAATTGTTAAAAACTACGCAAAAATTAATATCCTTCTATAAAATCCCTATTATGGCCAAACCTAAGGTTTATCTTCATAACCCTAGTGTTCTTGAGAGGGCCGAGGAGAAGAGTTTATCTAATGAAAATAAAATCGAGGATCAGAGATCATTTTTCCAAGGGATCATCTTCACCAATAGATTTTGTTGATCTCATCAATCATAATGTAACAAAACCATTCATCATCAATTATTGATCCAAACTTTAGGCAAGTCATTTGTTTGTTTTGGATTAATCCCATATTTTTCTTGCCCAAGTTGAACATGAATTAATTCCCTAAAAAATTAATTCGTGGATTTATTGTTAGATTATGACTGATGATTTATCTTCCTAGAATTAGGAATTTATGTTTATTGGTTGTTTATTCTTCATTCTTTATTCATAAAGCAATGGATTGAGGTCATCCTAAATAATGTTTGAGGTTTTTCCCTTATCTTTCAATCTTATACATTTCTCCCACCATTCTTTTCACATTTATCATAGGTATTTCTTTTTTCCAGTGATTTTATGAATACTCAGTGACGAATCATTGTGAAACCATTATTTGGAACAATGTATTGATACCATGGGTTTGGTTTCAAAATTAATGGCATGATTATGGTGTGTGATGAACATGAAGATTTGGGATCCGGTTAGGAGTTCTATGTTTGCGGGTTTTAGGCGTTATGATGTTATGGTGAAACAATTAATGTTTCCCAAGAAAAAGGGGTGGCCAAAATCTAGCCACTGATTATGATCGATGTTTGGTCAACTTAGATCCACATTTCTCAGGTCATACTGGGGGTTGGATCAAAAGGGGATGTGATGCAAGAAGAACTACATGGAAATTAGGCTATTTATATAAAATATTTATATACTTGGTGGGAAGTCTGAAGAACACGCATCATGTGAGAACTTGGATGTAGCAGCTAGGGTTTTGAAGAAAATAAAATATTTCACGTCTTGTGGCCCCTACAACATGATGTGTGACTCGTGATTGGAGACTCATAATATACCCTTGGGGAACATGGGCACAAACATAGCTAGGTACATGGGAACATCCAGAGTACATGGGAATGGAATAGTACTTTGACATGGTTATATACCCAGGCACAACCAGGTATATAGGAATGACTAGAGTACATGGGCACGAGATAGAGTACATGGGTAGATCTGAGGTAAAAAAGACACATCGCATAATTTCTATAGTATAGTTTGAGGCCCTCATTATGTTTAGTGTAGAACAATATATTTAGGGTGTGTCCCCTCAATCCATACCTTTGTGGGTTTAATGAAGAATCACATCTTGAGAATAGGATGTGATCCAATATATGGGAGTAGTCTCATATAAAGTTATGGAATACCTCCGTGTGGCCTGGAGTCTGATCCTCTATCATTTTCTCCTTCCTTATGAAGAGATTTAGGAATAATCATGGCCAATATACCCAAGAATATGATCCACTACTTAAAGGTTTATTCCATATAGGTTTAGGTACATCCCACATGCCTTAGGTGAAATCTTTTATTTGTTTATAGACATCTTCTAGTACATACTTATTTATGTTGAGACCCAATGAGCATGACTTCTTAGATGAGTGTTATTAGTGTTATCGGATCCATGGAGTGATTTCTCCAATATATATGTTACTTTGAAGCCTCGAGTAGGATCCTAGGATGATAGTATGGTGATATATTTACCTTGATACTTAGTGTATATATTGAGTATATCTTGGTTATTATTGTGATGTCTCGTGTTCTGATTAACATGCCTTGTGATGATGAGTTGACTACTCTCTTGATTCATATTGTTTGGTTATTTTAGGGTGTCCTACAAGGTATTTTTATACTCACCCCTGTATGGAATATTCCCACACATGTTGTGTATTATGAAGATGATGAGATTTTAGATGGGGTCCTCAGTGGACCAAGAGTAAGTTGAGAATGGTTTATATAGAAAGACCATGGTTTATACCAGGTATTTCATTTGACAACAATCCCTTTTTTCCTAGAAGTTTAAACTCATTTTATAGTTGTGTTGGGATTGTATTTGGCCCTATTACATTATAGTACATGTATTGTACTCTGATGTGGGATATAGATGTATGCATGTATTTTGGTATCAGTTGTATTTTACCTTTCAGGAATGTATGGGTATTTGGAGGTGTGTGTGTGTGTGTAAAAGTTCCATAGGATAAGGCCTCCCATGCATGAGATAATCTTACTCAACACTATTCACCATACCTAGAATATTGGTGGTGGGCATGGTGTGTCATTATTTGATTATCACCAGCTAGGCAGGCCCGAGTGGGTCAGGTCATGACAAAGTGGTATTAGATAAGTTTCATCTTACGACTAGAGTTTAGAAATTTTCTATCTATGAATTTTGGTTTGGGAACTAGAGTAATAGTGTTAAAGTGTTTCAAGTTTGGATCTCTTGTCAGGGAATCTGGTGTTGGTGTGGCGGCCAACATATCCATTTACTAGGACTCTAATAACCTACTAGTCAACTAGATACATAGAGGAACTAGTTTTAGGAAAAAAATTTGTATAAACATCATATATGAAATGGATTTGGTTTCCATGTCCTTCTTGAGTCAACTCCCCATATATACTCTTGAGCGTGGTACATGTTTTATATTTTAGGATGCCTCCATGAAGATTTCTAGCTAGGATTACATAGGAGGATCACGAGGATGATCCACCAAGGGGTGAGGCTTCTATATAGGGACTTGTTTAGGAGATGGTACCTTTAGGTGGTTTTCCTATCTTTCTACTAACCGATGAGTAGAGACATTGTACTGACAATACCGTCAGATGAGGAATATGGGATATGCACAATTTATGAGTTTCAGTGATAGGAAAACCTTGGTATTTAGGGTAAACCACACCCCCATGAAGCTAAGTATTGGCCTAGGGTAGTTAAGAGGGGTTTCTACCTTATTCAGACTCATCCATATTAGATAGTGGTCCTAATAGAGAGCATTCATCGTGTCTTTGTGGGTAAATGGTGGATTTTGGTGACTCTGACATACGAAGAGGTGACTCTTTCATGGATAGAGTTTGAGAAACTTTGAAAAAAGGACTTATATCCAATTATGTTGTAAGTGGTACATATCCAAGGGATTTTTCATCTTTAATAGTTCATCATGACTGTGGAAGATTATTCATCTAGGTTCACTAACCTCTCCTGATACTCCATATATATGGTTTGAGATGCATTCATCCAAGCGTGAAATTTAAAGTGCAATATCTTTAGAGTTATTCGGGGTAGGGTGATATATCTTTTCAGTCCTACTTATGCTTGATTTCTTGAGTGATATTTGGTGGTGGAGAGATTCTTGGAAGAGAAGTCACTGATATTTGGTGATATTAATGGTAAACCTAGATATGAGACTTCATTATTCGACAATTGATGTTAGAATTAGGGATTCATAAGAGATAGCTGTTTCTAGAGGTAGCATCAGGATAAAGGTTCTATGGTTCGGGGTTCATAGGATGGATCATGTTATCTAAGAGAGAGGTCATGTTACTCTTACAATGATTGGGGATATCTCATGCGGGGTTGTATGACTTGGCATATAACTGAAAGAGAGAAAGTTTATGGGCCACCTATGAAGAGGAAATAATTAAAGTAGGGAGGTTTTCAAGGAGGAATAAATTGAATATGGGTTGTGAAAGTAGATGTAGGTGGTCAATGATTTTATTTGTTCCCAACACCACCCCTTGGTGTTCTACCCCAGACTCAAGGAGTTGGTGGCCATGGACAAGGCCAAAACAAGTTGTAGAGTCCTATTACCTGGAGGATCTTGCTATAATTATAGGTATAATATGTATATTTTCTACCTTGTATTTGATTTTTATAAACATAGTAATGATCCATTCCTTCCTTTCCACATCTCTTGTTAGAGATCTAGAGATTTCATTTGAGCCATTTTCTTGACCCTTACAATTAGAGACTCTTACAAGAGAAGACTCAGAAATAACACAATTTTGTTGATAGTATGACCTGACTCTTGGAGGAGAGATATTCCTTTGGGATCTCTTTATAGTATCGATGAGTCCTTATGATGTAATATTGGGTATGGAATTGATATTTTCAGTCCATATACAGATTGAATGTTTCAAGTAGAGGACGTGGTGTGTCTAAGTGGATGGGAAGAGGATTTTATTCGTTATTTAAAAGGAAAACTAGGAAGAGTATTATTGGATTTTACATAGGATGATACAACCTATTACTAAAAAGTTGGATAGTATCTCCCTTGGAGTATAAGATATTGCAGGCTTAGAGCTTCCTGCAGTGGTGGTGGAGTATGAATACATATTTCCTAAGGACATTTTAGGATTACCTCCTCACTAAGAGATAGAATTATTCATATAATTGCACTTATGTATTACCATAATTTATATTCTAGTATATAATATGTCTCCAACAAATATTTTTGAGATGATGGTGTATTTGAAGGAGTTCAAATTAAGGTATTTTTCAAACTTAGTGTCTCCCCCTGGGTAGCCCTGGTTTTGTTTATCAAGAAGAAAAATGGTATCTTAAGGTTGTGTGTGGATTATAGTTTATTAAACATAGTGACCATGAAGAATAATTATCCAATACCAAGAATTTATTCCCTTTTCAACCATTTAAATGGGGTGAGGTGGTTCTCCAACATTGACCTTAGGTCAGGCTATCATCATCTTTGACTGTGATACATGGATATATTGATGACAACATTACATTGTTTCTAATGTCACTTAAAGTATTTGATGTTGGTTCTTTGCATGATGAATAACCCAGTAATGCTCACGGGACTCATGAACCAAATATTTAATCCCTTCTTAAATTGGTTTGTGGTGATCTCCATCGATGACATCTTGATGTACTTGGTGTATGAGGAAGAGCAGGTGAGACACATGAGGATGGTCATGGACATACTTTGAGAGAACTATATTTATGGGAATCTCTCGTTGTGTCAGTTTTGGATTTGAGAGGTCCACTTTCTAGGATATTTCATCTCAGAAGATGGGGTATCATTGGACCCGTCAAAGGTGGAAGCAGTACTATCTTGGGATCCACCCAAGAGTGTGACTGGGGTACATAGATTCCTTAGGTTGGAAGGATACTATTATAGATTTATATGTGATTTATACAAGATTGTGAAACCCTTGACTGATTTGACCCCTAAGGGAAATCATTTAATGTGTAAAGAGAGGTTACATATTTTTTTTTTCTGATTTTCAGTAGAATTTTATAAGCATCTCCATTTTCTGACTACAAAAGGAGAGTTTTGAGTACTTATTGTTTGGTGATGCCTCCAAAATTAGTTTTGGATGTGTTTTAATGTAGATGTAGTTAGTGATTACCTATGGGTATCAGTAGCTGATACCCCATGATTGGAACTATGCGGCCCACAATCTAGAGCTAGAAGTGGTGGTCTTTACCCTAAATATGTGGTGACACTACATTATGGGTGAGTAATTCATCATATATTCTGACCATAATATTTTCAAGTATATATTCTTATAGGAAGATCTCAAATTGAGGTAGAGGTGGTGGCTAGAGTTCCTCCAGAACTATGATTTCATGGTAATTTATATTCTTTGGAAGGGGAACATGGTGTAAGATGATCTTATCATGAGATCTTATTCATAGTTATTTTATTTGGTATCAGAGAAGCTGGCCTCGTTGTAGTTGTCCATAGTGGATAAGTATGGTGTATCTTACCTTAAGATAATACTTTTTACCCCTAAACTTCTACAGTGAGTTAGGTAGGATCATTTTGGAGATACCGATAGTGAGACCTTCCATGTTCACATATCCAATAGATGTGATATTAATGGATTTTCTAAATGTGAGAAGGATGTCATCATTTTTTAAGGATAGACCATGGTACTAGTGATATTTCAGGAGAATGTTTTGAGGGAGTTTTATACATCCCCATTGGTAGTGCATCTAGATGTTTTGAAGATATACTGGGTCCTTTGACATCAGTTCTAGTGTCCAGGAATGAAGACGTGTGTAGAATTTTTTTTCTCTCAATGCCTCACTTGTTAGAAGCTGAAGGCTAGGAACCAGGTTCCAACAAGTTTATATCAACCCCTTTAGTTACCTTAGTATAAGTGGGATGGTATATATATGGAATTCATGATAGGTATTTCACAATAAAATAGAGGAAATGATGTTATTTGGGTGATCATATACTAACTCACCAAGTCTTCCCAATTCCTATCCATCCAGAAGTAGAGTTCAGTAGAGATATTTAGATGCCTCTATATATAGGAGATCATATGGCTTCATTGAGTTACATCGATGATCATTTAAAATTGTGATTCCTTCTTCACATATTGGTTGTGTACAAGATTTTATGATGCCCTTGTGACTCAATTATATGTGATAATGGTGTTTCACCCCCATAAAAATGTCCAGACTGAGAAGACCATTCAGGTTTTGGAGGACATGCTTCAATCTTACAAGTTAGACTTTAGAAATAATTGAGAGGATCAATTACCATTGTAGGAGTTTACATAAAACAATAACTATTGTTCCACCATTAGTAGGGCATAATTCTAGGCCTTTTACAGGAGACCCTATAGGTCACCACTATGCTGGAATGATATAGGGGAGCCTATACTCATGGACCCAAATTTGGTGCTAGTGACAAAAGAGAAAGTGAAAATCATCCAAGAGCAGAAGAAGATATCTCAGAGATGTCAAAAATCTAATGTGGATAGAGATTGAGTCCTTTAGAGTTTTAATATAGAGACCATGTGTTCCTAAAGGTCTCACATCAACGAGTATTGTAGATATTTGTATGGGGTTGAAAGTTATCTTTGATGTTAATCAACCCTTTTCAGATACTTCGTAGGGTTGCAATGGTGGATTACCTATTGGATCAACCTCCATAGTTAGACTGGGTACATAATGAATTCCATATGACACAACTGAGGAGGTATGTGTATGGACTATCACATGTTATTGATTGGGGTAATCTGTAAATAGAGGATGGAGCAACCTTCATGGAGTATCTATTGGAGATCAAGGATAAAGAGTTGAAAATCCTTTGAGGATGAGTTATTCCCTTGGTGTGTGTATGGTGGTAGCATGATAATCTTCAAGTTACCACCTATGAGTGGGAGAACATGATGTAGACCCAATATCCTTATCATTTTATGTAGGTTTTTTCTTCTACGGATGAAAATCCCCAAGGTGGGGAGAATTTAACAAATATTTTTTTACTTTTTAAATTTTTTAATATATAAAATAATATTTTTAAGTCTATGAACTGATTTATTATGGGATTCAGAGGCCCAATTAGGCCTAGTATTGATATAATAAAAATATTAAATTTATTATATCACACATGCACAACCTTTTTGAAATAATATAATAACTCCCAAAAAGAGTCTCATATGAGAATATGAGACCTCCCATAGGCACTATATAACCATTTTGTGTTTCAAGTGTTTGTCTTGAGCACCATCATGGATGGAATAATAATTAAATAAATTATTTAATTTATTTAATTACTAATAATTAATCCAAAACTAATCACTTTCTATAAAATACCTCTTATAAACATACCCTAGGGTTAGCCACATAACCCTAGAATTATTGAGAGGGATGAGGAGAAGTGTTTTTGGATGAAAATAGAATCAAGGATTAGAGATCATTTTTCTAAGGGGTTAACTTCACCAATGGAGTTCATGGATCTCATCAACAAAAATTTTCTAGAACCATTCATCACCAAAAATGAATCCAAACATAAGGTAGGGAGTTTGTTTATGTTGGATTAATCTCTTACTTTTTTTTTACCCAAGTTGAATACGAATTAATTCCATAACAAATTAATTTTCATATCGATCATTAGATTACAGTAGCTGATTTATCTTCATAGAATTCAGAATTAATACTTGTTGGTTATTTATTGTTCCTTCATTATTATAATGGAAAAATATTGAGTCTAACCTAAACAATGTCCATGGTTTTTTCCTCATAGTTTTGTTTTGTGCGTTTCTCCCACTATTTTTCACACATTCATCACCGATAAATATTTTGGTCTACGGTTCAAAAAATAACCAATGATCAATTGTTGTGTAACCATTATTTGGAATAAAGGATAAATACCATGATTTTAGGATTGAAATAAATGGAAAAATCTCAGTTCCTGACGATGATAAAGATTTTGGATCAGATCAGAAGTTTCACGCCTGTAGGTTTCGGGATATCCGATAATACAATGAAATAAAAAATATTTTTCAAATGAAAGGGGTGGCCAGAGTCTATCCAATACTGATTATTTGAGTTTAGTAAACTCAAATACACATTTCATGAGTGAGATTGGTGAATGGATCGAAGGAGGTGGCAGTGTGAGAGAAATCACATGGGAAACCATTGGTTTTCATAAAATCGTGATGTACATGTTTTTTAGTCTGATGAAAACACACTAGGTAGGACCCTGGATACAATGGATAGGGTTTTAGAGAAAATAAAATATCACACACCATGTCACCCCCAACACATTCCTTCCAACCCGTGACTGGAGGCTTTGTGTCTACCCTTGGGGTACACAGGCATATACATGACCAAGTACATGGGATCAATCAGAGTACATGGGAATCTATTAGTACTCAGACACGACCAGGTACCCAAGAACCTCCAAGTAAAAAGACTTGACCAGAGTATACGAGCATAACTCAAAGTATATGGGAATAGGTTGGAGTGCATAGGTAGACCTGGGGTACAAAGACACAGTGATACTAATAGTACACACCTTGTACTTTTTCCATGTTTGTTTGAGTCCCTAGTTATTTTTAGTTTAAACCATTATCTCTAGGGTGTGTCCCATCAGTCTAGCCATTGAGGGTACATTGAGGAATCACATCCTCGGTATAGTATGTGATCCTATATACGGGATTGGTCTCAAATTGAGTTATGAAATCCCTCCATATGGTCCAAAGTGCAATCCTATATCATTCTTTTCTTCCCTATGTGGGGTATTAGGAATCTTCATGACTAGCATACACGAGCGTACGATCCCCTACTTAATGGGATATTCCATATAGGGTCAGGTATACATCACAAGACATCTATGAAATACCCTATTTGTGTAATGATATATTTTTGAGTTCCAATTTATATTTCTTCATGGTGTGACCAGACGTGTACGAATACATAAATGAGTTCCATCAGTGTTATCAGACCCTTGGAGTGATTTTTCTGGAATGAGTGTTACTTTGATGCCTCGAGAAGGATCCTAGGCTTGTAGTATGGTTGTGGATTTACCTTGGTACTTAGTTTATATCTTTAGTATATCTGGGTTATTATTGTTATGTATCATATTAGGATTTAGATGCCTTATAATGATGAGCATACTACTCTCTTTATGCCTTATGTTTGGTGATTTCATGTTGTCCTCTTGGGTATTGTTAAAATCACCCTTGCATGATATCTTCCTATACATGTCGTCTCTTATGTAGATGGTAGGACTTTCAACAGGGTCCTAGGTGGACCTAGAGTGGGTGGAGCATAGTTGATTTAGACATACAATAGTTCATACTGGGTGTTTAATTTGATCAAATTTCCCTCCTTCTTAGAAGGATAGACCCATTTTACAGTTTTGGTGGGATTGTATTTGACCCTTACACTTTCTAGTACATGTGTCTTACTATGATGTGGGATATAGATGTATGCATGAATTATGGTATCAGTTGTATTTTACCTTTCAGCATTGTATGGGTATTTGCAGAATTTTGTGTGTGTACAGGTACATTGGGATAAGGCCTCCCATGGGTTAGATATGCCTACTTGGAATTTTTTCACCATCCCTTGGACTATTGGAGGTGGTATTGGGGTGTCACATTCAGCTTATAATTGTCCAGGTGGGTCTTGGAGGGTCAAGTCATGACATATCTCATTTTTCCTCCTTTAAAAATTCAAGTCAAACAATAAAATGATTATAAAAATTCTAATCACACAAATAAAATAAAAACTAAATTAAAATATAATTTCAAAATACAAAACCCATTTCATTTATCAAATATAGTTAATCTTAAAAAATTTTAATTACATAAGAGAAAAGAAACTCAAAAATTTAATTCACTAAAACATTTTTTGTTGAAATATTCATTCAACATATTTACAACCAAATAATTATTTACACGCCTATAATGAAGTTTGATAAATTTCACAATACATCACCAAAAATTAGGCATTTCCATCCCATAAATTGGACTTCCAATATTTAAATATTTAATTGATCACCAAACAAACCATTTCATGTTAGTTATATATCCATTTGTTGACTTTTCAACTATTCAATGTTCCTCCCATTTTTTGAAATCCCAAAATCAACCACTATGAAATATTGATGATCAATATAAACCACAATGAAATAAAAACTCATATATAATCTAATGAATAGATAATCTATAAAAAACTATAACCAATTCCGAAATACCATTTAAAATTTCATAGAAGATATGTGTTATCATGTAATAGAAATTTTATAATTTTTTACATGCACTGAATATTTTTATAGTGTAAGTAGGTTCGTTCCCACAAGAAAACTATATGAAGACACTAGTGGTATCATCTTAAAATAATGCTAAGAAAATGAAAATTTTAATGTTATAAAAACTAAAATTATAAAAATTAAACATTTATTTAAATGAACCAATTCCAATCTATTATGAAGGAAGTGGGTATGAAAGTTTTATATTTAAGACTATTACTTAGGTATATGAAATGACTATCATTTTTTTCCATGTCTAATTGATTATTTAGTTCATTATAATTGATTCCGATTTTAATCATAATGGAATTAATGTTGATAATTAGAAACAAAATTCAAACCACTAGTAGTTCATTTACTATAAGACCAAAATTGTAGAAACAATTCACCAAAAGGAACCCTATAAAATTTCACTATACCACTGTTGAGTCCACTTTCTTCTTGTGTTATATTTTTTGTCAATAAAGAAGACAATATGATTTATGTCAATATGTTGGTAAAGGTATTTAATGATAATTGTTTGTAATTTTATAATAATTTTGAGAAGAATATGGAGTTCCCAAGTCCAGTTTTTAATATGTGTTGTGATATGAATAATGAATGAATGTTGTTGATTCATCTTGAATCGTAGACTGTTTTGAAGAAATTGATGAGTTTATATCATTAAGTGGAAATTGAGAATGTGATGAGATGATACCACTAGAGAATCTATTGATGATCTATTGACATGAAAATGATTTTTGGATAGTGTTTCTACTGATATTTATGTTACATGATTAATAATAAATTGACAATGATGGATTGAATATAATACTTGGTATTTCATATCTAGAACTAGTTTAAGAAGATTTAATGGAATAATATATAGTTCCTTAGAGTAAGGTTTTTAATTTTTATGGAGATTCAAATTAATGATTTTGAAAGAAATTTTAACATAATAAACCATCCAATGAATGCTAAGATACAAGGATGATGTGATTTTCTAAGCATAAATTCTTTGGATGATGATTTGATAAGGCCTTGAGATGAATTGAATAGGTAGTAAAATTATTTTTGAATTTTTTTGAAATGTTGTGAATAAGTAATAAAGTTTTATAATAAAGAACTTTGTATGTTTCAATTAGTTCCTACACTTGTGTCAATCAAGACCTATATATGTGTCATTATTTTCAATGCATATGTGTATTTACTTGTGTATGTGTGAAAAATACCTATGTATGCGATAATCGAGGTTTTGTATAATTCAACAAGAAACTGCATATGTGTCATTTTTATTTGTGTATATTTCATATTTGGACTACATAAATGTAATTCTAGATTTAGATAAATTTAAAGAATCTATATTTTGGAAAATAGAGCTTCCAGAATTGATATCTAAAGATGAATTTGAAAACACAGTGGTTCTTAAATAGAACAGAAAGATTAAACTTAATGATTTGAATGGGATATTCATGGTTCTAGAAAAATAATTGAGATGAATCTGATGGTGGAGAATTATGATGGAAGGTATATTATTTGGAGCTAGTATTGTATCCTAAAGAGTGACCACATCGAAGGATAAGAGACCACACAATAGAGAAGTTAATGTTCATTATAAAACTGGAACAAAATTGAGACCATGACCTGGAAAGTGAGAGTCTTATGTAACTTATCTATCTATGTGTTACAATGAGACTCATTAAAGTTAAAACATATGTAAAATGAAAATTTAGAGGAGAACACACTGAAATGGGGATTGTAGCATGTCGAAAAACTACCAGTGAAAAATGTAGAGAAACAAAAATGTTGTAGTCAATGTCATAATGATATTCCAAAACAATAGTTTCACAGAAGGACTTTTTCCATAAATAAAGAAACCCATCACTACAAACTAATAATTCATGATAATCCATACTTAGTTTTTTATTTTTTTATTATCCATATTTTGGGGATTTTTATAAAGATAAAGAGTTTACAAATATCACGAGGAAAGAAATTATGAAATATTGGGTCTTTATTTATATATGAAGAAGAGTTAAATAAGGAAAAGTATTTTGGAAGGTTAAAGATAATGGTGAACTGTAGCCTGTAGTTTGAGGAGATTAAAATATATCAAGTATTGTATAAATAATATTTATATAGTTTTTGTAACACCCTAACCCCAATACCCCCAAGATGGTTTTTATTTTATTATATTGGTATAAGATTCAATATATCACACAATGAATACTCGATTACTTTAGTAGTTTTGGAAAACTATATATATACATGAATTCCATATTATATTGGAAGTTAAAAACATATCATGAAAAAATTTCCCGAATCCATGAAAATTATTCAAAGAACCCTTTTTTATAACCTAGGGAAAAGAACATAAATAAATGGTGTGTGCAAATGATCAGTAAGGGAAAGAATACAATAGAATCTATTATAGAATAAATAAAACATGAATAATTTGGTAGAGATAAAAAACAATAAAATATGTCATATAACTAATATCATGAAAGGGGAATATATCCATGGATGGGATATAAACATAAATAATGACATGGATAACCATTAAATTTTCCTAATGATAGAATGCCAAATTCCAAACATCATAATCTTTCCATCATGGACTTATGCCAAGACATAATACATGAATAGGAAGGAATATGCCAAATACCCAATCTAGTTTGCCTCATGATACCAAATGATACATTGATGAGCTATCTAATAGTGGGACCCACCCGTATACTTTCTATTTCCAATGCATTCATCATATGAAATAAATGAATGACAATACAATACATAATCAATATAAGCATTTATATTGAAAAGTTAGCATACAATATGTCTATATTTCCCCCCATAAACAACATGATCATAAGACATCTAAGGAAATAATTTGTAGTTATTCATTATATTATAAAACTAATAAATCATAATATTCATCAAATTACAATAACATAGATGAAAATTCCTTTAAAAGAACATTCAAAAATTTCATTAAAAATGTGAAAATATCTTTTTATTCTGATAACATTTTAAATAAAATTTCTAGAATATTGAGAAAATTTATTTTTTCAATAATAACTATGTAAACATATGAATTAAATTACAAAAAATTAATTGTTATGAAGGTGGGAAAATCCATTCATTTTATAAATGTAAAAACAATGATTTATTTCACACTTTCGATAAAAAGTCAAAAATACCTTTAGAAAATAGAAAAAATAATCATTTTAAAACATTGAAAATAAATTAAAATATAGTTTAAAATTACTTTAAATAATAATTTTATAATCTAAAATAACATTCTTGAAAACATTTTTAAGAAATATGAAAATGGAATAAAAAGTTCATCGACCAAAGAGGAAAGAAGTTAACTTTTATTTAAAAACGTTTCTCAATAATATTAAGTAACAAAAGTCATAAAATGAATGGAAAACATGTAAAACCCATATATAAAAATATAATAATAAAATATATAGATTCTAAAAGAGAAATACCTTATAATTTCCTTCAATTTAAATTAAAATATAAACAATCCCAAATAAAAATGAGAGTATAGAATAAATCTTTACAACTTTAGAAATTTTTGAATAAAAATATCATTGAAGGTGAGAAATTGAAAATAATTTTTAAACCACTTGAATTTAATTAAATTAATTATAATTTTATACACTATACAAAATAAAACATGTGGTAAAAACGATGTATGTCTCAAAGGAAGGTAATTAAGGAGAGAAATCCATTACCTCAAACTTATTCTTGGTTGGACACACTATAATGTAATATATAATAAATTTAGACGTATTATAAATATATATATATATATATATATATATGAACCAAATTTTGATTTATATCACTATATAATATTCATTAATAATTTATTCTTATCCATTTATTAATAGTTTGGTTGTTA
This sequence comes from Viscum album, assembly GCA_963277665.1. Lineage (NCBI taxonomy): Eukaryota > Viridiplantae > Streptophyta > Magnoliopsida > Santalales > Viscaceae > Viscum > Viscum album. The sequence continues at coordinate 1,312,457,128 of OY728137.1, forward strand.
AAAACAATATTTGAGTCTTAACTATTTCATTTTCCTTACATGTTTTGGTTCGATGGTTCTGGTCCTTTAGCCTTGGTTATAGTTTCATAAAATCTATTATTTTAAACATTCTATATTTATCATTTTTATACATTTAATATACTTTTCAAAACCATATATTAAAATAGTTATGAAAAATGAATCACATAATTTCATGGAGATTGTAGTCCATAAGTACACACGAGTGATGTTTCCATTATTCTAATGGATGAAAAGAAAATGAAATAGATAAAGTTTTAATTTTATAGAATCATGATCAGAATATTTTTTTTTGAAAAAAATCATGATCAGAATATAAATATTATAATCATTCATGAAATCCATCCCTATGTCTAACTATGTAAGGTGGAAATGAAAGTTCAATCATGTTGCTCCGTAGAGGTGGTAGTCTACATGTACACATAAGAAATGTTATTACTTTCCAATGGACATAAGGGTAAGAAGTTAAATTATATATTATATTTATAGAATCATTATAATATTTTTAAAATATTATATATTCCTTTATTCCATATTTTTAGTCATCTATATGAGGTGGTGATGAAAAATGGAATACATCACTATGTGGAGATGATATGTCGTATGTATGCATGAGCGATATTTTTATTTTTCATAGGATGGAAAATGAGATGATAAAGGGTTGTGAAATAAGTATAATAACAATTAATTATATTTAAGACACTAATTTTATAATATTATAATGGTTGCATAAGATTTGAAGGGGGTGAATGAATAAGTAAACATGAAAACACTTAGTTTAGAGTCATACCTCTTCTTTGAGAATGATCCTTTATATTACACATTAATCCTTCTTGAAGTGGTATTTTGGTGAGACCAAGACCTATGTGAAATGCGTAATTATGTTGGGAAGGTATTTTTATATATCCTAGTGGATCTAAATGTCTTAATTGGTTTTAATATGAGTGGATAGGAAGTTATTTTTTATAATTGAGGTTAGTGGCACACTTGTAATTATTCTTAACTATTAAATACTATAAATGTATTTCTCATGGATAAGTGGAATTTAAAAATTTAATTTAGAAGATGATTTTATAATGGAAAAAATATCCTCACCCAATAATAATTAAGATGATATTTTATGACCTTATCATAAAGTTTTAACCTTGGTTAACTCATTTTACCCTTTTATTGTGGTGTCAATATTTTTACTATGGTTACTATACATAATGAAAATGATGAAATTGAACTCATTGCTAAATTTTAACCCAATATTTAAAAATATTTGATCCAATTTTAAATATTCAATTAGTACATGTGTTATAAATTAATTATAATATAAGAGTGAAAAACATAATGAAAAATAGTTTTTTTAGAAAAATGTATTTTTATGCATAAAAATAATATTAAACCAAAATAAAATATAATAATGATTCATATATAATTAAATAGATTATATTTAATAAAGGGGTATTATGTTTATGTAAAATTAAATCTAAAACATAACGGGACTTTTAAATAAGATTATTTAAAGAAAAAAATGAAGGTTTTACTAAAAAAATAAGGTATTTTTTATTATTCACTCAAAAAATAATATTTTTAGAAAAATGCCATAAAATCAAACTAAGATATTTTATAAATTATGAATTATGAATTAAAAAATAAATTATATTTTATCAAATATAATTCATAAATGTGGACGAAATTAATTCTAATTCCTACCCATGAAAGACATAAAAACTATTTTTGGAAAGTGATATTTTCAAAGCGTAAAATGAATTAGTTATCATTCCTTACCTAGTAAAAGCCTTATATTAATGTTAATATATTTTACTGAATATATTATATAAAAATTTCATTAAAATATTTTATCAATAGTTATTTATTAAATTTATTTAAAAAAAAATACATTGCAAACATAATAACTTTTTTATGAAAATAACTATATTTTACCTCCAAATGATTTTATCTTTATTTATTAAAATGAGATAATCAATGTATGAATGATTATTAATTTTTATAAATGTATAAATATTATTCTTACATAATTTTAATACTCTAAATAATATAAATTAACTTTTAAATAAAAAATATATAATAAAATAATGTTTGAAAATAATACATTTCTATTTAACTAAGAATAATTAATGTAGTACATATTAATTGATTTTACTAATTATGTTTAATTTAATTTTCTTGTAATATATTTCATTTTGAACTCTAATAATTTATTATTCACTTAAATTAAGTGTTTCATTCATCAAAATATATTTAATATAGTATATATTTAAAGGGAAACATGAACTAATTTTTTTGGGTGTTAAGGTTTTAGAAATATATATGAAATGATTGAGAAGGAGTAGTAAAGTTCTGATATTGTGTTCTTATATATCACTGGTACACAAATAAAAAAGAATAAACCCAACTCCACATTTATCCTATTATTCTATGAGTCACATAATTGTTCCAATATTTAAGTTTAAGCCTATTAATTAAGCACTAAAAAAGTTGAAGAAGAAGAGAGTGTACAACCATGATTTACCAAATTATATCTAAACCGAGATAGTAGAGATAAAACCTATATTCTACATATAAAATGAAATGTGTGAATAAGATTTATATAGAATTATAATTGTTTTAATTTATTTATAACCAAATAATTTTTTCATTTGAGGAAGAATATTGATTTCATATAGCCCAAGAGGAACTCAATCCAACACCAGTGATCATGCTTCAGGGAAGCGAAAGTCCATTCTCTTATATAAAATAATAGCAAGTTTTTTCGTTCTTTTTACAAGTTAAATTCTCAGATAAAAGTGTCCAAGTACATACCATTTCTCATTATTTATTTTATAACAAGAATGAATATAGGTGTGTCGGATAATAATCATGTTTTAGTGGGGTGTTATTCATCTGCAAGGAGGCAAACCACATCAACATACCTTGGTTTTATTATTTTGATGATTTTCATTTTATATTTTCATGAATACCAAACAAAGGTAGGATAAAGTTGATGATAGATATATTCACCAAAAAGGATAAGAGGAAAAGGGATAAAAGTGAAGAATTAATAAAATTATTCCAACACTAATTCACCACCCCTATAAAAGTTGGATAGATCCCTTTAAGATCCAAAAAATTTGGTATTAGAGAATCTGTTAAAATATCTAATAGTATTATATTATATCTAAAAGTATGAAAAAAAATTTCTCTTCTAAAGGTAACATGGAATTAAATTTTATAGGAATTGTATCAACTTATGATCAGAAACTCATCTCTTCCATGACCCAATAGAATAGAAGGATGAAGGAGTTGCGAAAAATGATGAAATTTGAACTCTTATGCAATGAGAAATTTGAAAATCACCAGGTCACTGGTTTTTTTTACTTTTGAGTTTTATTTATCTGTTTATGTGTTCTTGGAGTTGCTTGATTATAGGAGTGGAAACTGAGAGTTTTGTGGGAGACATACCAAGGAAGGCAGTTAGTTAACAGTTTGTCTAACAGTGTGTCTAATCATGTGTGGGTGATGCAGTTTGTGGTAGTGGGGTTTTGAACGGTTTGAGCATATTTTTTGAAACTATTTGACACTATGTATAAACTGTGTTGACCATTTTTTAATGGATAGTATCACCTATATGATTAGTGCATTGTTTTTCTAACAGTGCTACCAAACCGTGCAACCCTATCCAACCCACTTAAAAAGTGTCTTTTACCAAAATACCCCATTTAGGTTTTTATGATTTGGGGGATCATTCCCCCCCATCATGGACTTCCCATTCCCCTTGTTGGGTGATATTACCCTCTCCCTTAGTTCTTATTTCTCTTGGAGATCTTGGTTTTTGGCTTGAGGTAAGTTAATTTATCCATGGTTTCTTCTTTTTATCCCCCTCTTCTTTCTTGTTCCTCTATTTTCATGGAGTTGTGTAAACCTAGTGGAGTGTTGGACAAATATAGGGTATTTAATGGGGTAAAAGGTTCATTTTATTATTGATTAGATGTGTGAGGCCTTATTATTATTCATCAGGTTGGTCATTATCGGAGGTGATGAGGTTAAAACTGAATCTAAGGTCGGTGTCTCTATTTAAGGACATTTTCCATGGATTTCTTTTAGATTTCATGTATCATTTGGTTTGTATTGTTTAAATTTAATTTTAAATGATTTTGTCTTGGTGAATATTACATGTTTAATGTGATTCAGAGATTACTTTTGAATATTTTTTGTTTAAAGGGGGTTTTCCAAATGGGTGTGGCTTGTATGCACACCAAGTGTTTGTTAAAATGGATTAAAGTGTTTAAATGTATTTAAAAGGATTTATAAAATGTTTTTAGAAATAGTCTTACTTTGGGAAAGTTTTTTTATAAAATGGAATGCATTATTTTGAAATTGATTGTGTTTTGGGTTGTTTGATATGGTCACTTTCTTGTTAATGTGTTGGAATGGAGTATCACATGGGTTAAATGGGGTGTGAGAAAGGGGTTTATCATAGAAACATGTAAACCTTCAGATAGAAAAACATTCAATATTCCATTTTTTTGTCTGAGAACTCATGTGATCTATCCAAGGGAGGACCATGCAGGACTCTAACTTCATTTCCAAAGGACCGATAGAGCCTTTGAGTAGAAAGGCCATGCAAGCTTCCATGTTGGATACTAAGAGACCATGAGAGATCTTGCAGTTAGGATCAAGGAAGGTACTGAGAGATTCTATATTTCTTATCTATATAGCACACTTTTTTACCCATGCATGATAGTCCTGATGTTTAGAACCCTAGGTGAAAATTACTCTCATGTAAGATTGGTTTATATGATTTAATCATTTGATTAGTGACATTTTAATTTGACGATATATATTATACCCATTTTCTTTTTATGTTATTAAATGTTATTAATGTTATAACAACCCTTTTTTATAAATAAGTTATGATACTGAGCATGTTATGACTTTTTCCAATGTTCATCTATCTGATCAATGTTGGAAATTGTTTTGGAAAGTTGATTTGGTTTCAAGTGTAAAACCAAATTGATTTGAAGGTTTTATTTGAAAATGATATGTTTTAAAAGTAGTTTAATTTTAGAAATGTTTTCAAACTAGTTTATTGGTTTTAATGTGTAAAATACTTAAATATATTCACGGTGTTATCCTATTAGTCCCTATTCCTCACACCCTTCTTAGTCCTTTGGGAATTTAAAGATTTTGTTTTATAGGACACAAGTAAAATCAAAGGAACCTTGTTCTTGGGAGGATATTCTTGATTACGATCATATATGTTTTGTGGGGAGATGTGGTCTCACATGGATTTCCACATGTGGATTATTTTTTGGTATTTTGTATCGGTTGGTATTTTTTATAGGCTAAGTTTGGAATTGTTCTCCTTCTTTTTAGTTTTTGGATTTTGACTTGAGATACCATGTTTATATTTATGTCTTGTTATGAAATTATTTGTATATGATGATATTGTTATGGTATCTACTTACCTTTTATCATATGTTCAAAATGTTTTGTTTATTATTATTGACTATAATGATATTGGGATTTCCATCCCATTTTATAGATGGGTCATTTCATTTTACCAATGGTGAAACCATTCCCAAATAGATTGTTGGTTATGACCAGCGCTTATTGCCAACCCGTGATTATTGGGAACATTCTTCAAGCCTTGTGGCGGGCCGACTTGGGTGAATTTGTGGTTGATGAGGGATGGTTTGTTATAAAATGGTATTAGAGAGGGTTTATATTTTTGATTTAGTGGTATATTGGAGCTATAATCATCGGGACATGAGAAGTAGGAATGGGGGAGTGCCTAGAAAACTCTTCTTCGTGTCAAACCTCAAGTTTCGATGGGTGTTCTAAGATTATAGTCACATCTTGAGCCCAATTATGGGTTCTTTTGATGAGTTTTTGAAGTATTTATTATTCAGTATTGAATCCTGGGGTGATATTGAGGTTCATTTTGAGTTTTTTGAGTGAAACAAGGGGGTCTATAGGAGGATTATTATTAGTGTTCATGGTTAGTATTAACAGTGCTCATCCCATATGACCTTGGATGCCAACTCTAGTGACACAGGAATAGTTGGAACATGATTTTCTAAATTATGAAGCCAAACTGTGTGTATTAGGAAATACTTGGTATTTTTAATTTTTTCATCCTTTACCATTTTAAGGTTTATTTTGATGCTCGTATTTCTTTTTGAGATACATGATGGGGTTCTTTTCATACTATTTGATGTGGTTTGAGATTGAATTATTATTGATTAAACTTGTGTATTCTGTTTTGTAGAAAATTACTCACAAAAAGACCTTTTAAAGCTGTGTAAAGGGTGTTTCAAAGAGTAACCCATAGGTGAACCCTAATATTGATCCATATTTTATTTATTTAGTGATTATTATGATCCAAACCTTGGGTTCTGTTGGTGTTTATGAAAAAAATAAAGGGTGGACCATGCTCTGGATTTTTTGAGGTAAAATCCACCAGTTTTCCATGGAGACAAAGGACCCAATGAGCCCAAGAAATGATTGGAACATATTGAGTATATATTTTAGTTATTAAAAGCCCCTGAGACCTCAAAATTTGTATTTTCCATATTTGTTCTGGAATTAATGGGTATAATGTGGTGGGATTAGATGGTGATTTTGGGGAATCCTGAGGATCTCACCAAGACCACTTTAAAGGTGGATTTTAATCGAAAATTCTACTTAGAGACGTTGAGAGTAGTGAAGGATCATGAGTTCTTGAAGTTGGGGAAATGTGATCATTTAGTGATGAAATATGCCACTAAATTTACTAAGTTGGATCATTTTTCTCCATATCTCCTCATACATTATTATTTTAAGCCTCAGCGTTTTGATATGGGGTTGAGTCCATAGATCATATCTAAGATTATTTTTCTATTTCTAATAACGTATTCATAGCTGGTTGACAAGGTAGAAATGGAAGAGGTGTATTTTATTGGAAATACAGATCTCAATGGTGTTACTTTATCGATCTAAATATAGAGTTCTTCTTCAAGGAATAATAGGAAGCCATGTGAGTCACTTTAGGGTAGTGACAAGAGTGTCCAAAAGTCATCGGGTTCAGCTCATGTGGATTCTATGGGGCATAGAGCATTTGTCTATTATCATTTTGGGAAGGATGGACACACCTAGATCATTTAATCAAAGACTATAAGGGAATTCCACAAATTTGAATGTCTAATTCATCTTTATCACTTCTATCATTTGGATTTGTAGGGGAGAAGTGTAGGATTTGCATTTTCAAAGGGCTATCAAGTGGATTTAGAGGCTTCCAAGGGTGGAGGATCTCAACCTCATGGTAATGGATAATCTCACAAAGGGAAGAAGGTGAAGGGTAGGTCTAAGCCAGGGTGTCTCAATGTAGCGGAGGTCATACCAGAGGACTCATATTCCAGGCCAACCATAATGAGAGGTAGAGTGTTTATTGCTTCTTCCATAGCATCAATTTTATTTCACATAGTCACATCCCAATCATTCATTTCAATTAATATAATTTATTATTTGGGTATGCAATATGAATTTTTGTCTTATGTTATGGATTTTCAAACCCTGTTGTGGAGGAATAAGGAGGAAAGTTTCATGTTATTTGAGTGTCATATTCTAGTAGATAACTTGGAAGTCATATGGGACTTCCTTATTTTGGACATGGATTTTTTTAGCCTTATCATTGGAATGGATTCGTTGACCATATTCAAAGTGGTCATAGAATGTTATAATTTTAAGTTTGAGTTCTTTACTCCTGACAGGAGCACTCCCATATTTCAAGGAGAATGGGATCCATGTTCTAGGAGGGCATGACTAGTTACTTTAGATTTGGGGTTGATCTTTTTCTGGTTATCCATGTTGTTTCTTAAGGCTCTTGAGTAGTGTATAGTGGGTGAGCTACAAGTGGTCATGGATATGTGCCTTGATGTGTTTTCAAATGATTTTTTGGGATTGTTTCCCTAGGTAAAGGTTGAGTTTACTATCAAAATTATCCATGGGATGAGCCTGATCTCCTTGTCTTCTTACCAAATGTCTCTAGAGGAGTTAAAGTATCTAAAATTTCAGCTATAGGATCTTGAGGGAAAGGGTTTTATCCATCCCTTCATGCCACTATGGGATTCTCTAGTTCTATTTTCAAAGAAGTTAAATGGGAGAATATAACTTTTTAAATACTATCATAATATTGACCAGGTGGTCATGAAGGATAAATACCCATTTCATATAATTTATGATTTTTTTATCAGGTCAAGGGAGTCCTCTGGTTTTTTAAGATCGATATGACATTAGGGTCCTACCAATTGAGGGTCCGAGAATAGGATGTTCCAAAAACCACATTTTTGATCTAATATGGACATTTTGAGTATTTATTATGTTGTTTGGGATTACCAATTCTACTAAATTATTTATGTAATTGATTAATTAGATCTTCCATTGTTTTTTGACTTCTTCATGGTCATGTTTGTATAAAACATCTTGGTGTACTCCATGTTGAAGGAGGATCATGTTGTCAATTTTGAAGTTGTTTTGGTTATTTTTAGGGAGTATATTACATATTCTAAGTTTTCCAATTTATTGTTTTGGAATCAAGAAGTTAATTTTATAGAAAACGTGATTTTTGAGGTGGGAGTCTCAGTGGATCTATAGAAAATTAAAGTAGTCATATCTTGGGATAATCCTAGAAATATTCTTGAGATCTTCAGTTTTCTCGGATTTGATGAGTATTATAGGATTTTTATTCAGGACTTATCCATGATAGCTTATCCCTTGATGGATGTGACAAGAAAAAGGGAGACATTTTAGTGGAATGAGAAGTGCCCATGTTCTTTTGAGAAGTTGCAGGAATGTCTGACATCTATGGTAATTTTGATTCTTTCTAAACCTAGAAAATATTATATTTTGTATTATGATTCTTCCAGTGTAGTTTTGGGATGTGTTTTGATGTAGGAAAACCATGTAGTGGAATATGGATCATGTTAGCTATGCCCACATGAGCGAAGTTATCCCACCCATAACCTGGAATTGGTAGTAGTTTTTCATGTGATGAAGACATGGAGACATTACCTCTTTTGGGACTGATTTATAATGTATTCGGATCGTAAGAGCATGAACCACATTTTCACCAAGAGATACTAAGCCTTATACAATGATGTTGGATGGATTAACTTTAAACTTTTGATTTCAAGATTACATATACACCTGGGAAGGGGAATGTGGTCCCTAATTTGTTGAGTAGGAAGCTTCTAGTATAGAATTTATGAGAATAAGTGGATGAGTAGGGCCTCAGGGGTCTATTTTCTGATCATAGGCTAGACCTATAAGAGGGTAGAGGGAAGTTATTCTAGGATAAAATATATATTACACCCTCTCTATTTGATCATGTGATGAGGGATCTGGTATCTGACCCAAAATTCCAACATATTAGTAATGCTTTAAATGGTGGGGAGACCTTGAGTGATTTGAATTGGTCTCCCAATGGTTCTCTTATCTTTAGAAAGAAGTTGGTTGTTCCTTTGATCATGAGGTAAGTCGTGATATATGAGGCACATAATTCTTGTTGGGTCATTCACACTAGGGTGACCAAGGTGTTTTATGAATTGAAGGGATGGTATTGGTTGACCAGGATGAGACATGAAGTGGGAGACTTTGTTTCCAGGTGCTTGAATAGCTATAGAATCAAAGCAGAGCATCAGAGGCCATCTAGATTGTTACAGTCACTTCTAGTTCTAGTGAGAAAGTGGGACTAGATCTCTTTAGTTTTTTTGATCGGTCTAAATTTTACTATGATTGAAAGGATTCCATATGGGTGATTTCAAAAAGTTTAATGCAATTAGATTATTTTATACCCATTAGTTAGTCAATGAAGGTAATAGACCTCAAAATATTCTACTTTTGAGTGGTTTTTAATATTCATGGAGTCCTCTCAGCGATAGTGTCGGAATGGAATTCCCATTTCATTCCTCACTTATGGAAGGGACTAAAGGATTTTTTGGGAACCCATATGAAGTTGATCACCATGTATAACCTACATATTGATAGTCAGTTTAAGCATACCATTTGTACTCTCGAGGATATGATGCGTATGTGTGTCTTTTATTTCTAGGTTTCGTGGAAAAATAACCTTTTGTTGACTGATTTTATTATAAATAAATTTAAAAAATGTTGAAAAGGATGAAACCTTTTGAGAAATTATATGGGTGGTCATTATAATCTCAGTTGTGTTGAGATGAGGTGGTAGAGAATTCCTTGGTTGGAACCAGACTCATTTAGGAGATGACTAAGATAGTTTGGATGATTCAAAAAATGTTAGCGATAGATCAAAGTCACAAAAGTCATATTTTATCCATTATCATCATCTGTTGGAGTCTCAAGATGGTGATCATGTGTTTCTATGAGTATAAATTCACCTAGGGTGTCACTGTTTGGGAAGAAGGGGAAATTGGAATTGTGTTATGTCAGGTTGTTTCATGTTGTGAAGAGTCTTGGGAAGATAGGCTACCAGTTGGAGCCACCACTATGGCTGAACTCAGTCCATGATTTTTTTCATGTTTCTTAGCAGAAGAGATACCATCCCGATCCATCTCATGTGTTGGAGCGGGAATAATTGAAGCTCAATCTTGATTCCATTATGATGGACCATCCTGTTCATATCATGGATGTTCAAAACAAGGTTCTTCATGAAAAATCAATATCATTGGTATGTGTGGTCTTGAAACGTGGTGGTGATATCCATGAGACATGGTATTGGGATAGTTGGGTAAGGGAGTAGTAACCTCACCTATTTTCATCTAGAGAATCTTGAGAAAATTTTGTGGGAATAAAGTGGCATGGTGTGAAGTTTGTGACACATTCTATATCATTGGTATGATTAATTTTGAGTTTTATTTATCTTTTGATGTGATCTTGGAGTACCTTGGTGTCAGGAGTAAAAACTAGGAGTTTTGTGGAGACAAAAATAGGGTAACAACTAGCGCATAGTTTGTTTAACCAGGTAGGTAATTGTGTGACACTTAGGAGAAACTATACGACCCATTTTTTGGTGGAAAGTAGCACCCACATAGTTGGAGCACAATTTTCTTAACTGTGTGGCCAAACCATGTGGCCCTTTCCATCCCACTTAAAATGTGTCTTTTTTTAAAAATACCCCTATACAAATTTTATGTTTTGGGGGCTCGTTTTACTCCCCGATCATACGCAACCCCTTCTTCTTACTGTTGGAGCTTCCCCTCTCCCTTTATGGTGATTTCTATTAGGGATCTTAGTGTTTGGATTGAGTTAAGTCTATTTCTCCTTGGTTTCTTCTTCCTTTCCACCTCTTCTTGCTTGTTCCTCTATTTTCATGGATAGGTGTAACCCTAGTGGGTTTGTTGGAAGAATATAGGTTATGTAATGGTAGAAATGATTTTTTTTTCTAATGGATTATGTGTTTGAGTCCATTTTATTATTATTCTAGGTGGTCATCATCGAAGTAGATGTGGTTGGGACCTATGGTTGGTGTCTCTATATAAGGGAATTTTCTTTGGATTGACTATAAATTTCCAATCAACTTTGGTTTTTATTTTTTAAATTTCCTTTGAAATGATTTATGCTTAGAGTGTATTAAAAGTTTAATGTGATTCATATATTGGTCTAGAAATTTGGGTGTTGAAAGGGGGTTTTCCAAATGGTTGTGGATTTTATGTACCCAGAGTGTTTGTTAAAATGTATAAATGGGTTTTAATGATTTAAAAAGATTTATAAAATGGTTTTAGAAATAGTTTTACCTTGGGGAAGTCTTTTCAATAAAATGGGAATTATTTTTTGTGAAATAGATTATGTTGTGTCTTGTTTGATATGGTAACTTGTTTGTGAATGTGATAGAATGGAGCAGTATATGGATTAACTGAGGTGTGAGAGGGAGTTTGTTTATAGGATTGTGTGATCCTTCAGAGTGAAGGGAATGCAAACTTTCACTTTGGTTTGTCCAAGAGGTTATGTGATCCATCGAAGGGAGTACTTTCAAAGCCTCAAACTTGGTTTCTAGAGGACTGAGAGAGTTTTTGAGTTGGAATACTGTGTGAGCTTCCATGTTGTTTTCGAAGAGACCATGAGAGCTCTTGGAATTGGGCCCAAGGAAAGCTGTAAGAACTTCTATTTTTCTTAGCTTTCTAGAATACTTGTTTACTAACTAACAATAGGCTCGATGGTTAGATACCTAGGTGTAGAATACTCATGTTAGATTGGGTTGTATTCTTTATGCATTTGATTAGTTCCATTTTAACGTCATGAGATATATGTTTACTATTTTACTTTTATGTTATTAGATGTTATTGATGTTATGATCAACATTGATTATGTATTGGTTGTGATATTGAGCATGTTATTCCTTGTGGCTATTATTATCTATCTGATCCATGTTGATTTTTTTTTGGAAAACTGGTTTTTTTAATAGAAAATAAAAGTGATTTAAAAGGTTTATTTTGAAAATTTTATGTTTTCAAATTGGTTTAGTTTTGAAAAAAAATTAAACTACTTTATTTGTTATCATTGGTAAAATCCTTTAATAAATCCATGTTGGTATCCAACTAGGATTCTTTCATCAAATACTTCTTGGGACCTTAGAAATTTATATATTTTGTTTTGGAAGACATAGTTAAAGGAAAGGGAACCTTTTTATAGGGAAGATATTCTTGATTACTATCATCTATGTTTTAAGGAGGATATGTGGTCTTACAGGGATTAGATCATTTGGAATTGTTTTTGGTATTTTTTATCTATTTGGATATTGTAAAAGGCATGTTTATAATTTTTTCCATTATTTGGAGTTTTTGGATTTTGAATTTTGATACCATATTTAGGTTTATATCCTGTTATGACATGCTTTTTATATGATAACGTAGTTATGGTATATGCTTATATTTTATTGTGTGTTTTTGATTTTCTACTTATTTTATTGGATCTAATTATATTGGTATGTAAATGCCCTTTATTGATTGTTCATTCCTGTTTTCTAATCGAGTAACTGTTCCCAAAGAGATTGTTGGTTATGTCTATTTCTTTTTTCCAACATGTGGCAATTGGGAAAAAACATCAAGCTATGTAGTGGTCCAACTTAGGTGATGTTGGAGTTAACCAAGGTTGGTTCATTACAAGAAAGAAAATACAAATTCATCATTAAATAGTCAAGATAATATCATATTTTTAATGAATCCTAAATATTTGGTTGAGAAATATAATGGAATGATAAAAAATATTTTACTCAAGTAGATTAAGCCTCATACTCGAATATTACATTACTATAAAATTTTATCATGACAGTTCCTCTAAATATCTGATTATAAGTGGAGGATATAATATCTCAAATTAATTTTTAGAAATTTCCTAGGATGAATCATATGACTATTTTATGAAGATCCTATAGGGTTTCCCCATATATATAACTGTATTTATTTCTATATATTTTAAAGTTTTACAAGAGGGTATTATCTACTTTGAAGAAGATTCATAGATGATAAAACAAATCTTGGATGAAAGTAATTTGATGTGAAAAGTAATCACTAATCAAGTTGATTACAACATAATGATGAATTGGAATCATGAAATTAAGTTCTCAATATTTGAGTTGGATTTGATAAAATTGATACAAGAAAAATAATAAGACACAAAAATGATAAAAGAAATAAAACATGCATCTAATGAAGTTGACATTTTATAAGATACACAACTGGAGTTCAAGGAAAATAAAATAAAGGATATTAACAATATTATACATAATAAGATAAAAATTCATGATGAAAATGATGAGAAAATCAAAAGTGAATTTGAAGAAAAAATGTATATAATTTAGGATAATAAAATAATTCTCAATACGAAATGCTTAGTGCTTGAGATTTGATTAAAGAGTATAGAAAAAATTTAAGAAATTTATTCCCAAAAAACTAATAAAAGTGTTGTTTCCACATGGAATTATAGGGGGTATTCTTATGAAAAAATAACTTTATCTAATGGTAAAAAAACCCTAACATCATATACTGACCAAGATATAGAATTAACAAATGTAATTAAAACAAGAGGAACCCACCGCTATATCTAAGGAAGTTAGAATCATGTTTATAAGGATATGTTTCACAAAAAATCCCTACCAGTAGTGGAGAAAACCCAGAAATAGAATTCTACTCAATATGGAGATTCTTGACAATATACGATTAAGGGAAGAAAGTCTATTTTTATAGGGTAATGATGCTAATATAAAAAATTCAGGTATGGGGAATTGGATTGTTGGTGCAATTCATTAACATTATAAGTGAAAAGGTAGACCATATAAAGGGGAGAAAGTCTAAGTAGAAGAAACATCCACATATTAAGAAAAATATATCAATTTTAAAAAATTATAAAACTTGAAGATATATATGATGTATGAAATTTCTGCGGTCATTGGATTGGTGCGTGATCATCTCAGAATATATCAAAAGAAAATGGGAAGATAAAGACACAAAATTTGACAAATAAAGAAAATAATTCCTTGGGTAAAATTAGGAAGAATATTATAAAAATTATAAACCTAATAAGTATAAATGTAATTCTAGTATGAATTCCTTGTCTTATAAGTAGAATAAGGAATCATCTGAGGAAATCATACCAAAGATATCCAAGAATAATGATTCACCTAAAGTGAAGAGATAATTGTTTTTTGGAAGAAGATGTTATATCATGGACACTTGTAAACAAGCCATGGGTATAATATTTGAATTAAATAATCTATAATGGAATGGAAGAATAAACCAAGAGAAAATTAAAACGACTAAATAGGTGAATATAACACTTGAGAAGACACATGGAAAAATAAAGAAATATGAGAATACACCTAATGAATTTTAAACATTTTTCTAGCCAAATTGGAAAGGGGAAGTGAACTAGAAGAGTAATGATAAAGTAATAGTTCTAGAATAAGAGATAATATTCCACATGAAGATCATAAATTTCAAAAGAGGCTGTAAAATGATAAAGGGATTCAAAAGTGAAACATGGATGGTGAAAACAAATTGGACACAACTCAAATGATTGTATTAAAATTATATAATCCCAAAAAGATATTTTAAAGAATATAGATGTGACACTAAGTTGTTATCATTCCTTGATAGATTATAAGAAGAAAAATTTCCCACACAAAGAAGAAACTGAAAGGGAAAAAGTAACCATGTTGTATTAGATTTCTATGAAATCTAGAAAAATCATTATGAAGAACATTCATATTTATAGAGAATAAAATAAAATAAATATCATGGTTGAGAATATACTATTGTCATTGTTTCTCTAACAAATGATCAAATGTGGTTCCACCTTATTACCTTATTATTTGTGTTGTATTTTTGTGCTAAATCTTCATGGAATTGAAGGTGAAGTTGGTTATATAATTGAAAATTAATGAAGTGAAGTAAACTGGAATAACTATTCCATATTTGAAGAAATTACCATATTGGTATGATTTATCAAATTTTATTATAAAGTAAATATAGAGAAAATATATTCCCTGATTAAGTGAAGGATGAGATTATCCCTTTAGGGGGAGTTTATTGAGAGGTTTCCAAAACCATTAAATTCATACACATCAAAATTATATAATGTTATTATAATTTTTTCATTGAAAAATTTATGTCTTGATACTCTCTTATCCTTTTTTTCAAAATAAAATTTAGGTATTATGGGGGATAAATTCATTTTATCAATGACATAAAATATGAGAGTTTTTATAATTTTAAAAGTTGTTTTTTTTCTAAAACCATATTTTTTTTGTTTGATGTTTTAGTTTGTGTGTTGAGATATGTGAAGTTATATAATGTTTTAATTATTTAAAAATTTTATATTTATAATTTTTTTTAATTTATTAAACTTGAATACTATTTTAACATAATGTGAATAAATCGATTTACTATTTTATAAGTTGGTAGTAAATTCTTAGTGTTATGGAAAACATTGTTATCTAATTAAAAACCTCACGTTTTTTACACCAATAATGGTCCATAATTACTATGAATGGGGTGAATGATATAATATTTAATTAATAATTAATTGATACCATAATATTCTATGTAATTTTTATATATTATCAATAAAGTGGAGAGAGGAAAATGAATGAATTCATTAAAAAGGATAGAAGAAATGGTGGTGAATGAAGGATTGAATAAACAGATAATATATTAACAAATAATTTTTATCACGGGTATTAAAAAAATCCCAACGGTTGATTTTTTAGTCCAATTTATTTTTTTATTGTATTTGTTTTAAATAAGGAATATAATATTATTTATGAAAATATGTTGATGAAGGTATTTATTGGAATTTTTTTGGAGGTTTCCAAGCATGATGAGAAGAATATGAAGTTTAAAAGTCTAGGTATCAATATGTGTTGAGTCAGGAACAATTAATCAAGATTATTAGTGCATCCTGAATCTTGGAATAATTTGAATAAATTGATGAGTTTTTTTCATTAAGTGGAAATAGAAGACATGATTAAATGATACCATTAGAGAATATCTTGAAGATACATTCAAGTATAAATGATGTTGGATAGAGTCTTTGTAGATATATACATTACATGATGAAAAATCTATTTGAAAAATGGTTTGAAGGTACTTCATTGTATTTCATATCTAGAAATGGCTAAAGAATATTTGGTGGATGAAGATATGGTTCCATGGAATAAGGTTACTACTTTTTAGGGTGATACAAATAGATTATTTTGAAATAATTATGACTTGAGAAACCATCCAAATAACCATACAAATAATGATAATATACAAGGATACCGTTATTTTCTAATCATTAATTCTTTGGATGATAATTTGAGAAATCCTTAAGATGAATTGAAGAGGTAATGTAATTTTTTGAGAAGATTGTGTATAATTTTTGTATAATTGATAAAATGATTCAATAAAGACATAAATATGTTTTAATTAGAACCTTTTTATGTTTCAATCAAGATTTATATATGTTTTATTGGATATAGTGTATATATCTATTTATCATTTTCTTTTGTGTGACACAGACTTGCATATGTGTGACACAGACTTGCGTATGTGTCAACTAAAGTTGTGTATGTAAAAACAAGCTACTACTATATGTCATTACTCTATATGTATGTTTCATATATAGTATATGCATGTGTCTTGATATAAGTGAAATTATGAGAATAAATAAATTGAAAAATTGAGTTTCCATATTTGATATCTTAAGAAGAATTTGAAAATATGAGGATGTATAGTTATTCCTCAATTATTAAACATCATGATTTGAATGGGATAATAATTATTTTAGAAAAATAAATGATATGTATCCTATATTGGATAATGAATATTTAATATATATTATATAGAGCCACTATAATAGCCTAAGGATTGATCACATTGAATGAGACGAGACCATGCCATGAAGAAGTTCATGGTCACTGTAAAACAATGAAAAAAATTATCAATACACCATAGTAAGTGAGAATTTTATGTATGTTTTTTCTCTATGTATCAAAAAAAGACTCATTCAAGTTATAGAATTTGTAAAATAGTTATTTTGAGGATTCTATGATAAAAAATTTATTTTAGTGTATTAAAAAATTACTTATTAGAAATGGAGAGACATAATCACACCGTAGTCAATGCTATAATGATATTTAGAAGCTAGAAATTCATGGAGAAACTTGTTACATAAAGAAAGGAATCTATGGCCAAAAACTAATATTTTATGAGAATTCATAAATATAACGATTTTAATTTATTATCTCGATTTTGAGGTGTTTTTAAGGGAATGATCTTCCAAATATGATGAGGAATGAAGGATAGGAATATCAAGTTTTTAACCAGATTTGAAGAAGAGTTAAATGAGGATGATTCTTTAGGAATACAGAAATACGAATTTGAATTTAATCCTAATATTTAAAGATACTCAAATATATTTAATAACTTAGAAATAATAAGTATACCATTTTGGAAATATATATGTGGTGATGGGTAAGAAAAAAGCGTAGAGTTCTAAAACTGTGATCATGTATATCACTAGTGTATCAAAGAAAATAATGGAAACTAAAATCCACCCTCATCCAGTTATTTTTTGAGTAGTATAAGTGTTCTAGTGATAATTTATATGTCTATTCCTTATTCAAATAATAAGAAAAATAATAATAGAGTGTTTTATTGTGCTTCACCATATTATATCTAAGTCGAGATAGTGAGAGATTTAACCAAAAATTTATACATAAAATATAAGTTTTGAAGAATAGTTAGAAAGAATATTGATTAATTTAATTAAGGAAGCAATAAATAACTTCTTCATTTTAGTAAGAAGATAAATTTAAAATAGTATAGGGGGACTAGATCCAATAATAGTGATCACTCTTTAGGGAAGTGCAAGTACATTATCTTATACAAAAGAGTAAAAATTTGTTTATTGCTTTTTTACTTGGTTGATGCCAGGAAAAATGAGTTAAATTACACACCCTTTATTCTGATTTATTTGATAATAAAAAGGAATAAATGTGTGTGGGACAATAACCATGTGTAATTGGGGTTGTAGTCATCTGAAAGGATCCAAAGCTCATCAAAAAATCTTGGTGTTTTTGTTATGATGCTTTCCAATTTATATAACATGCATAATGACCACTGGTGGGATAAAGAAAAGGATAGATCCATTCACTAAAAAAATTAAATAGATAATAAGTGATAAAAGATAAAATTGAATAAATCTTTACTAATACTGATTCACCCCCCAAATGTTAGACAGATCCCTTTGAGATCCCAACAACTAGAACTTAGAAGAATTACTTCGCCTAAATCTTCGAACTAAGTTCCAAATACTCTTAGCCTATTTAATTAAACTCAAATCAATCACAAAAATTTTATTAATTGAAAATAAAGAAAAAATTCTCACAATGGTTTTATATATTCTGTAATTTCTACCAAAAAACATGGGGAAATCACCACACATGTTTCATTTCATCAGAAGTACAAGTTTAAAATCACTATGACTTAGGTGGCCATGTAGATCACTAACTAAAATAATTCTGTGACACATTATAAAATTAGTTACA
Source organism: Viscum album (assembly GCA_963277665.1). Taxonomy (NCBI): domain Eukaryota; kingdom Viridiplantae; phylum Streptophyta; class Magnoliopsida; order Santalales; family Viscaceae; genus Viscum; species Viscum album. The sequence continues at coordinate 1,312,476,176 of OY728137.1, forward strand.
CATCCTTTTATATAGGGTCCCATCCAATCAAATTATTTCACCGACCTCTAACTTTCATGGGAGTACATATGTTATATAGTACAACTGTTGATGCCCTATTTCTTTCCTCAGCCTGAACTATTCTCATCAATAACTGAATAGGGCCAATAACCATTACTATTTCATAAAAACTCCATAAATATATTGATACAAACATAGATATTATTCTCTATTGGGTTATCTAGATGTCTAAACTTCTAGTAATATGACCACTTAAAATTCCGGTGATCTAACCATTTTCTAAGCATCCATTAGAAATACAAAAACATTTGACAACCTCACTTCTAACCTGATAAACACTAAAACTTTTATATATGTAATACTGAAGGGTTCTTAAAATTTTCTCCTTTTGGATAACTTACTATAGTTCTTGAAGAGTCTTAACTAATCTAAACAATATCTCACTTAAATATTTATTCAAGGATTCTACAATATCCCCCAACACTTTTGAAAACATCAACCTCTGTACTTCCACTACATGAAATGATTCTCCATTTTTCTTTCTATTAACCCAAGTACAATTAAGGTACAATGCTTACTTAGTCTCTCTTAAACTAAACACATAGTGAATAGGTAATATGGATTTTTTTTATAAAGATCTTTCATAAAATCAACTCTCCATCTTCAAGCATCTTAAAAATTTAAGGGTGCTTAAGGTCAATGTGTTTCATACTCATGTGGAACATATAATTTTTAGCTAAGTGGATTACACTTTGACTATAAAATTTAGGTAATTAACACCCATATTTACTTTTTATCACCTCAATCATATGTCTTAACCACACCAATTCCTTTCTTGTTTCTATTACTTCCACATACTTTACTTATGTTTTGGAAAGGGGAATCATTGGTTACAACTTAGACATATAACCGATTATAACTAATGTAATGAAATATCCAGTTGTGAAATTTCATGATTTTGAGTTTACCCCAAAGTCTTTATAAATATACTCAGCCATAATATCATCATCTATAAAGTAAAGAGATATATCTTTTTCTCCTTTAAGGTGATAGATAATCCTCTTTACAGCCTCTCAACGACCTTTCCCTGTATTCTCCATATACCGAATGACCACTCCCACTACATGAGTAATATATAGTCATGTTCACACCATGGTAGAAATGAGAATTACTACTTTTTATGCATATAGAATTATCAACTTGTGAATCACATATTATTATGTTGGTTTTATTAATTCCTTGGATATTTTAATGTTTCTAGTAAAAGGATTCAAAAAAGATTTACATCTGGTCATTGAACACCTTTTAAAAATATTCTAAATATACTCTTTCTATGATAGAATAAAACATTTAGTATTATTATCACATTAAATAATAATTCCCAAGATCTTATTTTCTTCACTGAGATACTTTATTTCAAAATTTATAGACATGTTTATCTTTATCACCTGAATTTTTTTAATTGATGGAACCACCAGAAGAATTTAATCCATGTATAAAAAAACATGAAAAATTTCCAATTATTATTATACTTTTGAAAAAAAATGATCTAATTTGGTTCTTATGAAACCATTATATTCTATGAAATAATTGAACTTATAGTTCCACAACCCCGGAACCTCCTTCAAATTATAGAGATTCCTCTTAAGTTTTCACACCAATTCTTGATTCCAATGATCTACAAAACCAAAAAATTTCTACATAAAGATATTTTACTCTAAATCTACTTGAAAACAGAGATATTTACATTTATGTTTTCCAGATTTAATCCCCTTGAAACAACCAAAAAATGTACCATTAAAATGGAAGCATGTTCAATTGACAGATAAAATATTTAAATGAAGTTGATTCCCTCATTCTATTGAAATAATTTGACCACCATCCTAGCTTTATATATATTACCAGTATTAGATTATTTTTTTAATAGGAAAACCCAATTGTTTTCAATTTATTTCTTTCCATGTGGTATTTTTTTATCTCATGCATTGTTCACATAAAGTAAATCCAACTCTTCTTTCATAGACAACTCCCACTTACTGGAATCATGAATACTTTCCAATTATTTTGAGATTTTTGGTTCTCCTAAAACTATTAAAAGTAATAAGTTGGGATCAGATCTATACCTTTAAACCTGTTTTTTTGGAAATTTAAGTTCTACTCAACTAAACTCGAGATTCTTTCATTTCTATTACTTCAATTTCAAATTCTATAACTTATACAGAAACACCTTCTGATGAACCAACATTTGATGATTTTACATGGGCTTGAATAGTCCATGGGAATTAAGTTATATCTTTAACTGATTAGATATTTAAACTATCTATTCTACCCTTTTAATTTTCCTATAATATTTGAGAAATTTTGGTAGACTCTAAGCCATCTAAATTTATGATAATTTTTTAACTTTTGGTGCCTACATTAAAATCAACTTTAATTAATGTTCACTCTTTATCCAAAATGTATTTTTTTCATTCATACTCTATACTCTTATATGAATTTCTCATTAAAGTGAACATTTCTATTTTTGATGACTTGTTTCTTTTCATCATCCCAAACTTAAAATTCAATATTTTCGTATTCATAGCCTATAAATAAACATGTAAAATATATGGATTAAATAGTATCTCTATATTTGGAAGATACATGTGAGTATGATAAACTTAAAATGAATTTAAGGTGGGATAAATTTAATGTTTAACCTATCCATATTATTTTCAGTAACTCTTATGTCATCAATATTGAAGAGATTTGACTGATTAAAAAATCACCAATACTTATTACTTATACCCAAAATTGATTAGGTATTCTAGAATGCATAACATACCTTGTTCCCTTTACATTAACATCTGATTCTTCATCTCAGCAATAACAATTTGTTGAGGTGTTCTAAGAATATCATTCTCATTCCAACCCTTGTTTCTATAGAATTTATGAAAATGAATTCTGATAAACTCCCCATCATTGTATGACCTTAAACACTTAAACTTTTTTCTAGTCTCCCTCTCTACAATAGCCTTCCACTTAATAAATAAATAAACACTTATAATTTATGTTTCATAAAGTATAGTCATGACTTCCTCATTTATTTATCAATGAAATTCATAAAATATTGTGATGCACCATGATATTTTACCATGGAAGGCCCCTAGACATCAATATATACAAGTTATAACTTCTAGAATTTAATAATTCTTTTGGTCAAATTAAAACTGAACTTACATTTTCTTTATAAATATAAAAGTTACATAACTTCTGAATACAGTATGATCTATCTTCAATATACCTTTTTCTACTATAATATTAATACCTTTCTCATTCAGGTTCCCAAGGAGACAGAGGCACAAATATAAATTTTTAGAGGTTGAAGTTTCAGTGAGTATAACACCCACTACGCTTCTGTTCAGACAAAGTGTGTCATAATTTACACCTTTATATATAAAAATATATCCTTGAGTGATATTACAAATTCCTTCTAAAAAATTATTTTAACCAGTTTCATCCAACTACCCAACTAAAATCATATTATTTAGAATACCTGGAATATATCTAACTTCCTTCTATTCAAGAAAACTATTATTTTTCTATCTTATTTTCACATATCCCTTTCCAAATATATCATAAGCTTCATTATTCAATAAATACACTCTCCCAAAGATTTCAGTCACATAATTAATTATGCAACCCTTTTCACTAGTGGATTGAAAATATTCACCATAATCTATAATATAATATTCCACCATATTGCTAACATTCAAGAGTAGTTTGGAACTACTCTCATCATTTGAATTCACCATTTTTAAAACTCTATAAGCTAGTGTACAATAATTTTCTTTTCATTTATAAAAAACCCTTTTGAGATGACCCCTTTTCCCACATTTCCAACACACTAGGCTGGTTCTGGTAGATTTACCTCTAATCTACCCCCATAACATTACTTCTTATCATCTATAACTTATTTAATGAGGTGAGGTCCATCCCCCATATATATTGAATGTAATATGGAAATATTATTGAATATAACTTCATTATAGATGTTCATTTTGAATCATATTCTGAATATATTCAAATATCAAGTCTCCCTTTCTACTGGAGTTACTCAATGTTGTTAGTATTGCATGAAAAGATTTGGGTAATGATGATATCAAAAGTATGGACCAAAGAACATATGTGAATATTCCTTTAGAAATTTCAGTTAGATATATATCAAATTGTAATCATTAACATGATCAGATGTAGATCATCCTTCCAATATCCTCATGTTGAACAACAGTTTCATTGAGAACACCTTATTACATTTTGTAGGCTTATCACACATATCTTATAGTGTTTCCATCAACTACACAATAGTATTCTTCTCTAGAATTTTTAGATCCAAATTTTAGGATAATGACATCCCTAAAAAACCTGATAATCTTTGATATAGTCTTTACCATTCACCTTTATCCATTTTCTTAGACTTGGATACCTTCACCGAAACATCCAATTCCTTATGAATAAGTTAATATTCCAACCCCATCCTCTAAAATCCAAAATCTATTGCATAAAATTTTTATAACTATGTTATACTATCTTCCAACATCATCAACTTATGATAAAATGAGTCCCAAATAATCAAAAAACAATTAATAAATAGATACTATTACATGAACCATTGATGAGTAATTTTTTTTCATCTAAGAGAGAAACCTAGTGATCTTATACCACCTATTGATAATTCCATATAATCTTCAAACCACTAAAAGTTGGTTCAATGGAAGACCACACAGACAAGAATAGGTAACTGGAAGGTACCCTCCAAAACATCAGTATACTAAAAATTAAAAGAAATATATCACTAAATTCACTAAACTGGGTTCAAAAAGATCATATCATGTCTAATTCAACTCAAAACATTAAAAAAGGCATGAAAGGAAAATAAAGTAAATGAAACCAAGGTTTTATGTAGTTTTTAATTTTACTATGTGTTTATGCGAGAATCACTACATGATTTTAAATTCAATTAAAGTAAATTTTCCAATAATTATGGATAAGGTATCCCCATAGATAACTAACTCAAGTAATTCCACAACACTATGGTTGGAGGATTGCATGAGTGGAAATGTCACCTTGGGATCCTGTATCAGACCCGAGTTCAAAATCAAAGAGGGGTGAATATATGTGGCACTGTAGAAATACTTTATCACTATAGAAGTGTGGGTACTATAGAAATTATTATATTTGGGTAATATATAAATGATATTATTCACCTGAATTAGGATTTTGGGCTTCTTATATAGGATTTCAGGATACTAGGCCTATGGGCCATCAATGGTGGGCTTTCAGGCTTCATACTAGAGAAATTCCTGACTAGTGGAGAGAATGAAGGTGAAAATGTAGTCTATGGTGATCAGGATGGGCATGGTAGTTCATTCAGGGAGAAGTTAGTACATACCTATTCAAGACCTCATTTGGGGAGGTAGTGATAACAAGCCACAAACGCGACATCATAAAAACCAGAAAGAGTATACATATGAGGGAAAATGACAGGGGGTTTTAGTGTGGGGTCTTGGGGAATTAGGACTTAGATAAATTTGCTAATAATTCATAGCCCTAGGACTTTGGGAAACTTATTTCATGCCTTTGAGTCTCTGGTAATTCTAGTCATGTAAGGGTTCCCTCTCAACCTAGATAAAAAGAGGGAATATAAAAAAATAAAAATATGGAACTTTTGGTCAATAATTCCATTAAACCTCATCAAAGTTGTCCAAAAGTTTTTTATAGAATGTCCCACTCATTAAACTGGTCACACCGACCTCTGACTTTCATGGGAGTCTATCTATTTCACTGTGAAACTACCAATGCCTTCTTATATTCCTTAGCCGGACCTGCAATCTCTGGTAATTGAACAGTTCTCCTATTCCTCACTCTTTTCTAAAAAATATATACCAATAGTGGCTCCAACATAGAAATGTCTCACCTTCTAGTGTTCTGAATGTCTAAACTTCAAGTAAGCTGACCTCCTAAAATTATAGTGATATAACTATCCACAGAGCATCCGTCAAGAATTCACAAAATTCTAAGAACCTCACTACCAACATTATAAATTCTATAACCACTTTATCTACAATAGTAAAGGGTTCTAATAAGTTTTTTTTCTAATAAACTTACTCTAATTCTAAAATATTCTTTATAAATCCCAACTATTAGGTCCCATTCTCTGGTATTAAATAATAAATTAATTCTTTCCAAAAATTATTCAATGTCATATTCTTTGTTGTTATGAATAATTTTTGAAATGTTTCAACATAAAATAATTTTGTTAAATACAAAAAAACATTCCTAAAAAAGTGAAGGTATCTATTTTTGTTTAGTAAACCAACATAAGGCCTCTTTTTAGGTATCACTTGTGTGGGTTGTCAACGAATCACAAAAAAAATATTTTTATCAGTTACTATTTTTATTTATTGTGAATTCTATCATGTTCTACTTATGATTATCTTAGGCACATGAGGAAATACTAAATTAATAAATTATCTAATGTTATCCCACTTATGATTACATATTATTAATCACATGAATAGGGACCAAATCATGTTTGAAGGTATAATATGATAAAAACGTCATAAAAAATATAATTAAAATGAATAAAAATACAGTTAAATTAAATTTAATAGGTAATCAGACATGGAAGATAAAAAAATGGAATGAAAGGACCATTAAATAATCTATAATCCAACATGATTATGTCATAAATGATTAATAAAAACACAATATAGAAAATAATAAATATATATCACCATGTTCATGTAGATATAAGGAATAATGAAAACTAGCATTGACCATAACCAAATGAGAAACATCACTCTATTGATCACTATACTGAAAATTTGAACCACTAATCATGTTTTATTTGGATTCTAACTAATAATGGGTGTGAATGAAACTTAGACTATGAACCGTAATAAGAATAAAACATATTCTTATTGCACACCCAAACTGTGCACACGAACTACCATGAACATAAATTCCACATAAATATTTTTCATGTGTTAATTGTGTACTATGGTAAGAGGATTAAATATATGTAAGGGGAAATTTTTTTGTTATAAATAGATGTTTTTATTAGGAATAGTGATAATCTACAACTTCATATTGGGGATGTAATCTGGCTCATGATAGGCATTGATAACATTAGGCTTAGTCAGTGGGATGTGTAACAGAATGAGGAAGGGTGGTAAATATGGGTGTAAAGTGAAAACCTGGTATGGTGTGGCATTATTTAACCCTAAAAGGATGTTTTTTTCAAGTTAGGGTTATCTTGATATAGTAAATTTCCAGATTTGTGGACTTTTAAGGAAAGAGGTTGGAAGTGGGCTCAGGATAGTGAACTAGGGAGGGTGCGATAATGATGGAAGTTGATATCCATGTATTTATAGGGTTTTAAATAATAAGGTAGGTGTAATGGTGAATGATGATATGGATTAGTGTGATAAAAGAGGATAGAGGAGTGATGCATGAATATGATGGCATGCGATGGGTTGGTGATAAGTTGTGGCGACATAAATAGAGGATGTTGATTTTTCTTAGTTTCATGGAATGGGAGAATATTTTAAATGAGAACTACTAAAAATTCATGTTTATTTAGAAATACCTTTTATCCATGATAAAAAACCCTGATAAAGGGGAGAGTTTTATCACTGAAAAAAATCGATAAAACGAACCTTTTATCAGTACTTTTTTAGTACTGATAAAAGGATTTATATACATATTTATATATTTTTAAATATGATTTATATAATATTACGTATATATGTTTATATAAATACAATATATATATAATATGGTTTAAATATGTACATAAATTAATACAAATATATTATAATAAAAAAATATTATCAATCTTATTTTCAAAATTTTAAACTAGAAATTATATATTTTATATTAATCAATAAAATATTCAATAAAATATTTAATTAAATTTAAAAATATATATGTAAGTATAACATATTAAAAATTATTAAACAATTATATAAATTTAGAGATGAATATTTATATATTTCATTATATTTATAATATATTTGTAAATATATATATATATGTAATTTATATATACATATTCATATATTATGATATTTTATTTATATAATATAAAATATGAACTTTATACCAATGTAAGGTGATCAAATAGTTAATCCTACTTTGAACCCTAATTGATCCTTCATCAATGTTGTTTTTTCGAAGATATCTCATATGTGATGTGGATGATGCATCACATCATATCTCGCCTTCTTCATTTTGGCATAAGGGACAACTAACTGTCGATTTCTCAAAAAAGGATGTGGACATTCTGGCTTCAGATCTATGTTTGTGACTTTTTGGTAAATTTTCTAACTAGTACCCTTCTATAAAGTTCATTAGAAGGACTCTTGAAACCATTGGGTTTTCTTCTTTTGATTTGGGACTTCTTGACTCCTATAATGTACCGGTTCATTTCTCCTCAATGGAGGACAACTAAAAATGTTGGTCCCATGGTAAGTGGTCTTTTTTGCATGTGTTTTATAAGGATGATAAAATTGTCTCTAGGATTTGAAAAATATTTTGAGTCCCCTGTTGCTTAAGTTTAGCTGGGATTTCAGGGTCTTCTAGTTTACATGTTCAGATCACATACTCTTTATGCTACTGTGAGTCTTATTAGAGTGTCTATTAAACCTAATTCAGCCTCTTAAAAATTATCTAGACCCTCTTTCATGATTATTTTTATCGAGGTGGATATATCTAAACCATTTCCCTTGATCATATAGATCCAGAATGGTGGAAAGGGTTATAGAAATATGTTTTTTTTATAAAAACCTTCCAATTTACTATATTTCCTATTTAAACAAAGTTCACACATTAGCTTCTTGTGGAAAGGACTCAAAAGATCATACTAAACTACCTCAAGTTAGAAATAAGGCTATCTGGGTTGAAAAGATGAAACTTGTGGATCTAGTTAGCGGGAAACCCCATCAAATAATAGAGACTCATAATGGATCTCCCTGTTAGGGATCTTGTTAGTCCTTAAAAGAGAGGTCACATGAGGTTGGGTACCTACCTCAATTTCTAAATGTTGTTAATGATTCACGACCTACCTATAAGGATCGAATTGAAAGGAATTTTCTTCATAACACTAAGGATAACCCTCTCAAGAAAAGGAATAGGAGGATCATAGTGATTCTGATAAATCCATTCACGATCAGATTAAACAACCTCTTCAAGTTGAATAACTCTTAATTCACTCAAGTTTAAAAAAGGGTAAAAAATGGTGTATCCCTATGGATTTATTACCCTATATCCTTGGAATACCCATAAACATCATAAGTACTCTATTATAGATTTAAAAATTGTATCTAGATCCTCTAGGGTCTACATCAATGACATCCCCCATTAACTAGCTATTGAGAGTCCCTCCTCATCCTCTAATGATGATAAATCCTCCTCATCCTCTAGTAAAGATTGTTCAGAAGATGTAGGTAATCATAAAAATGACACCCATATTCTTATGTATGGCCTCAAAGATGAAATATACTCATGGGTAATTGAATAAAAGGTGTTGGCCTTAACTAGATACAAGAAAAGGGGGTAGTGTTTAAGGATGAATAAATTGATCTTAAGGTGAGGATGTTATCTAAAATTGATTTTGAATTTTATAAGAAAAAGGCATTTTATTTTTGGAAACATATATATAAGTATTTAGTTGTTTATATTGAATAATTATGAATGAGTTTATGGTGTATTATGTTTCTATATCAATTTATTGATAGGATAATTGATTTTTTTTTTCAATTTCCACTAATATCTTTTTATTTCATACAACTATTTATTCCTGGATTATGTAACGCCCCGAACCAAGTTACCCCGAGTCGTTGTATTATTACATAACATTGGAATGATCAAAAAAGATAAAGTCTTGAAAGACCGATTAGTTTAGTAGTCTTGGAAGTACTAGATACATTCATAAGTCTTACATTACATCATAAAGTGAAAAACTACAACAACATAGTCTCCATAGACCACACTCATATCCCTTCAGACTATCCCTAAAGGTCAGTCATAATATAATTCTTCACATCCTAGGAAAAATAAAACATATAAAGGGGTGAGATCAGATGCTCAGTAAAGATAACAATATAGCAGAAACTTTCATAAATAAGCATAAACATTTAAGGCAATGTATAGCTAAAACAAACGCCTTTTAAACTTGAACTTGAGCATAATATGGAGAAGATAAAATGAAATAATTACATTTACTTATTCACATTGTAACGCCCCGACCCTAGTTACCCAGAGTCGGTGCATTATTACATAACATGGCATGATCACAAGAAAGATCAAATCTCGAAAGACCGATTGGTTTAGTAGCCTTGGAAACACTAGATATATTCATAAGTTTTACATTACATCATAAATTGAAAAACTACTACAAAAACATAATGTCTCCATAATCCACACTTATATCCCCACATAATATCCCTGCAGGTCATTCATAATTTACTTCTTCACTTCCTGGGAAAAATAAAACATAGAAAAGGGGTGAGCTCAAATGCCCAGTAAGGATAACAATATAGCGGAAACTTTCATAAATAAGAATAAACATTTAAGGCAATGTATAACTAAAACAAAAGCCTTTCAAACATGAACTTTCAACATGGTACGACATAAATAAAATGAAATAATGCCATTTACTTATTCACATGGATATTCTACTAATCGAATAGTCACATGCAAAAATCAAAAACCACTTTCATAATGTTGGAATGCATAATGCCAGAATATCATAACCACTTAGCCAAGGCCTCGTTCCAAGACTACAAATAAGATTTTGTCAAGGCCTTGTGCCAAGACACTAGTTTGTCTCATGAGACCTACCGATGCAATTTTTTAGAAGATACTTACGTTTAAAATTGCTCAAATATACTCCAGTGTTTTTCTGAAAACATTATGCAAGCTTCTGAAAACAAAATAACTAATTCTGAGACTGCTCGACTAATTACAGGCCATGATGGGTCCACGCCCAATCCCTTCCTGTCTACCATACTCGAGAGTCATATTTTCTAAAAACATTTTTAAGCTTGCGTTAAATACGTATAAATTTGCACTGGATTTTCATATATGTGAGAGAAATATCTCTTTTTTTAAATCATTTAAAAGTCATATAATTATAAAATAAAACATTTTCTTTGAAAATATTCTTATAAGCTTGTAAGGAAAACTTTGAAGATTTTATAACGGCGGAAAATAGCCGCACCTGCCGTATAAGTTAAAAAAACATTCTTACCTTAATTCTGTCGAAAAGGTTTAAAAAAGGACCTTGTTTTGAAAACGGCGGAAAGATTCCTTTATAAACCTCTTATAACAAGTCAACCAAGGGTATAAATGACCTTAACCCGTATTCTTGTAAATAATAAAAATGTTTTGAAATACATTTTTAAGAAAACATGAATGTGGATGATAAAGAGATCCCGGTAGATTATTACATATAAACAACCTCGGATAATGAAGAGATTGTGAAATAACCCTTACCTTGTACTTTTCCTTGGTTGGGGTAAGTTAACATTCTGTATAATGGTGAAATAATTGTTACTAAATTATACAAGAATCATATACATTAATATGATATCATATATGATCTTTTAATATCGATTTATAATAATATCTTAGTATTATCGTTGTTTCGGGTGTTAACTTACTTGTTTTCTTTTATATGTTTTATTACGTAAGAAATTTTTGTAAAGGATAGCTTGAATATTATTCATATCCAGAATGATATCAAGTCCTTAACATCATTTTTAAATCATCAAATGATAATTATACTTGAATGGATACGATGGAGAATGAATCTCATCACGTTCGTGGAGACGGTAGTCCGTACGTACGCACGAGCGACAATATCATTCTTTTGATATTAAAATAATATATAAATGGATGGTATATAATATATGCAGAATCCTTAACATGTTATATTTATTATTTACATGAGTTACACATCATTATTATACCCATCCAAATAATATTATATTGAATAACAATTACACCACGACGTGGAGACGGTAAGCCGTACGTACGCACGTATGGTGACATGTTATTCAAAGGGTGGATAGAATACTGAATATGGTTGTACCATATTTATAATAACATCACAGTATATATATAATACTGGATTTATTATTTTATAATGGTAACAACAAAGGAAGAAGAAGTGGAAGAAGAAATGAACTTAGAAAAGGGTGGTGAAATCATTACCTCTTCTTCGGGTTCTTCCTTTTGATTTGATCAAAAGGGATCCTTAGGTTGGTTTTATGATCAAACTAAGGCCCCTAGGTTGTAGTTAGGGAAGTTGGGAGAGTATTTGGGCAGAGTTTGGCCGAACCAAAAGGCTTTGAAGGTGTGAAGAAATGGGAAGGAGGAGTGCCCTTTTATAAGAGGGGTGAGGGGCACCTTTGGAAAAGCTAGAAATATTAATTTATAATAATTTCATATTCGGTTTCTAATGGATCCAAAGTTTACTATTCAAAGGTTAAGGTGGGGATGGGTCGAAAACAACTCAACCAATAGAATTTAGACAGGTTTGGGTACTTATATTAACCTTATCTTTAAGTATTAACTCTAAGTTAATTAGTTTCACTTTTACAATGTCTCTTTGTATTTTTATATAATATGGTTAATAAACTTACTACATACATCCAAGCGACCACCAAGTGGTCCATTAATGATGAACCTATCATGATATAAGTCTCTTGGCCGAACCTTAGATTTTTAGGAATTTAATATCAATTAATAATATAATATTTGTTTTAAGAACTCTTTTATGTCAATTTTGACACTATTCAATAGTTGATTTTTGTGAAACTCATAACAGATTTATTACTTCGAAAAAAGTCAATTAAATCAATCCTAATATATCATATTATCCTATAAAATTAGTTTAATTAATTAAAAGTTTCATATTACATTTATTTGGGTATTTATAATATCAATTATTTTAATTTTTCACTATTATAGTATTTACTGCATCATCATTGTGTCATAAATAAAATAAATTATTTAATGTCTAAAAATTATAAATAAAATATAATTATGTAGGAAATCGTATTATCTTTCTAATGAATATTTATAATCTAAAATACAACATATATAACCCTATGTAACAATTGTTTATCTAAAAGATATATGCTTGTGTCATTTTTGTATTCATTTTAACTTAATTAAAATAAAGTGTCATTATCACTTACAAGTGGATCCATGGGGTCCAAAAAATCGACCCAAAGATGCCCATGGTCGACCATGTATCAACCAATAGGGTTAAGACACGTTTTGGGGTAATTTAGTATTATTATAATATTATTTTTTAACCCTTATTTACCAGATTTACCCTTAACCATGGTAAATAAAATATTTACCGCAGTAATTATTCAAAATGACTAAAAATAAAAGTTACCTATTTACAAAAATTGAACATCCTGATTCCAAATATGGAATCCATTTTCCTAAATTTAAAACACAGAAGTGGCAGAAATTAATTTAAAATTAATTCCCGTTGTCAAAACAAAAAGCGTGTTTTTAAGAGATAATAACTATCAAAAGATTGACACTTGTTTATGTTTGGTTTAATTGTAAAATTATGTCCAATGACCAACATTATATTAAATGGTAAAAATATATTCTAAATATACTTTAAAACCACTCAAATTCATAATTTATCACTATTAATTATTTTGATTAAAAAAGTTGTTTTTAATTAAAATTTAGTAATTTTCACTATTCATCAAAATATGAAAGTTATCCGAAAAGTACCAAAATTTATCCTTAGGCTAAATTAGATATTACGAATCCAAAAATGAAGTCCATTTTGAAATATAAAATATATATGATTTCAAAAAGTAGGTATTACTATTCACAACGGCTAGTTTAATTAGTTGTGGTGTGTGTTAGAACTCGAGGTTGCGTACAACACACGCTATCGCATTATTCGAAGGGAAACGTACTGTGGAAGCTTGGGGTGTTACATTCTCCCCTCCTTCAAATAATTGCGTCCTCGCAATTTCTAGGGTATTACTGCATAAAAAGACTCGGGTGGTTCTTTATCATAAGTTCCTTGGGTTCCCACGTTGCCTCTTCAATCTTATGATTTCTCCACAAAACTTTTACCAGACGCGTCGTCCGGTTTCTCAGTACTTGTTCTCTTGTATTAAGAATCCTGACAGGCTCTTCACAATAAGACAGATCGGGTTCCAGTTCTAATTCCTCATAGGTGAGTACATGCGTTGGGTCAGGCATGTATTTTCTCAACAGAGATACGTGGAACACATCGTGAACTTTGGAGAGACTTGGCGGCATTGCCAATCGGTAAGCTACAACCCCAATTCGTTCTAGAATTTCAAAGGGTCCGATGTACCTGGGACTCAATTTACCTTTCTTACCAAAACGTATGACTCCCTTCCATGGAGATACCTTCAGGAAAACATGATCACCGACTTGACATTCCAAATCCTTCCTTCGATTATCGACATAGCTCTTCTGCCTACTTTGAGATGATTTGATGTGATTTTGGATTACTTTCACCTTTTCCACCGTTTCCTCCACCAGTTCTGGACCTACAAGTTTTCTTTCACCAACGTCATCCCAACAGGTTGGTGTACGACATCTCTTTCTGTATAACGCTTCATATGGTGCCATCTGTATACTCGAATGGAAGCTATTGTTATAGGAAAATTCTAACAGTGGTAAATATTGATCCCACATACCCTGAAAGTCAAGTGCGCAAGATCTCAACATGTCTTATAGGGTTTGAATAGTCCGTTCTGATTGTCCATCTGTCTGAGGTTGGTAAGCAGTGCTCAAATGAAGTTCAGTATCCAGGGATTTCTGAAGACTTTTCCAAAATCTTAAAGTAAAACGGGGATCACGATCAGAAACAATCGATAGGGGTACTCCATGAAGTCTCACAACTTCATTAATGTATAGTCTTGCTAGACGTTCCAGGGGTAGATCTTCTCTTATAGCAAGAAAATGTGCTGACTTGGTAAGACGATCAACAATAACCCATATTGCATCATTCCTTCTAGGAGTCTTTGGTAGCCCCATGACAAAGTCCATCGTAATATTGTCCCATTTCCACTCCGGTATGGGAAGAGGTTGCATGACTCCTCCAGGCTGTTGCCTTCCAGCTTTCACTTGTTGACAAACCATATATCTTGACTCAAAATCAGCAATCTTCCTCTTCATGTTGTCCCACCAAAAATGTTCCTTCAAATCTCTATACATTTTGGTGCTCCCAGGGTGTATAGAGAAATTGGAACTATGAGCATCATCCAGCAATTCCCTTTTTAGATCAGGTATATGGGGAACACAAAGTCTCTTCCCAAATTTCAAAATTCCATCTTCATACACAAAGTCTCTCAATCTCCCATCATTCACAGCTTTAATCTTCTTTTGGAATTCTTCATCATCGGTCTGAGAACTCTTAATCCTTTCTAGTAAAGATGGTTTGGCAACCATTTGAAAAAGCATTGATGTTTCACCTTCCCTGGTTATTCCCATGTCCATCTTCACTAGATCCATGAAAATTGGATCCCTTTCAATTCTCCTATTGTTCAAAATTCCATGGTCTTTTCTACTCAAAGCATCTGCCACCTTGTTTTCCTTCCCCGGGTGGTAGTGTATCGTACAATCATAATCCTTGAGTAATTCAAGCCATCTCCTTTGCCTTGTGTTGAGTTCTTTTTGTGAGAAAATATACTTCAAACTCTTGTGATCAGTATAAATCTCACATTTTTCACCATAGAGGTAGTGAATCCATATCTTCAAAGAAAAGATCACAGCTGCTAACTCGAGATCATGAGTAGGATAGTTTTGTTCATGAATTTTCAACTGTCGTGATGCATAGGCAATAACTCTATCATTCTGCATAAGGACACAACCAAGTCCTTTCTTCGATGCATCACTATAAATAACTAACCCATCAAAGAAACGATCAATCTTACTTCTTTGGTTACGTATATAATCACCAGCGTACCTTGCTAACCTTGTAAAGTTAGCCTCATACTTTGTGACATTCTCATCCTCCTTTTGTCTCAGACTCAGAAATTGCCTTTCCATATCTGCTCGATGGTCGCGAGGAAAGTATTTTTCTAAAAACAGATCTTTGAACTCCCTCCATTCCATATTTGATACTTCATCATATTCCTTCATGTTTTGAATCAATGACCACCATTGATCAGCATCTCCAGTGAGGCGGTAAACTGCCATGATAACTTTTTCCCTTTCACTGCTCCCCAAAGCCTGAAATATTTTCTCTAGGGAATTTATCCACTTCTCGGCTACTAAGGTATTTGTATTCCCATTGAACGTTGGTGGTTGTTGCCTCATGAATCGAGCTAACATTGATCCTCCATGCTGCGGATCAGGGTGCTCCATACGGGTAAGGTTATTATTCATAACCTGAGTAAGTTGTCCCAGTATGGTGATTAGCTGATCGGCACCAGTTGCGTCACCAGCCCCACTATAATTATCTTGAGCAGGAGGGAAATCCCTACATGGAGTGCGTGCATTGATACAGTTTCCATTTCTTCCACTAGGCGCCATTTCTAAACAATGGCATAAACTAGATCAGTTTATGAATCAAAATACATAATCCCATACTTATAAAACACTTAACATAAATTGAACTATTTATGGATATAATCCATAATCATAGGAATGTTTTCTTTGAGGAAGTATATACTCATAATCCCTTTAAAATGATTTGTAAAGAAAAATGAGAGTTATCCTAAGCATATCCCCCAGGAGTGTCGTAACCAAGAGTGCAGTAAGGCCCGTTGTCGTGCACCAGTTTCCGTTCGAGTCTAGCTCAAAGCTGTGTTTTCGGGTTTTACCCCTAGGTACATCTGTGCCAGAGCTGCCTCTACCTGCTCGTATCCAGACAGGGATGTATTGCTCAGAAAACTCACAAAATCTCTACAATACCAAAATTCTAGGAAGTTCTCCTATACTAATCCTCAAAGTTCATCTTAGGTCTACGTGCTCTAATCAGAGTTTATCTAAATCTAGCTTCCAAGGTTTGTACTAAACTTCCTCTGATACCAACTGTAACGCCCCGACCCTAGTTACCCAGAGTCGGTGCATTATTACAGAACATTGGCATGATCACAAGAAAGATCAAATCTCGAATGACCGATTGGTTTAGTATCCTTGGAAACACTAGATATATTCATAAGTTTTTCATTACATCATAAATTGAAAAACTACTACAACAACATAATGTCTCCATAATCCACACTCATATCCCCACATAATATCCCTGTAGGTCATTCATAATTTACTTCTTCACTTCCTGGGAAAAATAAAACATAGAAAAGGGGTGAGCTCAAATGCCCTGTAAGGATAACAATATAGCGGAAACTTTCATAAATAAGAATAAACATTTAAGGCAATGTATAACTAAAACAAAAGCCTTTCAAACATGAACTTTCAACATGGTACGGCATAAATAAAATGAAATAATGCCATTTACTTATTCACATGGATATTCTACTAATCGAATAGTCACATGCAAAAATCGAAAACCACTTTCATAATGTTGGAATGCATAATGCCAGACTATCATAACCACTTAGCCAAGGCCTCGTGCCAAGACTACAAATAATATTTTGTCAAGGCCTTGTGCCAAGACACTAGTTTGTCTCATGAGACCTACCGATGCAATTTTTTAGAAGATACTTACGTTTAAAATTGCTCAAATATACTCCAGTGTTTTTCTGAAAACATTATACAAGCTTCTGAAAACAAAATAACTAATTCTGAGACTGCTCGACTAATTACAGGCCATGATGGGTCCACGCCCAATCCCTTCCTGTCTACCATACTCGAGAGTCATATTTTCTAAAAACATTTTTAAGCTTGCGTTAAATACGTATAAATTTGCATTG
Organism: Viscum album; assembly: GCA_963277665.1. Taxonomy (NCBI): domain Eukaryota; kingdom Viridiplantae; phylum Streptophyta; class Magnoliopsida; order Santalales; family Viscaceae; genus Viscum; species Viscum album. The sequence goes on from OY728137.1 coordinate 1,312,494,118, forward strand.
GATTTTCATATATGTGAGAGAAATATCTCTTTTTTGAAATCATTTAAAAGTCATATATTTATAAAATAAAACATTTTCTTTGAAAATATTCTTATAAGCTTGTAAGGGAAACTTTGAAGATTTTATAACGGCGGAAAATAGCCGCACCCACCGTATAAGTTAAAAAAAACATTCTTACCTTAATTCTGTCGAAAAGGTTAAAAAAAGTACCTTGTTTTGAAAACGGCGGAAAGATTCCTTTATAAACCTCTTATAACAAGTCAACCAAGGGTATAAATGACTTTAACCCGTATTCTTGTAAATAATAAAAATGTTTTGAAATACATTTTTAAGAAAACATGAATGTGGATGATAAAGAGATCCCAGTAGATTATTACATATAAACAACCTCGGATAATGAAGAGATTGTGAAATAACCCTTACCTTGTACTTTTCCTTGGTTGGGGTAGGTTAAACTCCTGTATAATGGTGAAATAATTGTTACTAAATTATACAAGAATCATATATATTAATATGATATCATATATGATCTTTTAATATCGATTTATAATAATATCTTAGTATTATCGTTGTTTCGGGTGTTAACTTACTTGTTTTCTTTTATATGTTTTACTACGTAAGACATTTTTGTAAAAGATAGGTTGTATATTATTCATATCCAGAATGATATCAAGTCTTTAACATCATTTTTAAATCATCAAATGATAATTATACTTGAATGGATACGATGGAGAATGAATCTCATCGCGTTCGTGGAGACGGTAGTCCGTACGTACGCACGAGCGACAATATCATTCTTTTGATATTAAAATAATATATAAATGGATGGAATATCATATATACAGAATCTTTAACATGTTATATTTATTATTTACATGAGTTACACATCATTATTATACCCATCCAAATAATATTATATTGAATAACAATTACACCACGACGTGGAGACGGTAAGCCGTACGTACGCACGTATGGTGACATGTTATTCAAAGGGTGGATAGAATATTGAATATGGTTGTACCATATTTATAATAACATCACAGTATATATATGATACTGGATTTATTATTTTAGAATGGTAACAACAAAGGAAGAAGAAGTGGAAGAAGAAATGAACTTAGAAAAGGGTGGTGAAATCATTACCTCTTCTTCGGGTTCTTCCTTTTGATTTGATCAAAAGGGATCCTTAGGTTGGCTTTCTGATCAAACTAAGGCCCCTAGGTTGTCGTGAGGGAAGTTGGGAGAGTATTTGGGCAGATTTTGGCCGAACCAAAAGGCTTTGAAGGTGTGAAGAAATGGGAAGGAGGAGTGCCCTTTTATAAGAGGGGTGAGGGGCACCTTTGGAAAAGCTAGAAATATTAATTTATAATAAATTCATATTCGGTTTATAATGGCTCCAAAGTTGACTATTCAAAGGTTAAGGGGGTAATGGGTCGAAAACAACTCAACCAATAGAATTTAGACAGGTTTGGGTACTTATATTAACCTTATCTTTAAGTATTAACTCTAAGTTAATTAGTTTCACTTTTACAATGTCTCTTTGTATTTTTATATAATATGGTTAATAAACTTACTACATACATCCAAGCGACCCCCAAGTGGTCCCTTAATGATGAAACTATCATTATATAAGTCTCTTGGCCGAACCTTAGATTTTTAGGAATTTAATATCAATTAATAATATAATATTTGTTTTAAGAACTCTTTTATGTCAATTTTGACACTATTCAATAGTTGATTTTTGTGAAACTCATAACAGATTGATTACTTCGAAAAAAGTCAATTAAATAAATCCTAATATATCATATTATCCTATAAAATTAGTTTAATTCATTATAAGTTTCATATTACATTTATTTGGGTATTTATAATATCAATTATTTTAATTTTTCACTATTATAGTAATTACTGCATCATCATTGTGTCATAAATAAAATAAATTATTTAATGTCTAAAAATTTTAAATAAAATATAATTATGTAGGAAATCTTCTTATATTTCTAATGAATATTTATAATCTAAAATCCAACATATATAACCCTATGTAACAATTGTTTTTCTAAAAGATATATGCTTGTTTCATTTTTGTATTCATTTTAACTTAATTAAAATAATGTGTCATTATCACTTACAAGTGGATCCATGGGGTCCCAAAAATCGACCCAAAGATGCCCATGGTCGACCATTTATCAACCAATAGGGTTAAGACACGTTTTAGGGTAATTTAGTATTATTATAATATTATTTTTTAACCCTTATTTACCAGATTTACCCTTAACCATGGTAAATAAAATATTTACCGCAGTAATTATTCAAAATGTCTAAAAATAAAAGTTACCTATTTACACAATTTGAACATCCTGATTCCAAATATGGAATCCATTTTCCTAAATTCAAAACACAGAAGTGGCAGAAATTAATTTAAAATTAATTCCCGTTGTCAAAACAAAAAGTGTGTTTTTAAGAGATAATAACTATCAAAAGATTGACACTTGTTAATGTTTGGTTTAATTGTAAAATTATGTCCAATGACCAACATTATATTAAATGGTAAAAATATATTCTAAATATAATTTAAAACCACTCAAATTCATAATTTATCACTATTAATTATTTTGATTAAAAAAGTTGTTTTTAATTAAAGTTTAGTAATTTTCACTATTCATCAAAATATGAAAGTTATCCGAAAAGTACCAAAATTTCACCTTAGGCTAAATTAGATATTACGAATCCAAAAATGAAGTCCATTTTGAAATATAAAATATATATGATTTCAAAAGGTAGGTATTACAATTCACAACGGCTATTTTAATTAGTTGTGGTGTGTGTTAGAACTCGAGGTTGCGTACAACACACGCTATCGCATTATTCGAAGGGAAACGTACTGTGGAAGCTTGGGGTGTTACACACATGGATATTATACTAGTTGAATAATCACATGTAATATCAGTAACCACTTTCATAATAATGGAATGCATAATGCCAGACTTTCATAACCACATAGTCAAGGCCTTGTGCCAAGACTACAAATAATATTTTGTTAAGGCCTTATGCCAGGGCACTATTTTGTCACATGAGACCTACCGATGCATCGAGGAGCTATAGCGGGCTCCACCCATCACTTACTAAGTCCAATGCATTCCTCATATGAAAAGGTTTAAACATGACATAAACATTCGTTTTAAAACTAGCATACAAAATGTCAACACATTATCCATAAACCATGAATGATATGAAATAACACATCCACAGTTAAGCATATCACAAAACCTTCAATACAATATTGAAGTTTTGTATCATAAGAAATCAACTTCAAACAAACTTAAAATCCATCAATGGATGTTGACATAGATGAAATCAAAACCTTTTTAGAGAAATGTCTTTTTCTATTTTGAAATACTTTAACAGTAACATAATTATAAAGAAAACATTTATTTTTGAAGATATTCTTATAATATTGTAATGGAAGCTTCAACTATGTTATAACGATGGAAAATAGCTGCACCCACCTTATATGTTAAAAAAAACATTCTTACCATAAATTTGTCAAAAAGGTCAAAAAATTAACTTCTTTGGAAAATGAAAAAAATATTCCTTTCAAAAACATATAAGGTCAAAAAGGGTATAAATTACTTTAACCCATTGTCTATTAAATAGTAAAAATGTTTTGAAATAAATTTTTAAGAAACATGGATATGGATGATAAAGAGGTCCCAGTAGATACTTACGTAAAAACAACCTCAGATAATAAAGAGATTGTGAAATTAACCCTTACCTTGTACTTTCACATGGTCAAGGGTAGGTTAACCTCCTGTATAATAGTTAAATAATTATTATTAAATTTTACAATAATCATATACATAAATATGATATCATATATGATCATCTAATATTGCTTTGTTAATAATATTTTAGTATTATCCTCGTTTTAGGTGTTAACTTACTCGTTTTATTTTATATGTTTTGTTAAATAAGCCATGTTTTTTATGGTTAGGTTGTATATTATTCATATCCAAAATGATATCAAGTCCTTAAATAATATTTTTAATCATTAAATGAAAATTATTCTTCAATGGATACGATGGGGAATGAATCTAATCGTGTTCGTGGAGACGGTAGTCCGTACGTACGCACGAGCGAAAATATCATTCTTTTGATATTAAAATAGTATATAATTGGATGGTATATCATATATATAGAATCATTATCATGTTATATTTATTATTTAAATAAGTTATACTCTTTATTATACCCATCCAAATGGTGAAGTGTTTGAATAACAAACTTCACCACGACGTGGAGACAGTAAGTCGTACGTACGCACATGAGGTGACTTTTTCATTCATTGGATGGATAAAATAACTAATATAGTTGTACCATTTTTATAATAACATCATAGTATATAGAATATTCTGGAGTTATTATTTTATAATGTAGAAAACAAAGAAGGAGGAAGTGGAAGAAGAAGAGAACTTGAAAGAGGTGATGAAATATTTTCTTCTTTTTCGGGTTCTTTCTTTTGATTTGATCAAAGAGGGATCCTTAAGTTGGATTTATGACTAAAAGAAGGACTCTAGGATGAATTTAGGAAATTTTAGAGGATATTTGGGCAGGTTTTGGCTAATCCAAATGGCTTTGAAAGTGTGAAATTGATAGAAGGGGAAGTGCGCATTTATAAGAGGGGTGAGAGGCACCTTAGAAAAAACTTAAAATATTATTTTATAATAAATTAATATTCGGTTTATATTGGCTCCAAAGTGACTTATTCTGAAAAAGGGTGGGTATGGATCTAAATCCTTTCAAACAATAGATTTTAGACAAGTTTAGGCCACCATATTAACCTTATCATTAATATTTAATTTTTAGTTAAATAGTTTGACATTTACCATGTCTCTTTGTATTTGTATGTTATATGGTTAATAAACATACTATAAACATCCAAGCGAACCACAAGTGATTCATTAATGTCATATAAAATAATATTTAAGCCTTTTGGTTGAACTTTAGATTTTTAGGAATATAATATCAATTAATAATATAATATATTTTTTTAAAACTCTTTTATGTCAATTTTGAAACTATTTGGTATTTTGTTTTTCTTAAATTCATAACAGCATTATTACTTAAAAAAAATTATTTAATCAACTTTAATATGTCATATTAACCTATAAAATTTGTGTAATTTATTAAAAGTCTCAAATTAGATTTATTCGGATATTTATAATATCAATTATTTCAATCTTTCATTAACAAGGTAATTACTACATCATCATTGTGTCATAAATAAATTTAATTATTTAATGTCTAAAAATCATAAATAAAATACCATTATGTAGGAAATAATTTTATATTTCTAATGAATATTTATAATTTAATTTATCTTATTTATAACGTTATATTAAAAAAAATTTAGTTATTGAACTTTGATTTTAACTCTTTTAACTCTTCTTTAAATAAAATAACAATAAATATCATAATTTAATCCAAGTAGACCTAGAGGATAATATTTTATTCCTAAGGTTGTTTTTTGTTGAATAAAACTTATCCAATAGAATTAGTACATGTGTTAGGGTAATAATAATATCATTTTTACCCTTAATTTCTCTATTTACTTTTAACTGTGTTAAATAAAAGTTAAAAAGTTACTATTCGCCAAAAATTATTTTTATATTATTGAACCACATTTTACTTACTGATATCAACCGTGTCTCTTGTATTTTTTAAATTACACTCACATAAGTGGTAAAATTATGTTTTATACGAATTTGCAAATGCTCCTAGGAGGTGAATAAAAGGCGGTAAAAAGATCAATAAAAGTTGTATATATCTAAAATTAATATAAATTGACTCCAATGAATTACATTGAAATTATTTATGTATTATGTATATATTTTTACCTAAAACAAATTTAAATAAAATAAAAAATTATTTAAATGAAAAGGTCGGTTTTAACCAATAACTCGGTGTTTTTCACTATTCATCCAAAATTGAATGTTTTCAGAAAAATACCAAAAATTAACCCTAAACTAATTTCGATATTACGAATCCAAAAATTAAGTCCATTTTGAAAGATAAAATTTATAAAATTTCAAAAAGGGGGTATTACTAATCATAACGTCTAGTTTGATTGGTTGTGGTGTGTTAGAACTCGAAGTTGTATAAAACACACGCTATTGTATTATTCAAAGAGAAGCTACCGTGGAAGCTTGGGGTGCTACATTCTACCCTCCTTCAAATAAATTCGTCCTCGAAATTTCTAGAATATAACTACATAAAAAGTCTCAGGTGGTTCTTTATTATATGTCCCTCAGGTTCTTACATCTCTTCTTACATCTTATGGTTTCTCCATAGAACTTTGACCAGACGAGTCGTCCGGTTTCTCAGCACTTGTTCTCTGGTATCAAGAATCCTGATGGGCTCTTCTCAATGAGATAGATCAGATTAAAGTTCTAATTCCTCATAGGTGAGTACATGCATTGGGTCAGGCATGTATTTTCTCAACACTAATATGTAGAACACATCATGAACCTTAGAGAGACTTGGAAGCATTGCCAAACGGTAAGCTACAACCCCAATTTTTTCTAGAATTTCAAAAGGTATGATGTTCCTAGGACTCAATTTACCTTTCTTACCAAAACGTATAACTCCATTCTATAGAGATACATTCAATAAAACATGATCACCGACTTGAAATTTCAAATCCTTCCTTCGATTATTGGCATAGATCTTATGCCTACTTTGAGCTTCTTTGACGTGGGTTTGGATAACCTTCAACTTTTCCATCGTTTCCTCCACAAGTTCTGGGCCTACAAGTTTTCTTTCACCAACATCATCCCAACAGGTTGGTGTGTAACCTCTCTTTCCATATAACACTTCATATGGTTCCATCTGAATACTTGAATGAAATCTATTGTTATAAGAAAATTCTACCAGAGGTAAATATTGACCCCACATACCTTGATAGTCAGGTGAGAATGATCTCAACAAGTCTTTTAAGGTTTGAATAGTCCGTTCTGATTTTCCATCATTTTGGGGGTGGTAGGAACTGCTCAAATGAAGTTCAGTATCCGAGGCATTTTGAATATTTTTCTAGAATCTTGATGTAAAACGGGGATCAAGATCTAAAACAATCGATAGGGGTACTTCCTGAAGTCTCAAAACTTTGCTAATATATAGTCTTGTTAGACGTTCAAGTGGTAGATCTTCTCTTATAGAAAGAAAATGTGCTGACTTGGTAAGACGATCAACAATGACCCATATTGCATAATTCCTTCAAGGATTCATTGGTAGTCCCATGACAAAGTCTATAGTAATATTATCCCACTTCCACTCATGTATGGGAAGAGGTTTCATGACTCCTCCAGGTTATTTCCTTCCAGCTTTCACTTGTTGACAAACCATACAATTGACACCATATCAGAAATCTCCGTCTTCATATTGTCGCACCAAAAATTTTCCTTCAAATTTCTATACATCTTAGTGCCACCACGGTTTATAGAGAAATTGGAACTATGATCATCATCAAACAATTCTCTTTTTAGATCAGGTATATCGGGAACACAAAGTCTCTTCCCAAATTTCAAAATTCCATATTTATACACAGAGCCACTCAATCTCTCATCATCCACAGCTTTAATCTTATTTTGAAACTCTTCATCATCAGTCTGAGAACTCTTTATCGTTTCTTGTAAAGATGGTTTGACAACCATTTGAAAAAGTATTAATGTTTCAACTTACATGGTTATTCCCATATCCATCTTCACTAGATCCATGAAAATAGGATCCCTTTCAACTCTCATCTTGTTCAAAACTCCATGATCTTTTCTGCTCAAAGCATCTGCCACCTTATTTGCCTTCCCCGGGTGGTAGCGTATCGTGAAATAATAATCCTTGAGTAGTTCAAGCAATCTCCTTTTCCTCATGTTGAGTTCATTCTGAGAGAAAATATACTTCAAACTCTTGTGATCAGTATAAATTTCACAATTTTCACCATAACAATAATGTCTCCATATCTTCAAAGCAAAGATTACAACAGCTAACTAAAGATTATGAGTAAGATAGTTTTTCTCATGAGTTTTTATCTATCATGATGCATAGGCAATAATCCTATCATTCTACATAAGGACACAACCAAGTTCTTTCTTTAATGCATCACTATAAATAAAAAACCCATCATTCCCCAATGGTAGAGTCAATATAGTAAAATTGACTAATATTCTCTTCAATTATTCAAAAAATTCTTCACACTCTTTTTTCCAAACAAATTTAACCCATTTACGTGTGAGCTTGGTGAATGGGTTAGCCAATCGGGAAACATTCTGGATGAAATGCCGATAATAACCTGATAAACCAATAAAACTGCGTACCTCAGTTATACTCGTTTGTGATGGCCATTCTTGGATCCCTCTTGTATTAGAAGGATCAACAGAGCTTCCATCCTTAGAGAAAATATGATCAAGAAAAGACATCTCCTGAATCCAAAATTCACACTTGCTAAAATTCCCATATAATTCATTTCTTCTGAGGGTTTTCAGAATGGTGCGCAAGTGATTTTCATGATCTTCATAGATTTTGGAGTATACTAAGCTATCATCAATAAAAACCACTAAGAATTCATCAATATATTTCTTGAAAGCTCTATTAATTAGATCCATGAAGACAGAGGGTGCATTAGTCAATCCAAAAGGCATTACTATAATCTCGTAATGCTCGTACCTGGTTCGAAATGTTGTTTTCAGAATGTATTCCTTCTTCACACACAACTGATGATATCCAAATAGAAGGTCAATCTTTGAAATGTGTTGGGATCCATAAAGTTGGTCGAATAAATCATCAATGCGAAGTAGGGGATACTTATTTTTTATTTTTATAGCATTGATCTCCCTTTAGTCAATGCACAACCTCATATATCCATATTTCTTCTTAACATAAAGAACAAGTGCTCCCCATGGAGAAACACTAGGGAGAATAAATCCCTTAATACTCAATTCTCCTTGTTGTTTCTTTAGTTCCACTAATTATACAGTGGCCATTCTATAAGGGTTCTTCGATATGGGCCTTGAACCATGAATTAAATCCATGGAAAACTCAATTTATCATTTGGAGGATGTCTAGGTAAATCTTCAGGAAACACATAAACATATTCTTTCACAATAGGTACATACTCTATTTGAACATTCCTTTCCTCACCTACAGTTATTTTATTCTCTTCCTCCCAAATAAATGAATTTAGTTAAGCTACTAGGGGTGGATCTAGATAAGAATTAGGTGGTGATGTTTCTACTCTAATGATAAGGTACTCTTTATCATCCTTGAAAATTTTAACCTTCTTCTTCGTAAAATAAATTTTTGCCTCATGGACCGACAGAAAATCTATTCCGAGGATTATATCAAATTAAATCAAGGTTAAAATGATGAGATTAGCAGATAAAGAACATTAATATGCTCTAATGGGAACTAATTCAGAAAAAATTGTTGCAATGATACTTCCCTTAGGAGTTTTGACTGAAATCTCCCTTGTTAAATCAAATAAAAAATATCTAATTTTCTTAGTAAACTGGGAAGATATGAAACAATGCGATGATCCAGAATCAAATAAAGCATTGTCTGAACTTGATGAAACCATTAAATTACCTACCACCACATCTTTAGGAGCTTAAACCTCAGTAGTAGTGAGAGCATAAGCTTGGACTTGATCCCTTGTCCTTTTATGAGGTAAGTTTCTCTGACACATAGGACATTCATTGGCATAATGTCTCATCTCACTGCAATTGTAGCATTGAAAATTGGTAGCTTCTTTCTTCCTCTTGCAATCATGAGCTTGGTGGCCTTTTTCACCACACTTTTAACAGACTCCCTTTGCCTTCAAGAAAGTATCAGGGTGTTTCTTCCCACATTTACTATAGGATGGATATTCAACTTTTACCTTCTTCTCCTTATTTCCATTTCTAGAGTGATCAGCATATCTCTTCTTCTATTGCTTTGCTTTAAAGTCGTAAGACATAGAGAAATTTTTTTCTGTCTCAATACCACATGAGAAAATATCTTCGTACAATGAAAAGGATTTTAAGACTAAATCACGACAAAGAAAAGGTTTTAACCCATCAAAGAAATGATCGATCTTACTTCTTGGGTTACATATATAATCTGAAGCATGCCTCGCCAACCTTGTAAAGTTAGACTCATACATTGCAACATTATCATCCTCCCTTTTCCTCAAAATCAGAAATTATCTTTCCATATCCACTCGATGGTCATGAGGAAATTATTTTTCTTTGAAAATCTCTTTAAAATCCCTCCATTACATACTTTATACTTCTTCATCTTCCTTTTTGTTCGATATCAATGACCACCATTGATCATTATCTCCAGTGAGGCGATAAAATACTATGAAAACTTTTTCCCTTTCAGTACTCCCCAAAGCCGGAGATATTTTCTCTAGGGAACTTATCCATTGATTAGATACCAATGGATTGGTACTCCCATTGAATGTTTTTGGTTGTTTCCTCATGAAGCGATCTAACATTGATCCTCCACACTACGGATTAGGGTGCTCCATACGGGTAAGGTTATTATTCATAACCTGAGTGAGTTGTCCCAGTATAGTGATAAGCTGATCGGCACCAGTTGTATCACCAACTCCACTATAATTATCTTGAGTAGGAGGGAAATCCCTACATGGATTACGTGTGTTGATACTATTTCAATTTCTTCCATTAGGCGTAATTTCTAAATAATGGTATAAACTAGATTAGTTTATCAATCACAATACATAATTCCAAACATGTAAAACACTTATCATAAATTGAACAGTTTATGTATATAATATATAATCATAAAAAATGTTTTCTTTGAGGAAGTATATACTCATAAACCCTTCATAATGGTTTGTAATGAAAAGGAGAATTATCCTAAGAATATCCCCTGGGAGTGTCGTAACCAAGAGTGCAGCAAGGCCCGTTGTCGTGCACTAGTTCCCATTTGAGTCCAGCTCAAAGCGGTGTTTTTGGGTTTTACCCCGAGGTACATCTGTGCCAGATCCACCTCTACCTAGTCGTATCCAGACAATGATGTATTTCTTAGAAAAATCACAAAAATATATACAATACCAAAATTCTAGGAAGTTCTTCTATATAAATCCCCAAAGTCTATCTTAGGGCTATGTGCTCTAATAAGAGTTTATCTAAATCCATCTTACAAGGTTTGTACTAAACTTCCTCTGATACCAACTATAATGTCTCGACCCAAGTTACCCTGAGTCGAGGCATTATCACATAACATTGGCATGATCACAAAAGATCAAGTCTCGAAAGACTGGTTAGTTTAGTAGTCTTGAAAGTACTAGATACATTCATAAGTCTTACATTACATCATAAAGTGAAAAAATACAACAACATAGTCTCCATAGACCACACTCATATCCCCTCAGACTATCCCTACAGGTCAGTCATAATATACTTCTTCACATCCTAGGAAAAATAAAACAAATAAAGGGGTGAGCTCAGATGCTCAGTAAGGATAACAATATAGAATAAACTTTCATAAATAAGAATAAACATTTAAGGTAATTTATAACTAAATCAAAATACATTTAAACTTGAACTTTAGCATAATATGGCAAAGATAAAATGAAATAATTCCATTTACTTATTCACATTGATATTATACTATAGGAATAATCACATGAAATATCAATAACCACTTTCATAATAATGGAATGCATAATGCCGGATTTTCATAACCACATAGTAAAGGCCTTGTGACAAGACTAAAAATAAGATTTTGTCAAGGCCTTATGCCAAGACACTAGTTTGTCTCATGAGACCTACTGATTCATCAAGGAGCTATAGCGGGCTCCACCCATCACTTACTAAGTCCAATGCATTCCACATATGAAAAGGTTTAAACATAATATAAACATTCGTATTAAAACTAGCATACGAAATGTCAATACTTTATCCATAAACCATGAACGGTATGAAATAAAACATCCACAGTCAGACATATCAAAAAACCTTCAATACAATATGGATGTTTTGTATCATAATAAGTCAACTTCAAAAAAAACTTAAAATCCATCAAAAAATGTTGACATAGATGAAATCAAAACCTTTTTAAAGAAATATCATTTTCTATTTTGAAATTATTTAAAAGTCACATAATAATAAAGAAAACATTTATTTTTATGATATTATTATAATCTTGTAAGGGAAGATTCGACGATGTTATAAGGTTGGAAAATATCCGCACCCTCCATATAAGTTTAAAAAACATTCTTACCTTAAATTTGTCAAAAAGGTCAAAAAGTACCTTGTATGGAAAACGACAGAAAGATTCCTCTCAAAAATGTATATGGTAAAATATGGGTATAAATGAATTTAACCCATTTTCTATTAAATATTAAAAATATTTTGAAATACATTTTTAAGAACATGGATGTAGATGATAAAGAGGTCCTAGTAGATACTTAAATAAAAACAACCTCGGATAACAAAGAGATTGTGAAATTAACACTTAACTTGTACTTTTCCTTGGTCGAGGGTAGGTTATCCTCCTGTATAATATTTAAATCATTGTTATTAAACTATACACGAATCATATAAATAAATATGATATCATATATGATCTTCTAATTTTGCTTTGTTAATAATATTTTAGTATTATCTTCGTTTCAGGTGTAAACTCACTCATTTTCTTTTATATGTTTTCTTACATAAGACATGTTTTTTATGGTTAGGTAGTATATTATTCATATCCAGAATGATATCAAGTCCTTAAAAATTATTTTTAATCATCAAATGAAAATTATTCTTGAATGGATACAATGGGGAATGAATCTCATTGCGTTCGTGGAGACGGTAGTCCGTACGTACGCACGAGCAACAATATCATTCTTTTGATATTAAAATCATATATAATTGGATGATATATCATATATAACGAATAATTATCATGTTATATTTATTATTTAAATAACTAATACTCATTATTATACCCATCCAAATGATGATGTGTTTGAATATTAAACTTCACCACGACGTGGAGACGGTAAGCCGTACGTACGGACGTGTGCTGGCATTTTCATTTATAGGATGGATGAAATAATTAATATGGTTGTACGATTTTTAAAATAACATCATAGTATATATAATATACTGGATTTATTATTTTAGAATGGAAACAACAAAGAAGGAGGAAGTGGAAGAAGAAGAGAACTTGGTAGAGGTGATGAAATATTTACCTCTTCTTCGGGTTCTTCCTTTTGATTTGATCAAAAGGGATCCTTAGGTTGGCTTTCTGACTAAAGGAATGACTCTAGGATTAAGTGAGGACAATTGAGAGGATATTTGGGTAGGTTTTGGCCTAGAAAAATGGCATTGAAGGTGTGAAATTGAGATAAGGGGAAGTACCCTTTTATAAGAGGGGTGAGGGGCACCTTAGGAAAAACATAAAATATTATTTTATAATAAATTCATAGTTGGTTTATAATGGCTCCAAAGTGACTTATTTCTAGAATAGGTTGGCGAGGAGTCTAAATACTTTCAACCAATAGATTTTATACATGTTTAGGTCACCATATTAACCTTATCATTTATATTTAACTCTTAGTTAAATAGTTTGACATTTACCATGTCTCTTTGTATTATTATATTATATGGTTTATAAACATAATATAAACATCCAAGAGAACCTCAAGTGGTTCATTAATGTCATATATAATAATATTTAAGCCCTTCGGCTGAACCTTCGATTTTTAGGAATCGAATATCAATTAATAATATAATATTTGTTTTAAAAACTCTTTTATGTCAATTTTGATACTATTTGGTATTTTGTTTTTGTTAAATTCATAAAAGAATTATTACTTAGAAAAAAAAATATTTAATCAACCCTAACATGTCATATTAACCTAGAAAATTAGTTTAATTTATTAAAAATATAAAATTATATTTATTTGGATATTTATAATATCAATTATTTCAATCTTTCATTAATAAGGTAATCACTGCATCATTATTGTGTCATAAATAAGTTAAATTATTTAATGTCTAAAAATTATAAATAAAATACCATTATGTAGGGAATAATTTTATATTTATAATTAATATTTATAATAGAATTTATCTTATATATAACCCTATATTAAAAATGTTTTATTTATTAAACATTGATTTTAACTCTTTTAACTATTCTTTAAATAAAATAATAAAAAATGCCCTAATCTTATCCAAGTGGACCTAAATGATCATATTTTATTCCTAAGGTTGTTTTTGGTCGAATAAAACTTATGCAATAAAATTATTACATGTGTTAGGGTAATAATAATATCATTTTTACCCTTAATTACCATATTTACTTTTAACCGTGGTAAATAAAAGTAAAAAGTTACTATTCACAAAAAATTATTTTTATTTTATTGAACCACATTTTTCTTACTGATATCAATCATGTATCTCAGATTTTTAAAATTCCACTCATATAATCGGTAAAATTAATTTTTATGCGAATTTGCAAATACTTCTAAGAGGTGGGTAAAAGATGGTAAAAAGTTCAATAAAATTTTTATATATCTAAAATTAATATAAATTGACTCCAATGAATTAAATTGAACTTTTTTATGAATTATGTATATATTTTGACCTAAAATAAATTTAAATAAAATAAATAATTATTTAAATAAAACGGTCGGATTTAACCAATAACTCAGTGTTTTTCACTGTTCATCAAAAATTGAAAGTTTTCAGAAAAATACCAAAAATTCACCCTAAGCTAATTTAGATATTCCAAATCCAAAAATGAAGTCCATTTTAAAAGATAAAATTTATAAAATTTCATAAAGTGGATATTACTATTCATAATGGCTAGTTTGATTGGTTGTGGTGTGTTAGAACTCAATGTTGCTTACAACACACGCTATTGTATTATTCAAAGAGAAGCGTGCAATGGAAGATTGGGGTGTTACAGATTAAATCACTCATGATTTAATTTTCATGAACAAATTATTAGAAATTTATGGTTTCCAAATTTTTGATTGAATATTATAAGGTATGACGCAATTGAGGGTTGACCTAGATATATGTTATGATGAGATCCAACATGATGTTAAAGGATTTGTTTAATGTTTGATGGACAGAAAGTAAATTTTATCACTTGCATGGATTTACTATTATTGTATGCTTTCCAATTCTTATTTATGTTCAAATTAACTTGTTTATAACTTCAGAAATTGATTTTTTTTACATTCAAGTGATTAATGGTACTTGTATGATGTTTTATAATAGTCTTAATTTCCATTGTGGTTGATTGGATATAACCCTAATAATTATCATCTTGTGTTGAGATAACATTGTTATGGGGTGTGAAAAATTTCTTCTCTTAAAGTATTGAATTTCTCAATCTAATAATTAAGTGAATGCATTTCCTGGAACCACATTTCCTTTATGATAATGAAAAATTGAGGTTTTTGGCATAGATGGGAGCCACTATCATCTTGTTGAATAAATGTTGATTAGAACTAGGAAGTTATTTCATTTGCAACCAATCTGGTTTCAAAGAGATAATTTGAAAAATTAGAAGGCTCACACATGAACATGATTGTGAAGATCCATATTTAGAGGAATCTCTCCCTGTGAAAAGAATTTTATTATCATTATATTAAAGATCTTAAAGTGGAAGGGGCTATATAGAGGTTTTCCTTATCTAAGTTTCATTTATATTTACTTTCACTTTTCATAAGATGATTATTTTTCTTTCTTCTTTTAGTCTTTAAATATGTAATCTTTAAATTTGTAGTTGGTGAAATCTCATTGCATCTCATACTCTCACTCTATTATTGTCCTCTTATTTAATTTTTTTTGGGGGTATGGTTTGGGTAACCAACTCATTCTTGAGCCTTCTCGATAATTACCCACAAACACATATGTGTGTGTGTATATTTATTAAAATATAGTAATATGAAATATATAAATAAATATATCAATAGATATATAAATACATTAAATATATTTCATATTTGAATTTATATATTTATATTTATATTAAATAATTTAAAATATACACAGATATTTGTATGTATTTGTATTAATGTGTGTGTATTTATGTTCATGTATATATGTATTGGTATTTCTGTGTATGTGAATGTATGCATATATATGTGTATCTATGTGTATTTATGAGTTTTATGTGTATGTATGTGTCGTGTATGTGTATGTATATATTTATGTGTATGTATATGGATATATGTCTTGTGTATGTGTATGTGTATGTGTACATGTATGTGTATATGTACATGTATGTATGTATGTATGTATGTATGTATGTATGTATGTATGTATGTGTATGTGAATATATGTATCTTTGTTTATGTGTACGCATGTGTATACATTTTTGTGTATGTGTATTTGTGTGTATAAGTATGTGTATGTATGCATGTGTATGTGCATGTATATGTATGTGTATGCATGCCTATGTATGTGGATTTATATGTATGTATGTATGTATGTATGTATGTATGTGCATGTTTGTATGTGAATATTTATATAGTATTTGTATGTATTTGTATGTATGTTTATGTGTATGTATCTGTATGTGTGTGTAGGTGCATGTATGTGCATATTCATGTATATGTGTGTGTGTTCGTATGTGTATGTGTATATGAATGTGTTTGTGTATGTGTATGCGTATGAGTATGTATGTGTTTGTCTATGTGTATGTATGTGTGTATGCAATGTATATGTCTGTGTATGTATGTTAATATATCATTATATAACATGAAAATTCATTTGGTTTTTTTTGAATTTGACATATCTCATTGTAGTGTGTGTGTGTGTGTGTGTGTTTTTATATATACATATATGTACAAAAAATCACAAGAAATGTATTTTGGCTTTTAAAATGTAAATAATGTAATTTTGTATAAAAATAAAAGTGCACGCGCACACATTTAATATTTTTGGTAATTTGTTCATTTTTAATATTTATTTATAAATTTTTATTTTTTAATATATAATATTTTTAATATGTTTTTTGTTTATAAAATTATTTTTATTCATTTTTATTTTAATACTTTTTCATTTGAATATTTATACAATTATTAATTATTCATTTTTAATTCATAAATAATTGTAATTTTTTTATTTAAATGTAATTTTTAATATTTTTTTATTTTACTATTCATTCCTTTTAAATATTTTTTAAGTAATATAATTTGTTCACTTTTTTACATTTTTCTATAATTTATTCAACATTAATTATTAAATTTTATTCATTTTTAACATTTAATTATTTAATATTATTTATTCATTTTTAATATTTATCCATTTTTAATATTGTATGTAATTAATTAATTTTTAATATATATTCGTTTAATATTATTTTTAATTTATTCATTTTTTATAATTATTTAACCATTTTTAAAAATTAATATTAAATACCTTTAATAAGTTTTTAATCTATATGGTTAATATTTAATTATTATTATTTAAATTTATTAGTATTTAAATCTATATATAATTATAATTTATTCATTATTAATATGTATTTTATTATAAATCATTTGTTTTTAAATGTAATTTTTAATATTTTTTATTTTTATTTTAATTTTAATTCATTTTTCAAATTTCATGATTAATATAATTAAAGTTATTAATATATTTTCTTAATATTATTTTAATTTATTCCTTATTAATTACTTTTTCATTTTTAGTATTTATTCATTTATTTATTTATTCAATTTTAATACTTATTCAATTTTAATATATATTTTGTAATTTATTCATTTTAATATTTATTAATTTAATATTTTTTGTAATTTCTTTATTTTTAATATTTATTTATACATTTTTATTGACCCATTGGGATGCTTACGTGTGCGTTGTTTTGTTTCTTGTAATCCCCTATACTTATAATAATAACTAGTATTCGTCCCTGTGAAAGTGCACTGGACGTAGTATGAGTGAATTTTTCATAAGAACTGTTTATGATATATGGATTCATAAAATAGATTTTACAGAATCACATACTATTCACTCCAATAAGTAACAAATGATACTCAATATGCAATACAACTAATACATAATGACAAATAAGTTTTTTTTTAAAACTGGAGTTCATGATAATTGAACTAAAAAAGAATAATATGCAGTAGAAATTGTTTTCTATGTTAATACGATATTGATTTTCTTCAAACTGTAACAGAATGTAGTGAATAAATAGTACAAATTAGTACAATTCAAACAAGTTATTTACATTTCATATGAAGGATAGAAAGTATTACAATTATTAATGAATTAAAAGGTTTGTACAACTGTTAAATGGTTGTTTAAATTCATAATAAAAGTAACTTTGAGAAGTCCCATTTTATGTCATCCCCAAACGACCCCCTTTTCACGACAACAAGAACTTGTATAGTGACGAAGCTGTTTGGCGATTTATGTCAGCCTGGATCATCTCAGACCATTCACTCTGATAATCAGGAATACACAAATCAGATCACTCTAATATAAGTGAAATGAGATCTGATTTCATGAAGTTTAATGTGGGTAGTACCTTTTCAAATATGGGAAACACAACCTTGTAGCAGTTTCAAGAAAATTACACAATGTGTTCATTATTTGCAGGATCATGTTTTCCCAATTGATTGCATGGGAATACCAAAATTTCCAACCCAAAATGACAACCAAAATAAATAAATCACTCCTTCACAAATCCTCCTAGATTTACATGCTTGTAAAGACCACAAATGTTCACATAAAAAATAAAAGGTCACCAAAGAGGGACCCTTGCAATAGGTTTAACCACAACTGATTCTACCAGGCTTGTGGGAAACCAGTATTGATCAAACATATCCACCTTCAAACTAGATTAAAATCATTTTAAGACAGGTTGATAAGATATAAATTGAATATTAAATATTCTAAGATTCATTTGAAATTAATATAATTAAAGAAAAAATTATAATTGATGGAACTTTCAAATAGAAAGATGAAAGTGTGGATAAAAATGATTTGATGTAAGATGTTTTATTAGAAAGAAACATATAACATAAAAAACCATACTATCTAAACAAAAAAAATTAAGATTACACTATAACAAATCTTAATATTTTTTTATTTAGAGTTCCCTACAACCAACCATAAACATTTAAATCTTATTCCATAAATTTTTGTTATAAATCATTAAAAATACATGAGCATCCAATTGAAAAATGCAGATTCAATCTATTTATGGATTACTATAAACTATGGATTAATATAGACTATGGATTTATTAAACCTGAAAAATACATATTTACTCTACTAAATATATAAACTATTTTGAAACTATAATAATTATACTAAATCTAGAAATAGAAAAATATTGTAATTCATTTATTTTTCAAACTTCAGATTTACTATATTTTTCTATTTATAGATTTACTATAGATTTACTATAGTAAATATATAAAATTAGATTAGTTCATATAATTTTTATGCTTAATTCATGTTTATAGTAAATCTTTATTTTTATAGTAATCCAACTAACACACATTGATTTTTTTACACTCATATACTCTGATTAAATCAATATTTTTATAGTAATCTAGAGTTTGAAAAGTTTAAATGCATATTTCACATTTGAGACTTTAAATGAATATATAAACCATAGAATCAGGACAAGTTATAATGAAATGTGTACCTTATTTGATCTGGAATGGGAATATTCCACAAATTATAAAATTATATATATTTTCCATTGTATAAATGAGTAACCATTTCGAAACAATTCTGAGAATTATTGAATATATTATTTCCACATTTTAGTTACATGAAATAGGATGACTTCATTAGTTGAATGATAGAATAAATAACAAGAAAAAATTGAAATGAAATATTAGAATAAAATAAACATTTCCAAAACATGATATCTTTGTATTTTATTAATTAAAAAACATGTGACAAAATAATAAAGGAAAAAGTATTGAACAAAAAATAGGAAATAAGAAAACTCATCAAAACAGAATAAAATAATGTCAAAATAGGAAATGGGGACGAACATCACAGTTAGAAATAAATAATCCTATAAAACCTTGATTGGGCATTGATATTACATCCAGTTCAAAGAGTGAGAGAATAAATTTTGACTTAGGGGCCTGCTCACATTAGAGGATTAGATATCAAGGATCATTTCATATAAGCAACAACAGCCTTTTATTGATTTTTAATCTAAACTCAATCATATAATCCATGAATTGAGGTAAAATCATTCAACAACCTAATGTGTATTTTTAATATGAAATAAATTTTTAATGTTTGTTAACCAATGGGGAAATTACAGAGTTATAGTGACTAAACAAATAATCAAAACCATTGATTTCAATTAGATATATTAGTCAATATTTTCATCTAATTTCTATTATATATTTTTGATTTAATATCAAAATCAAAATCTACAATAATTTAAGAAATTAACGGTATAAATTTTTTCATCATAATAACTAAATTGAATCTAGTGAATCACATATATAAATCATTGTTTACCTTTTAATGTTATTTCATCAAGAAATAAACTATATGAAAAAAAAAACTATAAGAACAAAACTTTTCAAAAATAAAATACATAAAAGAGACTTCATTAGATAAATTAAAGCACATGGAGACGATCTATAAATACATTTTTCATTTTATAAAGAATAATCACCTACTATTTTGTAGCAAAAAATGCACTTCCTTAGATATAAAGTTACCTCAGTGTCTATAAATTCCCTTTGAGATGAAAGAATGATCAATTGTAGATTCAAACACAATGTATAGATGATAATTAAGAACATATTACTAACATAAACTTGTATTATTAATATTAAAAATTAAGGATAAAAAGGGAGGGGGATGGGCAGTGGAAGAGATGATAGGTGAACTTGATTCATACACTATATAACAAATAATAAATTTTTGAAGTAAATGAATGAACTAAAAGACCATGTGCATACCACAGGGGTTCCAGTCTAGATAATTGAACACATAGATACTAAAATTCTACTATTGTAACATGATGTTCCAATAAAGGCATGATCGTAATAATAATTAAAAGATACCATTATACTAATTAGTTTGGTTAGATCAATGAAAAATATATAAGAAAATATGATTATAAATTAAAATACTACCCGATTAGAGTCAAAATACTCCCATAATTCCATAACAATCCCTTGAATTTTAGAAATGAATAAAATTCTGTATGTCTTCTTATCAAAGTCTCGGTAGTGGATATATTATAATATGAAGTTTATAGTGATATTATAATTTGTTTGAATATAAAATATACAGTTCTTGAGGGGATCTGAACTCATAATTCTTATGCAATATATATAAATAAAATTTAATAATTACTTGTATGTAAGTGAGTTTAATAAAAAATCATGAAATAAGTAGTTACCTTAAGAAAAATTTATCTTGATTGAAAGTACATTTTTTATGAAAACCACATTACTTGTATGTCAAACAAAATTACTAATATTATTATACTATAATTTATCACCATTCATTACACTCAAAATATACAAAGAAAAAAATAGTAACAAATCATAAAAAAATTTGAGGAACAAAATTCTAGTAAATATAATTCACCTGTATCACTTCAAATGCTTAAAAATAGTGGAGAATAACCTTTAAATTGTGAATGATAGTGAAAAAGTTCAATTTTTATAGTAAATATTACCATCATGAAGCTTCATATTCTTCATATAAGTTCTACATGATTCATAAGACCAATTATAGTTGAATCGGAATTGATGAATTTTTTTATAGTTGAAAAACTTGTTAATTGGAAAAATAAAATTACATGACCTACATTGTGAATAAATATATAAACATTATAGTATTCATTGTAAATTAATATATAAATAGTCCAATATACTATATTGTATGTGAAGGGGGAAAATAATTATTTTTGATTCAATGTTGGAGGGGCTAGAAGATGAGTTATAACAATTGATGGTCAATATATTAGAGATGTTTCTTTAAATGTTCTAGTTTCTATAATCATATCAACGACGTGACCTCAAAATTTGAATATCTTATTTCATCAATGAAATAAAAAATTATATTAATATAAATATTTTGTTTATTTAGCCTATAGAGATGCATATGACTAGTTTTCATTAGTAGGATCAACTGTATTTTTTTTAGAAAAACACTGAAAAAAGTAAATATACAATTTCAAGAAAGAAATGAGTTGTTTTCAATAATTTTTTTATAGGAGGAATAAATTTTATAGATAATCAAGCATTTTTTTTACAAAGATGAATGTTCTATATATTACATAAAGTGTTTATAAAACTAGAAATATAATTATGTTTTTAAATTAGCCACATAGTAGAGTTTTTAAATCCATCACCATTGTGTTGAAAAATTTCAGCAACCATAAAATCAAAAATGAACATTCAGTCCATGATGAGAAATATAACATGGTGTTGGTATTATATATAAATTAAAACCCAAAAACACATTCCATTGATGAAGTTATGCAGTCCATCCTAGAAATCATAAAGTATAGGAAATACTAATTTGTTAATGTTAATTAAACCACTTTATCATTACCTTATTAGCACACATCATCCATCCTTGATCATCATTCTCAAAAAAATCATGCCCATGTGATGCACCTTCCACTACAAGCTTCCTAAAAAAATTGTTTTAAAAATGAAAAAAGTACAACATCCATAAAAGATGCAGGAAATTACATTGGAAAATGTCAAAAGATAAAAAATTACTACCCAGATGATGCATCTACCACTGAAAATAGAAAAAACATCAGTTTGAAAATATAGAAATTATTACATACTTAATAGGTGAAAAAATGACTAAAAATAATGGTAAGATAAAATATAATAAAAAAATAAAATACATGTGTCTCAGTAATCACATGTAGTTAATTGTGCCATATTTTCACATAGACCATAGGTCAAAAAACACATATTTTACAATTTTTTATTTTTTGGAAAATAAAGGAAATAAGAAAAATATTTACAATTATTAAAAACCACAGTATTTTGAATTAAAACAATTTTTTGTAATATTTTTTTATAAAAGCAATAAATTTTATATAAAATCATGGATTTTTTTTACAATGATGAATTCAAAATATATTACACATTGTTTGTAAAAATAAAATTATAATCATTTCATTAAATTAGCCATATCGTATACATGTGAAATCCATCACCATTAAGACCTAAAATATCAGCAACCATAAAATGAAAAACAATCCTTTAGTCAATGATGAGAAATATAACATGGTATTGGTAGTTTATATAAATTAACACCAAAAAAACGCCTTATATTGAGGCACTAATTCAAGCCTTCCTATCAATCATAATGTATAGTGAAACCTAATATGTTAAATTCAATTAAAACACTATATCATTACCTTGTAATGATGCATCATCCATCTTAAATTATTATGGTCAATAAAATCATGCCCACTTGATGAACCTGCAATTGTAAATAGGTGCGGGAAATTACTACAGAAAATGATGAAATAAAAAAATTACTACCCAAATGACCCATTTTTCACTGTAAATAGAAAAAACATTTGATAAAAAATATAGAAATTATAAAATGAAAAAAATTTCTTCGGAGAATGAAAAAAGGCAAAGAATAATAAATAAAAAAAATACATATGTCTCGATAATCACATGCTATTGATTTTTTTATATTTTCCCACAACTTGCAAGTTAAAAAACAAACTTTTAACAAAAATTTATTTTTTTTAGAAAATTAAATGAGGAAAAAAATTGACAATTTGAAATACCACAACATTTTGAAGTAAAATAATTATAATGATTATTTTATTATGGATAAAAAACCCCAAGAGTGATTAAATACAAGAAACTATTAGCAAACACATAAAATACAAAACATAATCATTGGATTGATTTATTCAAAATAGTTTATGTTTAAATATGAAAAATAATTTTATGAAAATCATAATGTAAAATAAATATACATAACGTCTTATTTAGTTTGTTAGGGGTATAAAATAAAGACAATAATATACACCAATGATTTTAAAATGTATCATAAAAGAATCACATAATTTTTTTAAAAAAATACAGATTTGAAAGAGAAATACAGAAAGGGAATTGATAGATGAATTTGGTATCATAAATGATGGATAATGAGTTTAGTATTGAATAAAATAATTCTAGGTTCATGGAAATCATTATTTGGAGAGTAAAGTAGTTTAGGGTTTTTGAGATATAGTTTCATGTAGCATTGAACTATGAATGTAAACCCATGAACAGAGGATGTGGTTCATAATAAAAAATATACAGATATGATAGGGAAGTATAGTTAAGGATTAATACATGTAGGAGTGCTCATATGATATAAAGGGTTGATAAGGATACCCGATTTGATTATATTTTTCAACTCAACCTGGTGATTTGTGATCTGCGAGGTAGGTGAATTCTGATCAATGGAAGTTGGAGGTTGAGGGAGTGAGCTTGATTCAAGGGATACAGATATACACACTGGGGTAGGGTGGGAAGAAATGATCCAGGGAACAAGGTTTGGGGGAGAAGAGGTATGCTAAGAAGAGGATGGGATGGTGAGTGGGAGAGACAAATGAGTGATTTACAATATGCAAGGGAGATGATTTCTGATCAATGTGAGATGGAGGTCGAGCAACTGAGTCTGATCATAGGGATAAAGAGATACTCACTAACAGTAGGGAAGGAATTAGGGACTGGTGGAGTAGAGATGCATCGAGAAGAGGTGGGAGTTGGAGATGGAGACAAGTAGTGTGAGAGATGTGGGGATGAAAGAGTGGATTAGGGGGAATAGAAAACTAGAGGGGAAACGAGTATCAGATGAAGAGACAGATGGACGAGAGCCACCATTTTTAGTATAGATAATATATATATATTTATTCTTTTTTAATTAGTAATTTATTGTAAATATTTTTTAATGAAATTTTTAGTTTGTATTCATTTTCATATTAATATTTATTCATTTATAATATATTTGTAATATATATAATATATATAATTTATCAATTTTAATATATTTTTTAAAATTACATAATTAATATTACTTATACATTTTTAATATTTTTTGTAATTTATATAATTAATATTATCTATTCATTTAATATTACAGATTCATTTAATTTTTTTAATATTTATTAATTTTTAATATTTTTATATTATAAAATAATTTTGTAATTTTTATTATTAATTTATATATTTATGAAATATATAGGGGATCACAAACCACAAGAGCACACAAATGCCAGATCTAGTGGATCTTGTCCACATTCTTCCCCACCAGGATTGACATGAAACCTTTTTTACTAGGACTCTTACAGTTATCATGGAATAAAGGCCCATGAACATTGAAAACCCTAATTGAAATAGCCCATGGCTCCAAGGGAGGCCCCAAATTCATCAATTTATATCAACTATGCCTAAAGAAATTTTTTAATTCTTTTTTTTGCCTGCTCACCCAGCATTTCCTGCCTTTTGTCTGTGAGATGTGCCACCATGGGGTCACCAACCCCCACTATATAACTGATGCCATCTCCCACCCTTTCCTTTGATCATGCTCTCCTTCCGCTTTTTTTTTCAATTTAGTGTTTGACCCACGTCGTCGAAAACCCATGCTACCAAGTGGGGGTCCTCATTCATAGTGAACCACCACCACCACCTCTGGTCGCCTATCCGACTTCCACTAGCCTACCTAAGCCCCTCCAAGAATTTATTACCCACTTCCCATCTGCTCTCCCCATGCATACATGCACGATACTAAAGTCCACCACCTTCTAGAGAATCTAGTAAGAAGAAAGAACTACCTCCATTTTAAATGGGGGAAAACATCCCACAACTAAGATTTGATCCCATATTGCTTCGATGTAAAGCAGCAACCCAAAATCCTTAACAAGAAAATTAGTATTTTATTTTATTTTTTAGTCATTAATTTATTTTTATTTTTAAAATTTAATTTTGATTTTTTATAGAATGGTTTTTTATCAATTCTAAATCAAGTTATAATAAAGCTATATATTAGCACTAATGAAGGTAATTTTTATCAACTATTTTTATTAGCACTAATAAAACTCTTTCATTTATTTCAAAATAAACCTAATATAGATCTTTTCTCCTTATGTTGTTCAAGCTCTCATCGAATCCAAATAGTGTTTCCCCATTCAGGTTTTTTGGACGAGTCAACCATCAATCAAAGGTATGTCAGTCATTACATTTTTTTAATAAATCTTGCATAGTTTTTATAATTTTTTGTTCCTACATTCTCAAATCCCACACACTATATCCCATTTTTTTTTTGAAAAATCCCCACATCACATTAATAGAAGATACCTTGTATCAATTTTGGTCACCCTCCATGTAACAGACCGACCTAGATACCCTCTCAATACTGAAACATGACCTGATCCACCACATACCCAAAGGGTGTTACTAATCCCCATGAGTTGACGACTAGCAGCTAACCATTAAAAAAAATTAAAGGGAACAATTCAACCTAAACTAAAACAAAAACATTCCATACATACACATAGTAGAGTGAAACAACAGAATATATAAATATATTTCATAATATAAAGAGATCAATGGTAGCTACAAAACTAAAAAGGTATCACAATAATATTCAATAGGAAATTCTAACCACAAAGGAAAAAAAAGCTACTCAAATAGCACCATGTGATATCGTGGAAAAACTCCCACCATCTCACCACCATCTACCCAAAACACAGATGATAGAAAACCTCACTGCCTCACAACGGTGCCTAGTTTTTTCCTACATCGAAAGATATAACAAGGTCTATGCACCACCGAAGGGGTGCATAAGGTGTGAGATAATAGTATTAGTAGGTTCCAACCTAGGTGTTTCATATCATGTATCTATACAAATAATCCAACAATGCTCAATTTTGAATATAATAAGGCATGATATACAATTTACTAGTTTTATATCAAAAGCATGGAAAAAAAATTTAATTCTCCCCTTTTCCACATTTCCAAACAAAATAGGTAAATCAGTTTTAAATCAATTCATATACATATATCAATGAAAATATATCAAATTGAGAAAATAATATGTCACATATCATATCAAATCCATGTCAGTAAAAGCAAAATAATACAGGTCAAAACAGCTCAAAATAGACAAAAGAACAGGTAACATCACGCCAAGGATCACACTAGGTCAGGATAACTAAGACACTCATATCTAATGTATAAAATAATGTACATCAATTATCTCTACATATTCAACAATTATAGAGAGTATAGGAACACCATATAGAGTAAACCCCCAACCGATCTAAAAATTACGTAGAATAATAGTCCTAGGGAGAAGAGGAAATCCCCTTGAGTAAACCCCTTGACAGTAGAAATGGAATATTAATACACCTTCCACCTAAGTACTCAAGGCTTCCCAAGTTCATTATTTTCTAAACTTATTAATAAAACCATTTTAACCAAACCATGATTTAAAAATCATTTCAAAAAAACGTTTTTCAATGCTTTGAAAACACCTTTTCATTTACCAAAATTAGGGTAAACCCATATTTTATCAAAACCCTATTCCAAAAACATAAATAAAATATGTCAATAATTACATTTATTTTATAATTTTTTTTACCAATAACCAAAGTAATTCATTTCACCAATATAGGCTAGATATGTAACCACCTAACTCAAAATTTGGGTTGCACACACCCGCAATGGGATCCACAAACATGGAATAACACACAATGAAAACAGAGTACCAAGACCCACTCCACACATCTCAAATTTTTTTCAATTTAATAAAAATTTTGGAGAAGAGGATAAATCACAACATACCTCAAGAATTCACACCTACCACACCATAAAAAAAATAATCTTCACCCAGGACAAGATCACATAATAAATCTATAAAGTAATCAATAGAATTACCAACACAGATCAGGGAATATAGTAATGAAAAGAAATGGTGCTACCATGATCAAATGAAATGAATAAGTGGAAAGGATTACTCACCTAGATAGATATAACCTAACAAAAAATTGTATCAATCACTGAATGAAGAAATTTAGATGGATCGAAGGTCCATAAAATTTCTAGAGAAGTGGTCTAGGTTAAGAGAAAGGAGGGATGCAGCTGAATAATAAAAAAAATTAGCTAAAAAGAACCCTAAAAACCAATATCTCAACATTTACATAGCGTGTAACCCCATTAGATGTCGTGTAATCTGTGGGGTCCTTATACGATGAAAACCCAATTTCCTTTTTTATTAAAATTGCAATTCTTAACCTTACATGGTGTGTAATATTTACAATGTTTATAATCTTTCATGTTGTGTACTCAGATCATGAAATGGTCCTGGAGAACATTACACGTTGTTTACTCCCATTACAAGATGTGTAAATTTCTAGTAGATAGAAAAAACAATAGTCTCTTACATGAAAACTGAAACCACCTTGGGAATTCTCCGTACTCAGAGAGAACCCCAAAAATCCATTAAAATTTTATAAACACACTCCATTAATTAAAACAAACATAAATACCATAACATTATGTCACTTCCCCCAATAAATGATCTCTATCCTTGGGAGTCCTAAGATGCTCCCAATTAAATAAGAAACAAGTAAGGAGATGAGCAATACTTGAAAGATGATAAGAGGATGTTACAAAATCCCCACCAAAAGACATTCCATCACTAGGAAATCATGTGGAAGAATGAAATTTGGTAAAGAGGTGAGGCCACTACTCCCTCATCAATGAATCACATTCACAGGTCCCATAAAAATCTGATTTGTGTCACGATAACACTCTGAACAATGAAATTGACCTTCCAAACAAGTCTTTCAGTTAAGATTAAATGATCTCTATTGGATTGTCCAAAAAAGAAACCTTTGTCTATAAATCAATCTATTCTCAACTCAAAATGTGAGAGGTATCAGGATGGTATTTCCAAAGCTGTTATATATTGAAAAAATCATGAATATTTGTCATGTTAACTGACAATTCTAATAGATAAGAAACTTTCTTAAGCTTCTCAGTGACCTCAAACAGTTCAACATATATCAAAGACAAATTCCTCTATTTTCCAAGATTATGGTGACCCAAGTGAGGATAACATTTCAAGAAAAACCAATCCCCTACAAAAAAACATAAAATGACGATGCCACTAATTCACATAAGATTTATTTTGACTCTCAGATGTAACTGCAAGTTGAAATATATCACAAATTCTTGCAGATTTCTCCTAAACCACACTTAGTCCCAAAAAAGAATATTTTACCACCATTTTTTATCAAAGAGGTCATCTTCATGTGTAGCCATACAAAGACTCAAAAAGATCCATTCTGATCGATGATAAATAAAAATTGTTATAAAAAAACTTGACAAGTACCAAATTTCTACCCTAAGATCCCCTAAAATCCAAGACTTTGGAATGGAGCATATAATCAAGGATATAAATAGAATTTCTCATTTGAACATCTTTCTATGGATGATAAGATGCACTCAACCTGACCTATGTCTCTATCACCTCTTGGAGAATCCTCTAGAACTTCGAATTCAACCTATAATCCCTTATTTAAATAGTTGTAATAGGAACCCCATGGAACCTCACAATTTCATGCACATACATCTTACCCATATCTTAAACATTAGTGGTGTCCTTAATAGAAATAAAATGATATGACTCTGTCAATTGATCAATAACCACCTAGAAAACATTCCTCTATTAGAAATTCCATGGTAATATAACAAAAAAAATCCTTTGATACCTCATCTCATTTCCGAACTGGCACTAAAAGATGTTGGAGAAAACTGGAAGGCTTTAGGTGTTCTTCCTTTACTTATTGGTAGGTGTAACAGTGGTAAACATATTTATCAATGTAGAACTTCATACCCAACCACAATAATTTACAACTAATGTCATAATACATCTTCTTAGTTCTATTATGAATGAACCATGAAGAACTCGAAAATAAATCAAAAATCAGCTCATTACTGATAATGGGATGACGAACCGAACCCCAAAACTAAGAATACCATCCGAAGAGATAGAGCAACCAAAAATGGTATCCCCGCCATATATGGTTTCTCAAATTCCTTTGAACTCGTCATCTTACTAGTAAATCTATAAAACAGTCTCAAAGAGAGATTATGATAACTGAACAATGGTTAGAACCACACCTAAAACATCCTCCTAAGCATCTAGATATAAGTGAGAAAAAATCATCACAAGGTTCCACTCCTCCTTTGATTCCAAAACATCTTGTGATGACACTTTTCTACTAAGATCATCTGTAATGCCATTCCCCTTCCTTAATGTGTAGGTGATATCAAAGTCAAACATATGAAGGTGTTTCATCCACCACCTATGTATAAGATTCAAGTCTTTATGAGAAAATATTGATCTTAAAATCTTATGGTAAGAAATGATTGTGAACCTCTCTCTAAAAATAAAATGCTTCTAACACTTAATCATATTCATAACTGCAACAATCTATAAATAATTAATGGGGTAATTCTTCTCATTTTATCAAAGTTAATGAGATCCATAAGCTACCACGTGATTATCCTACATGATCACACAACCCAAACCAGTGTTAGAAGCGTCGCAGAAAACCACATACCCCTTAATAGGCTTAGGTTAGATCATAATAGGATCTAATGTTAGAATTATTTTCATCTCATTGAAATAAGACCAACACTTTTCATCACACATGAATTTCACTCCTTTCTTGATAATAGTAGTCAAAGGTGACATCAACTTTGAGAAATCCTTAATAAACCATTCCTGGTATCCAGAAAGACCATGGAAGCTCCAAATCTCAGAGACATTATATGGTTATTCCCATGAAAAAAACCTTGACCTTCTTAGGGTCAACTGATAATTCACCCTCATAAAAACACATTCACTAGGAACATCACTTCTTAAATCTAGAAATTGAATTTTGAAATATTTCCATAAAAACGGAGAATTCTCGAGATTTCTAGAACCAAACTCATATGGTGAATGTGCTCACACTCAAGTCTTGAATAAACCAAAATATCATTAATGAACACTACTTTTTAGTTGAGATACTAATGGAATATTTGATTCATCAAATCCATAAAAACCTCAGGAGTGTTAGTCAGACCAAATGGAATCACATGATATTCAAAATGTTTATGCCTTCTTCTAAAAACGTTATTCAGTATATAAAACCCTCAAACTTTGATCTGCTGATAACATGACCGAAGTTCAATCTTTAAAAATCAGTTGGACCAAGTTAACTGATCTAAAAAATTATCCACATTGGGAACAAGATATTTGTTCTTAAACATTACCAGGCTCAAGTTCCGATAGTCCACACAAAATTGGAGTGAACCATATTCCTTCTTGGAAAAGTGAAATGGGGCTTACTATGTTGAAATAAAAGGGAGAAAAAAACCCTTCACCACTAGATTTTCCAATTGAATCTTGATCTCTTTGAGATCCGCTACTTCCATCTGATAAAAAGGTATCGAAATCAGTTGTTTACCTAGCACCGTGTCTATATTAAAGCTTACCTATATATTTAGAGTAATCCTAGAGAAATCATCTAGGAAAAAGTCATCAAAATCCCAAAAAGTAGTGGGAAGATCAACAATATAAGAAACATCATTGGGCACAACTACTACAGTATACAACAAACTTCGGAACTCGGAGCGGTAAAGTCTAACACAACTATACCTCAAATCCCACTCTCCTAGAAACACCCAATATTTCTCATCAAATGTAATAAATGAGATACACTAATGATAAAAATAAACTTCAATATGATGATAAACAAGAAAATCCATCTCGATGATGACATCAAAAGGATCCAGATTGAGAACAAGAAAATCCCAAACTAAATCTGCATCAGCTATCGATACCGCAAATGAAGGAAACTGAAACCCCTACTCTTTAATATTCCAAATATGTGTATCTAACTCCATAATAAGTAAAATGATCTCTAATATAAGTTTAATAATATCAATAAAATGACCAGATATAAATGAGTGGGAAACACTAGTATAAAATATAGAAACTGATACTAAAGATGTAATAAAATAGTACCTCTCACTACCACTGGATCCACATCTGCCTCCACTAGAAACTCATATACTACATGAAGGTGCTTCACTATTAAGGCATGTGTCTAGAGACCTATAGTTATTGAAGCATCTGACTACCCTGTAGTGGCCTTTGGAGCCGACGTTCCCTAACCATATCAAGGAGTAGACATAGCCTGACAGAAATGATGTTTATGACTATAACGTCCACAAATAATACACCTCTTTACAAGTTAAGGAAAATAATTTTATGTGTTTCTAAACTTACCGCACTGATAGAATGTTAGGGACACACATCTAGATGTAACTGAAGGTTCATAGGATGTATATCATTGAGAACCACCTACACCACTCCCACGATGATCTTGACACTTTCTCTTTTTCCATGGCTTGCCACTGAAGCTTCCACTAGGTGGAATAGAAGATAAATAATATCTAACATTTCTTACCATATTCATCTCAGTCATCCTAGACATGTCTACTATCTCATAATCATTCAAAAGCTTCATCCTAAATACCTACGATATGATATATAGTCACAAACCATGAATATATTTCTGAGCCTCTATATGGTCATTCTTTATAACCTCTAGTGAAAAATTAACCAACTCATCAATCCAATTGGTGTACGCTGACACCGAACTCTATCCCTACTACAAGGAAGGGAACTCCATAGAATCAACCATCATCGAAAACTCTAGACAAAATTACTTGAATAAGAGAGTCTTAAAACCCTACTAGTCCAATCCCACATGCTTATCCACTTGTACCAAGGAACCCCACCAATGTTTACTAGGACCCTTAAGTCTTAATGCCACACATGTCAGTTGGATAATCTTAGGTGTATCCAAGAAGTTGAAAATATGATTAATCTTTTCAAGAATGTTCTCCTTGTATTGAGGTTCATTAATACCCTTAAAAGATGGTGTCTTATCATGAAAGAACTCCTATGATCGATCTATTTCTCCTCTAGCTCTTGAATGTACCTCCAGAATTATGTTTTATAAGTGTGGTGAATTTTGATCTACAATACGAAATGCTCGTATGATATCCTAGATAAAATTCTGATCGAGGGGTGGATTCCCCTAGGGACCATCAATTTCACCCTCTTGTGGAACTCATCGAACACATCTTAGAGGCATAACATTTTACATATAAATAGAAAAAATTATTAGACATAGAATAATATTATTTAAAACCAAAAAACACATAAGAAAAAATTAATATTACGATCAAAACAAAAAATAGGAACACACATCCCAACATCCCATGGTAACTTGAGTATCATCATGAAAAGAGTTGGCCAAGCGCTCATTGAAACCTTCATCTCATGTCCTGATAATCCTATCTTCAGTCTATCAAACATCCCTTGATAATGAATCTTGAGGAAAAACCCTCTCTTATACCCTTTATTAATGAACTAACCTAGATAGCCTCTCAATAATGGCACCTGACCCAATCTACCACATACCTGAAGGGCATTCTTAATCCCCACGAGCTAGAAACTAGCACCCATGCATCAAAGAATAGCCAAAGGGGATGATTTCTCCTAACCTTAAGAAGAAATGGCATATATAGACACTATAGAGAGAAACAATGAAAGATATGACTATATTCCATAACATAAAAAGAATAACAAATGATAAACAACTGAAAAGGTAGTACAAAAATCTCCAAGATATAAGTCCAACTACAAAGGATGAAAAAACTAAAATAGATACTCCAATATATCTATGTGATAGTGTGGAAAAAATCCCTCTATCTCACCACCAACTACCCAAAGCCCATCTAAAAAAAATCTTCTCTTCCTCAGTGTGGTTCATTACCTTTCCCTACATCAAAAGACATAACATGGTCAGTGCACCACTGAAGGGGTGCGTAGGGTGTAATGTAACAAGCTCAGTAGGGTCCTACCTAGGTGTTCCATATCAAATATATATATAAATAATCCAACCATTTTAAACATTAATGAAAATAAGGAATGATATACAGTTTAGTAGTTTATATCAAAATCAACGAAAAACAATTTAATTTTCCATTTTTTCACATTTCAAATAAATAGGTAAATTAGTTTCCAAGAATTTCATATAAATATATCAAAGAATAAATATCAAATTGAGAAAATAATGTATCACATATCAAATCAAATTCCCAATATTATATGATAAAATAGCCCAAACCATCCAAATGCATAGGCACCATCACACCAAGGATTACACTAGGTCAGGATAGCTAGGGAACTCTTACCTAACAAATACAATCACGTGCATAAAGTATCTAGGAATATGTATAGAGTTTAGATAGTAGAGGAACACCCCATAAAGTGAACCCCCAATGGTTATGACGATTCCCGAAAACATCAATCCTAAGGAGTATAATAAATCTCTATAAGAAAACCCCTGGATAGTGGATGTGGATTATTACTACACCTTCCACCTAGGTACAAAAGGCTTCCCATGTGCTCTATTTTCAAAACCAATTCATAAAACCATTTTAATAAAACCATGATTTTAAAATAATTTTACAAAACCATTTTAAAATGATTTGAAAACACCTTTTCATTTATCAAAACTAGGGGAAAATATATTTTATAAAAAACAATTATCCACACACACAAATAAAAGTATTCAAGCATTAAATTTTATTTATAAAATAATTTATAAAAAACCATAGCAATGTATTTAACCAAAACAGACTAGAGATAGAACCTCCAACCTCAAAACTTGGGTTGCACACGCCAATAATAGGACCCACCAACAAGGAAGAACACACAACGAAAACAGAGGCCATAGAACCAAACCACACATCTCAGAATTGATTTAATTTAAAAAAAATGTTCGACAAAGAGGAAATATCACAACATACCTCAAGAACAGACACATTTCTCACCACATTCAATAAATAATCAGCCCTAGGAACAAGATCACACAACAGATCTAGAAAGGAATCAAGATAATTACCAACACAAATCAACAGATCTGATAATACAATGCAACAATGATGTTATGATCAATGGAAAACAATAAGTATAATGGATTAATCACTCTGAGAGATGAAACCTAACCTCAATGGAGTTCAACTATTGAATGGATCAATTCATAAAAAGTGAAGGTCCCCAAAATCACTGGAGAACAGCTCTTGGTTGAGAGCAAGGAGGGTTGCATCCGAATAATAAAACAAATCATCCAATTAAAACCATAAAAACCAAAATCATGACATTTAAATGGAATGTAACCCCATTACACATCATCTAATCCATGGGGTCCTTATACACTAAAAAAATCATCACCTTTTTACTAAAACCCCAATTTTTAACCTTACACGGCATGTGATCTTTACATAGAGTGTAATCATTCACGCTATGTACTCAGCTCATTATATGAGCTTAGAGAACATTAAATGTTTTTACTCCCATTAAAAGACATTTAAATTAAAAATGGAGATAAAAAACATTATATTGTTACATGTAAACCAAAACAACCTCATGATTTCTCCAAACTCAGGAAGAACTGCACAAATCCATTACATGTTTATACCTAGACTCCATTAATTCAAACAAACATACATCCCTGGACCTTAGGAAAATTTCCCCCCAAAAAAAAACTCTCTATCACTGGGAGTCCCAATATGCATCCAATTAGAGAGTAAAATAAGTAAAGAGATGGTAAATACCTAAAAAATGGTTATGGGGTGTTACACTTCACCTTCAACCTCAACTGTCTACCACCACCCCTCTCACTTATTCTATGCGTACAAAAATCCTGGACACCTTCTTCACCCATTGGAATAATTACTTCAAAAAATATTGTTTTTCATGTGTGTAGGTTTAAATTCAATTATTTTAATAAATATATTTTTTATATTACCTTGATTTTACATAGTTTTCTAAAACTGTTAGGTTTTTATTACTTAAAATTTTGTTTTTTTTGTCATTTATTATATAATAACTTGTTTGGATAGATCTTTATTTTTTTGTGATGGTTATTATTTTCCTTCAATGAGAATGTATACAATTCCATGAAGTATTTGAAATACAACTTAAGAAAACTAATAAGTGGTTTATGGCCCAATATACCACGACACACTATAATGAAATCAAACTAAAATATTTTTAATTTTTTACTTAAATTCGTTTTCCATGTATAAACATATCTTTTAAGTTATGTGCTAAATGTGGACAAGTGGTTTTGTGTATAATAATTACCTTTGAAGTATTTTTTTATAATGAAGACATGAATGTTCTACTCTTGAGACGAGTGGATCACAAAAAAGATATTTTCCACCGAGTTCACCCACTGTTCTAGGACAAGTTGATTGGAATACCCATAGAATTTTGGTGTTCATTTACCCATAAAAGACATGATATCTAGTTTCTCCTTCTTGGGTAATGACAAACATTCCACATGGTTCAGATTATTTTTCATATCCTGAGACAGTCGAGTAAGAATTTACGTAAAATTTTGAACTCCACCTCTCATTTCATTGGGATGTAATTTAAACAATAATTGAATTCTCCCTAACACGAGTTTTTGGTCTAGTTTCTCTTAGTTTCATCCATTTTATAAAATAAAAAAGGTTTGAACAAATATAATTTAACAAATCATAAAAAAATAATTTATACTTATGCACAAATTAATTCAAATGACATATCAAATGGGATCCCTATTTTTATCAGATCATTTTTATCAAATGAAGATTCTATGATCAAATAATTTAATATTTTTTAATATTAAAATAAATAATTACTTTAGATATATTTCTTTTATAATTTTTTATATAGAGTTTGTGATTAACTGAAGCATATCCCCCAAGAGTGTCAAACTAGGTGTGCAGAAATGCCTCATTATTATGAACTAAATTACAGTTGAGTTAATACCCACTCCACCCATTTCAGGGTTATTACCCATAGGTACAAATATGCCAAATCCATATCCAATTTTAGTATCCATATAATGATTTCATTTAACAAAAAACATTATATCGTATAATTTAACAAAAATT
The DNA here is from genome assembly GCA_963277665.1 of Viscum album. NCBI lineage: Eukaryota > Viridiplantae > Streptophyta > Magnoliopsida > Santalales > Viscaceae > Viscum > Viscum album. Next base: position 1,312,531,190 of record OY728137.1, read on the forward strand.
ACTATGTTTACCTATACTTAGACTTATCCTAATGGTTTTTACTAAAGTTTTCCGATACTAATTCCAAAATTAACTAAACCATGCTCTAATACCAAATATACAGTCCCAACTTTTTATTACATGAGTATTACATCATTTTTATGATACACAACATAATAGTAATAAATTCATGGATATAAAGGTTTAATATCTTGGTAAAATTAAGATCATACATCATGTGTACAAAATAAAACTTAAAAATTATTTAGATCCTTATTATTTAACCTCCTAAAATATCTCACATTATCCTTAGTACATGTAATAACTTGGGGATATACATAAAATAAATGGGTGATATAAAATCCCAGTGAGGGGAGGAACATCATGGGAGGAATAAATGACATGAATCAATATTACATGGGTGATAATAATCAACCTCATCACATCATGAGTGTAATATCATCACCACAAACATGAGGGAAGAATCTTATAAAGGCATAGAATGTGGAATATTTATAATAATGAAACATCATAACATAGTGGTAAAATACCACATATAGTTGTGAACAATGTTAACATCATGTTCATGAGTAACAACTATGCATAAATCATAAAATCATAATTATGAGTAAAAATAGAATCATGTTCACACATAATACACATAATATCATGAGATGTATCACATTATCCAATTCATTGGAGGGATATATAATTCTAGACCCACCTATCACATCATAAAATGCTCATAATAAAGCATGCCACATGGAAATATAACATATAACAATCATAGTCATGAAATAAAATCATGGAAAGGAATGAGTTTCATAAAGGACATACTTCACAGAATGAAATTTTTGGTTCTAAAATAAACAAGGGAGATCATACGTTGTCATAAAATATAATTATTATTTATATAAGAAACAACTCAAGAGGATTCAAATACGTGTCCTGGAAAAATAATCTTTTTGATAAATATTTTATTTAGATTATAAATAATTTTATAAAGGTCGAAGAATTTATATTCCAAGGAATAGAAGATAAATAATATTGAAATAACATTTCATGTATATTATAGGAATATATATACTAGAATTTTTTTGAAATAGGGCATAACCCAAAAGAGAGGGAATTGGGTTCGAGAACCCCTACCTTAAATCCCTCTTTATTTTTTCAGCTTATCACCTCCTGAATAATAAACACAGGTTTATTAAAACCTGGAAGTATAAGTGAATCATGTTTATTTTTTTACTCTTGATCAATTATAATCATTGGATTCAATTAATTAATTCAATTTGTTAAAGATGAAATGTTTTGTTATCGTATTTTTATTAAAACATCCCGTCTTTTTTTTATTTAATGATACTGATTTATTTATATTTATATATTATTAATATTAACCCCAAAATCATAGAAATAATTATATTTATACATTTATATATTATAAATATTTTATTATCCATAAGGTTTGTTATAAGAAAAAAATTGGAAACCTCCTCGTTGGTGATTAACTGATTGTTAACAATATATTACTAAAAGAGAATATATAGGATCTAAAATATATGATTATATTAAAAATAAAAAATTTATAGTATATTAATATTTTTAAGATAATTTTAACATACTATTGAATTTTTTTGAAAATATTTAGATTAGAAAAAACAAAAGTAAGATATGAAATATTTAAAAAAGAGAAACTAAAAAAAATGATTAAAGGACATTACCTATTTCTTGGAGTTGTTCATTTTTTGCGGCCCTTAACTTCTTGAAAGATTAGAGCGTGATTACTTCAGAATATCCCTAATAATTCTAAGGTTACTAAGATATATTATTTTGGTAGAGTTTTTTATTTGGTAAGTGAGGGATGAGTGGTTATCCAAGGGAGGGTTGAGGGGTTATATATACCTAAAGAGAGGGACATCTTAAGTTTAAAATATTGAATAAAGTATTATATCTTAGGTACACCTTTAAATAGTAAGTTTTTTAGAATTATGAAATATTTTGAATTAAATAACATTATTTTAAGACTTTAAAACACTTTATAATCCGAATTTATTAGTTTAATCAAAAGAAAAGGTGGAAAAATGAGAAAATACTATTTTAATGGAATACTTTAGACTTTAGACTTTGGAAAATAGTTTTTAGGTTTGGAAAAAATGTTAATTTTATTTAAATGAATCTTTTATCATATTAAATATTTTTTTATCAATTTAAAATATCTATAATTGATTAGGTCACTATTAAATCACGAATGATGTAATTTAAAATAAAATCATTTTGAAAAAACTCTATTTTTACTATTCTCTTAAAAATTGAAGTATTTCAAAAAATTACCAAAAAAATAACTGTTTGAAAATTTTAATGTTCTGATTATAAAAATGAAATTCATTTTATCAAAATAATTTTCTAGCACAAGTAATTTTAATTTTCAATATGAAAAATTATTATTTTTCTACAATACATTAAAATATTGTTTAATAAAAATTTACTTATATTTTCTTTGAGTTTTCAATCTTGATATTTATTTTATAGAATTATAATATTTATATTTTTCTAAATTTACATATGATAAATATTATTTACATTACATTTTAAATTTTTATGATAAATTACTATTCTAACGGTCCTGTTTTTATTCATAATAACTAGGTTACTATTTTAATGGTCACATTACTATTTCAATGGTCATATTTCCTCCTATAAATACCACTTCATTCCTTCATTAAAAATATAATAAAATTACTCCCAAGGTTCTATAATCTTCTTTTCCCAGAATATTGGTATTTTTACTAATATTATGTTTATTTTCTATAGTATTGTTTGTGGGGGTTATGATTCTAGTAGATTGGAATAATCCAAATTTTACTATTATATTTTTTCTATTTAATATTGTTTCCCCTTATAATTTTTTTTAATTTTAATGGGTCTATTTACTGACTAATGTACTGATCTCCATTAAAGAAATAAAGTGTTGTTGGTTTCTCTATGTTTTGTATGTGTATAATGATAAATAATATAACACACATTTATTTAGGAAAAAAATCATTTATAAATTTTGGGTCATTATAACTATAATGGATCATAGATCCTTTCAGAAAATTATCAAAAAGCATCATCTCAGGGATAATGAAGGGAAATTAAATATCCACCCACCACATATATCTATGCACACATAATAAACCATGAAACATGGAATGTATTCATTATCCATTTTGAGTATGCATCATTTCATATACATTATAATTGGTAATATTTTAATTTTTATTACATGTATCAACCACTTTGATTGAGAATTATTAATTTATGAAACAAAAACTGAGAGACAAAAATAAATAGTGTGCAACAAAACCAATGTACCTCTACAGTAAAGTAAGGATGTGGTATGATTCACATTAAAAAATGGTATGTATTTTAAATCTACAACAATAATTATATGTGATATAAAGGAAAAAAATATGTTCCATTTTTTACATATTGATTTATGGATTAGAATCCTATTGGATTGAAAGAGTTTACTATGTCCTATAATATGGGGAGAATTTTAGTTTAAAAATTAAACTATAAAAAAATATAAATCCTCTTTAATTGAAATGATCGGACCTAGAAGTGTTATATGATTAGAGTGTTTGAATCAGAATCATAGATGATCCAATTATATCAGCGTATGGTTTATCATTATCACAAATATACTCATAAAAGGTTTTTTTAGAAACATAAGTAAAAAAGACTATCTTTTTAAATAAACATATAGTAGAAAAATAGATCTTGTACAAATAAGAAATACAAAGCTTATGAAAGTAATAATTAATTACAAGATATATTAAAAGATTTCAATATTTTAACCTTAAGAGTAAAGGTAGTTAGAAAACCTGAATAAAGGTATCCATAGTTTATAAAGTTCTTTCTTTCCTTACAAGTAAAGGCCTTGATATGATGATTGGAATAAGCTCTTCCTTCCTATCCATAGATTCCCTCAATATGATGATCGGCGTATGTATTCTTATCCCTAGAAGCGCTCGATCCAGTGGATCATATTCACTATATTCCTATCCCCATAATCCCTTAATCATTATAATGAATGGAAATGCAAAATAGAAAAGAAAAGTCTTCTAAAGGAAACAATCTGGACAAGTATTCTGTAGAACTGCAACACTCTAAAGTATTATAAAGACTAAGAATGAGAAGTTCACACTAAGAATTATTTAGAATAATTGATTTGTGAAATATATCAGATCCTAACTCTTCAAAAGAAAATTATTTATAGAATATCTACCAACGTTCATATTTATAAGTTAGTTTCAGCAACCTCATAAAAATTTCACTTGACAGCTCATTTGTAACTGAATTCCAGATGTCGATTTGTTTATCACCATTACAATACTAAATTGTATTCCTTGTGGTAGAAACATGTCTCGATATTGTGATTATAAACTTAGGATATTCCGATGGTCTTCCTTATCATATTTCAATATGTTAAACCATATAATGATCAGTATTCTGTATTAGTACCAGTATCATTCCAATGTTCAAGGCTTTTGTAAGTACAAAATCCAAGAAAAAAGTTCAACCACTAGTTAGAACAAGGTCATTCTGATGAATCATATGAATCCTTAGTCATATGGATCATATTTAAGAATCATGAGTTCATATTTTTAATAAATTATAATTATTTGAATGTTAGTTAAAAGTAATGTTTTCTATAATAACAAACTAAAACAATTCTGAAATTAAAAGTTAGTAAACAGAGTTTAAATATGGAATTTGTGATAACCAAAAATAAAGGAATGGAAAAGTAAGAAGTAAAACTTATAACTCAATAAATCTAAAGCCACTTCCATCCAAAATTATGTGATATAGAATGAGTCTCATGTAAATAAAGTGGGAAAATTAGTATATGAAAACACACACAGAGTATGGGAATCACGTATAAGTATGATATAATAAAAAATTAACTTTAAATCAGTATTATATAGAAATGAATAATTATTTTCCAATATTATTTATCTGGTTTATACAAAAAAAATTTATCATCTGTACCCAATGAACAACTATGAGATAAAAAAATAAATCAAAACTACCTTCCAAACGTACCTTTATCTTTCCAATTAAATTGTCACGTTTACTAACAATATAATTTTATACGGATACAATTTTCAATGATAATAATATGACCTACATTAAATTCAAAGAAAAAATGTATGGGGACTATATTATAGACATGATTTGTCTTCAGAGTGTAAATGAAAATCTAAATCATGAGTGGATGGGAGCCTTAGTTATAAATGTATACATGGGGTATATTTTCAGAATATGTTTTTCTAATAATTGATCTACTATATTAATTATTATTAAATATTATTCATTTTTATAGGTATATATATCAAAAAAATATAAAGGCAAATCCCTATAAATAAATTCGTGGACTCATTATTCCTCATATCACTCTATAAAATTATTCATTAGATGGAGATGAAATTTCGATAACAGTGGAGTGACTATCCACAACATTTGAAAAGAAACAAACAAATGAAAAAATCTTCTTAACACCCATAATTTAGGGGTAAAACTATGAAATTAAATAATATAAAATATATATTTATTTCTTTAATTACTTATTCCTTTTTTAGGAAGCATTGGATTCTCATTTAAATTAGTTTGGATACTCTAATGATTTATTTATTTATTGACCCAAATCATGGATATCGAGTAAATCAACCACACATGATGTCCTTTATCAATTTTTAATACACTACATTCAATATTTTACAAATAAAATTCAAATTATGTGTTTTATAATATGTTTTAATGGATATTTAATTATGATGGGGTGTTGTTTAAATATCATCAAAATAAAGGTATGAGGATATCCTATGAGCACATGAAGCCTATGAATTTCTATAAATGGATAATTATTAATGTTTATATAATAGGTTTTAACTATCATAATATATATCAAAACAAATTACTTATTTTTATAAATATTTATGCAATTCTTGAACCAATGTAATGATGATGATTTTGGTTATTATGTTTATAAATTTATAAAAGATATCATATTCAAACAACAAATTAGAATCACCAAAAATGAATTTCCTAAGATAATTACAATTTCTCTTAAAATATTTATTAGTAGTTTGTTTATTTATAATTTCCCAGAACTCCTAGTACTTTTATCAATCCATGTAATCCAAAGAGGAAGTAATTTTTTTAGAATTGAGTGTGAATAATACATGGTGTCATAATGTTTTTGGACATAAAGAAGAGGTAATTTCCTATCATGATTTAATTTTTTTATTTCTTATAAATCATGAAGAGTTTTTTAATTTTCTAATTTTTTAGGATTATGATAATTGATTGATTTTTGAAATGTAATAACAGATTGTATAGAGATTTTTGGGTCCTTATCTATGTATTTTATGCCTTTGAAGAGAGAAAAATGAATCCATACATATTAAAAGGTCCTTCTGACCACCTATGTTGAGATTGTTAATTGGGATATGATGGAAGAAATCAATTTGGAAGATAGTTCAGGATTTTTTGGGTTTACCCTTACTCGTAGTGGTAATTACAGTGGGACATATGGGATGAAGAGTAAGTGGCATGATAATAACAATATTTGTCAAGATTCATCTTAGAAGTGGCGTCTTTATACTTCATCAACAATGGAAAAAAGTATACCCATCACCTGCTACCTGTGTGGAATGGTATGGAGCACCTGAAAAACCTTCCTTGTACCTTCGAAGACCTGTAGTGGTTTTGGTCATCAGGGTCATCTGCAGAGATTCTTATAGGCTATGTCTATGCCTTAATATGGCCTTGTATCATCATCTCAAAAATTAATTATAGTGTATTTAGAATCTTCAAATTTAATAGGGCTCCATCCACACGCCTTTTTAGTTAAGTAGTTTCATTCAATTAAGGATATATCGAGGGAAGTTGACATGATTCTAGCTATAGTGATAGCTACCATTATGGTTTCATCCTTTACAGAAATTGATTTTTTGATAGAAGTTCCTTGAGTTAATTAATATATTATCATTTCATGGATATTTTTAAACTTATGATGATGATCATATCCAATGTTATATACCCAACAATGCCTCTAGGAAAGAGGAAATATCAAGGGTTTTTTGTCCTTTATGTTCTATTTTGATAGAATATGTTGAGTTAGTATAAGAATTCCAAGTTCTTGTTCTAGATATTTTAAATTTTATCATTAGTATGGATTTTATAGTTGCACAATGATCCAAGATTTATTGTTATCATTAGCATGTTTTGTTCTCTATTTATGATAGGATCTCCTGGGTGTTTTTGGAAGAGTGGAATCTGAGGTCTAGCCATGCAGGAATTTATTTCCTAAAGCTTAGGAATACGTTTTTTTGTTTATGTGGTTGAGATAAATGATGTATATTTCCATATTTATCTTCCCTTAGTTGTTCAGTATTTCCATATGGTTTTCCAATACAACTTCTTTATTATTCCAATTGAAAGTAAGTTCTATTCCTACATTGATCTAGTACTCGATACATAGTTTATTTCTATTCCCACTTATCATATGGAAACTATTGATTTGAAAGAGATCAAGATCCAGTTGTATGACTTATTTGATAGTGTATTTTTCCATTTTAATGTTTTGAAATGCGTGGCTCCTATGATCTTTTCTAAAATGGTTTATGGTTCTCTATGTCCCTACATAGACTAATCGACACTGAATTAGGTAATAGTTTATAATAAGAACCCTTTTCTCCATGTGGATGGTATGTTTGATTGGTTAAAGCGGGAAATATGTTTCTTGAAAATTAATCTCTGGTCGTATTATCATCAGCTCAGTGTTAAGGAATCAGATGTTCTGAAGGATACTTTCAGAAATAGGTATGGCCACTATGAATATCTTGTGATGTTGTTTAGACTATATAATGACCCTATAGTTTTTTTGTATTTTATGAACTATACATTCAACCAGTTTCCTCATACCTTTTTTGTGGTATTCATGGATACTATCTTGATATATTCTAGAACTAAGAAAGTGCATGAGTTCTATCTAAAATTAGTTTTTTGAATCTTGATGAGTCACTACATTTATTTTAATATATTGAAATGTGATTATCATATTTTATAATTGAAGGTATTGGGGAACATGATTTTGTAACTTGGACTCCTATTTTATTTTAAAAGGTGAATTTTTTCTTTCCATATGAAGTCCAACATATTTTATTCCAGATACGGTGCTTATTAGGCCTAACTGGGTATTATCGATAATTGATAAAAGATTTATTGAAGATAGAATCATCATTGAATTATCTTACCATAAAATGGGTGAGATTCACATGGGTTGATAAGTATCAATCCTAATTTAATGAGCTGAAATGGCATTTGACATCAGCTTCTATTCTGATCTTACCAAAATACTGTAAGGGATATATGGTTTATTGTGATGATTCTGGTGTTGGACTGGGACATGATCTTATAAAGGATGATCATGTTGTGGTGTAAAGTTCTCTTTAGCTTGAGTTGTATGAGAATAATTATCCTACTCATTACTTATAACTCATCAATGATATGAATTATCTCAAATGTTGGTGATAATATCTTTTTAGGGAAAGTTTATTATTCTATTATGATAATAAGAGATTTAGTTATATATTCTCTCAAAATGAAATGAACAACATGTAGAGGTGATGGGTGGTGTACCTCCAAAAATTTGACTTTAGTATCACATACACCCAAGGGGAGGGGAATGTTGTTTTTGAATCTCTTAGTAAGAAATTTCCTTCATATGCCATCTTAGAATAAAAATAGGAGTAGATCCTTTTGGGGTATTTTTCTCAGCTATATCTCTATGTGAAGGAGGATGAATCAAGTATAGTTCTAACCATTATCCAATTAAACTAATCTCATCTTGAGTCGATTATACACGAATAACAGAATAATGAAGAGTTTAGAGGAATTAGGGAATCATAACAATATGGGGAGACCATTCTTGTATGGTCTTGGTTCATCGTCTCTTTATCTGCCATAAATTCAATGATTCATGATTTCTATAGTTCATCATGGTTCATTCATCTTGGAACTATGAAAATGTATTATGAAATGAAATGGTGTTTTTATTGGCTAGATATTAAGTGTAACATTGATAATTATGTGTCTCATTGTTACACCTTCCAAAAGATTAAGGAAGAGCAATTAATGTCTTCTGGTTTTCTTTAAACTCTTCTAGTGCTAGTGTGGATTTGTGATGAGGTATCCATGGACTTCATAGTTGGATTACCCTGGAATCCATAAGGAAAGAATTAAATCTAAATGTTGATTTATCATATGATAAAATCGGATCATTTTATTTTTATTAGGAACACCACCAATGTTAAAGATCTGTTTAAGCTGTACATATAGAAAATCATGAAGTTGCATGGGGTTCCCTATGAAATTATCTCTAATAGGGATCTTGGGTTTATTTCCCAATTATGTAATGGTCTCCAAGAGGTGATGGAAACTCATGTCAGGTTAAGTACAACTTATCATCTATATACATATGGACAGATTGATCATGCTATATAGATTTTAGAAGATATGATTTGTGCCTATGTCTTGGATCTAAAAAAATCTAGGGATAACCATTTGGGACTGCTTGAGTTTTCTTATAATAACTATTAACAATCATCGATTATAATGGATCATTTAAAAGATTTGTATGGATTCCAATTAAGATCACCTCTTTTTTGAGAATATATGGGAGATACCTATTTTAAGGGATTGAGTATTGTTTATGAGACAACATTGGGGATCCAGGATATACATTGATGCTTAGTTATAGCTCAGATTTGGTAGAAATATTATACAGATCATTGATTTCATCATTTAGAGTTTTTTTGGTGATTAGGTCTTATTGAATTCTTCCCCTTTGGTTGGGTCACCATCTTTTAGGGAAGCAAGGGAAGTTGGACATGAGATATGTTATATCATTTGAGATCACTAAGTAGATTGGGTAGGTAGCTTATCAGTTGGTGTTAATGAATTAGTTGATAGGTATCAATGAAATTTTATACATATCTCATATCAAGAAGTATCATCATGATCCCTCCCATATTTCTAATTAGGAGTAAGTTGAGTTAGATATAGACGAATCAGTTTTGGAGAAACTAATCAAGATCGTTGACTATTAGATGAAAGTTATGCGTGGGAAGTTTATTTTTTTGGTCAATGTGTTGTGGTAGAAAAAATCATATTCTCATGATACTTTGGAATGTGAATCATTAATGAGGGATCAATTACCTCATATCTTCATGTATCTTTCTAATTCTATAGGACTTTATAGGGAAAAAAGTGATTTGGTGAGGAGATTGTAACATCATAGCTTCAGGTATGTTTTTTGAGCTTTGGGTTTGTTCTTTCTGGGTTCAGGATGTTTTGGTTATGTTGATGTAATTTTCTTAAAAAAAATTTCCCAGAGAAATATGGGTTAGATCAGAGCATGGATCATACTATTTCACACCAGGGTTTCTTCTGTTCTTCATGGGATGAGCCACCACACTAAGAATAGGGCATGGATAACTGGTGGTTACCCTACATGACATGACCAATAGGACTCATCATGATCATGGTGGATTCCTTAGACGAGCCAAAATGGGCATTGATCTGGTGCTAATTCATGTTGAGGTTGTCATGTCAGGTTGTTGGAAAGGCCACCATGAGAACTGTAACCCCCAACACATTGTTGTGTTTTATTTTTTTGGAAAATTCAAATATCCAAAAAAAATACCTAATTTTTATGAATCTATTACTCTTGTTTATGAAAACATGGGGGGTTCTTTATTATGGGATTTTAATTCACTTTTGATTCATATTTCTCCTTAATTAACGTTTCCCTATTTATTCCTGGTCTAGGGTTTTGAATTGGATGATTTGGGTATGATTTTTAGACATAGATTTGGACGTCTATTTTACCTTGGTTGGTATCATTTTGCTGTTTGATCTTGGACCATTTGGGCATAATATATTTGATAATATTATGTGTTGGTTCTTGGAGGATGAATATTATTGGCTTAGGTGTAGATCTTGTGTTCTATAAAGTTATGTGATCTCTTATCTTCTCGGATGGACTTGTTCTTTTTTAAACTCAATTATAAGAAAAGGTAATCAATGTCTAGGGCTTCATCTTACTTATTGTGTGTGTTCCCTTTATTTTTGATGTGTAGATACCATTTTTGTTTTCATGTGAACCTAAGTGTGGGTTAGGTGGATTCATCTATAGCCTTTGTTTAGTGAACCACAAATGTTCTAGTTTTCTAAATTTTTTTTCTAAATGACGATTGACAAAATTACTTGATCTTATGATATGAATGCATAAATGGTATTTAATAAAAGATAGTTTCCCTCTTATTTTTTTAAAATAAATAAGTTTATAAAGAATTATTAAATGGTTTTTGAAATTGGTTTTCAAAGCATGATTTTGATGGGAAAAGGGTTGTTTGGAAATCATTTGTGAAATGCTATGATCCCTTTGAAATTGGTTTGAAATACACAACACATGGGATCCTTGGGTACCTGGGAGGGGTTTTAGTATTGGGTATTGTCCTTATTTCCATAGGGGGTTCAGTCATGGGGTTTTCCCCTATTACCTAGGCCATGTGTCCTAGGGACATGATTATCTGATACTTTGGAGGGTTCATCAATTAGGTTTTCCTCTATTCCCGAGTCCTTGTGAGCTAGAGTTTTTTTAGTGAAATAATTATTGAATTTATTATTAAGGTAAAAGAGACCTATCTAGCCCAAAAATATTTTATCATGGTGGTGATGTCCACTGTTTTTTTATTTTTTTTATTTGGATTTGATATAGATAAATGAGGTACTCTATGATAAATGTTTTATTTGAAAATGTGCTTTGATATGTGTTATATGACATCTATTTTAGAACTCCGGATAGGGGAAATGTTTTACTTATCGTTTAATATAAATGTGAAAACTATTTTATCATGCCATATTTTTATATATTGAGAATATTGTGATTATTTGAAAGAATCTTATTATGGAACACTCGGGTGAGATTCTACTGAGCCTATTTATCTCATACATTATACATACCCTCAGGTGTGTATAGACCTTGTTTTTTAATGCAGGAAAGGGAAATGCACTGTAGTGTGGTAGCAAGTTTTCATGTTAGTTGGGCATGAAAAGCTAGTAGTGATATAGTTGTACGTTTTAAATGTATTACATGGAGTATCTATCAGTATTTTGGGTTACCTTTAGTTTTGTTCTTTGACCTATACCATGGTTTTGGATTGTTGACTTTGTTGTACTGCTACCTCCATTGGTTCTTGGTTATGTCATATATCCATTCACTACTATAGATCATTATTGTAAAATTTCTATAAATGAGCTTTTTCAATACAAAAAAATGATGATATACTAAGCATTGTTAAAAGTCACGACCTTTATCAGTGCTAAAAAAGTGCTAATAAAGGTCTCATTTATTAGTTCTAAAACAAAAGTGCTAATAGAGACACCCTTTATGAGTTCTAGTGTTTTAGTGTTGGTAAAGGTGGCCTTTTTTCGTGTTTTTTTAGGACTTGAAACATTTGGAAAAAAATTAACCACTCCCCCTATCAATGCTTGAAACCTCCAATCTCACACACCCCCTTGTAAATGCTTGCAATTCCCCTTTGTTAGTACTTTCCTACTACCCAGATATCTGTTCACCCATGTGCGTGACTAGATTCAACCTTGTGACCACCCTTGTGAAATTAAAATCCATTTACCACTACCTCAAGATTTCCTTATTCTATATTTTATGATATTTCTATTTATTTATATATTATTACACACATCATTTTTATACATATATTTATATAATAATTTTTAAATACATTTATAAAATATATGTTTGTGTGTGATATATATATACACTTATATTTATTTAAATATACTATATATTAATATTTCGTTACATATATTAGAATATAAATATAAATATATATTTGTTTATTAACACACACAAACAAATGTGTATATAAAAATTATATATACATTTTTATAAGTATATATACATTCATATATTTTTATGTAAAAAAATGTCAAGATGTTGTTTTAAATAAAATGGATAATAATTATTTCCATATGATTTATATAAATATTTTTAAATACATTTTTAAATTTTTTCTATAAATTGTATATTTAGATATAAATTTTTTACATTACAAGTTTTTATATTTCTATATAATTACATATATATTTATAAATATTTACATATAATTGAATATTTTGATATAATTTTTTATACTTTATTTATAATTATTTATTATAAATATATTTATATACTATATTTAATGATCATTATATATTTATAAAAACACATGTCTATATGATGCATTTACATAATATTGACACACACACATACGTACATATTGAAACACACACACACATTTATATTTTGAATATAGACATGTAAATATTTAGATATATGTATTTATTTACATATATAAAAATATAAACATAAATATATATTTGTTTTTTGACACACAAATATTTATATATAAACATTACTTGTATAGTTTTATGTGTGTGTGTTTGTGTGTGTGTATTAATGCATTTTTATAAAGGTAAATAAATTGAATAATTTTTTATTTTAAACAAAATGAATAATAAATATTTATTTTCATATGGTTTATATATTTAAAAATACAACTCTATGTAAACATTGTTAAATATTTATTTATACAGTTGATTTATTATAGGTAAATGTAAGTAAATAGTTAAATATTCAGTTATAAATAAATCTATAATATTAAAAATGATAAAATTTCAAAACCATGATTTCTATATTAATATAATACATGATAAAAAATTCAATCTCCACTAAAAAGGATAATAAGACCATGTTAAAAGATGTTGAAATCCCATCAAATATTAAAAAAATTAGGGCATCCCAACAAAAACCTCAGTTTTGGTGGTCTTTTGAGCCTTTTTTGACCATGAAAAAATAGTGATCTGTAAGAACCCAGACCTTCGTTCAGGTATGTTTTTCCTTTTTTCGGGAGTTTTTAAGAAAAATGGTTTTTCTAGAAAATTTCAATGCACACGCTGTGTACTTTCTGAGTACACGCCGTGTACTCTGTTCCGGCTCGAAGTCGTGTGCTGGCCGTGTTCGGGCCACACACACGGTGTGTAAGGCTGAGGTGGAGGCCTGTTTTTCGGAGTACGGAAAAAATTGAAGTACACGTCGTGTACCTTATTTTTTTCATTAAACGGATGGGGGTCATGCCTAACCCCCATATTCGTCTTCTTCTTCAGTTTTCGACCGTCCGAGATCGTCCGTACGACCGAATCCTCTCCGAGCTTCCGCCTCTCCATCCGTTCTCCGATTCGGGCACGGTCGATTGCGTTGGAATCGTAGTGGCGAGTTCTTACTTCTGGTTGAGCCTTCTTTCTTGATTCCTCCTTGTTTTTAAGTTATCGTGGGATGAACGTTTTATGCATTTCTTCAGATCTACGTCGTTCTAAGGGGAATCTGTCATCGAGTTTCACGTATATCGATCTCCTAGGATCGAGGTAGGTGGTTTGTGACTTTCCGTAGAAAGTTGATGGATATTTTGTGCAAATTTCCACCAATACCCTTGAATGGGGTATTGTGTGTCTCCTGTTTTGCCCTTGTTGCTTGCCTGCTTTACTTGATTGCTTTAGTAGAGGTTATTGCTTGTGATTAGAGTATTTTGTTTGTGCTCAGATTGCCTTGCCATGCTTGTTCTGCCTGTTTGGCGTTTTTCCAGTTGCCTTTCCTAGCCGTAGGATAGTAAAACTGTTGTTATTTATTCCTGTTGAGCCTTAGTTGATAGACAAGTAGTTCTTGATGTTTACTTGGATGATACACACACGTTTAGCATGTTTAGTTATACTCAGGACTGTGAGAACCTAGAGTAGTAGACCAAAGGGAGAATTGAAAGAAGGGATTCTCCAGAGTGTCTTTTAATTACGATGCGAGACTATAGGGGGAATTGGAGTTGAGTGCTTCCCCAGAGAGCCTTTAGCACGATACGAGACTATAGGGTGAATTGAAGGTGAGTGCTTCCCCAGAGAGTCTGCTTAATTACGTAGCTGAACCAGAGGGGTGAGACTGTGTGTGCCTTCCAGAGTGTTGCTAGTACTTAGAGGATGAACCATAGGGGTTAGACTATGAGAGCTACCCAAAGGGTTACCTGTTTTCTTCTTGTTGCTGGTTTCTTACTTGTGTACTATACTTGTTAGAACTGTGGTTTGTAGCGGCTTGTGATTTTTTTTACTGCTTCTTGTTTATTTACTGCCATGTATTCATTGACTGTTAGGCACAAATCATTGGGTGATTACCTACTGGGATTATATCTCACACCATGTTTGGGCCATGCTTTTGGGCCCAAGTAGACTATGTTGCTACAGGTATAGACAGGGGCAAGGGCCCTTCTACTTCAGGATCTTGATTGCACCTCGAGATGGGGAGCATGGGACCTAGCCATGGCTCACGATGCTGAGGAGATTTCTTTGTTTTATTTTTCACTTGGTTTCAGTTGTATTTCAGCACGTTGTTGTGTTGTTTGTTTCCTTAGATACTTGTACCTGCTGCATCTTTTTCATCATAGTTATATATCTACATTGCTTCCGCTGTTCGGTTTCTGTTGTTATGCATGTTTGTTGCTGCTTCCACTGCTATTGTGGTTTTCTTACCTTGTATACCTTACTGAATGATGGCATAGTTTCCCCATTGACTCACCAAGGCCCTCGCTACTAGTCGGCATCCTCTAGCGTTCGAGGAAATGCGCTTGAGGTCATGTGGAGAATTGGGTACGGGGCACCAGTGGAGGGGCTCTAGACTCGGGACCTTACAAAGTGGTATCAGAGGAGTTCTTTTCTCTTGATTTACTATTTGGAGACCTTATCTAGGGATATGATGGATTCGGTACTTGGAATTAAGATGCGCTCGGGAGTAGCTAACCCGTGTACAGGGAAAATCCATACTACCTCGTTAATTGCAGTTTTCTGGTTTTGAGATTTTATGGTTGGTATGTTTTCACCTAGAGTGATTCATATGACTTGTGCAGTTATTGTTTTGATATTTTGGTTCTATTTCTGTCTCAACTCGATGAGATGAGGGTATTCCATCTCATGCATCATATAGGAACTTGTAGAAATCACATGTCATGCATTCTTTCCATGCCATCTAGGGTGAATTAGCGATTGCATACTGTTGTGATAGGCTCTGTGTAGATTATGCATGTTATTGTGCTAGATGCTTGATAGATTCTCTATTGTTATGTTAGAAAACTGTTTGTTTTGTTCCTTGTTTAAAAATGAACGCTGAATTTTGGTTATTGAGGTGTTACGGCCCCTCAAGGATCAGAATTTGGCACCTTTTCCCTTGTTTTAGTGATTCTGGAATTCTGCGCAGTTTCTGAGCTACTGCCTAGAAAAACCCAGAATACACGACGTGTACTTTTAGATACACGCCGTGTAGTTTTCAGGTCATGTCACTGACCGTGTGATTAGAACACGATGACTTGGGAGTAACTTTGTCAACACGCTGTGTACCAGTGGTACACGCCGTGTGAGTTCAGAGCCGTGTACCCGGCCGTGTCACTAACAACACAGGCCGGGGAAGCTCGGGTAGAACACGCTGTGTCCGTAGGGAACATGCCGTGTAGTCCTTTCCAGGTGCCCAGCCGTGTCACGAACAACACGGGCCGACATGACCTTCCTTTCCATATGCCGTGTTTTTTCGGAACACGTCGTGTAGTCTTTCCAGGTACCCGGCCGTGTCACGAACAACATAGGACGGTGTCACCTTCGCCTATGCACGTTGTGCTTGTTCGGAGCACACCGTGTAAGGTCCAGCCATGTAGATGGCCATGTACTCAACAACACGGACCGTCGAAGCCTCGTCTAGTGCACGCCATGTTTGATTCGAACACGCCGTGTAGTCTCGGGTTGAGTTGGACCGTGTGGGTTAGCCGTGTAAGAAGACTCGGGCAGGGGAATAGTTTCATGTACACACCGTGTGTTGAAGTCAACACACCATGTATTCTAAAGTGTACACAAGTTGTAGGGCAGGGGTACACACCCATGTCAGAGGCTTAAGTAGACACGCCGTGTAGTTTTTATAAATTCTGTGTAGTCGTGTTTTGCAATCTTGTGTGTTTTTTTCCCTATTTCCATTTTGTACTCTTGTGTCCTCTGTCGTTGTTTTCCTAATCCAAGGTGTGTTTTTGATCTTTCAGAGCTATGCCTCCGAGACGCCCTCCGATCGTACGTCTGTCATTAGGCAGTGATCAGACGCCAGACATGGCTGATCAGGGACTTCCTGTCAATCCCCCAGCCGAGCCAGCCTTGGCACCGGTTATTGTACCAGTTGTGGGCGCTGATGCGCAGTTCAGGGAGGGTTTCAGGAGGATGATTTAGGCCTTCCAGGGAGCATCACCTCTTGCCTCATCTATGGAAGAAGTGATGTGGGTCTTTCAACAGCAGCATCCTCCCACATTCTCGGGGGAGGGAGGACCTCAGGCTGCAGACTCATGGCTAGAATCCATGCTAACTATTTCGAGCATCTGGAGACGCCTATAGAGAGGCGGGTCAAGCTCGCCACCTACATGCTCCAAGACTCCGCCAAGAGGTGGTGGGACGTGATCTCACAGGTGGGTTAGCAGCAGGCTATGACTTGGGAGGAGTTCCAGCGCGTGTTCTATGACTACTTTTACCCAGAGACTCTGGGGACCGATTGAGCCCGGGAGTTCATGAGATTAGAGCAGAGTACTCTATCTATCATATAGTATTCCTCTCGTTTCACTGAGCTGCAGTGTTTTACACCGCTTCGGGATGGGAGTGGGGTGTTCATGGCGAGGAAGTTTGAGTATGGACTCAGGAGGGAGATCCGCTCGCAGGTGAACATCTTCCAGCTGACTTCTATTACTTCCATCGTCAATCAGGCACTGATTGCGGAGCGCAATCTGAGAGACTCTAGAGCTACGAGTCAGGGTGGTTCTGCTTCCAGAGCTAGCTTCCCTTCAGATGAAAGCAAGAAGCACCGTAGGGAGCCTACGCGCGGTGATTCAAGGAAGCAAGATGCATCATCAGGTAGCCAGGTGACATGCTATCAGTGTGGCCAGATAAGGCACACAAGGCCGCAGTGCCAGAGAGACCCCGTGGAGTGCCGATCATGCGGCAAGATGGGTCACCTTCAGCATTTATGCCAAGTTTTCTCACCAGCAGCAAGTGACCGGGGTTCTTCCATGACTCCTTGTTCAGGAGAAGCCCCACCAGTCTCTCACCAGTCAGGGAACTGGAGTTCTTCTGGCCATTTGGGCTGAGGTGGAGGTCAAGGCCGTGGCGGTCAACCACCATTCCCTCAACACGAGCAGGGAGGTTCAGCTCAGAGTGGTCAGTCAGGGGCACAGGGCCGCGGTGCAGGCCAGTCTTTCGCCATGGAGCAGACTTATCATCAGCAGGATCCTGACCCTTCTACTGTTCGAGGTATGATTTTAGTAGCCTCAGTTTTATCTTCATCCCTTTTCGATACTGGTGCTACGCATAGCTTTATCTCTGTTGCTGTTGTGGAGAGCCTTGGACTCTGCATCTTTTCTTCTGCCCACTCGTTGACACTAGACACACCCTTGGGAATGAGGACATCTAGTGTACATCAGTGTAAAGAGTGCCCTCTCGAGGGTGGAGGGTATCGTTTCTTATGGGATCTCTATGTCCTAGATATGACAGGCTATGATGTCATCCTTGGCATGGACTGTTTGATTCCCTTCCAGGCAGTCATCGACTTCTATCACCGTAGAGTCAGTTTCATTTCACCAGAGGGTGAATCTTTACTTCATAGAGGCGAATGGGACGTTCGGGCGAGTCGGGCAGGACTCGAGCATCTTGGGATAGGAGGAGTGACAACACATATTTCTAGCCTTTACCTGGATGATCAGGGGACTCCACAGTTGGACTTCCCTCCAGTGGTGGATCACTTCCGGGATGTCTTTCATGAGTACTTTTCAGGTTTTCCTCTGGAGCATGAGGTAGACTTTTCTATTGATCTCGTTCCAGGAGCGGCACCGATTCCCATTCCTTTCTATAGGATGGCCACACCTAAGTTGCAGGAGCTCAAGAAGCAGTTGGAGGAGCTATAGGATAAGGTTTTCATCCGACCCAGTACTTCTTCTTGGGGTTCGCCTGTCCTGTTTGCAAAGAAGGTAGACGGTACCTTTCGGCTTTGTGTGGATTATCGGAAGATGAACCAGTTGACGGTCAAAAACCAATATCCACTACCGCGGATTGATGACCTTTTCGATCAGCTTCGAGGAGCCCAGGTGTTCTAGAAGATCGACTTGAGGTCCGGTTATAATCAGTTGCACGTTATACCATCAGATATACCTCTGACAACCTTCAGGAGCAGGTACGGTCTTTATGAGTATACAATCATTCCCTTCGGACTCACGAACGGACCTATAGTTTTTATAGCACTGATGAACCTAGTGTTCCATCCTTACTCTGATTCCTTCATCGTGGTCTTCGTGAATGATATCTTGGTGTACTCTCACACTTTACATGACCATGCCACGCATCTTGAGATCGTTTTGAGTACACTGAGAGAGCATCAGCTTTATGATAAACTCTCGAAGTGCCACTTCTGGATGGATCAGATTCACTTCTTGGGTCACGTCATCTCAAAGGAAGGAGTAGCAGTGGACCCAAAGAAAGTAAGAGCTATAGTTTCTTGGGAGCAGCCGAAGAACGTCTTTGAGGTACAGAGTTTCCTAGGGCTGGCTGGATACTACAGACACTTCATTCAGGACTTTTCTCATTTGACAGCGCCTTTGACAGGTCTGACCAAGAAGGGGGAGAAGTTCTTATGGTCAGATTCTTGTGAGTCCGCCTTTCAGGAGCTGAAAGGGAGGTTGACGTCAGCACCGATACTAGTCTTGCTAGAGCTAGGCAAGAGCTACACTGCTTACTATGATGCTTCGGGTATCGGGCTGGGAGCTGTGCTTATAAAGGGAGACGGAGTCGTTGCATACGGGTCTCAGTAGTTGAGGACACATGAGAGGAACTACCCTACGCACGATCTGGAGTTGGCAGCTGTTGTTCATGCCTTGCGCTGTTCGAGACACTATCTTTTGGGAGAGCACATTGTGGTCTTCACTAACCCCAAGAGTCTCAAGTATATCTTCACTTAGCGTGATCTGAATCTAAGGCAGTGCAGGTGGGTTGAGTATATAAAGTCTTTTGACTTTGAGCTTGCCTATACACCGGGAATGGGCAATGCCGTGGAAGACGCGTTGAGCAGGAGAACTCAGATTTAGGCAGTTCTGGAGGCAATTAGTGAGTGGAAGCTAATGACTCTGTTCTCTGATATGCATCTAGAGGTGCACGACAGACGGGGACAGACTTTTCTATCTTCTGTAGCTATTACCTCCACGCTACTTGATCGGGTACAGATGAGGCAGCTATCAGACTCGGAGGGCTTAGTCCTGCAGGAGAGTGTGTTTGGAGAGGATCCTCTTCCTAGATGGATAGTGGGAGAGGATGAGATCCTGCATTTCCAAGGACGTGTATGGGTGCCAGCAGACATACGCGAGGAGCTGATGCGGGATTTCCATTCCTCAGTTTGGGAAGTTCATCCTGACGTCACCATGATGTATTAGGATCTTCATCTCCAGTACTGGTGGCCATGTATGAAGAAGGATGTTGCTGGTTTTGTCATGAGATGTTCTACTTTTCATCAGGTGAAATCAGAGCATCAGCGACCAGCAGGCCTTTTACAGCAGTTACCCATTCCGGAGTGGAAGTGGAACGATGTTGCGATAGACTTCATGACTGGGTTGCCGAGATCACCTTGAGGGAACGATGCATTTTGGTTTGTCGTCGACAAACTTACAAAGGATGCTCAATTCTTGAAAATCAAGGAGACCTTTAGTATCGATGATCTGGGACAACATTACATCAGAGAGATTGTGTGTCTGCATTGAGTTCCGTGCTCTATTGTTTCAGATAGAGATGTATGCTTTACCTATAACGACCCATACTTTACATACATTGTTAATACTTCAAAATTGAAGCATTCTTATTACAACATATAACAAAACCACGAAAGGACCGTATAGGTATAGTGTCTTTAGAAACTGGGAAACATAAACAACTGGTTCATAAAGCATCAACTTTTCCTCCCACTTATTTCATCATATCTGGAGTCCCTTTTTGGCATATCCTACCTAATAACCTTCTTCCTGACCTGGGGAAAGAAAACATACAAAATGGTGAGCTCAAATTCTCAGTAAGGGTAAACAAAAGAAATATCAATCACATCGTATACACAAGCACATAACTTTTGGAAATCTTGACCTGCAAAAGAGATCATAAATTCATAACATGGGATAAATCATGGCAGTGAAATGTAATCACAATAATCATAACTTAAAACATGAAACTTTGTGGCATACACACATAATCATAGAGAATCATTTCTTGTTAGTCAAGACTCATTGCCAAGACTATCTTAGTGGACAAAGTCCCTTTCTGAACCGAGTCACCCTCGTTTCAGTCCTGTTTCACTGAACCTGTATAACCTACCGTTCCAGCCATGTCTATCTCATGAGATATAAAATCTTTACCCAATGCATTAGAGGGAGATATAGGTCACACCCATCTCATAATGATACCATTCTTATGTGTGCCACAAAATTATAAATCATACATCATTGCATAACCCATGTAATAAAAATGGGATTCTTAAACAACATGACATCATAAAACAATTCATATAAGATAAAGGAATTCATAAAAATAATTCCATCACGACATAATCAAATAAATGTAATAATAGGGATAGAAACAGAACCCTATATTATCTTATATGGAAAATAATTTTGATAAAATACTTGAACTCCATTCTTGAGGAAAATATCCTTTCTACTTCAAAAACACTATTCCTTTCATAACATGTCATAAACTTATAAACTAAAAGAAGTTAATTAAAAATAAACTTGTAAACTTGTAAAGGAAGCTTCTTGGAAATAATGTTTTAAAAATCCATTCATGCCGTATAAGTTAAAAAAACATTCTTCACGTTCTTTTGTCGGAAAAGTCCAAAAGTACCTCATACGAAAAACGACAAAAGATTCCTTTCATATCTTTTACTAAAAACTCACCGAAGGGTAAAATTGGATTTAAACAATTGTATGTGGATGAAAATAATATTACATATTCATGAAACATGGATGTGGATGATAAAATACACCCCAGTAAATACTAAAGTATAAACCATCTCGGATAAAAATGAGATTGTGATATTTCCCTTACCTTAGGTCCGACTTGCTTTGTAAGTGTCCGAACCTCCTGTATAATGATTTAAATAATGTTATTGACTTATTCCAGAATCATAATTATTTTTATGATATCATATATGGTCATATTCTTAGCTTCTTAGTAGTAATATTTCATTGCTACTTGTTATTCAGGTGTTTATAACTTTTTGTTCTTATGCGTGTTTTGTCGAATAAATTCTTATTATTTTCTTTAGGTTATATATATCTCATTTCCAGAATGGTATTAGTGTCATATATATCATATTCATTCATTCAATTTATTTATATAATCATTATGAAATGAAGATCATGTAGAACGAGTCGCATCACATTGTGGAGACGATATTCCGTACGTACGCACGAGTGATGATATCGTTCCTATGATCGTGGAATTATATTGGAGTATATGTATACTATTTCAGAATCAATATCACTTTATAATATTCATATATAGTCATTATTTACACCATTATACCCATCAAAGTAAGGTGGTGGTGGAAAATAGATTACACCACGGCGTGAAGACGGTATTCCGTACGTACGCACGCGCGGTGATTTCTTTTTCCGTAGGATGGATAGATGGTGAAATAGGGTTGTTTCATACTTATAATAACATATCAGTATATGATTGATACTGATGTTATTACTTCATAATGAAACAACTAAAGAAGAATAAGTGGAAGAAGAAATAAAAACGAAATAATCGGTAACGGACATTACCTCTTCTTTGAAGTTCTTCTTTGAGACCTTCTTTTAGGGCACTAAAATTGGTCTTTGAAGAAGACCAGAACCTCTAGGATGTCTCTAGGGAAGTGGAGAGGAGAAAGTGGCAGGGGTTGGCCGAGCTGGAAGGCTCAATGTGGTGTGAGGAAGAGGGGGAGGAGGTGTCCTTTTATAAGGGAGGAGAGGGGCACCTTTGGAATAACTAAAACTATTATTTTATTATAAAGTCAAGTTCGGTTTTAAATAACACCAAATTGATATATTTTGAATCTGAGGTAGGGATGGGTCGAAATCCTTTCATCCAATAGAATTTAGACATGTTTAGGTTCCTATTTTAACCTTATCATTTACATTTAACATTAAGTTAAATAATTTTACTTTTACCGTGTCTTCTTGTGTTCTTATACTATAAGGTTAATAAACTTACTATAAGCAGCCAAACGAACCCCAAGTTGTTTATTATTAATATATATAACCTTATTTAAGTCATTTGGCCGAACCTTATATTTTTAGGAATAAAATAACAATTACCAATATAATATTTGTTTTAAAAACTATTTTATGTCAATTTTGACACTATTTAGTAATTGATTTTTGTGAAAAACATAACAGAATTATTAGTTGGAACCAAGTTAATTAAATCAATAATAACATGTCATATTAACCTATAAAGTTAGTGGTATTCATAAAAAGTCTCAAATTACATTTATTTTTGTGTTTATAACATAAATTATGTCAATATTTCATTAATAAGATATTTACTGCATCATCATTGTGTCATAAATAAATTAAATTATTTAATGTCTAAAAATTACAAATAAAATACCATTATGTAGGAAATCTTGTTAGCTTTATAATGAATATTTATAGTCGAATTTATCTTATTTATAACCCCATATTAAAAATTATTTACTTATTAAACGTTGATTTTAACTATTTTAACCCTTCTTTAAATAAATTAATAATAAATGTCCTAATCTAATCCAAGTGGGCCTAAATGGTCATATTTTATTCCTAAGTTTGTTTTTGGTCGAATTAAACTTGTCCAATAGAATTAGGACATGTGTTAGGGTAATAATAATATCATCTTTACCCTTAATTACCCTATTTACTTTTTACCGTGGTAAAAAAAAGTAAAAAGTTACTATTCACTAAAAAATTATTTTCATCTCATTGAACCAAATTTTACTTACTGACATCAACCGTGTCTCTCGGATTTTTGAAATTACACTCACAGAAGCGGTAAAATTATGTTTTATGAAAAATTCAGTTTTTTTTAACTACCACTTAGTGGTTTCACTATTCATCAAAAATTGAATGTTTTCTGAAAAATACCAAAATTTCACCCTAGGCTAATTTCGATATTCCGAAACCAAAAATGAAGTCCATTTTGAAAAATAAAATTTATAAAATTTCAAAAAGTGGTTATTACTATTCATAACGGCTAGTTTTAATAATATTTTAATAGCATAACGTTGTTTAGTGAAACTCGGTATTGCGTACGACGCAAGCTATCGAGGAAGGTCGCGATTTCGTGTAAAGAAAGCCAAGCAAGTGTTGTGTAAAAAAAGATTCCATTGATGATTTATATAACATAAAAGTCTCGGGTGTTAAATTCTACCCCCCTTAAAATGAATTTCGCCCTCGAAATTCATCACTTTGTAACAAACAGATGAGGATACCTCTCCCTCATCATATCCTCAAGATCCCATGTAGCTTCTTCTAATTTGTGGTTCCTCCATAAAACTTTCACCAATCGAGTGGTCTTGTTTTGTAGGACTTTTTCGCTATGATCCAGAATCTCTATCGGTTGTTCTTCATAAGAAAGATCTTGCTCCAGCGGTACAACTTCTGAGCTGAGTACATGTGAAGGATCAGGTATGTACTTTCTCAGGAGAGATACATGGAACACATCGTGAACTTCAGAGAGATTCGGTGGAAGCGCCAATCGGTAAGCTACCTTCCCAACACGATCTAGTATTTCGAAAGGACCGGTATATCTAGGGCTCAACTTCCCCTTCTTTCCAAATCTCATGACCCTCTTCCAGGGAGATATTCGTAAGAACACTTTATCATCCACTTAAAACTCTAGGTCTTTTCTTCGGTTGTCGGCATAACTTTTCTGTCGGCTCTGAGCTACTCTTATGTGTTGTTGAATAGATCTGACCTTTTTTGCCATTTCATCAATGAGATCAGGTCCTAATAGCTTTCTTTCCCCAACTTCATCCCAGCAAGTTGGAGTCCTGCATTTCTTTCCATAGAGAGCTTCATAAGGATCCATCTGAATACTGAAGTGAAAGCTATTATTATAAGAAAATTCCACCAAAGGTAGGTGTTGATCCCAACCACCTTTGAAATCCATAGAGCAAGCTCTCAACATATCTTCTAGGGTTTTAATTGTTCTCTTAGACTGACCGTCTGTCTGAGGATGATAAGCAGTGCTGAAACTTGTTGGGCAAAAATCCCTCAAGGTAACATTGAAGTATTTTTGGGTTGGTTGTGTTTGTTGACAAAGCAGGTTCTCATGGATATTTGTCGAGTTCCCGAGAAGTTGTTGACAATCCATGTTGACAAAGAACGATGACAAAGGAAAAGGCGATCTGGAGGCGGTACAAAAGAGCAGTACAAGGTGGCGCCGTTTTCCAGTGTTTGCCAAATTTTTGGGGTCCAAAATTTGGAGTTTGGTGAGCATCGCGAAAAGAGGATTTCAATGAAGAGCACAATTTAATATGGCAAAGGCATGAATTTCGCGAAGATAGCATGCATGGTTTGGAGATCGCGAAGACCAGAAGAATGGAGGCGGTGATGCTTCGCGATTACGTCATGCTTCGCGAACGGCAGAGGCTGAAGCGCATCGCGGCGGAGAAGGGCTTTGCGAGAGAGCTTCGCGGCGAAGGCGCGAGCCGCGAAGGTAAGTTGACGGTGATTCATCGCGACTACGTCAAGCTCCGCGAACGGAAGATTGCCGTGGAGCTTCGCGATTTGGACAGAATTCCGGCTGAAACTTTGGAGCTTCGCGATTTGAGATGACGTGGCGTTGACTTCGCGTGGAAGGGACGAGGGTCGGTGGAATCGCCTATAAATAGAGGCCGACCCCTTCAACCGAAGAAGAGAGAGAATTTTCAGAGAAAATACTTTGCTCTCGATTTGCGAAGGTGGTTCGCGGAGCCAGTGTGCTTCGCGAAAGAGGTGCTTCGCGGCGGCTATTGTAGCTCCGCGAAACCTGCGAGCTCTGCGTTGGCTTACTTAGCTTCGCGAGGGTTGTTGCTTTGCGACGGCTTGAGCATCGCGAGAGTGCTTCGCGAAGGAGCTTCGCGAGTGAGCTTCGCGAAAAGTCAGGAGCTTCGCGAAGGCTTGTTTGAGCTTCGCGAAATTGGGAGCCTCGCATTGTAGGGTGCTTTGCGAAGGTCTTTCCAAAGGTTGGTTGCCCAGTGGATAGTGGCAAAGGGGTATTCATCTACAGATGAAATTTGGACTTCAACAGAGCATCTACATACAGAGGAAGATGCATTCCTTCATGAAAATGAAGAGACCTACAGGTCTATAAACTGTGAGTGAATCCCTTCCAAGAGCAGTGAGCTTAGGAAGAGGAAGAAGGTGATCCTCTCCACCGGCAGTGAGCCAGAGAGAGAGAAACAGGGAGTGACCCTTGGGAAAGCAGTGAGCTGACCCTAAACATTGTAAAGGCAGTGAGCCTGGGCATAGAAGTGATCTAGCCCGAACATTGTAATCCACAGCTAGTGAAGTCTAGTGGAATTTGGTACGAACCGGCAACTTGTCGGCGTATGCTCCTTGGACGTAGCCCTTAGAGGTGAACCAAGTAAAAATCTTTGTGTCTGCCTGCTTACTTTCCTGCATTGCATTCAAAGCATCATCATCAGGTAAAGTAGACAAGTGATCATAGTAACCACACAAGTGCAAACAAAGTGACCCTTGTAACAAAGAGGTCAAGATCCAGTGGGGCAGGAAGAACTTGGAAAAAGAATATCCATACCCTGATTCACCCCCCCTCTCAGGGTATATAGGCCCCTATTGGCCCTAACAATTGGTATCAGAGCGAAGGTTGTTGTTATCAGATTTGTTTGCTCCAACTTGGTGTAGTCGATCTGTGTGCATAAAGAATCAGTCTTCTCTTATCTCAATCAGCCATGGCAAAGGGAAAAACATCCAAGAACAAGCAGAAGTCAGGTGGTACTCCTCAGTGTGGAAGTGTATATGGAAAATGTGTGATTCAACTAAAGGAATCAAACAACTTGCTGAAGGAAGGCTTGGATGAATCAGAAAGGGAAAAGATTGATTCACTCAATCATGATGTTGGAATGAGTAAAGTACATGAGCATCAGAGTGATACTGAAACAGAAGAAGAAATTGAAGGAAGAATAGATATGCGAGCTGAGTTAGAGGCTGCTCTTGAAGAGATAGATGTTTGGAGAGCCAAAACCAAGAATGCTAACAAAGTTGTTCGCGATGCCAAACTCTATATGCAGCAGCAGGAAGAAGAGAAGTCTGAGTTGATAAATAAAATTGAGAAACTCAAGTTATCAGCACCAGAGAACTCAGAATCAGTTAGTGAGTATAAGCTTAAGATTGAAGAACAAAAAAGGGAGATCGATGGCTTGAATAGAAAAGTGAAAGATCAATTCAAAAGCATCGAAGAACCGAATATTCCAAGTGACGTTGGAAACACTGAAGAAGCCAAATCTAAAGATATCCGGATCAAGGGATTGGAGATTGAGGTCAACAAGCTAAAATGTTTAAATCAAAGGCTTATTGATATAGTTACTGACCTAACAGAGAAGAATGATTCACGTGCTGAAGAGCTGCAGAAGATGGCCATAATGAAAGGAAAACAAAAGGCTGGTGATTATGAAGAGAGTCAAATGTCAGATGAAGCACAAAATCTTAAAGCCAAAAATAATGATCTAGCAGCACAATTGTCTGCAGAAGTTCAGAAAAATCAAAGGCTACAACAAGAGAATGCATGTTGCTCTGACTCTGTCCCTCAAGAAAAATTGAAGATAAAGGAGAAAAATGACATGGTTGATAAGTTGAAGCATGAACTGGAAGATGAGGTAAGTAGAGGGAAGCTTCTCAAGGAAAAACATGATGTCCAACTTGAATCAAGGGATATGAAGATTCAAAAGTTGGTAGAAGAGCTCGAATCAGTCAAGCAGGAAATAGAGAAGTCTAAATCCAAAGATAAGCCCAAGTTGAAGGATGCACTGCACTTGCTATTTGATCATCCTTCGACAAGTGATGATAAAATGAAGAACAGATATGCTGTTTCTGAAGAGAAACAACATAATATTTTCTCAGCTCAAAGACCAGCAAGTTTTGGAAATGCTGGCATTGGATATGATAATTCCACTCCTATGGATAAGAAAAATGCAGTGAAAATTTACATAGGTAAGAAAAATCCTGTAGGTGCTGGAGATAGGCCTATGAGGATAGTTTCAAGGAGTGATGATGTGTGCTATTTCTGCGGAGTTCATGGCCACACATCAAGCTTCTGTACAGAGGCTCTGGAGTACATTTCAGGCTGTGAAAAGAGAGACATTAATAAATCTGAGAACAGGAAGAAGCATCATGAGAGATTAGAAAGAAGAGCTTCTCAGAGGAAAGCATATATCAGATGCTATTACTGTGGAAGAATGGGACACACCATGAGCATGTGTCAGGAAGCTCAGGAGAACAATATCAGAGGAAGAACTCAAGGTGCATCAACATCTCAGCAGAGAGATGATGAAATGAGGTATGCCTTTGAGGGAAAATGTTTTATATGTTCTCACTATGGGCACATGGCGAGACATTGCAGTAAGAAGAAAGCAGGAAAGGGAAAGGAACAAGAAAAGAGATCTCCACCACAGGAAGTGTACAATAAAGAAGCCTGTACTGGGAGACAAAGTGGTAAGGAGAAGAATAGGCTTCGAGCCTCAGGGAAATCACGTGGAGCTGAACGAAAAGTGTATCAGTCACCTCCTATGTCATACTCACAACAACTCTCAAGGAGAGAATGTGAGAAAACCTGGAAGATTAAGGGGAGATCTACTCCAGTGGTGATAAAGAAGAATGGACGTTCAATGGAGGACCCACCACCAATGAAAAATAGGGTGGTGACTCATAAATCTGATAAAAGGCCGATAAGCAAAGAATGCATCGAAAAATCCACATGTCGTGTTTTGCAACGAGAAGTGGAAGAAAAAGGCAGATCCCTACAATGGACAAAGAAGACAGGGAAGATGACAAGAAAGGAGATTTCTGCACCGAGAAACAATCAAGGGAAATGGAATTTCGGTAGAACATCAAAGATCGAAATGTGTACCAGTTGGTCTAAACCCCAGATTTTGAGAAAGGCCAAGTCTGCAGAATCTTCATATCAGAAAAAGGCTCAGAATGTGAGCAAAGAATGCCTAGTCATATGGCCAGAACAGTTGAAGTTGGTCAGGCAGTTGGAGGAAGCAAGAAATGAGTGTGATGCGCTCCAAGAAAGAATCAAAGGGTTGACCCATCAGGATCAACCAACATCCTCATGTTGAGGATTCTAGAAGAAACACCCCTCTCCCTATGTATATAAATGCTATTAACTGATGATTGATGTGTTTCAGGTTTTAGGGAGATACGATCCAAGGGGAAGTGGCATCTAAGGATGCGAAGTGGAGAAGTGATTTGCTCTAGAATTTCAATTGATTCAAATCAGGTACTAGAGTTGATGAAGAAAGGGAGAAACAGAGCACAATAGGAAGTGATTGTGTTATTAACTTTATCTCTTGTTTCCTACACCGAGTTTCAACTCCGTAGGCTTAGAGATTTTGTTAATGGCTCAAATTTGAGTGGAAGATGAGAACAAATGATGCAGGAGGAAAAGACGTGTTATGGGTCTAAACATATTGTTGGGCTTAACAACTGGAGGAGTTGCATAACACAGGGGGAGCATTCTATATCCAAATCAGATTCAAGAGCCATCAATGCAATAATTGGATGACTCGGCTCAGGTGTTTCCTATTGAGGGAAGAAAGACACACAGGGAGAAGCAGCAATAACAATGCATTTTATGCTTATCTATTTGCTCTAACAATATGGTATCAGCTGACTGTTTTCAGGATACCAAGAAGCTGCAAGAGAAAAATCAAAGGCGTCTCAACAAAAATTCGAGAAACCTAGCTGAAAGAAATGAAGCCACTGAAAAATGAGTCAGTGAACAACTTCCTGATGGAAGTATTGAGGAAGAAAGCAACATAGGGAGATCAGAAGTGGCTTATGCTGATTCAGAAGAAGACACCAATGATGAACATGAAAGTGTCTAGTTTGTGAGTACAAGGAAGTAAAAATCCTCATCTGCACAACAGTCAAAGAGTTGAGCTGAAATTGACATGCAGAATATCATTGGTGATTAGTTAGCTCTAGCTTAGACAAGGAGAATGAAATCACTGCAGAAAACATCTTTTATATCTCAGGTTGAGCCGAAATGCTTTGCTAATGCAACTAAAGATGAGAACTGGGATCATACCATGGATGAAGAGATAGATCAGACATGAGAAGAATCAGACGTGGGAGACTGTTTCGAGGCTAGATGATAAAAATGTCATCAAGAAAAAATGGGTCTATCAAGACAAGATGAATGAATATGGCATGATGATTCAGAACAAAGCACGACTGATGTGCAAAGGAGACTCCCAGATAAAGAGTAATCAAAGGA
Source organism: Viscum album (assembly GCA_963277665.1). Lineage (NCBI taxonomy): Eukaryota > Viridiplantae > Streptophyta > Magnoliopsida > Santalales > Viscaceae > Viscum > Viscum album. The sequence goes on from OY728137.1 coordinate 1,312,561,892, forward strand.
TGATGAGGATGGCAAGGCAGTTAATATCACAGAATACAGGCAAATCATTGGAAGTCTGTTGTACTTAACCGCAACAAGGCCTGATATTGTTTTCGCCACATGCCAAGCAGCGAGATATCAGAGTAATCCCAAGGAAAGTCACATGCTCGCAGTGAAAAGAATACTTCGGTATATTAAGGGCACGGTGGACTTCGGCTTGACATACAATGACAAATCTCGGACAGAGTTATTGGGGTACACTGATGCAGACTGGGCCGGTTCAGCAGATGATAGAAAATCAACATCTGGAGGTGCATTTTATCTTGGCGGACTATGTATTGCTTGGTTGAGCAAGAAACAAGATTTCATTTCATTAAGCACCGCAGAAGCTGAGTATATTGCGGCCACTCAAGCATGCACACAGTTATTGTGGATGAAGCAGCAACTTGAAGATATGGGAGTTGAAGTGAAGTCTCCGATCGGAATCCAGTGCGACAACTCAAGTGCTATAAATCTTAGCAAAAATCCCGTCCATCATTCAAGGACAAAGCACATTGAGATTAAGTATCACTTTATCATGGAGAAGGTTGAGCAGGGGATCGTGAAGTTGGAGTATGTGCCTACAGAGCTGCAGGTTGCAGACATTCTGACAAAGGCCTTACCCAAGGAAGCATTTGAGAGGCATCGACTGGCTCTGGGAGTTCAGTCTACTCCCCGCACTTGAAATAGTGTGGATATGGGACCCCCCCCCCTCTCCCCGAGGTATGGTGTGTTTTTCCCTAATGTGCTGATATGTGTTCTCTACTATGTTACAGACTACAAAGGCGTGACCTTTGGGTTCGTTGACAAAGGGGGAGAAAAGTGCTTGAAAAGTGCTTGACAAAGGGGGAGAAAAGTGTTAGTTCAAGAGAGAAAATAGTGCGGAGATTTGATAAATCATAATTGATACAGGGAGAAGCTGATAGGTGGAGCAGCCAGAAAGGGGGAGCAATGAGAAAGGGGGAGAGATTTTTAAATCTGACGATGCTAGAAGTGATCGATCAAATCATAGAAATCACGACAGCTGAGGATCGTGATAAAAGCAGATCAGTGGTGTAGGAATGGTGTGAGACGGTGTCCAGCTATCAACAATTGGTATCAACTAAAGAATTCACCAATTGGTATCAGTGTGGTTCTACAACTGGTTTTATTTTAGGAATTGGTATCAAGGTGGAATCGACAATTGGGGTCTGACATGAAGTGATTCATTGATGAACTTTACATACTACTCTTGTTTCTCACGCCGAGCACTGCTCATGTGGGCTTAGAGTACGTGTTAAGTGAATCCTTGAACACTATCACAATCGCAAGAGGCGAATGGTGGTAGCAGCTGGAAGAAGACTCAGTGAGGTATCACAGTGCAGAAAATCATCCTGAGCAAAATTGTGAAGAGTTGTCAACAAACCCAAAGGGGGAGATTGTTGGGCAAAAATCCCTCAAGGTAACATTGAAGTATTTTTGGGTTGGTTGTGTTTGTTGACAAAGCAGGTTCTCATGGATATTTGTCGAGTTCCCGAGAAGTTGTTGACAATCCATGTTGACAAAGAACGATGACAAAGGAAAAGGCGATCTGGAGGCGGTACAAAAGAGCAGTACAAGGTGGCGCCGTTTTCCAGTGTTTGCCAAATTTTTGGGGTCCAAAATTTGGAGTTTGGTGAGCATCGCGAAAAGAGGATTTCAATGAAGAGCACAATTTAATATGGCAAAGGCATGAATTTCGCGAAGATAGCATGCATGGTTTGGAGATCGCGAAGACCAGAAGAATGGAGGCGGTGATGCTTCGCGATTACGTCATGCTTCGCGAACGGCAGAGGCTGAAGCGCATCGCGGCGGAGAAGGGCTTTGCGAGAGAGCTTCGCGGCGAAGGCGCGAGCCGCGAAGGTAAGTTGACGGTGATTCATCGCGACTACGTCAAGCTCCGCGAACGGAAGATTGCCGTGGAGCTTTGCGATTTGGACAGAATTCCGGCTGAAACTTTGGAGCTTCGCGATTTGAGATGACGTGGCGTTGACTTCGCGTGGAAGGGACGAGGGTCGGTGGAATCGCCTATAAATAGAGGCCGACCCCTTCAACCGAAGAAGAGAGAGAATTTTCAGAGAAAATACTTTGCTCTCGATTTGCGAAGGTGGTTCGCGGAGCCAGTGTGCTTCGCGAAAGAGGTGCTTCGCGGCGGCTATTGTAGCTCCGCGAAACCTGCGAGCTCTGCGTTGGCTTACTTAGCTTCGCGAGGGTTGTTGCTTTGCGACGGCTTGAGCATCGCGAGAGTGCTTCGCGAAGGAGCTTCGCGAGTGAGCTTCGCGAAAAGTCAGGAGCTTCGCGAAGGCTTGTTTGAGCTTCGCGAAATTGGGAGCCTCGCATTGTAGGGTGCTTTGCGAAGGTCTTTCCAAAGGTTGGTTGCCCAGTGGATAGTGGCAAAGGGGTATTCATCTACAGATGAAATTTGGACTTCAACAGAGCATCTACATACAGAGGAAGATGCATTCCTTCATGAAAATGAAGAGACCTACAGGTCTATAAACTGTGAGTGAATCCCTTCCAAGAGCAGTGAGCTTAGGAAGAGGAAGAAGGTGATCCTCTCCACCGGCAGTGAGCCAGAGAGAGAGAAACAGGGAGTGACCCTTGGGAAAGCAGTGAGCTGACCCTAAACATTGTAAAGGCAGTGAGCCTGGGCATAGAAGTGATCTAGCCCGAACATTGTAATCCACAGCTAGTGAAGTCTAGTGGAATTTGGTACGAACCGGCAACTTGTCGGCGTATGCTCCTTGGACGTAGCCCTTAGAGGTGAACCAAGTAAAAATCTTTGTGTCTGCCTGCTTACTTTCCTGCATTGCATTCAAAGCATCATCATCAGGTAAAGTAGACAAGTGATCATAGTAACCACACAAGTGCAAACAAAGTGACCCTTGTAACAAAGAGGTCAAGATCCAGTGGGGCAGGAAGAACTTGGAAAAAGAATATCCATACCCTGATTCACCCCCCCTCTCAGGGTATATAGGCCCCTATTGGCCCTAACAAAACTCAACTCTGTATCCAGAGTATGCTGAAGACTTCGCCAGAACTTCGAGGTAAATCTCGGATCCCGATCAGATATAATAGAAAGTGGTACTCCATGCAACCTTACCACTTCCTTTACATATATCCTGGCAAGCTGATCCAGAGAGAAATCCTATCTAATAGCAATAAAGTGTGCAGAATTTGTAAGAGGATCAACTATGACCCAGATAGCATTATTGCCTCTGGATGTTTTAGGAAGTCCTGTGACAAATTCCATATTAATGTTTTCCCATTTCCATTCGGGTATGGGTAATGGTTGTAACATCCCCTTAGACTTCTGTCTCTCAGCTTTAACTTGTTGACAAACCAAGCATCGAGAGACATATTCAGCAACATCTCTTTTCATGCCATCCCACCAGAAGTACTCTCTCAGGTCCCTATACATCTTCGTGCTTCCAGGATGAATAGAGAATGAAGAACTATGAGCCTCATTCTGCAACACCTTCTTTAATTCGGGGATGGGAGGAACACAACCCCGATTCCTGAACTTTATTATCCCATCACAATCAAGGTTGAACTCAGGAACATTTCTCACCTTCTTTTGTAACTTGACATCTTCTTTCTGTGCCTCTTTAATCTTCACATGTATAGATGGTTGAACATTCATTTGAGAAAGATAAGATTTTTCCCCTTCAATTATAATTCTAAGATCCATCCTTTGTAAATCCATAAATATTGGATCTTTTGTGATCCTCATAATGGATAAACTAGCATGGTCTTGTCGACTTAATGCATCTGCCACCTTGTTTGCTTTCCCAGGGTGGTAATGGATTGAGCAGTCATAATCCTTAATCAGCTCCAACCATCTTCTTTGACGCATATTCATCTCCTTTTGTGTGAAAATATACTTTAAACTTTTATGATCAGTATAAATATCACACCTTTCACCATAAAGGTAATGCCTCCAAATCTTTAATGCAAAGATTACAACAGCTAACTCCAAATCATGTGTTGGGTAATTTTGCTCATGGATTTTCAACTGTCGTGAGGCATAAGCTATCACCATATCATTTTGCATAAGAACACACCCTAATCCCTTCTTGGATGCATCACTATAGATCACAAACCTTTCTCCACTACAAGGCAGTGTGAGCACAGGTGCACTGGATAACCTTCTTTTCTACTCCTTGAAATTCTCTTCACATTCTTCCGTCCAGACAAACATAACTCCTTTCCGAGTCAACTTGGTGAGTGGATTAGATAATCGTGAAAAATCTTTCACAAAACGTCGATAATATCCAGCCAAACCAAGAAAACTTCTGATCTCAGTTACTGTTGTTGGTCTCGACCATCTTTCGATAACCTCTGTTTTTGCTGGATCCACATATATCTCCTCTTTTGAGATTATGTGACCCAAAAATGCAACTTTTTGAAGCCAAAATTCACACTTGGTAAATTTGGCATAAAGCTTCTCCTTTCTCAGGGTCTTCAATATAATTGTCAAGTGATCTTCATGTTCTTCCTTGCTCTTTGAATAGACAAGAATATCGTCTATAAAGAATACCACAAATTGATCAAGATAGTCTCTAAAGACTCTATTCATCAGATCCATGAAGATAACATGGGCATTAGTAAGACCAAATGGCATCACTATAAATTCATAGTGTCCATACCTTGTACGGAAATCCGTCTTTGGTATATCCTCCCTTTTGACCCTTAATTGATGATACCCTGAACGAAGATCAATCTTGGAAAAGTATTGAGCTCCGCGTAGTTGGTCAAATAGGTCATTAATGCGCGGGAGAGGATATTTGTTCTTGATAGTGATCTTGTTAAGTTCTCGATAATCAATGCAGAGTCTCATTGATCCATCTTTCTTCTTAACAAATAGAACAGGTGCTCCCCAAGGTGATGCACTAGGACGTATGAATCCCTTATCAAGATTCTCTTGGAGTTGCTTCTTCAATTCCTGCAACTCAATTTGGGCCATTCTATAAAGTGTCTTTGAAATAGGCAAAGCACCCGGTACGAGTTATTTTGAAAACTCAACTTCACGATTTGGTGGAAGACCCAGTAATTCCTCCGGAAAGACATCATCAAACTCCCGTACAATGGGCATATTCTTAATCGTGAGTTTCTCACCAACCATTTGAGATAAATAACCTTTATTTAGTGGAATAAATACCCATAAAATGGAAGAAATTTCCACTGGAAGGTTATGTTCATCCTTGCATTGATAGACGATCATAGATTGATCTGGAATACGAAATGTGACTTCCCTTATTTGGAAATTGATATGAGCTCCATATAAAGAAAGCCAATCCATGCCAAGAATCACATCAAATTCCACTATAGGAAGGATCACAAGATTTGCAGGAAGCACTTTCCCACAAACTTCGATCGGAGAAGAATTATAAACTTTTGATGCGACTGTTGTGCCATTAGGTGTTGTCACAACTAACTCAACATCTAATTGTTGATGTAATACGGTGATACCCTTAGAAAATTCTTCAGAAATAAAAGAGTGGGTGGATCCAGAATCAAATAAAACATTTGCTACTTTAGAGTGGATGGTAAGTGTACCTTTCACCACATCGTTATTGTACTCCACATCGCTGATAGAAATTTCATGTGACTTTATTTTGTCTTTAGCCTTAAGAGTCTGTTGATGTCGACCATCATCATCAACCCTTGGATTAGGGAATTTATTGGCATAATTCCCCATCTCCTTGTACTTGAAACATTGAAGTGTAGTAGGTTCATTCTGTGTATCCCTTCCTTTGTTTGCATCATTAGAAATCTTCTTCCCATCATCACGACATTCAAATGCCCGATGACCTTCCTTTACACATTTGAAACATTTACTTGTCCCTTTAAGACAACTCCCTCCATGTTTCTTTCCACACTTTGAGCATAAGGGAAAGCTCATCTTCTTTTCAGTGTGCTCTTTAGATTTTCCTTTGAATTCCATTTTCCTCTTCTTCTCAAACCCATATGACTGATGTGTTACTCCAATCTCCATCTCGACTTTCAGAGCACATCGAACGATTTCCTCGTAGCTATTGAAGTCCCTTATGGCTAACTCCCTTTGAAGACTTGGTTTTAATCCACTAAAGAATCGATCGATCTTACTCTCAGGTTGGATAATAATACCAGAAGCGTACCTTGCAATTCTTGTAAAATTTGCTTCATAGGTAACAACAGATTCCTCATCCTTTTTCTTTAGTTCAAGAAACTCTTTCTCCATCTTTGTTCGGAGAATACGAGGGAAGTACTTATTTAAAAATAAGTTATTGAATTCGTCCCATTCCATGGACTCAATTTCATCCCTTTGCCTCATATTCTTAATAAGATTCCACCATTGATCAAAATCTCCTTCCAAACGATACACTTCTAGGATGACTTTATCATGTTCAGAATATTGAAGAACTGAAAATATCTTTTCAGTAGTACTAATCCATTGTTCAGCAACTAATGGATCAGTAGACCCGCTGAAAGAAGGTAGACGCTACGTCATGAAATATTCAACAGAATGTTGCTCCTTCCTTTGCTCGTTTGGAAGTCCTGCATGATTTATAGCTTGAGAAAGTTGTCTGAGCATGGCTACAAGATTTTTCATTCCATCTCCCATAACGTTTGGTTGCTCAGGGGGACAATCATTGCATTGCCCGTCGCATTCCGCATTAACACGGTTCCTTCGGGTTCCAGCCATTGACTAAAACCAAGAAGAATAGTGTGAGCAACACTAATTATAATAGGGAAACCACATAATCAAGAATAAAATTTCACACTTAAGGTCTTATCCTAGGTCATTCATGGCCATTTCTAAGACACTAATATTGTGTTCTATGCTTAGACTTATCCTTAGGGTTCTTACTAAGGCTTTCACATCCTAGTTTCCAAAGGTTGACTATAACCTCCCTCTGATACCAACTATAACGACCCATACTTTACATACATTGTTAATACTTCAAAATTGAATCATTCTTATTACAACATATAACAAAACCACAAAAGGACCGTATAGGTATAGTGTCTTTAGAAACTGGGAAACATAAACAACTGGTTCATAAAGCATCAACTTTGCCTCCCACTTATTTCATCATATCTAGAGTCCCTTTTTGGAATATCCTACTTAATAACCTTCTTCCTGACCTGGGGAAAGAAAACATACAAAAGTGTGAGCTCAAATGCTCAGTAAGGGTAAACAAAAGAAATATCAATCACATCGTATACACAAGCACATAACTTTTGGAAATCTTGACCTGCAAAAGAGATCATAAATTCATAACATGGGATAAATCATGGCCATGAAATGTAATCACAATAATCATAACTTAAAACATGAAACTTTGTGTCATACACACATAATCATAGAGAATCATTTCTTGTTAGTCAAGACTCATTGCCAAGACTATCTTAGTGGACAAAGTCCCTTTCTGAACCGAGTCACCCTCATTTCAGTCTTGTTTCACTGAATCGGTATAACCTACCGTTCCAGCCAAGTCTATCTCATGAGATATAAAATCTTTACCCAATGCATTGGAGGGAGATATAGGTCCCACCCATCTCATAATGATACCATTCTTATGTGTGCCACAAAATTATAAATCATACATCATTGCATAACCCATGTAATAAAAATGGGATTCTTAAACAACATGACATCATAAAACAATTCATATAAGATAAAGGAATTCATAAAAATAATTCCATCACAACATAATCAAATCAATGTAATAATAGGGATAGAAACAGAACCCTATATTATCTTATATGGAAAATAATTTTGATAAAATACTTGAACTCCATTCTTGAGGAAAATATCCTTTCTACTTCAAAAACACTTTTCCTTTCTTAACATGTCATAAAATTATAAACTAAAAGAAGTTTATTAAAAATAAACTTGTAAACTTGTAAAGGAAGCTTCTTGGAAAAAATGTTTTAAAAATCCATTCATGCCGTATAAGTTAAAAAAACATTCTTCTCATACTTTTGTCGGAAAAGTCAAAAAGTACCTCGTACGAAAAATGACAAAAGATTCCTTTCATATCTTTTACTAAAAACTCACCGAAGGGTAAAATTGGATTTAAACAATTGTAGGTGGATGAAAATAATATTACATATTCAGGAAACATGGATGTGGATGATAAAATACACCCCAGTAAATACTAAAGTATAAACAATCTCGAATAAAAATGAGATTGTGATATTTCCTTTACCTTAGGTCCGACTTTCTTTGTAAGTGTCCGAACCTCCTGTATAATGATTTAAATAATGTTATTTACTTATTCCAGAATCATAATTATTTTTATGATATCATATATGGTCATATTCTTAGCTTCTTAGTAGTAATATTTCATTGCTACTTGTTATTCGGGTGTTTATAACTTTTTATTCTTATGCATGTTTTGACGAATAAATTCTTATTCTTTTCTTTAGGTTATAGATATCTCATTTCTAGAATGGTATTAGTGTCATATATATCATATTAACTCATTCAATTTATTTATATAATCATTATGAAATGAAGATCATGTAGAACGAGTCGCATCACATCGTGGAGACGGTAATCCGTACGTACGCACGAGTGATGATATCGTTCCTATGATCGTGGAATTGTATTGGAGTATATGTATACTATTTCAGAATTAATATAACTTTATAATAGTCATATATAGTCATTATTTACACCATTATACCCATCCAAGTAAGGTGGTGGTGGAAAATAGATTACACCACGGCGTGGAGACGGTATTCCGTGCGTATGCACGCGCGGTGATTTCTTTTTCCGTAGGATGGATAGATGGTGAAATAGGGTTGTTTCATACTTATAATAACATATAAATATATGAGTGATACTGATGTTATTACTTCATAATGAAAAAACTAAATAAGAAGAAGTGGAAGAAGAAATAAAGATGAAATAATCGGTAACGGACATTACCTCTTCTTTGAAGTGCTTCTTTGAGACCTTCTTTTAGGGCACTAAAATTGGTCTTTGAAGAAGACCAGGACCTCTAGTATGTCTCTAGGGAAGTGGAGAGGAGAAATTGGCAGGGGTTGGCCGAGATGGAAGGCTCAAAGTGGTGTGAGGAAGAGGGGGAGGAGGTGTCCTTTTATAAGGGAGGAGAGGGGCACCTTTGGAATAACTAAAACTATTATTTTATTATAAAGTCAAGTTCGGTTTTAAATAACTCCAAATTGATATATTTTGAAGCTAAGGTGGGTATGGGTCGAAATTATTTCATCCAATAGAATTTAGACAAGTTTAGGTTCCTATTTTAACCTTATCATTTAGATTTAACATTAAGTTAAATAATTTTACTTTTACCATGTCTTCTTGTGTTCTTATACTATAAGGTTAATAAACTTACTATAAGCAGCCAAACGAACCCCAAGTTGTTTAGTATTAATATATATAACCTTATATAAGTCATTTGGCCGAACCTTAGATTTTTAGGAATAAAATAACATTTACCAATATAATATTTGTTTTAAAAACTATTTTATGTCAATTTTGACACTATTTAGTAATTGATTTTTGTGAAAAACATAACAGTATTATTAGTTCGAACCAAGTTAATTAAATCAATTATAACATGTAATATTAACCTATAAAATTAGTGGTATTCATAAAAATTCTCAAATTTCATTTATTTTGGTGTTTATAACATCACTTATGTCAATATTTCATTAATAAGATAATTACTGCATCATCATTGTGTCATAAATAAATTAAATTATTTAATGTCTAAAAATTACAAATAAAATACCATTATGTAGGAAATCGTGTTAGCTTTCTAATGAATATTTATAGTCGAATTTATCTTATGTATAACCCCATATTAAAAATTATTTACTTATTAAACTTTGATTTAAACTATTTTAACTCTTCTTTAAATAAATTAATAATAAATGTCCTAATCTAATCCAAGTGGGCCTAAATGGTCATATGATATTCCTAAGTTTGTTTTTGGTCTAATTACACTTGTCAAATAGAATTAGGACATGTGTTAGGGTAATAATAATATCATCTTTACCCTTAATTACCCCATTTACTTTTTACCGTGGTAAAAAAAGTAAAAAGTTACTATTCACCAAAAAATTATTTTCATCTCATTGAACCACATTTTACTTACTAACATCAACCGTGTCTCTCAGATTTTTTACATTCCACTCACAGAAGCGGTAAAATTATGTTTTATGAAAAATTCAGTTTTTTAACTACCACTTAGTGGTTTCACTATTCATCAAAAATTGAAAGTTTTCAGAAAAATACCAAAATTTCAACCTAGTCTGATTTTGATATTCCAAAACCAAAAATGAAGTCCATTTTGAAAAATAAAATTTATAAAATTTCAAAAAGTGGTTATTACTATTCATAATGGCTAGTTTTAATAATATTTTAATAGTATAACGTTGTTTAGTGAAACTCGGTATTGCGTACGATGCAAGCTATCGAGGAAGGTCGTGATTTCGTGTAAAGAAAGCCAAGCTAGTGTTGTGTAGAAAAAGATTCCATTGATGATTTATATAACATAAAAGTCTCGGGTGTTACATTACCTCTCGGTTCTGGCTGGGACTTCAGAAGGCCTTGGGTACACAGGTACTTTTGAGTACAACATACCATCCCTAGACTGATGGCCAGTCCGACCGCACGATCCAGGTACTTGAGGATATGCTCCTAGCTTGCATCCTTGACTTTGGCGGTTCTTGGGAGAAGCATATTCCTCTGGTGGAGTTCTCCTACAACAACAGTTTCCAGGAGACCATCTAGATGGAACCATATGAGGCTTTGTACGGTAGGCCATGTCGATCACCCTTACGCTGGCTGGAGGTAGGAGAGGCAGATTTACTGGGACCTCGTCTTGTTCAGGAGACTTCAGAGTAGATATAGCTGATTTGGAGGAGGATAGATACAACATAGTCTCGACATAAGTCTTATGCTGATCAGCGGAGAAGACCTCTGGAGTTTGAGTTCAGTGATCAGGTTTTTCTACGTGTCGCACCGAGGTTGGGACACAAAAGGAATCAGAGAAAGGGTAAGCTTTCGCCATAGTACGTCGGGCCGTTTGAGGTTTTGGAGAGAGTGGGGCCAGTCGCCTATCGGTTGCAGCTACCTCAGAGGTATCGGGCCATGCACGACGTCTTCCATGTCTCTCAGCTCTAACATTACTTTTCAGATCCGTCTCACGTCTTTCATCCTGAGGAAGTCGAGCTTGAAGCGGATGCATCGTTCGAGGAGCATCCTATCCGGATTGTCGATCGTAGTACGAAGGTTCTCCGTGGGCGGTCTGTTCCTCTGGTATGGGTGCTATGGCAGCACAAGCGAGTACAGGACGAGACCTAGGAGAGGGAGGCCGATGTACAATCACAGTAGCCGGAGCTATTCGGGGATCCTTCTTGTCCACCTCGTTAGGGAAGTTGGGGGACAAATTTTATTAAGGGGGGAAGTTTTTAAGAACTCGAACCTTCGTTCAGGTATGTTTTTCCTTTTTTCTGGAGTTTTTAGAAAAATGGTTTTTCTGGAAATTTTAAAAGTACACGCCATGTACATTCTGAGTACACGCCGTGTACTCTATTCTGGCTTGAAGTCGTGTGCTGGCCATGTCCGGGCCACACACATGGTGTGTAAGGCTGAGGTGGAGGCCGGTTTTTCGGAGTACGGAAAAAATTGAAGTACACGCCGTGTAATCTAGAAGTACATGTCGTGTACTTTTTTTCATTAAACGGACTAGGGTCGCGCCTAACCCCCATATTCGTCATCTTCTTCATTTTTAGACCGTCCGAGAGCGTCCTTTCGTCCGAATCTTCTCCGAGCTTCCGCCTTGCCGTTCGTTCTCCGATTCGAGCACGGTCGATTGCGTTGGAATCATAGTGGTGAGTTCTTCCTTCTACTTGAGCCTTGTTTCTTGATTCCTCCTTGTTTTCATGTTATATTGGGATGAACATTTTGTTCGTTTTCTCATATCTACATCCTTCTAAGGGGAATCTTTCATCGATGTTCACGTATATCAATCTCCTAGGATCGAGGTAGGTGGTTTGTGCCTTTCCGTAGAAATTTGATGGATATTTTGTGAAAATTTCCACCAATACCCTTGAACGGGGGATTGTGTGTCTCATGTTTTCCCCTTGTTTCTTGCATGCTTTGCTTTATTGCTTTAGTAGAGGTTATTTCTTGTGATTAGAGTATTTGGTTTGTGCTCAGATTGCCCTGTCATGCTTGTTCTGCTTGTTTGGCATTTTTCCAGTTGTCATGCCTAGTCATAGGATAGTGGAACTATTGTTATTTATTGTTGTTGAGCCTTAGTTGATAGCCAAGTAGTTCTTGAGGTTTACTTGGACGATACACATGCGTTGAGAATGTTTAGTTATACTCAAGACTGTGAGAACCTAGAGTAGTAGACCAAAGGGAGAATTGACGGAAGGGCTTCTCCAGAGTGTCTTTTAATTACGATGCGAGACTATAGGGGGAATTGACGTTGAGTTCTTCCCCAGAGAGTCTGTAGATCCACGACGTGGGCCACATGGGGAATTGATGTTGAGTGCTTCCCCAGAGAGCCTTTAGCACGATACTAGACTATAGGGGGAATTGACAGTGAGTGCTTTCCCAGAGAGTCTGCTTAATTACGTAGCTAAACCAGAGGGGTGATACTGTGTGTGACTCCCAGAGGGTTTCTAGTACTTAGAGGTTGAACCATAGGGGTTAGACCGTGAGATCTACCCATAGGCTTACCTATTTTCTTCTTGTTGTAGGTTGCTTACTTGTGTGCTATACTTGTTAGAACTGTGGTTTGTAGTTGCTTGTGCTTTTCTGTTTACTGCTTCTTGTTTATTTAATGCCATGTATTCATTGACAGTTAGGCACAAATCATTGGGTGATTGCCTACTGGGATTGTATCTTACACCCTGTTTGGGCCATGCTTTTGGGCCCAAGCAGACTATGTTGCCGCAGGTATAGACAGGGGCAAGCACCCTTCAACTTCATGATCTTGATTGCACCAGGAGCTAGGGAGCATGGGACCGAGCCGTGGCTCGCGATGCTGAGGAGATTTCTTTGTTTTATTTTGCACTTGGTTTCAGTTGTATTTCAGCACGTTGTTGTGTTGTTGTTTTCCTTAGATACTTGTACCTGCTGCATCTTTTTCATCATAGTTATATATCTACATTGCTTCCGTTGTTCGGTTTCTGTTGTTATGCATGTTGGTTTCTACTTCCGCTGTTATTGTGGTTTTCTTACCACGTATACCTTACCGAATGAGGGCATAGTTTCCCCACTGACTCACCAAGGACCTCGCTGCTAGTCATCAGCCTCTGGCATTCGGGGAAACGCGCTTGAGGTCATGTGGCGAACTGGGTACGGGGCACCAGTGGAGGGGATCCGAACTCGGGACGTTACATGATCAAGGCCCCCTATATCAAAATGGGGTAGATCTATCTACATAGTTTTACTTGATATGTGGTAGATCCAAAACAAACACCCAAATCAAAAGTAATGGTTGTTTGAATTTCAATTCAGGTTTTCATCTTATCTTTGATTTTTCATTAATTTATTGAATTTCTACGTCATGTAATTGTTATTAAATGAAAATTAATCAATAATAATTAGAAAATGATTAATCAATTTTGATTTTCAATAATTTTATAATTCACTTTTCACTAAATATCTTATATATTAAGTGTAAATGAATATTTAGTCATGTATAAATAATAATTAACAAAATATATTATATTTATATCAATTTAAATATATTTATATATTTATATATTATTTTTAATGGCATATAATTTTTTATAAAATATATATTTTATAATCACTAAAAAATGTTGATAAATAATTTTTTTATCAACACTAAAACAATCTAATACCATGAAATTGAGTTTATTTATCACTACACTTTATTAGCGCTAAAAAACACTAATATAGTGGGTACATTTATCAGTTCTAAGAAACATTCTAATAGATGTACCTTTTTTATAATTACTTTTTTAGTACTGATAAAGGGTACATTTATCAATACTTTTCTCAGCGCTGATCAAATTATCTATTTTATCTGTGCTAAAATGCTTGTTTTTAGTGCTGATAAAAGGTATAATTCATAAAAGAAAATTATATTTCATTAAAAATTAAAAATTAATATATAAATATATTTATATTTACATAAATATTATATATTTTATAAAATATTATTTTTATAATACTAAATATGTAATCACACTCAATATATAAGATATTCAGTGAAAAAATAGTTTATAAAATAATTAATAATTATTATTAATTAAAAAATAATTATTATTAATTAGTAATAGTTATTTAATAATAGTTTGATGAAATGAAAATTCAATAAATTAATAAACGATCAAAAATAAGTTGAAAACATAACTCAGACTTCAAAAAACCATAACTTTTGATCTGGCTGTATGTTTGAGCTCCACCAAATATCAAATCAAATATTGAAAAAATATCTACACCATTTTGACTAAGGGAATCTAATTAAAAAAAATTCAAGGTAAAATATTCTTGAAAGACCTTCAAAACTAAGTTTTTTTCACAGTTCCTCAATTTTTGAACATTTTTTAAATTTCAACCCCATTTAAGGGGATCTTCTTATCTTTTATTAGTGGGGCCTCAATTTATTCTCAAGGATTACACTAATAAAGATATATAATGGTCAAATTTTATAATTTTTCATATTGTAGTTTTATTCATAATTAAATATATACACATATATACATATTTATATACATTTACACATAAAAATTAATTTAATAAATAAATTTGTAAATATATTTATGCATAAAATATATTTCTAATTATATTTGTGTGTGTTTTTGTATTTATATATATGAATATTTTCATATCTAAATTTTTGATATAACTATATATATATATATATATATTTGTGTGTGTGTATGTATTAACAAACAAATATATATTTATCTTTATATTCTAATAGATATATATAGATATATTAATATATAATATATGTAAATAAATATAATAAAGAATATTTATATTTATATATTCACAAATGTGTAAATATATATATGTATGTACATACGTACGTACGTACATATGTATTTATAAACACACAAAAATATCTTACATATATATGTATTTGAAAAAATATACAACTATATATAAATATATGAATAAATATTTAGATAAAAAATGTAACTAAATATATATAAATTATTAGATATATCATAAAATACAGAACAAAACAACATAGAGCAGTGGTAAAGGCACATGTGTGGGAGGGTGTAGGTACTAGGTTCAAATCCAAGTGGCGGCACACACATGTGTGGGTAGGGAGGTTTTTCTATCACTAATGAAGTTCAAGGGGGAACAAGATGAGAACTTATAAAAGAGTGTTTGAGTAATAATAAAAGAGTGGGTGTGACCTCCCTATAAGTCTCTCGTCAATTAACATGGGGGGTCTGTAGTATTGAGTGCTGATAAAAGTGGCCTTTATTGGTGCTTTTTTTTGTGTTGATAAAATGCACACTTTATCAATTATTATTTTAGTGCATCTAAATTAATCATTTGTCTGTGAAAAAAACACTAATAAAGACCAATTTTATTATCTCTAAAAAAGAACTCAAAAATGCATATTTTATCATCCTTGTTTTGTCACTGATAAATGTGACATTTATCAACATTTTTATCAAGCTCTAATAAAGACACCACCTTTATCATTATTTTTTTATAACTTATAGGGGTGACCATTATTATCAATTTTAGGTAGTATTGATAAATTCATCCCCATTATCAACTGTTTTAGCTTATAGTGATAAAGATCCGTGCTGAATTTTATGTGATTTTTTGTAGTGTTTATTATTATCTTTCTTTATATGTATGTTATGTTTTTTGTTTAAATATGGAAAAATAATTTTCTATATTTAATTTTGAATGTTTGGGTGTTATTTATTAGCCTATGGGGATTAGGAATTCCCTTCATGACTTATCTTGGTCTGGTTCGGTGCCTCATTTGATGGGTTGTCTAGTCTGGGTCGTGATAAATAATATAAAAAAATAATATCACTACCAGAGACCGGACCGGCCCGTGCAATTTTGATTCCCTAGACAAATTAAAAAAATGTTTCCCTTTAGGTAGGGGTGATTAATAGATTGGATCAGATTGAATCCGGCATTTTTTAGGTCAAAAATAATAAATACATTTAAACTTGAAACTTCAAAAAAGGTCTGATCTCTATGCAGAAAGGATCAAACCAACCCATGAGCTAGCCCTCATAATATTAAAAAATGTATAAAAACATTAAAAAAATACATATGTATAAAAATTCACATCTATCAATTGAAAAACTACAAAAAAACGATTATTAAATGGCATTAAATCATATAAAAACTACATTCTTTCTCCACCATTGGTGGTGGGGTGGTTGGGGTTTGGGGCGGTGCGGGGCAGTTCGCGGGGTCAAGTCACCAGACTTGTGTGTTTATTGTAATTTATTTTCTTGCGTTGTGTTTCGTGGTGGTGGATATAATCGAACTTATATATAAAAACTTTATTCTTCTATATATGTAAATTTAGACTCAATGGAGTAAAAAACACCTTTTTCTAAAATAATAGAATTGTTCACTTTTTAACTTTTCAAACCAGTTTAAAATAAATCAAAAACATCATTAAAGTCTGTCAAAACTGGAAAATTGGGCCTTTGAAAAATGGAATTAAAATAGATCCAAACATGGAAATAAATCATTTAAAATCAATACATGATTAAGAATACAATTTCAAAGTAAATCAGTGTAAATCAATGATTTGAAAAATTAAAATTTTCTCACATTCATTTGTGAAAAGTATGTTCTAAAAATAGTCAAACAGTATCTGATATTAAATATAAAAATTGAACTATTTCTAACAATGAAATACAATATGAAATACATTCAAAAAAATTCATAAAACATCTAAAAAATGATTTGAAATTGACTTGTACCATTTCAAAAATTAAACCAAAATAAGCTAATAAATACATTAAGAAACTTCAATACATTTCTAGACATAATTAATAGTTCCACATAATTTAGGATTATCATTCGATTTAACATATTTTTCAAATTCAATCATGTTTTGATCTCTAAGATCATGAACCATAGTAATAGTATTTTAATTATCATCCTCCCTATAATTCACATATACAACCTAATTTATCATATCAAAACTCTGATCCACCAATACCTCTATAGATTATTCATTCACTCTAGAAACATTATCGTCCAAATAGTTCTCATTGAATTGGATTCATGAAATATATTTTTTTACTTCTTGTGGAAAAATAATTTATAAATTGAACCCCCTAGTGAGTTTTTTGTTACATTCCTTCATTGTTTGGTTTTTTAATTTTGAAATCCAAAATTTTTAATTTTATTAATTATGATGCCTTCAAGTTATAAATTAAAATTCTAATAATTATAATTCATTTGGAATTATCACATATTTAAATTACTCATATTTTGAAAATGAAAGCATATATTTGATATAATTTTATTTTTACTTAATATTCAACAATTATTGTGAATATTTCTCTAACATAATAAAACAAAGAATATAAATCAATAAATTTGTATAAAAATTATAATTAGAAAAATATAAACTCAAATTTCTATCAAATATGTCATAAATTTTAAATGAAATTATTTAAAAACAAAAAATTTTACATTAAAACGCTAAATTATAAAGTTGGATATGATTTTAAAAAATGATTCTTGTTATCATTTTTATAGCTATCTCAATTATATGAAAAAAATAAACTAACCTATTTTCTAAAATTCCTAAAAAATGAAAGAAAAAATTTTCTATTAAGCCCAAAAAAAAGTTTTCTTTTATTTTAAAAGTATATCAATTAGATTTTCATTTCCTCAAAAATTATTTTTAAATCTATATAATATAATAGATTTTGTAATGAATTATTAAAAATTTAAGACAATAACTATTATCTAAAACTAAATGTAATATATAATTCTTTACTAGTAATATACATTTTTATGAAAACATTATTACTTTTCAATTTAATAAATAAATAAATAAACAATAAAATGACATAAAATGAAAATTGTATGGAAGATTACTAATAATGTTTAAATAAGAATCGATTATTTAAAATTATGATAAACTAATAAACCGATAAAATATTCAAATTAGTTCATTATAAAATAAATTAAATGTAAACATGAAATTAATTTCTTATGATGAATCACAAATTGCATATTAGATGTAATACAAGGCAACGGTAAATATCCAATTCAGATAAATTTTCAAAATTAAACAAAACTAGTAAAAAAAATTTAAAAAAAGAAAAAGAAAAGTGAAATTTATAAAACATCATTATAAAAAAAACTCAGATGCTCACCTGGGGGATAGACGGACGGTTGTAGGGGTAGGGAGGCGGGGTATAGGGGCACCCACCGATAGTAGAGGATGGGGGTCTTAGAACCTGTAGGGGGTGTGGCGTGGCGGAAGGCCTCCTTCATCCCCTGGGATCATTAATGAACAACGAGGTGAATGAGTAGGGGGGATATGAGTGGAGGGAAAAAGGAGAGTGGGGGTGAAGGACCTCACCGAAAAAAGAATTGTAGAGGAGATGGTGCCTACAGGTACATCGCACAACGAAGGATAGGAGAGATGTAAGTATAGCTACGATGGTGTGGAGTAGAGGTTAGGGTTGAGCAGGGGCAGGGGATATGTTTCCCAATCCCATCATGTTTCCCAAGCCCAAGGGCTCTCTGGGATTTCCCCTGGGCTGACCCTGACTAGAGATGGCGCTTTATCCAATACTAGGTTTTATTAGTGTTAAACATAAAGAGCTCATAAAAGGTTAACATTTATCAGCACTAGCTTAAAGTAGTAATAAGGTTAACTTTTATCAGTGCTAAAAAAATCATTGATAAAATTTCACCCTTTATCAATGATTTCTTTAGAACTGATAAAGGTGAATATTTTTCAACTCTTTTCATAGTGCTGATAAAATATTTTAATAAAAAATATTATTAATATATATAAAATTATCATATTTATTTTCAAAAATTAATAATTATTTATATATATTAATTACAAAATGTATGCATATAATTAATATAAATATGATATATTAATATGTATTTTTTAATAATTCATACTATTATATAAATAGAAATGTTGTATTGTTAATATGTGATATTTGAGCTTCTATATTTATATCATTGTCTATGTGCATATATGTGTATGAATTATGTTTTGTGTGCGTGTGTGTTTTGTATGTGCATAAATAGATTTTGTATATGCATAGATCTATGCATGTGTATGTAGGTATAGATACACATGTATGTGGGATGTGTGTGTGTGTGTGTCTATATATATATAACATGTGTATATGTCAATGTATGGAAAGTACATAAATAGTTAATTATAAAATTATAAATATATATAATGTTTAAAAAAATTATTTATAAAATTATAAATAAATAAATAAATATATATTTAAGTAATTATTAAATCATAATTAATATATTTATTATATTTATAATTATATATATACTAATATATATATATATAGTTATATAATTACATATAATTATATAAATATATATGAGGAGGATGAGGGATTAGGAGTGGCGATTCTTGGGTGACTCACATGTTGTCTAGGGTTTCCCTGATCTCATGGCTTTATCAGCTTCTATTTCAGTTTTTAATCATGTTGATGATTGTATTTTTTAGGTTCTTGTGGATCAGCCTCCTCTGGCGGTCCCAATCTCAGACATTGTGAACCCCCCAAAGAGGAATGTCTCTAGTATCCCATTCAATGGATATTACGGTCCATATCTTTTTTTAACAGCTACGAAACATAAAGGTAATGGAATATTGAAGGATGTTGCAAATGAGGACCCTCAACAACCAATCAAGGTCAATAGGGTTTATCCTAAGGTTATTGAAAATACAATAAACCTAGGTGAATAGGTTTCTTCAATGAATGTGGGGTATCTTGACCCTTATGTGAATGAGAACCCTATCTCATATGCTAGAGCACTTTCTATAAATGATGGATCATTGGATTCTAATTTTCCAAAATCTTCAACAGACCTTGAGGAAAATATATCTAATACATCCAGCTAGATTCAAGGAATTTCAATGAATGGTGCACAAATTTCTATTAGCAGAAGCTTTGATGGATTTTTAAAGGTCTCATTTTCTCAGAGGATTATGAATAAGGGGGATACAAATTTTGTCAAAGCAACCCATTACATTCTTACAAAGAGGATGCATGAATGTAAGAATCTAATAATAGTACACTTATCTTATCTTGATAAAGAGAGTAGGTTTAGTCTCTTTTATCGTAAGAGTAGACTTACTGATATTTTGGGCCTGGGTGGTTGGAAAATTACCTATATTGGTAAGAGATTTTTTTATATTGCGTTTTCATCTGCTTACATGAAGGCTAAACCATAGGGATATGGATTTCTTAATTTAAATTATATAATTGTTAGGATTCAAGATTGGGATCCTTATTTTAATCCCCTAAATGAAAATAATACTTTCACCTAGGTTTGTATCAAAATATAGGGGTTTCATTGGTTCTTTTGGCACCCCCAAATTTTATAGAAGGTTAATTCTACAATTGGGGTCCCCATTAAGTTGGATAAGGAGAATGAAAAGTCTATGTATGGTCAATTGTCTTATCATATAGAAGAATTGGGCCTTAATTCTTGTCCTATTCACTTGGTTTTCCTAACTGCTGATGATTACAGGTTTGATTTAACTATTAATTATGAAAATTTTCTTCAGTTATTCGAGGGATGATTCCATATAGGGCACTCTCATGATATGATTCAAAGGAATTTGTTCTTTAATTTGTGTATATTGAAAGGTAATTCTTATAATAAATGAATAATAGAACTATTTGGAGGGACTAACCATAGGCATATGGATCCTAGATCACATGATTAAGTATGATTCTCCTAGAAGAACAATGACACTCATAAAAAAGTTGTCAACATGGGTCTAGCTTTATCAGATCTGATTGGAGGTTACCTTGATGATCACATTCAAATTAGGTCTAAGGAATCTGTGATCCAGAAGAGAAATCATCTTGAGATCCCTATTAAATCTGATGATGTAATTTCTATCACATACGTGAATAAATTTTCAAGTTTTTCCACTAATGATGTTGGTGACAACAACACTGTTGATTGTTCCTCCAAAAGTGAATAAGATCTATATATAGCTGACATTAATGAAGAAAATACCTAAAATATGGAAATAGACAAGGTAATAAATGAATCGAAAAGTTCCCCTCACCCCTGTCAAATAGGGTGATAAGTCAAAAGGGTGTTGTTAAGCCCCCATGGAATTCCAGATTGATTCATTCTACATCTGACACCAATATAATTTTAGGAAAGGTTACACTAGATGCTGATGAAGAGCCAACCATGGTAAAGATAGTAAGGTGGATGCATATTTCAAGGTGCAGTCAAATCTTATTGGAATATTGGGCATGATGGGAAACCATGTTTAGGTTATCACTCTATAATATATCATGGATCAAACAAAGGATAATAGCACGAACTTCCAAGGAAGGATGAGATCCACCAGTTTTGCTGATGACCACTAGTAGTGGCTCTAATTCTAAGGAGATTGGTGATTGGGGTAAGGTTGTTGAAGCCATTAAATCAATGACGCATTAGTTCCATTTCGTGGTTACCCCTGTGCATGAAGTAGTGGTAAGGGAGAAATCACTCAGTATGCTTGAAATTTTAAATAGACTCAATAATAAGGAGGTTTTATTTAAGGAATTTTAAATTACTCATGGAATTTTCCAAGTCAAAAGGAAATCCCATAGCACTGGAACTGTCAATGTAAGGAGTAGACCTGATATGATGATATTATTAGAGGGTTTAGGTATAGATGGTGAACAAGATCCTCAACTACTTTAGGATCACAACCCACTAGATGACATCATTAAACCTCATGTTTAAGATTAAAATACATAGACATAGACTAAAACATAGATGAGGGATTAATATTCAAGAGGTAGGGGTGGTGTCTAATCTCATCCCACAAGATAAATTTTCTTATATTGTTTCTTAGTCAGCTGTATGCTTTTCCTCAAGTTGAAACATAGAGGAAAGCTTCGAATGGACATTGGTGGGGGTTCACTTAAGCATTTGGGGGTAGATCTTGTTTCATTTTGGCTATTAGTGACGATGACACTCTGGATTCCACTAGGTTTCACCTGTCTCAGGAGATGATGTGGTGCAGTTTCTACATCAACTGTAAAGTACAGGAAAGAGACATTGATGGTATCTTGGTTGGAGGCCGGGTTGTGGACTTTGGATTTGTGGTTTTAGGCATTGTTAAGTTGTATCTCATTCTATTGTTTGGATTGTCTCTCTGATTGGTTTACGGATGTCTCTATTAGTATTGGATTTTGTTTCATCACATTTGAATAGGGGTACAACTTCTTTTAGGTACCAATAGATGGGTGACCTTGTTAGAGGGTTGGGTGTGCTAACACCCATCATTAATCCATCTACCCTCTTTCTCATTAGATGAATGGGAACCCTGATTCATTTTTACACAGTGCTTTTGGTCTTGATTTTTATTGTATCAGGTTGACAATTCTATGAGTTCTTCACAAGCTATATAAGGTGGACGACTCAAAAGAGTGATAGGTTTGCTGACACGTATCATATGGTCCTCCCTCCAAACGTATGTGTGAGTGAAAGGGGTGCTCTGTCTCATTGTGTTGGACCAGCACAAAGAGGCTTCTTGGTAGGGGGTGACACATCATCATTAACTAATTTCAATGCTGCATTGTTTTTTAGTGGGGGTTGAAATTTTTCCCTTTACTTATCTTGAAATTTTCTTCCCATTGGACAATCGATAGCATTTTAAACCTTCGATTCAATTTTCTTTTCTAAAATTTTTGTCTCTATAATTATAATAGGTTTTCCTCTTATTCCATTTTTCAAAAGAGGTTATCTAGATTTTTTATTCAATAAAGGGGGTTTGACTCTCAATCTATTATATATATATATATATATAATTATACATAAATAATTTTTAAATATGTTTATTTATAATTGTAATTATAAATATATACATATATATTTAAATAATTATAAAATTATAATAAATTTTTTTAAATAATAAATATATTTATTATATTTATAATTATATATATATATTAATATATATATATATATATAATTATATAAATATATATAAATATATAAATAAAATTATAATTATATAAAAATATTTATAAAAATATTTATTTATTATTATAATCATATATAAATATATAAATATATAAAATTATATAAATATATTTATAATTATATACAAATATATTTAAATGTATTTATTTATAATTATAATGAAAATATATATATTTAAATAATTATAATTTTATAATTAATATATTTAAAATACAAATATATATATTTATATATATATATATACTAAAAATAGTGTAAACCATGGATTTAAATCCATGGTATCACAAAATTAATATTAAAAAATAGTACAAAAGAAATGAAATCAAAAGGGTTGCAGTATTAAAAAGTTGCCATACAATGCCACCAATTGTAATTTTTTTTGCAAAAATAGCTATCAAGAGTTGATATATAGAGCTAGTTTTGAAGCTTTGTATTAAAGGCCATATGTTGATCACCTCTATGTTGGGTTCTGATAGAGGATCCATCTCTCTTGGGACCCCAAATTAGTGCAAAAGATGGTATATTAGGTTCATATAATACAGAAAAGATTACTTATAACCCACGTTAGTAAAATTATAACCATTACTAAACAAATTTAGTTTTTAAAATCATAAACATTAATAATCTTACTTTACATTGGTATTTTAATCATAAGATGAAATTTTTCTTTGAAATGGTTTTTACGCTTTATTTTTTTTTAAATATTAATATTACCAAATCAAATACGATGGATATGAATTAAAAATGGATGGATTCTAATATTATGATGAAGGAGTATGAGGATGTGGTGAAAGAGTTCACCGTGTTTATAAAAGACAATGCATATGACCCTTCTCAAAAACTTTATTCATATTTACATTGTTGTTATCCAAGACTCATTAGTCTAGAGAAGTTGGAAGAACACTTGATCTATCACGAAATAGATCGAAGTTATAAATGTTGGATTAAACACAGGGAAAACTTAATATATCCATTGTTTGAGATAATACTATGTTTTATGGATCATCTGATATAATTACATGTGTGGACAATGATGAAGACCTTATCGAGGATGTGATTACAATTTTGAATGAAAATGAAGATCGTATTAAGAAAATGACAATGAAAGTTGAAGATAAACTTTTCAATTGTCAAAAAATGTTTTAGAAGTTAATGAGTTGTTTAAAGATGTCATTTTATGTTGGTTGTACTAAATATACAACATTTATATTCATACTGAACATGAATTATTTAAATGATGGAAATAGAGGGAGTGATTCTAGTTTTACTGAACTACTTGCTCTCTTGAATGATATGTTCCCAGAAGATAATGGGCTTCCTTTCCAAACATATAATGCTAAATGAATACAATGTTTAATTGATATCATCTCTAAAAGAATATATTCCAATCCACATTAAAATATATTGTTTCTTAAGGACCAAAAATCACTTAAAATTACCCAAAGCGTGGTGCTTCTCAATACAAGAATGATGAATTAGGTCCTACAAAAGTTTTATGGTTCTTTCTAATCATTCTAAGGTTTAATAGCCTGTATGAAAGTTAAGCGACTCCAAGAAAAATTTTAATGCCCCGACCCCAGTTACCCAGAGTCGGTGCATTATTACGTAACATTGGAATGATCACAAAAGATCAAGCCTCGAAAGATATATTAGTTTAGTAGCCTTATAAACACTAGATATATTCATAAGTCTTACATTACATCATAAAGTAAAACAAAACTACAACAACATCTTGTCTTCATATCCCCTCATACTATCCCTACAAGTCATTAATAAAATACTTTTTCACATCCTAAAAAAGTTAAAACATTGAATGGGGTGAGCTCAGATGCTCAGTAATGATAACAATATAGCGGAAACTTTCATAAATAAACATTAACATTTAAGGCAATGTATAACTAAAAAAAAGCCTTTTAAAATTGAACTTCAACATAATATGGAAAAAGTAAAATGAAATAATTCCATTTACTTATTCACATGGATATTCTACTAGTCTAATAATCACATGAAATATCAATAACCACTTTCATAATGATGGAATGCATAATGCCAGACTATCATAACCACGTAGCCAAGGCCCCGTGCCAAGACTACAAATAATATTTTTTCAAGGCCTCGTGCCACGACACTAGTTTGTCTCATGAGACCTACCGATGCATCGAGGAACTATAGTGGGCTCCACCTGTCACATACTAAGTCCAATAAATTCCTTATATGAAAAGGTTTAAACATATCATAAACCATAACATAATCCTATCACATAAAACATGCATAAAAGAAACATAACATTTCCACATTTCAATAACAAGATATCAATAAAAAAAATTGATATAACAAAACCATTTTCAATACCAAAATAAAAGAAAATTAAAACTTGGTATTTATTTTTCATTAAAAAAAAGTTATGGCTTGTAGAGGAAGCTGAAACTCAAATAATGGTCACGGCAGCAGAGAATTCGTTGTCGCCGCATACATACGACAAAAAAACATTCCCTTTTATCGTTTAGTAAAATGCTTAATATAAAAAAGATTCCTTTTTAATAAACGTAAAAGTCAAATGGGTTTATACACCTTATAAAAGAAATTTGTGTATAAAACAAAATATGCCTCAATGAAAGGAGATTGAGACAAAGTCCCTAACCTCCTATCTGACTTAACTCGATCATTCTTTAATCTCCTGAATAATAAACTAAGGTTAATATCTACTTGCTTAATAACCTTTTTAAAGTTCATTATTCCTTTTACATCACTTATTACCATGTTATGAACATTATGCAATCATTTAATTTAATAACGGTTGTTTTGTCGATCCTTGGTACTTGAGTCAAAAATAAACTTCTTATAATCACAAGTTGTTTATGTGGTAAAATATCCATTATCTAAAGAATTTTATTCATGATGTAGATATCATATATATAATATATATCCAGTATATACATGCATTTATAATATTACATAACATTTATATGTAAGAAATGAATTGCACCGTTCATGGAGATGGTAAGTCGTACGTACGCATGGATGCTACTTTCATTTCTATTTCTTATTTAATGGAATGAAATCATAATGATATAAAGTTATATTATAATTCCAGTATAATATCATATATAATATCATTAACTCCATCCTTTATACATCCCACATATGGCATTAACTATTCAAATCACTTTGAGGGGGCGGTAGTCCGCACTTCCTAAAATGAAATTATCGCGTTTACCCATAATGGAAATAATAACGGTATGCCATAAATGAAAAATAAAGAATCATAAAGAAAACACAAACATAATATATATCATATATAGAAATAGTTTCATCATAATGGCCACCATGAGAGGTGTTAAAAGAATATTGAACAATCATCGTTTCGTGAGGTAGTAATTCGCCACCCACAGAATCAGTATGTTCTTTAACCATTAGATGAAGGTGTGTGTAAGTGTAAATCAAATCCATCTCATAAGAAAATCCTAGTATATTGAAGATAATAGTTTTTTAAAAAATATAGGAATAAAAAGAGTTTAGGGGGTTGGAGAAGAAAAATAAAACAAAAGAACACAAGTGAAGACATTACCATTAAATCGGGTAACTCATTTTTGTTCGAACCAAAATGGTTTCTTGAAGATATTTCTACCTAAGGAAAGGATTCTATGACGAATAGAGGGATGTGGAGAGATAAAATGAGCAGAATTTGGCTGAGACAATGGCTTGAGAGGTGTGGGTAAGGTGGTAGAGTTGGGGGCCTTTTATAAGAGGAGAGGAGGGACACTCTTGGAAAGTCATGAAATGTTACATTATTATGAAATGATTTTCGAATTTTGAAGGTCCCAAAATGATATATTTATAGGATAAGATGATAAGGGTTAGAACTCCACCCATCCAATGGGCTTTAGAAAAGTGTAAGTTTTAGATTTAACTTATCGTTTCATTTTATTTAAATCGTTCATTAATGAGGTAATCGCTGCATCATCATGGTGTGATAAATAAATTTATTTATTTAATGCCTAAAAATTATCAAAAAAATTCCATGATGTATCAAATTTTTTAATATTTCTATTGGATATTTATTGTATAAAAGATAACTTTTATAGCCTCTTGTAAAAATTGTTTTAGTAAAAAAATACATGTTTGTGACATTTTTATTTTTACATTAAATAAAAGGTATTAATGTCATTATATTACACAAGTGGCTCCATGGGGTCCCAAAAATCGTCCAATGGTGTTTCTTGGTTGTCCATGACTCATCCAATAAGAGTAGTACATGTGTCAATATATTTTTATATTCTTATAATATCATTTTTACCATAAATTACCCAAATTACCTCTAATTGCGGTTAATAAAACTCAAAAGTTACTATTCACCAATAAATATTTTCATCCCATTGAACCAAATTTTACATAATAATGAAAACCATGTATGTCGGATTTTTGAAATTAAATTTACAGAAGCGGTAAAATTTCATTTAAATAAAAAATCAATTTTTTAATTACCACTTAGTGGTTACACTATTCATCAAAAATTGAAGTTTTTCAGAAAAATACCAAAAATTCACCCAAATATATATTTGATATTCCAAATTCAAATATTATGTCTATTTTACAAAATTCAAAACATATAAGTTTCATTAATTAATTTTATAATTAATTCCAGTTGTCAAAACAAATAGCATGTTTTTAAGAAAGAATATCAATCAAAAGATTGACAATTGTTTATGTCCAATTTCAAAGTAAAATTAATTCTAATGACCACCATTGGATAAAATGGTAAAATTATATTATAATTATACTTTAAAAACACTCAATAGTATAATTTATCACTATAAATTATTTTGATTAAAAAGTTGTTTTTAATTATTTTTCACTATTCATCGAAAATTGGAAAGTTCTCGAAAAAATACCAAAAATTCAACATAGGGTAATTTCGATATTCCGAATCCAAAAATGAAGTCCATTTTGAAATATAAAATTTATATAATTTCAAAAAGTTTGTATTACTATTCATAATGGCTACTTTGATTGGTCGTGGTGTGTTAGAATCTCGAACTTGCGTACAATGCAAGCTATTGCATTATTGAAAGAGAAGCGTACCATGGAAGCTTTGGGTGTTACATTCTACCCTCCTTCAATAAATTTCATCCTCGAAATTTGAAATTGTTCTTCGAAAATAAAAGGTTGAAAGTGGGAAATACCTTTGTGGAAAACCCACATTGGAAATAAGGTTAATAAAATTTAGCCTTAATAAGAGGGAAAGGGAAATAAAAAAGTCACCACCAAATTGTGATCTCAATTAGGAGAACATTGGTGGAAAATAGAGACAAATAATTGTAGGGAAAACGTAAATATTTTTATGGAGTGATTGAGGTCATCAATCACAAACAAGTGTAAAATTGAGGGCCTCAAAGCCTTCAATCTAAGGTGATTTAAAATATCATCAGTTCAACAAAACATAAGGTATTAGGATAACACATTTTTTTAATATCCCTTTCATAAAGTTTAAGAATTAATTTATTCATAGAATAAGATAGAGGTATATATATATACATACTTGATAAGTAGAGTTTCAACCTTCAACTAATTTCTACCACAAACTCATATTTCACTCAAAAAGACAATAGAACTCAAAAAATATTATATTTATCCTAATTGTACAAGGTTACAAATATTAACACATACCATTTAGATTAAGAAAAATATTTTGTAATAACCATGGACTTCCTGTAGTATAGTGGTATGTAATAAAGGCCTGTCGCACTATGGTTGTGGGTTCAATTCTTGCAGCTTTGTCCAACGCGACGGGTTATCACCCAACCTGTAGGTTGTCCTTTTCCTAAAACTATAGTATTATAATATTCCAAATATAATCTTTAGAAATGTTTTAACCATAAACAATACTATCCAAAGATCAACTTAATCCATTCCAACCTTTATAGTTATCCAAAATACCTCTGTCCAGACTTTCTCTAAAAGGTCTCTAAATTCCAAAATCAATTGTAACATCAGATTCCCCAAACAAAGTAAAGTTTCTCTTATTGTCACATACTAAAAATATTATTACCTTCATCATATTAAAACCTTAATGAAAACAAAAAGTACTGTAGTACAATCCTTATATATATCACATTATTCTTATAACCATAATATAGTTCTTGAGTCCAAAAAGACCAATACATTAATTATTCCACTTCAACTATAGTAACATCATAAGATTGGCCTTGATCCCTTGGCATTTTCTGAGGTAATTTTCCCTGACGCTTAAGACATTAATTTGCATAATGCCCCATTTCCCTATAAGTGTAGCATTCAACATTGATAGCCTCTTTCTTTCCCTTGCAATCACGAGCCTGGTGACCTTTTTCTCTACATTTATAACAAACTCCCATTCCTTTTAGGCAAGTACTGGGGTGATTCTTTCCACAATTATTTCATAATGGAAAATCCTCCTTTCCCTTTTTCCCTTTATCTGTCTCTTGTTCCACAATTCTCTTCTTCTCTTGCTTTACTTTATTGTCATAAGATTTAGAGAATTCCTTTTCTGTCTTGATAGAACACGAGACTATATCTTCATAAATTGAGAAAGATTGTGATACTAAATCTCAATGGAGAAATGGTTTTAACCCATCAAATAAATGATCAATCTTACTTCTTGGGTTATGTATATAATCTGTAGCATACCTCACTAACCTTGTAAAGTTTTCCTCATACTTTGAGACATTCTCATCCTCCTTTTGTCTCAGACTCAGAAATTTCCTTTCCATATCTTCTTAATGGTCATGAAGAAAGTATTTTTCTAAGAAAATATCTTTGAACTCCCTCTATTCCATATTTGATAATTCATCATCTTCCTTCGTGTTTTGTATCAATGACCACCATTGATCAGCATCTCCAGTGAGGCGATAAACTGCCATGATAACCTTTTCCCTTTCACTACTCCCCAAGGCATGAAATATTATCTCTAAGGAATTTATCCATTCCTCATCTACTAAGGTATTTTTACTCCCATTGAATGTTGGTGGTTGTTTCCTCATGAAGCGGTCTAACATTGATCCTCCATGTTGTGGATCAAGGTGCTCCATATGAGTAAGGTTACTATTCATAACCTGAGTGAGTGATAAGATGATTAGCACCAGTTGTATCACCAGCTCCACTATAATTATCTTGATCAGGAGGGAAATCCCTAAATGAAGTGCGTGGAATGATATGGTTTCCATTCCTTCCACTAGACTCCATTTCTAATCAATGTCATAAAATAGATTAGTTTATCAATCAAAATACATAATAACAAACTTGAAAAACACTTAACATAAATTGAACTATTTATGGATATAATTCATAATCATAAAAATGTTTTCTTTAAGGATATATATACTCATAAACCCTTCATATTGGTTTGTAAAGAAAATGAGAATTATCCTAAGAATATCCCCCCCCCGGAGTGTCGAAACCAAGAGTGCAGCAAGGCCCGTTGTCATGCACCAGTTCCCATTCGAGTCTAGCTCAAAGCGGTGTTTTCAGGTTTTACCCCTAGGTACATCTATGCCAGAGTTGCCTCTACCTACTTGTATCTAGACAGTGATGTATTTCTTGGAAAACTCACAAAATCTCTATAATACCAAAATTATAGGAATTTATTCTATACTAATCCTCAAAGTCTATCATAGGGCTATGTGATCTAATCAGAGTTTTTCTAAATATAGCTTCCAAGGTCAGTACTAAACTTCCTTTGATACTAACTGTAATGACCCGACCCCAGTTACGCAGAGTCAGTGCATTATTACTTAACATTGGCATGATCACAAAAGATCAAGTCTCAAAATACTGATTAGTTTAGTAGCCATGGAAACACTAGATATATTCATAAGTCTTACATTACATCATAAAGTAAAACAAAACTACAACAACATCTTTCCTTCATATCCCCTCATACTATCCCTGCAGGTCATTCATAAAATACTTCTTCACATCCTGGAAAAATTAAAACATTGAAAGGGGTGATCTCAGATTCTCTGTAAGGATGAAAATATAGCGGAAACTTTCATAAATAAACATAAAAATTTAAGGCAATGTATAACTAAAACAAAAGCCTTTTAAACTTGAACTTCAGCATAATATGGAAAAAGTAAAATGAAATAATTCCATTTACTTATTCACATGGATATTCTACAAGTCTAATAATCACATGCAATATCAATAACCACTTTTATAATGATGGAATGCACAATGCTAGACTATCATAACCAAGTAGCTAAGGCCCCGTGCGAAGAATACAAATACGATTTTGTCAGGGCCTCACGCCAAGACACTAGTTTGTCTCATGAGACCTACCGATGCATCGAGGAGCTATAAAGGGATCCACCCATCACATACTAAGTCCAATACATTCCTTATATGAAAATTATTAAGCATATCATAAACCATAACATAATCGTATCACATAAAACATGCATAAAGGAAACATAACATTTCCAAATTTCAATCAAAAGATATCAATAAAACACATTGATATAATAAAACCATTTTCAATACCAAAATAAAAGAAAAGTAAAACTTGGTATTTATTTTTCATTTAAAAAAATACTATGGCTTTTAGAGGAAGCCGAAACTCAAATAATGGTCACGGCGACAGAGAAGTCGTTGTCACTACATACGTACGACAAAAAAACATTCCATTTTGTCGTTAAGTAAAATTCTTCGTATAAAAAATATTCCTTTTAAATAAAGGTAAATTTCAAAGGGGTTTATACACCGTATAAAAGAAAGTTGTGTATAAAACAAAATATGCCTCAATGAAAGGAGATTGATACGAAGTCCCTTACCTCGTGTCTGACTTGACTCGATCGTTCTTTAATCTCTTGAATAATAAACTAAAGTTAATTCCTAATTGATTAAGAACCCTTTTCAAGTTCATTATTCCTTTTACATCACTTATTACCATGTTATTAACATTATTTAATCATTTAATTTAATAACGGACGTTTTGTCGATCCTTGGTACTTGAGTCAAAAATAAACTTCTTATAATCACAAGTTGTTTATGCGGTAAAATATACATTATCTCAAGAATTATATTAATTATGTAGATATCATATATATCATATATATCTAGTATATACATTCATTTATAACATTACATAACATTTAGAGGTAAGAAATGAATTGCATCGTTCATGGAGACGGTAAGCCGTACGTATGCATGAACGCTACTTTCATTTCTATTTCATATTTAATGGAATGAAATCATAATTATATAAAGTTATATTATAATTCCAGTATAATATCATATATAATATCATTAACTCCATCCATTATACGTCCCACATATGGAATTAACGATTCAAATCACTTTGAGGGGGCGGTAGTCCGCACTTCTAAAATGAAATTATCGCATTTACCCATAATAGAAATCATAAAGGTATGCCATAAATGAAAAATACAGAAGGATAAAGAAAACATAAACATAATATATATCATATATAGAAATAGTTTCATAATAATGGACACCATGAGAGGTGTTTAATGAAGATTGAACAATCATCGTTTCGTGAGGCAGTAATTCGCCACCCACAGAAACGGTATGTTCTTTAACCATTAGATGAAGGTGTGTGTAAGTGTATATCAAATACATATCATAACAAAATCCTAGTATATTTAATATAATGGTTTTGTTACAAAATATAGGAACAAAAATAGTTTAGGGGGTTGGAGAAGCAAAATAAAACAAAAGAACACAAGTGGAGACATTACCTTTAAATTAGGTAACTCTTCTTGGTTTGAACCAAAAGGGTTTCTTGAAGATCTTTCTGCCTAATGTAAGGATTATATGATGAATAGAGGGATGTGGAGAGATAAAATGAGCAGAATTTTGCTGAGACAATGGCTTGAGAGGTGTGGGTAATGTGGTAGAGGTGGGGGCCTTTTATAAGAGGACAGGAGGGGCACTCTTGGAAAGTCATGAAATGTTACATTATTATGAAATGTTTTTCGGATTTTAAAGGTCCCACAATGATATATTTCGAGAATAAGGTGATAAGGGTTCTAAATCCACCCATACATGGGCTTTATACACGTTTATGTTTTAGATTTTACCTTATCTTTCCATTTTATTTAAATTTCTCATTAATGAGGTAATTGATGCATCATCATGCTGTGATAAATAAATTTATTTATTTAATGCCTAAAAATTATAAAACAATTACCATGATGTAGGAAATCTTTTTATATTTCCAATGGATATTTATATTTGAAAATATAACTTGTATAACCCCTTGTAAAAATTGTTTTAGTAAAACAATACATGTTTGTGAGATTTTTATTTTTACTTTAAATAAAAGGTATTAATTTCATTATCTTACACAAGTGGCTACATGGGGTCCCAAAAATCGTTCCATGGTTTGTCTTGGTTGTCCATGACTCATCCAATAAGAGTAGGACATGTGTCAATATATTTTTATATTCTTATAATATCATTTTTATCTTAAATTACCCTAATTACTTCTAGTCGCGGTTAATAAAACTCAAAAGTTACTAGTCACCAAAAATTATTTTCATCCCATTGAACCAAATTTTACTTACGAATGAAAACCATGTATGCCATATTTTTGAAAATAAATTCACAGAAGCGGTAAAATTTCATTTAAACGAAAAATCAGTTTTTTAATTACCACTTAGTGGTTTCACTATTCATCAAAAATTGAAGTTTTTCAGAAAAATACCAAAAAATCACCCAAAGATATATTTGATATTACAAATTCAAAGAGGATGTATATTTTAAAAAATTCAAAACATATAATTTTCATTAATTAATTTTGTAATTAATTCCCATTGTCAAAACAAATAACGTGTTTTTAAGAAAGAATATCAATCAAAAGATTGACAATTGTTTATGTCCAATTTCAAAGTGACATTAATTCTAATGACCACCATTGGATAAAATGGTAAAATTATATTATAATTATACTTTAAAACCACTCAATATTATAATTTATCACTATATATTATTTCAATTAAAAAAGTTGTTTTTAAGTATTTTTCCTTATTCATCGAAAATTGGATGTTCTCGGAAAAATACCAAAAATTCAACATAGGATAATTTCGATATTATGAATCCAAAAATGAAGTCCATTTTGAAATATAAAATTTATATAATTTCAAAAATTGGGTATTACTATTCATAACGGTTACTTTGATTGGTCGTAGTGCGTTAGAATCTCGAACTTGCGTACAATGCAAGCTATTGCATTATTGAAAGAGAAGCGTACCATGGAAGCTTGGGGTGTTAAAAAATTGATGTGGGATGTAGATACAAGAAATAAAGTTGGGAAACTTAATCAACAAAAATACTCTCTTTAGTAGAAGACAATTGATCATTAATATCCTGATTTTGGAAATGATTTGAGAAACCTTCATATTGTGTTATCTATACATAAAGTTAATCCTTTTGGTTTTCAAGGAAGAACTCATAGTACATGGCTGGTTATGTTGGTAAATTATAACTTACCATTGTGGTTATGCATGAAACAAAAATAAATTATGTTATCTTTACTTATATTAGGAAAAAAACAATAGGGTAATGATATTTATAAATATTTGGATCCATTGATCAGAGATTTGATATTATAATGGGATTCATGTGTAAAGTTGTATGATGCTGATAGAAATTATGATTTCATGTTGAGATCCATGTTGTATAGTTAAATAAATGAATTTATTTCTTATATAAATTTGTCAAGATATAACATTAAAGGAAATCAAGGGTATCCCATTTGTGAACAAGGTATATAGTAAATTAGATTAAAACATTAAATGAAGAGTATGTTTCTAGGACATCACAGATTTCTACCCCGGTGAAATAATACCAATATTAGAAGACATCATTCTATAGGAGTTTAAAGTAATGTACAACATCGTATCCATTTATAGATGATGAACTGTTTGAGAAATTAAAAGATATGGACACTTCTTTTGGTAGACCTTTTTCAAAAAACCTTCCGAAAACCTGTTCAAAAAAGAGATCATGTTTTTTTAATTAAAATACTATAATTGTTTATACGTTAGAAATTTTTTTGATGTAATGCATTTTTTAAAAAAATTATGTGATAGTTCCATTTGTAAAATTACAAAATTAACTTCTCGAAATAAAGGATGTAATTAAGGCTAGTTTGAACATGATTGATATAGGAATACATGAAGAGTCGGCGCTAGTGAAGTGTGAAAAATGGACTTTTCTTCCTCCAGCTACTTACACTCTTACTAGGAAAGAGAGATATCAAATTCTCAAATTCTTGAATGTTTTAAAGGTTCTAGAGGGGTATTCATCAAATATGAAGAATATTGTGTCAATGACTGATTTAAATTTAAAGCATATGAAATCACATGAATGTCATGTTTTGATGAAAGAATTAATTATTGTAGCTTTATGTTGCAATTTCCCCAAGAATTTTTATCATACATTAATAAATATCTCTTTCTCTTTCAAATCTATATGCAACAAAGATATAGACATAGTAAATTTTATTTCTATGGAAAAATAATTTTTTGTCATATTATAGGAATTAGAGATTTCATTCTCACAAAAATTCTTTGATATGATGGTTCACTTAATGGTTGACTTGGTAAGATATATTTTAATACGTTGTCATATAAATTATAGATGGATTTACCCCATTGAATGTTATATGAATATTTTGAAAGGGTATGCTAGAAATCAAATTTATTCAGATGGTTTTATTGTATAGTGATATATTGTTAAGGAAGATGTTGAATTATGCTCCGACTAGCTATCTAATATGGAATGCATTTTTCTATCAAAATATCATCACACCGAGAGGCTTGTGGGTGAAGGAATTTATAAAATAGATGTTGTCACAATTACTATTATAGATTGGGAGTAGACCCAACTTTACATTTTTTATAACAGTTTAGAGTTTTCCCATATGTTGAAATAGAAAAATTAATTTTTAGGCATTTAAATCCATCAAGGGATGAGATATGGATATAAAATACACATAATAAATAGTTTATTGGATGGTTTTGATACAATATGATTAAATATTCAACTAAAAATATGGATTTAATTTCAGAATTACTTTGATGGATAGAAAAAGGACCAAGTGTTCATGTGTTATATTATAATGGTTATGTAACCAATGGTTATGTAACTAATGGTTATTCATTCTATAAAAATGAATATAATGAATAAAGTAACCTGAAAAATAATGGAGTTACAATTGTGGATGAAGCAATGCATGTATCTGGTACGAAGGAAAGAAATCCAATTTATAAGAATATGTCATACTTTTTCATCATCAAAAAAATATGGGAGTTAGATTATACAACAATCCAAGTTCTGTTTTTTCAATGCTAGTGGATTGATAACAGGAGTTATATTGAAATAGATGAATTGGGATTCATGAAAGTGGATTTTAGTAAGGAAGTGTATAAAGAAGAATTGTTTATAATAGAATCACAATTAGTACATCAATTTTATGTTTCAGATCCTACAAATCGAAATGGTAAATTATTTTGTTATAAACTAAAACCACTAAAGGGTTAGATGTCAATTCAACCGAGGGTGACCCTTTCATTGGTACATTGCAATAATTTCATAGTGTTCTCAACGTAGATGGGGTCTTGTATATCATAACATTCCAAAATGAATAGATTTAGATACTTTATTAAGGGTTCAAATCCCTCCAAACTTTAAAAAAAGAGTTCAATAAAAAGGTTTTTTTGTAATATACATTGTGTTACCTCATATTATTATTTGTTCACTAATGAATTTATGTAATATATATTAAATGTTAAACCACTTCTGAAGATAATGACTTATTCACATGATGATGCTGCCAATACTGAGGAATACTAAGTTTCTCAACAAGCCGATGCTCCCAAGACATAGGAATAAAAACCTTCTACATTTTTCGATGCTACCAATCTAGAGGAACAACATGTTTATGATGTTAAAACGAAGAAAATGGTAGATGGTGAATAACTAGTGTCCAAGAAAAAACAGGACTACCATATCCTGAAGGTATTTTTAAAAATTATTAATATGAGAAACAAAGGCATCAAATTTGAGGTTGGATGGAATGCACATGGCTATCATGTTAACCCTAACAATCCAATCTTCAATAGTTACATTGGGATCACCACTCTAATGTGCATTCCAATTGTTGTTGATTTGTGGCATAATGTCATGATTATGCTTAAGATGCTAATTTGGGAAGATATTTTGGTAAAATTATGGAATACGTTTTTATTTTACTAAAAAAATATTGAAATGTTGAATTACTCTTCATTATCCATTGCAGAGTGCATTTATAAGAGAATAATCTCGAATGAAGTTTTTTATTAATGCCCATTAGAAAGGCTCATGGAACCTTTCACACTATTCTTACCAAGTATCATCTCAAATATGATGATGGGAAAATAAACTCACACTCATAATATATTTTTACAAATATGATAAACTAACAATAATGGAATGCATTTATTAGTCATCATAAAGTGATATATTTTTAGTTACATTGTGACTGTTAATACATTGGTTGAAAATATACGTATTAATCACATCGATTAAGAATTGTTAAATTATAAAACAACATATGAGTGTTTAAAATAAAAAACAGGTAGTGAAACCAATGTACCCCTACCATAAAGTAAGGATGGGGTGCATTTCACTTGAAAAAATGGTATATATTTTTAATATATCGTAATATTTTTATGTTATGTAAAACAAAAACATAATTAT
Source organism: Viscum album (assembly GCA_963277665.1). NCBI lineage: Eukaryota > Viridiplantae > Streptophyta > Magnoliopsida > Santalales > Viscaceae > Viscum > Viscum album. Next base: position 1,312,599,861 of record OY728137.1, read on the forward strand.
GTTCCTCTATTTATATGAAGATAGAATAATCTAAATAAAAATCCACTTCCATCTCACATCATGTGATACAGAAGGAGGAATTTTTAAATAAATAAGGGATACTAATAGATGAAAACGCACACAAAGTGTGGGAATCATTTGTAAGTATAAAATAATAAAAATTTGTTTTCCTTTAAATCGGTATTACATAATAATGATTACTGATTTTACGATATTTTTTATCTTACTTTGACACAAGAATCACCATCGACTGTTCCTGATGAACACTACTATCAGTGGCCATTAAGTGGCCAGAACAGTATAGTCGTGTCAAAGGTTCACGTTTTGGGGTTTAACCCTGAAAATATTTTGAGAAAAGAAATAAATATGGGGATAAATATATGAAAATGGAAGAGTTTTAGGCACAATTAACCGATCTTGAAGAAAAATTTAACAAGAATATAGAGTTGTTATAAAATTTAATGAGAAGGAAGAAAAGGTAAGAAACAAGACAAGAACAACCACTATGTGAATACCCCCCACACTAGCTTTGAGGCATGTCATTACCCTCAAAGATCTATTTTGGAATATGTAATCAATATTGTAACAATTTTTTCTATTAAATGTGAATCCAAAAGACACTGATACCTTTTATATACGGATATTATATAGGTTTTAAATGAATATGATTTATATCTATCAACACCCACCCATCATCTTGTTGTGAGGGGTACCATGTACAATATCCAAATAAATATTCTACAAAACATACAACTTCCAATAGGTCATGTGAGAGTGGGTATTAACATAGATCAAGAGTTAAGATCCAATCTACTAGTTCCAATTGATGATACCAATATTCATATGGTTGATAAAGGTATTTATTATTCATATCATGGCTGTTAGATCTAAAAAAACATGTTGATCAGGATGTATTCATTTCCAATTTATTTTTTCATGAAAAACCATTATAAATTAAGAGATAAGGTTTTGAAATGATGAATTTTATTACAAATGAAAAAATTTAATTAGGTGAAATAGAAGGTTGAATCAAAAATATCTAAAGGATCAACCAACCAATCAAAAATATCTTCATAAATTACCTTTAACCCACTCGTTCAACTTCTGTATTTACTACCATTAAAGGTTCATGTAGATACAAGTTAGCAAGTGGTGATGCAAACTCAATTGATTTTGAATGATAGATGTACAAAGATGACATTATAAACTATATTGGTCTTCATAATGTAAATTAAATCCTAAAGCATGTATAGTTTAGATTCATGATTGTAAATATATACATGAGGTGTGTTTTCATTATTTATTTGTCCAATAGCTGGTCTACTATGTTAATTATGTTAGAAAACTCTTTATATTTTTTGAAGGTGTATATATAAATACTATTTGAAGAGAAAACACTTTGAACATAAATTTGGATTCATTAGTACACACATCACTTATACACAACTATTCTCATTAGAACCAAATAAATATGAAGGAATAGTGGACAAAATGTCCAAAATTTTTGAATGCAAACATACAGATAGATAACACTTCTTAATACCCACTATGAAGGGGAAAAACTATACAATTTAATAATATCAAATATATTTTCATTAATTCTATTAATTATTCTTCTTTATTTTTTAGGAGGAATTTGTTACTCATTGTAGTCAATTTGGATACTAAAAATATTTAATTTCTATATTCAATTCATGGATAACCAAAAAAACAACCACGCGTGATGATGTTTATCACTTTATAATACAATTTATGCAGTGTTTTATAACTAAACTTCAAAATATTTTTTTTATTATGTTTTAATGAAAATTATATTATGATAGTGAATTGTTTAAATATCATCAAAATCATGCCATGAGGATAGTCCATGAATATAAGGATCCTATCAACTTATACAAGTGGATAAATATTAGGGTATATATGACAAGATTTCAATACTAAAAGATATATTAAAACAAATAACTTATTTTTATCAGTGTTTTTGTAGTTACATAAACAAACTAATGGAAAATATTGTGGTTATTATGTTTGAAAATTCATGAAAGATACTGCACTCCATCAACAAACTAGCATCCCCAAAGATGTATTTCTGAACATAATTTCTAATTCATTTACAATATTTATTAATAGTTAGTTTATTTATATTTTTCCAGGACTACCAGGGCTATTGAATGTTCTCATATTAATAAGAGGAAATATATTTGGTTATAATTGAATGGGAAGCACACATGGTGTCGAAATGTATACAGACATCATGAAAAAGACACTACTTACTACTTATTTAATTTTTTCTCATCATTTTATGTACTTTTTTAGTTAATTTCTTTATCATTTTTATGTGATGATTTAGGAAAACTATACATAAGTTGTTTGTTACATATAATAATCAACCACACCTCAATATGATACATATTGTTTTTGGTAAGACTCAAAGTGCATTTTTTCTGTTTAAAATTGGCATTTTAGTTGGAAACAATTTTCAGATGATGAAAACTGATAAAATGAATTCCAATTATTTTGATACTTTATGAAAATGATCCATAATTTATTTTTGACATGCAAGAATTAGCTTCACCTCAATCTGATTCACAGTGTGCCCGGTATGACTCAAAGTGTCTGTTATGAGTTTAAAATTGAAAATTTAATTAAAGATGTGTGTAAATCATTCAAAACTGATAAAACATGATCAAATTTAATTGATGATTTAATACAATTAATTTTAAGTAATTTTTGATGTGTAGGAATAATTTTCATTTCAAAATGACAAACGATGTGACTGGTGTGACTCAAAGTGTGTTTTTTCAATTTAAATTGAAATTTTAGTAATAAAGACATATGACATACTCAAAAATGATCTAACACATTTAGATTATGTTGATACATTAGGAAAAAAATATACAATTCATCTTTTACATGTATGAATCAACCGCATTCCAATCCGACGCATGGTGTGACTGATATGACTCCAAGTGCATGTTTTCATTTTAAAATGAAATTTTAGTAAAAACCACAAGTGGAATAATTAAAACTGAGAAAAAAATTCATATTGTTTTGATACTTTAGAATAAAGATCCATAAGCCATATTTTACATATAGGAATCAACCACACTTCATTCCGAAACATGTTGTAACATGTATGACTTGATGTTTATGTTATTAGTTTAAAATGATATTTTAGTTCAAAACACACATCAGATACTCAAAAATGAGTAAACACATTCATATTCTTTTGATAATTTAGTATAATGAACCATAATTAATTTTTTATGTCTTGGAATCAACCTCACTTAAATCTGATGCACGATGTTCCTGATATGACTCAAAGTGTTCTATATCAGTTTAAAATTGACATTTTAGTTTTAAATATATTCCACTTATAGAAAACCAAGAAAAAACATTTGGATTGTATTGATATTTTAGTGAGAAAATTCATCAGTAATTATTTAAGTTTAGGAATCAGTCTCACGTCAAACCAACACACAATGTGACTAGTATGACTCAAAGTGCTTGTCTTCAATTTAAAATGACATTTTAGTAAAAAAAAGTGATATACTCAAAACTGAGAAGACACATTCATATTTATTTGATACTTTAGGAAAATGATACATAAATTATTTGCGAAAATCATGAATAAGATTCACCTCAATCCAACACATGGTGTGACCAGTATGAATCCAAATACGTCTTTTTATTTAAGATGGATATTTTAGTAAAAAATACAAGTGACATGTTCAAAATCAATAAAACACATTTGGATTATTTTTATACTTTATGAAAATGATCCATAAGTAATCTATGATGTGTAGGAATCATCTTCACCTCAATCTGATACACGGTGTTCCCATTATGACTCAAATTGCATAGTTCTTGTTTAAAATTTACATTTTATTAATGTATTTCGTCATATTTATGTTTATGTTATTTATTTATAGTATTAATAACATAAGAATTGATTTATTATATAGGTGGATTCGTTTTCTCAATTTGGGGTCATTTTTTAAAAGTTGCTCATGCTTATGAGATATTGTACATTGAGGATACAACTAAGATCATGGAAATAAGTAAATGGGTAAAGAATGTATAAAAAAATCATGAAAAAGTGAATTCCTAATACTTATTTAGATATTTTTTCATCAGTTTATCTACTATTTTTTATTAAATTTCTTTATAATTTTTATCTAATACTTATTTATTTTTTTCACAAATCTTTTCTTAAGTCATATTTTTCTTTTAACAATTTGTAACAAGCTATAAAAGATAGAACATGTCCTTTCAGATGGAAGAGGAAACCACATGTTTCCTGAAATGTGAAGTGAATCATAAATATGTTTCGACTAATGGATTTTGAAATAGTTGAATGAAAGTTGTGACTTCCCAAAAGATCTATCATGAAAATTATCTTGAACAGTGTAGGAATCAACTATAGCTCAATCAACCGCACCTCAAAATGATACATAGTGTGCTCAGTATGAATCAAAGTGTATGTTTTTAGTCTATAATTTACACTTTAGTTCAAAAATAAACATTACATACTCAAAAATGAGAAAACACATTCCTATTGTTTTGATACTTTAGGAAAATGATCTATAAGTCATTTGTGATGTATAGAAATTAGCTGAACCTCAATCTGATGCACAGTGTGACCAGTATGACTCAAAGTGTGTCTTTTTGTTTAAAATTGTAATTTTAGTGAAAAATACAAATGAGATTATAGAAACAGAGAAAAACCAATAAGATTATTTTGATACTTTAGGAAAATTATATATAAGTCATTTTTAATATATAGATATCAGTCTCACCTCAATCTGATACACAATGTGCCCGGTATTACTCAAAGTGATCGTTATTAGTCTAAAATTGACATTTTCGTTGAAAACATGTGTCACTGACTAAAACCCAAGAAAATGAAATTATGTTGCCTTGATAATTTAGGAAAAATATTCATAAGTCATTTGTAACATGTAGAAATTAGTTTCACCTCAAACCAACACACGTTGTGACCGATATAACTCAAAGTGCATGTTTTTAGTTTAAAATAAATTTTTTGCTAAATAGACATGAGACAAAATCAAAACTATGGAAACATATAATTATTGTTTTGATACTTTTGTACAATGATCCATGATTCATTTTTGATGTGTAGGAATTAGTCACACATCTATCAGATGAAAGGTGTGACCGGTATGACTTCTAGTGTGTCTTTTTATTTAAAATTTACATTTTAGTAAAAAAGATAAATGAAATACTCAAAAATAAAAAATCACATTAATATTTATATGATACCTTCGGAAAATAATCCATATGTTATTTGTGAAATGCATGAATCGGCCGCACTTAAATTTGATACATGGTGTGCCCATTATGGCTCAAAGTGCCCGTTATCATTCTAAAATTGACATTTTAGTTCAAAACGCGTGTCACTCACTGAAAACTAAGAAAAAATTCTTGAAATGTTTTGATACTCTAGGAAAATGATTCGTAAGTAATTTTTAACACGTAGGAACCATTCTCATATCAAACTGACACATGATGTGATTGGTATGACTGAAAGTGCGTGTTTTCAGTTTAAAATGACATTTTAGTAAAAAAATACAAGTGACATACCCAAAATCAACAAAACACATTTGGATAGTTTTGATACTTTAGGGAAATGATCCATAAGTTATTTATGATGTGTAGGAATCAGCTGTACCTTAATCTAATCTAACACATGGTGTTACTAGTATGACTCCAAGTGTGTCGTTTAATTTAAAATTGAAATTTTAGTAAAAAAAGACAAGTGACATACTCAAAACTAAGTAAACACATTCAGTTTTTTTGATACTTTAATAAAATGATCCATAATTTATTTGTGTGTGTATGAATTAGCCTCACCACAATATGATACATAGTGTTCTCGATATGACTCAATGTGTCCATTATGAGTTTAAAATTTTCATTTTAGTTCAAAAATGTTTGTCACTTGCTAAAAACTAGGCAAATGTGTTCAGTGTCACGAACCAACCTGGGTACACTGCTAACCCGATAACTGAACTGACCCTGACATAGCCCAAAGGGCGCTCCCAATCCCCATGGGTCGGCAACTAGCACCTGGCATCACACAACATGCAAGAGGGAATGATTTTGCCACAAGTATGTGGAAGAAAAAGAGACAAGACAGTATGCAAAATAAGAAAAGAAACTCCACTGGGAGTAATGTACCGGAATAAAAAAAGGCATAATATGCCAAAGTACTACATCCCTAGTACCAAAAAAGAAAACAGTCCTAAGGTCCCTATGGACACAACTCACCAAGTCCAAAGATCAACAACTGGATCCACCTCCAAGATATCCCTTCCCTTTGCTCGAACCTGGAAGGAGAAAGTTTAAAAACACCCGAAGGAAAAAGTAGGATGTGAGCCTAAGCCCAGTAGGATACCACCAAAGATTTCATAATAGATTACAAATATCGATTATCCAAAGAAAAGATTTCAATTTTCAAATAAATAGGTTTTGAAAATTAAAAGCATATTTAACAAAACATGCTATACATTTTCAAATGATAGAAAAATAAATTTAAGCAAAGGCTTTACAATGATGGAAAATTTCTAAAACAATGGCTTAAGAAAAAAATTTATATAAAACAGTTTATATAAATTCAACAGGCATGAAAGGCAGTTCAAAATCATTGGCATACATTTATATCTCAAATATAAACAAAAAAGCGATAAAAATGGTCATCTACCAAAAGGTACGATAGTATTAACCAATTATAAGATTCCGCACTCCCTATGTGAACTCAGTAAAATGTGTATACATAGGTCCCTATGACACTAGCCAAAGGAGAATCATCACCAACCCATCAGGGACGTGACCTGCCACAAGTATGTTTTAGAACGTTGTCGTAGCGTAGAGTGTATCTGAATTACTTACTAACTACCTAAGGCTTGAATGCACTCTTACATGATGGGGGAACTATTTTAAGAATTCTTAAAATACAATAAATCCCATTCTTCCATTTCAAAAGTTCCAACTTCATTCCATTTAAAACCATAACAGGTTTTATTAAAAAACATGTCTTTTTCACAAGATAAAAGCAATGGGTTTTTATCAAATCATTTTAATCCATTTCCATATGTTTGAAATCCATTAAAAAGAAATTCCATCATTACACATTTAATTTCCATAATTAAATTCAACAATTTAATTGAAAACATTTCCATCAAATCCATAATTTAAATTAAACAATTTAAATCGACCAATTTTCAAAAGGCACACCCAATTCAATGGAATTGGGGTTTTCCCAAATTTCTATGCCAAAACCATTTCAAATATCACAATTCAATGGAATCGAGTTTTTATCAATTTAATTGAAAGAAAATTAAGAAATTGAATTTAAATCAATAATTGAAATAAATTAATCAAATACATTGATAATAAATTTGGCAAGTCGGGACGGAACCACCTACATCGAAGGTTTTGACCGAAACCACAACGGCCGAGAACGCTCAAGAAAATAGGTTTGCTTCTCCAAGAACCCTCCTTAGATCTCTTCTACTAGAAAGATCAAGACCAAAACTCATCATACATGGTACCAAACACTTAGATCTACCCATAAATGGCGTAGATCAAAGAAAATAAAGAATAGGAGAAGTAGATCTTAGTAGATCTAAGAAACCGATCAAGAATGATGAAGAATGATCACATACCTCAAGAATCCGGCTTTGATTCACCAAGAGGAGCCTTTTGATCAACTCCATAATGTTGGGATAAGCTTCTATGTCCTTATAAGAAGACAAATCCCGAGTTAGGGCCGCTTATGAGGAAAAATGAGGCACTTAGAGGTAAAACCGAGTGAGATCCACAATTTAAGGATCTCATTTAAGTGGACGCATGGTTAGTTCACATGGTTTGAAAAACCATGTGCTTGCTATGCGTCGGCTACTGCATCGACCACCCTTCATGCATGGTTTGTCCACATAGTTAGAAAAATCATGCACTGACCGTGCAGAAGCTACTGCCTCAACCTCTCTTCTCACACGGTTTGGCCGCACGGTTTGACAAACCGTGCGCTGCCCGTGCACAACCCAAAACCCCTTAGTTTTCCTTAAACGTTCACCCAAACACACCCAAAGTCTTTACTTCAAAACATAGGTACTTAGAAACATCAAATGATACCTGAAAACATAACGCGATGTTATAACCTCCCCACCATAAGATCTTTCTGTCCCCAGAAAGCCTATGAAGAAGCCTCCACATCAAAAAATGAGGCCACTACTCTCTCATAAGTGCCTCCCTTTACCAAATATCAGGAGAATCAGAACCATGCTGCCTAAGTACACGGACCAGAGGTATCGTTCTCCCACGAAGTACCTTGGTCTCAGAATCAACAACCCTGACTGGTAGTTCAGTCACAGATAAATCTGGTTCAATCTCAAGATCACTCCAGCTCACAACATGAGATGGATCAGAGAGATACTTTCACAGCTGTGATACATGGAACACATTATGTATCAACGTTACTTGTGGTGGTATAGCTAGATGTTAAGAAACTTTCCCCACAAGACTAAAAACCTTGAAAGGTCCCAGAAAATGTGGAGCAATCTTCCCTTACCTCCCAAGCCACCGATGACCTAATCGGGGTGAAACTTTCAAGAACAGCAGGCCACCAACTGAGAACTCTGAAGGTCTACGGAGACGATCAACATAAGACTTGTACCGACTCTGTGCTTTCAACATTCTTTGACGAATCAACTGGATCTTAGCTATCATCTCTTGGAACAAACTCAGTCTTACCAAGGAACTTTAACCAATCTATGACCAACATAAAGGGGATTTACAAGGAAGACCATAAAATACCTAAAATGGATCCATTTTGTTTGCAAATTGATAACTTTTGTTATATGAAAACTCAACTAACCCCAGATGATCATCCCAAGACCCACTAAAGTAGAGAACACAAGCGCGAAGCATATCCTCAAGGATCTGAATAGCTCTCTCTATCTGGCCATCTGACTATGGATGGTAGGCCGTGCTCAAACGGACCTGAGATCCCAGTGCCTTCATGAAGGCCTCTCCAAAAGTGAGAAGTAAATTGAGGATTCCTATCAGAGACTATAGCAGACGGAACTCCGTGCAAACAAAAAATTTCTTTCACATAAATATTTCCTAACTCCTCAAATTTGTTTGTATCTCGAATAGGTATAATGTGAGCCGACTTGGTCATACTATTGATCACAACCCATATAGAGTTCTTCTTCCTCTGGGTTTGAGGAAACCCAACCACAAAGTCCATAGAGATTTCATCCCACTTCCATGTAGGGACTATATGTGGTTGAAGCAAACCCGAAGGTTCATGGTGCTCTACATTCACCTGATGGCATGTATTGCAACGAGATACAAACTCAGTAATGTCTCATCTCATACCTGGCCACCAGAACTATCGCCACATATCATAGAACATCTTCATGGTTCCTGGGGGTATAGCCCACTGAGAGTTATTTCAACCCCCATCACATTCTTCCTTTCCTCTACGACACAATGTAACAGTTCTGATAACATAGAACACCCTCTTTGGAGAACAACCACAGAGTGTCGATCTCCCCACCATAAAGAGAGTCCCTAATGCTATGGAATTCATTATCATATTGTTGTTCTTGAAGAATTAACTCGAGGAGAGAAGAAGTCAACTAAAAACTGGCTAAAGAAACATCATTCCCCTTCTACTGAACACTAATATGCAATTGAGAAAAAAGAGCCATCAAACTCCACTCTTTTGAAGATTCTTTCACAGCCTGTGATGGAAGCTTCCTGCTTAACACATCTGCATCTACATTCCCTTTCCTAGGGGTATAGGCAATGTCAAATTCGAAAGATTTCAGGTACTCCACCCAATGCCTTTGGTGAAGATTCAAATATTTTTGAGAGAATATATAACTCAAGATCTTGTGGTTTGAATACACAGTAAACCTTTCTCCCTAAAGGTAATGTCTCTAACACTTAAGTACATGCATTAGAACTGCAAGTTCAAGGTCATGGGTAGGATAGTTCTTATCATGAGGCTTAAGCTGACAAGACCCATAGGAAACAACATGATTACCCTTCATTAGTACACATCCCAAACCTGAACCCGATGCATCATAGAAGACCACATAACCTATCCCAGCCTTGGGAAGTGTTAAAACCGAGGCAGTAGTTAAGAGATGCTTTACCTCAAAAAACGCACATTGACATCTATCATTCGAGGAAAACATCACTCCCTTTTGAGTAAGAGCAGTCATTAGAGAAGCTAACTTTGAGAAGTCTTTAACAAACTGGTGATAATATACTGCTAATCCTAATAAGCTCTGAATATGAAAAACATTTTGTGGTTGTTCCCAATTCATAACAACCTTCAACTTTTCAGGATCAACTGATATTCCTTGTTCTGACATGACATGTCCCAAGAATTTCACTTCCCAAATCCAGAAATAGCACTTTGAAAGCTTGACATAAAGTCAGTGATTCCTTATAAGACTCAGAATTGTCCTTAGATGATGCACACGATCCTCCTCAGACTTGGACTAGACAAGAATGTCATCCAAAAAGGCTACCAAAGAAGTATCCAGATGCTCACAGAAAACCTTGTTCATCAAATCCATGAGACCTGCAGGAGAATTTGTTAGGCCAAAGGGCATAACAAGTTACTCATAATGGGCATACCTAATCCGAAAAGCGGTCTTATGAATGTTAGATTCTTTTATCCTCAACAGATGGTAACCAGATCGAAGATCAATTTTTGAAAACCACCTTGACCCTTTCAATTGATCAAACAAATCATCAATTCGTGGTAATTGATATTTTTTCTTTATCATAACTTGATTGAGATTTTGATAATCAACACATAAGTGAAGATAACCATCAGCCTTCTTGGCGAAGAGAACTGGTGCTGCCCAAGGTGACACACTCAGGCGTATAAATCCTTTCTTAAGAAGATCGTCTAACTGAGACATCAGTTCCATTAGTTTTTCTGAAGACATTTGGTAAGAGGGAATAAAAACCAGTTGAGTACCAGGTATTAAATCAATAGAAAAATCGACCTCCCTTACTGGTGGCAAAATAGAGAAGTCAGAAGGAAACACATCGGGAAACTCAGCAACGACTGGAAGAAGATCACCACAGATTGAATCTTTCTCTATATCAAAAGAAAATAATGATATAACCTTCCCCAACTTTGGATAAAAGGTTCCAGCTCTTCTTGACCTTGGGTCCCATTATCCTTGATAAACAATAGGGACACCACTGGGTGTATTAAGGTAGACCCATCGAAGATAAAAATCGATCTGGGATTTATTGGAAATTAGCCAATCCATCCCAAATATGACGTCAAAAGATTTCATGTCGAGAACCAAGAAACTATAAGCATGATCAACATCTGATATAGAGAAGACACAAGCAAGACTACGAAGACCCTTATCTCTCATTGTACCAAGAGGTGTAGTAATATCCATCGCACAAGATAAAAGCTCTATAGGTAGATTAAGCAGATTAACAATATGGGTTGAAATAAAAGAGTGAGATGCACCAGTATCAAAAAGAGCTATCACTAAAGACGAAGCTATCATAATGGTACCTCTCACAGTTGCAGGACCTGCATCAGCTACCTTTGGCGACTCTTCCACTGCGTGAAGAAGCTTCGTTCAGGATTCTTGTGGATGGAACCCTTTTGTACGTGAAGCATTTTATTATCCTGCAGTTTCTGGAGGTGCTGATGATCATGTTCCACCACATGTAGTAGAGAATTTATGGAAGAATCTCTGTAAGTTACCTAAATGTCTGCAAGAGATACAGTTATTGGGTGCCTCAGTGCAAACCCTCTTAGAATGTCCTGGATTCCTACACTGATAGAAAGTCAAAGAAGCCCCTCTTGGTGCTACCAGAGGTCTGGAATGACTCTACTTCCGAGAAACACCATGAGAAAATTCAGGCTTCCGTTTTCCTTTAAAAGAACAAACACTACCACTATGAGGTAAAATAACCTCCTTCAACCCTGACTTTCATGACAAGTTTATCTAAACCATCATCGCCCTATCCAACACATCAACATAAGTGGGTAAATTCATTAAGAAAACTTGAGAATTGATATCTGATCGAAGACCCAACTATAATCATCGAGCCTTCATCCTCTCATTAGATACAATCTTAGGAGAAAACTGTACGAGCTCAGAAAAGCGATTTCAGTACTCAGTCATGGTTTTGTTGGCCTGCTCAAGATTGAAAAACTCTACAGCCTTGGCCAACACCATTGATTCTGGATAGAACTGGTTAGTGAAAAGAACCCTAAAGTCTTTCCACTCCGGACCCTCGTGTTTCCCAGCTGTCACCATTGTGTCCCACCATCTCCTACTCGGTCCCTCCAGTATAAAGGTGGCACACTTCACCTGGATCACATCAGGTGTCTCCAAGAACCTGAACATACGTTCAATAGTACTCAACCATTCCTCAGCATGTTGAGGGTCAGTGGAGCCTCTGAAAACTAGTGGCATCTGGCATAGGAACTCTTGAGAACAACCTCAGAGAATATCACAATACAGATCTATAGCTAGAGCCTGAATAGGAACTGGAGGTGGTGCATGTCCCAGAGCTTGGACAGTGCAAACAATCACCTCAACCAGACTCAGATTCAAAATCGGACTTGCTTGCTGAGATTTAGCAGCAGCCTCTTTTCGGATCTGATTCCCACGTCTTCTCAGAGGCATGATGCTACACAACATTAGCAGACAATAAAGAAGACACTAGATTAACACTCAACCTAAGTAACAAGGAAAACTACTCTTAAAATAAGGCATAACAAGATTTGGATTCCACTCTATCCAAATAAAAATAGGGAAAATAATAGAACTAATCCACAAGTCGTATTTCCCTAACCAACCCTGGTGACTTAAGGTTCATTGTGGTGAGAGATGGAAAGGCACTCAATCACAACTACCTCCTATGTCCTGACAAGAATACTCAAATGCATACTGTCATCAAGGCAAGATGCTTAACCTTCCTATGATACCACTTTGTCATGAACCAGCCTGGGTACCCTAGTAACCCGATAACCGAGCCGACCCTAACATATCCTGAAGGGCATTCCCGATCGCCATGGGTCAGTGACTAGCACCTGTAATCACACAACATTCAAGAGGGAACGATTTTTCCACAAGTATGTGGAAGCAAAAGAGACAAGACAGTATGAAAAACAAGAAAAGAAACTGTAGAGACCCGAAGCTTGACGTTCATGGACATTACATTACTTTTGTGGAATATCTAATACATTACAAAAACAAACACACAAGGACCGTAATAGTTCAGTGTCTTTTGAAACTTGGAATATAAACTTCTAATAATGTTGAAAGATCTTCAACATCTCCCATAACGATCCTCCCATTTTTTTCCTTACCTAAAACCTTTATTTTAATCCTGGAGGAAAGAAACATAAAAAGGGTGAGCTCAAATGCTCAGTAAGGGTAAGCATGGAGAAAATAAAACAAACCATATACATTTGAACTTAAAAACATGAACATAATATTTAAACATCACAATTTTGAGCAATGACATAAAACATGGCAGTATGTAAGGCATAGATCATAATGGATCATCAATCATGATAAAATAGTCTAGGAATAAAGCATGTAATTGTGGAATCCATTAAGCACATGTAATGATTTCCATAGTAGCCAAGGCATTACTTCCATGACCATCTTAGTGGACAAAGTCCCATTCTGAATTGAGTTCACTCCTCGTTTCAGTCCTGTAACACTGAACCAGATTAACTTACCATTCCAGCCGTGTCTATCTCATGAGATATAAACCTTTACCCAATGCATTGGAGGGAGATATAGGTCCCACCCATCTCATAATGAAATCATTCTTACTTATTCCATAAAATAAACATACATCATTCATAATAACCCAACGAATAAAATGGGTTTCATAAACATCATCCCATCATCACATAATCCATATAAAAGAAATGTAAATCATTTCATAATAAGAAAAGTGAATCCATGTAAATCATAGAGACTTTATACTTGAAACATACACATATAAAATAATGTCATCTTAGATGGAAAATGGTTTTGATAAAACACTTGAAATGAATTCTTGAGGAAAATATCCTTTCTTCTTCAAAATCAATTTCTTTTCACAAAACATCATGCAATTTTAAAAGAAAAAGATTTTTTTGGAAAATAGTCCTGAAATATTTTGGAGTAAGCTTCATGAAAATAAGGATTTATAAAACCGTAAAAATCCGTTCGTGCCGTATAAGTTAAAAAAACATTCTTCTCGTACTTTTGCCGGAAAAGTCAAAAAAGTACCTCGTAACGTAAAAAAAAGATAGATTTCTTACATACCATGTAGTAAAAGTCAAAAATGGGTAAAAACGACTTTAAAAATACCTGAAAACACTTTTATAAAACATGGACATGGATAATAGAAATAACCCCAGTAAATACTTACGAATAAGCAATCTCAGACAAAAATGAGATTTGCAAAATTATCCATTAACTTAGGTCCGATATGCTTCGTATGTATCCGAAACTCATGTATAATGATTTAAATAATGTAATTTACTTATTACAGAATCATATTCATTGTTATGATATCATATATGGTTTACTTATGACTTTATATTAACCGTTCTTTTGTAAATTCAATGTTAAATAGTGTTTTGGGTAAAATCATTTCATTTGTCGTCCGTGTTTGGACTTGTAATTATTTATATGATTACTTAGATCATGATTACTTAATTACAGAATATAAAAAATGATTTATATATAATATATATTCATAATATACATATATATAATAGATTGATAAATGGAATGAAATACACCGTTCATGGAAACGGTAGGCCGTACGTACGCATGAACGCTGTTTTCATTTCCTTGTTGAGTTGAATGGAATTAAGTAGATGAAATTAATATACATAAATACAGTAGCTTTATAATATCATATATTTCATTATTATTGCTTATATATAATTTATAATCATTCTTAAATGGTTAACATGGAGAATGAATCTCATCGCGTCGTGGAGACGGTAGTCCGTACGTACGCACGAGCGATGATATCGTTTCCATAATTATTGAATTGAATTGGAGTGGATTACACAATATATCAGAATCATTATGATGTTATAATAACTATGTATAGTTATTATTTACACCATTATACCCATCCAAGTAAGTTGGTGTTGGAAAAACAGATTACACCACGGCGCAGAGACAGTATTCCGTACGTACGCACGCGCAGTGATTTCGTTTTCCGTAGGATGGATAGATGGTGAAATAGGGTTTTTTAATACTTATAATAACATATAATTATATGAGTGATACTTATTTGATTACATAATAATGAAAAAACTAAATAAGAAGAAGTAGAATAACAAATAAAGTTGAAAGAATCAGTAACAGACATTACCTCTTCTTTGAAGCGCCTCTTGGAGACCTCCTCTTAGGGCACTAAAATTGGTCTTTGAAGAAGAAGAGGAACTCTAGGATGTTTCTAGGGAAGTGTAGAATATAATTTGGCAGGTTTTTTCCGAGCTTGAAGGCTCAAATTGGTGTGAGGAAGGGTGGGAGGAGGTTCCCTTTTATAAGGGAGGAGAGGGGTACCTTTGGAAATCTTAAACATTTTAATTTATAATAAATCTAACCCCACATAAAACCTCCAAAAATGACTAATATTCAAATATTAGATGATATAGGGTTGTAATCTCATCAACCAATAAAATTTATACATGTTAGGAAATTATTTTAAACATTATCAACTTGATTTATCCTTACTTAATCAATTTAATTTTATTTGTGGTAATAAAATTCTAAATTTTAAATTATAACAAAAAATTACTTATTTGTTGTGAATTGTCCATAATTGGATACTTTATAACATTTTAGACCATATAAATTTAAATTTATAATTTTTCAATATTTTTTTGATTTTTAAAAAATTTTATAATATTTTATTTTTATAATATAACAATAGTTTCAATTTTGACACTATTCATTTATATGAATTTAAATAAACTATATACAGAAGATATGTTCGAAATAAAAGCTTTAATAGATTCATAAAAGGCCATATTTATCTATAAAATTAGTGTAACACATTAAATTGTTCATATAATATTTATTTTATTATTTTTAAAACCATTTATTTGGTTTATCTCTTAATAAAATAATTACTACAACATTTTTGTATAATTATTGAATATACTTATCAGTTGCATAAAAATTAAAAATAAAATCCTATGATGAATATAAATCTATTAACTTTCACAATAATACTTTTACTCGAATTTATCATCTTAAAATCACAATAGTTAAATTGTTATATTTATTAAATTATGAAGGTGACAACTTTGGCATCATTTAAAATAAAATAATATAAGTGTAATAATCACTTTTATAAGACTCCAAACGGTTATATATTAGGTAATTGGATGGTTATGGTATATATATACACTACTGATAATTTTTGGTCAGGTTTGTGGGCCATTTAATGAGTATTATTATTTCAATAAAAACTATATTACTGATTTTTCACTTAATAAATAATTTCTGCATCATTAATGTATCACCATTAATGACAATTATTTAATCCCTAAAAATTCTAAATAAATGATCATAATTTAGATAATCTTATTAGCTTTATGTAGACTATTCATGTTCTTTGTTTTATGATGTTTATCGCTAAATTAAAATTATTATACTTATAATATTTAAGAGAGTGACATGTTGTCACTTTCTTTGGTTTTAATAATAATTAAATTATTTTCACGGTCAAAAGTCCATAAAATGAATCTAATCTGACCCTTACGTGATATGGGTCTACTTTTAGACATCCAATAGAAGTTTGTCATGTGTTAGGATAATTTTATAATATTATATTTACCCTTAATTCACGATTTACCTTTAACTATGGTAAATAAAATTTACTGTAGTTACTATTTATAATTCCCAAAAATAAAAAGTAGCGTATTAACATAATTTGGACCCAATGATTCTAAATATGGAATCCATTTTTTTCAAATTCAATACACAGAAGTTGAAGAAATTAAATTAAAATTAATCTCGTTGTCGAATGAAAATTGGTTTTTGATTAAAACATTGCAAAAGACTGAATTGATTTAACCTACGAATTCAATGTAAAGTCAATGCTAATGACATACATTATATTAAATTGTAAAAATATATTCTATTTATACTTTAAAACCATTCAATATTATAATTTAACCACATAAGTTATTACGATGAAAAAAGTTGTTTTTAATTAAAATATAGTGTGTTTTTACTATTCATTAAAATATGAAAGTTATCAGAAAAATATCAAAACATTATCCAATGTAAATTTTTATATCCTGATTCAAAATAATAATTTTATTTTGTCAAATTGAACTTATAAAAATGTCAACAACTAGATTTAAAGTGGGTGCTCCATCAAAAGGCGGCAAAACTGCATTTTTTGAAAAATACTTATTTTACCCGAAAAATTTGTTTTGTTCCTATACCATGTTCTAGAAAATGTGTAAGATGAATAATAATGTTATAAATTTCAAAATTTAGTTAATAATCTTCATAACGGCTAGTTCATAATAATATTATAATAATATACCGTTGTTTAGTAAAACCCGGTATTGCGTATAACACACGCTATCGAAGAAGGTCGCGATTGCGTGTAATGAAAGACAAGTCAGGGTTGCGTATAGTGAAAGACTCTTTTGTTGTTTTGTTATAACAGAATCCAATAATTTTTCATTTATACATTGAATATATATATATATATACACATTCAATGTTGCGTATAATAACTTCTATCAAATGAACTTGAAATTGTGTATAACACGATCCAAGAATTGTGTTGCGTATACTGCAAGCTAATAAGGAGTTGCGTATAGAAAAAGATAATCTTGGTGTAGCATACAGTAGAATATATGAAAGAAATTAAAACAAATATATCTTATAAAATCTCAGGTTGTTACATTCTACCCCCCTTAAAATGAGTTTCGCCCTCGAAATTCGCCGGGGTTATAAATCATTTACTATTCATAGAAACCCACATCGTAAAATGAAATACCAAAACTTAACTTTCAAAACTATAGTATGAAATGTAACAGTTACCCAGATTAACTCATCACTGGGTTTTCAGGTAGGAGAACATATGTGAAAATATGGATATGAAAGAGAAATCTAACCATTATGTTCTGATGGAGAGTGGTAGAGAACATGGCTATGAAAAAGACAACAATCACAAAGCCATATATTTGTGATGGTCTAAGGTACCATATGATTCATTGGATATAAGGGCACTAGGAAAACATTTTTGGTTTTCAAGATCATTTCCCAAAAGTTGAAGAATTTGAATTAGAAGAAATACTTGCTTGATTTTGATACAATCTCACTGTTGTTCGTTCTTTGAACAATTTCCACTTTATCTCTTAAATAAATGTAGTTGAATTTGTTATTCGTGAAGTGCTAGCAGATCATGTGATAGAATGATGGGTCATTCCGTCTGTTTCAAACAAAAGTTTAGAAAAAGTTATAAGTCCATCTTATGGTTAGATTAATCGTATATGGTTCCAAAAATTAACTTATACTTCATATATCATACCGATTAATAAAATAAAACTAGATTCTACTAACCAGGGACTTCCTGTAGGCCAGTGGTAGGTGATAAAGGCCTGTCTCACTTCAGTTGTGGGTTCGATTTCCACAGCCTTGTCCGACGCGATGGGCCGTCGCCCGTCCTGCAGGTTGTCCTTTTTCTAAGACTACATTACTATAACATCCCATCAATAACATCGAAAAAATTTCTATCCTTATACAATACTAACTTATGCCTAACATAATCCATTCCAATCTTTAGGCTTATATAAAATACTTCGGTCCAAGCTCATAGTGTAAAGAAAACAATTACTAGAATGGTTATCTACCAAGAATGTGAATACAAGCATTTATCCCACATATATCATAAGATATATCTTATTGGTTTCATTCCAAACACATGAATACCTTAGTCATATATTCTATTGAAACATAAATTACCATAGAACCTTAGTGAAAAAATGAATACTGTCAAAAGGTAACTCTTTCCACATACCAAAATCCCAAAAAATCTATATAATCAAACCATAATATCACTTCGTCCTTATATCAGTCATGAGGTCATTAATACAATCAAACATCACATTATCTTCTTATCCCTTCATTATGCGCATATCGTCTACTTTCCAAAAATATCTGAATAACCATCCATGGTTATGGGTACCATTCAATATATACTTTCATATACATTAGGAAAAACAATAGTGTAACAATCCTTAGATTATTCTTTATTCCATAGTACCATACATTATTCTTTATAAACATACAATCATTCCACTAACTTCTTAAACCACTAGCTGAAATTCATCATTTATTTCATCTCATATTTCATTTGTAGTCTCTTCATCATCATCCACATAAATACTACCCGTATGACCATGATGATTCTCTTCATGAGATTTTCCCTTAGGGCATTGGTTTTCATAATGCCCATACATTCCACATTTAAAACATCTAATCATTGTTGATCTTGTAGAAATACCATTATCCTTGTCCATGGTGTTAACTGAACCATTTCCTTTGCACTTACTGGCTTTGTGTCCTTCTATTCCACACCCAAAGCATCTTCCGGTTCCATTGAAACAATCTCCCTGAGTCCTCTTCCCACATGATTTACTTGAGGGAAATTGAACTTTCTTTCCTCTATGATCATCATGAAAATCCATATTTCTCTTATTATCTGAGTTGGGAAACTTACCAAAGTTGAGATTATTGATCAAATTATGAGATTGCTGATTAGGCATAATAACGATGTTTGGACTTCCAAATCCCATTTCATTTCGTTGCTCATGAAGAATATCATTCCATTGTCCGTCATATCCTCCATTATCATGAATCTTCCTGTTTCCAGCTATTTTCTAAAACCCAATAAGAATAGTGTGAGAGGTAAAAATCATTCTAGGGAAACCAACATAGTAAAGGGGGAGTACCCTCAATATCTAACATCTTTGGTTAAATTCTATGATCAT
Source organism: Viscum album (assembly GCA_963277665.1). NCBI lineage: Eukaryota > Viridiplantae > Streptophyta > Magnoliopsida > Santalales > Viscaceae > Viscum > Viscum album. The sequence continues at coordinate 1,312,619,938 of OY728137.1, forward strand.
TACCGTAGTTTTAGGACTATAACCTATACTTATACTTAACCTTAGGGACATCTCTTGACATCCTTTAGAAATATCTCTAGGGATCTCACTATAGTTTTCTTATCCTAGTTTCCAAAGGATGACTAAACCTTTCCTCTGATTCTAACTGTAGAGACATGAAGCTTGATGTTCATGGACATTACATTACTTTTGCGGAATATCTAATACAAAACAAAAACAGACACACAAGGACCATAATAGTTTAGTGTCTTTGGAAACATGGAATATAAACTTCTAATAATGTTGAAAGATCTTCAATATCTCCCATAACGATCCTCCCCTTTTTGTTTCCTTACCTAAAACCTTTCTTTTAATCCTGGCGGAAAAGAAACATAAAAAGGGTGAGCTCAAATGCTAAGTAAGGGTAAGCATGGAGAAAATAAAACAAACCATATACATTTGAACTTAAAAACATGAACATAATATTTAAACACCAAAATCTTGAGCAATGACATAAAACAGGGAAGTACTTAAGGCATAGATCATAATGGATAATCAATAATGATAAAATAGCATAGGAATAAATCATGTAATTGTGGCATCCATTAATAACATGTAATGATTTCCATAGTATCCAAGGCATTACTGCCATGACCATCTTAGTGTACAAAGTCCCTTTCTGAATCGAGTTCACTCCTCGTTTCAGTCCTATAACACTGAACCGGATTAACTTACCATTCCAACAATGTCTATCTCATGAGATATAAATCTTTACCCATTGCATTGGAAGGATATATAGGTCCCACCCATCTCATAATGAAATCATTCTTACTTGTGCCACAAAATAAACATACATCATTCATAATAACCCAACGAATAAAATGGGTTTCATAAACATCATCCCATCATCACATAATCCATATAAAAGAAATGGAAATCATTTCAAAATAATAAAAGTGAATCCATGTAAATCATAGAGACATTTTACTTGAAACATTCACATATGAAATAATGTCATCTTACATGGAAAATGGTTTTGATAAAACACTTGAAATGAATTCTTGAGGAAAATATCCTTTCTTCTTCAAAATAAATTTATTTTCATAAAAAATCATGCAATTTTAAAAGAAAAAGATTTTTTTTGAAAATAGTCATGAAATATTTTGGAGGAAGCTTCATGAAAATAAGGATTTATACAACCGTAAAAAATAGTTCGTGCCGTATAAGTTAAAAAAACATTCTTCTCGTACATTTGCCGGAAAAGTCAAAAACGTACCTCGTAACATAAACAAAAGATTGATTCCTTAAATACCATGTAGTAAAAGTAAAAAATGGGTAAAAAGGACTTTAAAAATACCTGAAAACACTTTTATAAAACATGGACATGGATAATAGAAATAACCCCTGTAAATACTTACGAATAAGCAATCTCAGACAAAAATGAGATTTGAAAAATTATCCCGTACCTTAGGTCTGATATGCTTTGTATGTATCCAAAACAACTATATAATGATTTAAATAATGTCATTTACTTATTACAGAATCATATTCATTGTTATGATATCATATATGGTTTACTTATGACTTTATATTAACAGTTATTTTGTAAATTCCATGTTAAAAAGTGTTTTGGGTAAAATCATTTCATTTGTCATCTATGTTTTGACTTGTAATTATTCATATGATTACATAGATCATGATTACTTAATTATAGAATATAAAACATTATTTATATATAATATATATTCAGAATATACATATATATAATAGATCGATAAATGGAAACAAATACACCTTTCATGGAGACGGTAGGCCGTACGTAAGCATGAACGCTGTTTTCGTTTCCTTATTGACTTGAATGGAATTAAGTAGATGACATACATATACATAAATCCAGTAGCTTTATAATGTCGTATATTTCATTATTGTTGCTTATATATACATTATAATCATTCTTAAATGGTTAACATGAAGAATGAATCTCACCGCGTCGTGGAGACGGTAGTCCGTACATACGCACGAGCGATGATATCATTTCCATAATTATTGAATTGAATTGGAGTGGATGACAAAATATATCAGAATCATTATGATGTTATAATAACTATGTATAGTTATTATTTACACCATTATACCCATCCAAGTAAGGTGGTGTTGGAAAAACAGATTACACCACGGCGTGGAGACTTTATTCCGTACATACGCACGCGCGGTGATTTCGTTTTCCGTAGGATGGATAGATGGTGAAATAGGGTTCTTTCATACTTATAATAACATATCATTATATGAGTGATACTGATGTAATTACTTCATAATGAAACAACTAAATAAGAAGAAGTAGAAGAAGAAATAAAGTTGAAAGAATCGGTAACGGACATTACCTCTTCTTTGAAGCGCCTCTTTGAGACCTCCTCTCAGGGCACTAAAATTGGTCTTTGAAGAAGACCAGGACCTATAGGATGTTTTTAGGGAAGTGTAGAAGAGAATTTTCCAGGGTTTTTCCGAGCTTGAAGTCTCAAATTGGTGTGAGGAATGGAGTGAGGAGGTGCCCTTTCATAAGGGAGGAGAGGGGCACCTTTGGAAATCATAAAAATATAAATTTTTAATAAATCTAACCCCACTTAAAAACCTCCAAAAAGTACTCATATTATAATATTAGATGAGATAGGGTTATAATATCATCAAACAATAAAATTAATACATGTTAGGAAATTAATTTAAACATTATCAACTTGATTTATCCTTACTTAATCAATTAAATTTTATTTGTGGTAATAAAATTCTAAATTTTAAATTATAACAATTAATTACTTATTTGTTGTGAATTGTCCATAATTGGATACTTTATAACATTTTAGACCATATAAATTTAAATTTATAATTTTTAAATATTATTGTGATTTTTAAAAAAATTTATAATATGTTATTTTTATAAAGTAACAATAGTGTCAATTTTGACACTATTCATTTATATGAATTTAAATAAAATATATTCAGAAGATATGTTCAAAATAAAAGATTTAATAGATTCATAAAAGGCCATATGTATCTATAAAATTAGTTTATAACATTAAATTGTTCATATAATATTTGTTTTATTATTTTTAAAACCATTTATTTGGTTTATCTCTTACTAAAATAATTACTACAACATTTTTGTATAATTATTTAATATACTTATTAGTTGCATAAAAATTAAAAATAAAATCCTATGATGAATATAAATATATTAAATTTCACAATAATACTTTTACTCGAATTTATCATCTTAATATCAGAATATTTAAATTGTTATATTTATTAAATTATGAAGGTGACAACTTTGGCATTATTTAAAATAAAATAATATAAGTGTAATAATAACTTTTATAAGACTTAAAACGGTTATATATTAGGTAATTGGATGATTATGGTATAGATATACACTACCAATAATTTTTGGTCCGGTTTTTGGTCCTTTTAATGGGTATTATTATTTCAATAAAACCTATATTACTGATTTTTCACTTAATAAATAATTTCTGCATCATTAATGTATCACCATTAATGACAATTATTTAATCCCTAAAAATTCTATATAAATTATCATGATGTAGATAATTTTATTAGATTTCTGGAGACTATTCATGTTCAAAGTTTTATGATGTTTATCACTAAATTAAAATTATTATACTTATAAGATTTAAGAGAGTGACATGTTTTCACTTTCTTTGGTTTTAATAATAATTAAATTATTTTCATGGTCAAAAGTCCATAAAATGAATCTAATCCTAACCTTAGGTGATATGGGTCTACTTTTATCCATCCAATAGAATTTTTTCATGTGTTAGGGTAATTTTATAATATTATATTTACCCTTAATTACCCGATTTACCTTTAACTATGGTAAATAAAATTTATCGTAGTTACTATTCATAATTCCCAAAAATAAAAAGTATCCTATTAAAATAATTTGGACCCACTGATTTCAAATATGGAATCCATTTTTTTCAAATTCAATACACAGAAGTTGAAGAAATTAAATTAAAATTAATCCCGTTGTCGAATGAAAACGAGTTTTTGATTAAAACATTGCAAAAGATTGAATTGATTTAACCTACGAATTCAATTTAAAATCAATACTAATGACATACTTTCTATTAAATGGTAAAAATATATTCTATTTATACTTTAAAACCATTAAATATTATAATTTAACCACATAAGTTATTACAATAAAAAAATTTGTTTTTAATTAAAATATAGCGTGTTTTTACTATTCATTAAAATATGAAAGTTATCAGATAAATATCAAAACATTATCCCATGTAAATTTTTATATCCTGATTCAAAAGAAGAATTTTATTTTGTCAAATTTAACTTATAAACATGTCAACAACTAGATTTATAGTGGGTGCGCCATCAAAAGGCGACAAAACTGCATTTTTTGAAAAATACTTATTTTACCCGAAAAATTTATTTTGTTCTTATAGCATGTTCTAGAAAATGTGTAAGATGAATAATAATGTTATAAAATTTAAAATTTAGTTAATACTATTCATAATGGGTAGTTCATAATAATATTATAATAATATACCGTTGTTTAGTAAAACCCAGTATTACGTATAACACACGCTATCGAAGAAGGTCACGATTGCGTGTAATGAAATCCAAGTCAGGGTTGCGTATAGTTCAAGACTCCTTTGTTGTTTATTTATAATAGAATCCAACCATTTTTCATTTATACATTGAATATATATATATATACACATTGAATGTTGCGTAGAATAACTTCTATCAAATGAACTTGAAATTGTGTATAACACGATCCAAGAATTGTGTTGCGTATACTGCAAGCTAATACGGTGTTGCGTATAGCACACAATAATCTTGGTGTAGCATACAACAGAAGATATTAAATAAATTAAAATGAATATATCCTATAAAATCTCGGGTTGTTACATTCTACCCCCCTTAAAATGAATTTCGCCCTCGAAATTCATCGGGGTTATAAATCATTTACTATTCATAGAAACCCACATCGTAAAATGAAATACCAAAACTTAACATTAAAAAGTAAAGTATGAAACATAACGGTTACCCAAATTAACTAATCACTGGGTTTCCACGTAGGAGAACATATGTGAAAATATGGATATGGAAGAGAAATCTAACCATCATGTTCTGATGGAGAGTGGTAGAGAAAATGGCTATGAAAAATCCAACAATCACAAAGCCATACATTTGTCATGATCTAAGGTACCATATGATTCATCGGATATAAGGGCACTAGGACAACATTTTTGGTTTTCAAGATCATTTCCCAAAAGTTGAAGAATTTTAATTAGAAGAAATACTTGCTTGATTTTGGTACAATCTCACTGTTGTTCGTTCTTTGAACAATTTCCACTTCATCTATTAAAGAAATGAAGTTGAATTTGTTATTCATGAAGTGTTAAAAGATCATGTGATAGAATGATGGGTCATTCCATCTGTTTCAAACAAAAGGTTAAAAAAAGTTATAAGTCCATCTTATGGTTAGATTAATCGTATATGGTTCCAAAAATGAACTTATACTTCATATATCATACCGCTTAATAAAATAAAACTAGTTTCAACTAACCAGGGACATCCTGTAGTCCAGTGGTAGGTGATAAAGGCCTATCGCACTTCGGTTGTGGGTTCGATTTCCACAGCCTTGTCCGACACGATGGGCTGTCGCCCATCATGCGGGTTGTCCTTTTTCTAAAACTACATTACTATAACATCCCATCAATAATATCGAAAAAAAGTTCTATTGTTATACAATACTAACTTATGTCCAACATAATCCATTCCAATATTTAGGCTTATCTAAAATACTTCGGTCCAAGCTTATAGTATAAAGAAAATAATTACTAGAAAGGTTATGTACCAAGAATGTGAATACAAGAATTTGTCCCACATATATCATAGGATATATCTTATTGGTTGCATTCCAAACACATGAATACCTTAGTCATATATTCTCTTGAAACATAAATTACCATAGAACCTTAGTGAAAACATGAATACTGTCAAAAGGTAACTCTTTCCACATACCAAAATCCCAAAAAATCTATATAATCAAACCATAATATCACTTAGTCCTTATATCAGTCATGAGCTCATGAATACAATCAAACATCTCATTATATTCTTATCCCTTCATTATGTGCAAATCGTCTACTTTCCAAAAATATTTGAATAACCTTCCAAGGTTACCGATACCATTCAATATATACTTTCATATACTTTAGGAAAAACAATAGTGTAATAATCCTTAGATGATTCTTTATTCCATAGTACCATACATTATTCTTTATAAACATACAATCATTCCACTAACTTCTTAAACCACCAGCTAAGATTCATTATTTATTTCATCTCATATTTCATTTGTATTCTCTTCATCATCATCCACATAAATACTACCCGTATGACCATGTTGATTCTCTCATGAGATTTTTCCTTAGGGAATTGGTTTTCATAATTCCCATACATTGCACATTTAAAACATCTAATCATTGTTGATGTCGTAGAAATACCATTATCCTTGTCCATGGTGTTAACAGAACCTTTTAATTTGCACTTACTGGCTTTGTGTCCTTCTTTTCCACACCCAAAGCATCTTCCAGTTCCTTTGAAACAATCTCCCTGATTCCTCTTCCCACATGATTTACATGAGGGAAATTGAACTTTCATTCCTCTATGATCATCATGAAACTCCATATTTCTCTTATTATCTAAGTCGGGAAACTTACCAAAGTTGAGATTATTGATCATATTATGAGATTTTTGATTAGGAATAATAACGATGTTTGGACTTCCAAATCCCATTTCATTTGGTTTCTCATGAAGAATATCATTCCATTGTCCGTCATATCCTCCATTATCGTGAATCTTCATGTTTCCAACCATTTTCTAAAACCCAAAAAGAATAGTGTGAGAGGAAAAAATCATGCTAGGGAAAACAACATAGTAAAGGGGGAGTACGCTCAATATCTAACATCTTGGGTTAAATTCTAAGATCGTTAACGTAGTTGTAGGACTATAACCTATACTTATACTTAACCTTAGGGACATCCCTAGACATACCTTAGAAATATCTCTAGGGATCTCACTATAGTTTTCGCATCCTAGTTTCCAAAGGTTGACTAAACCTTTACTCTGATACCAACTGTAGAGACCCGAAGCTTGACGTTCATGGACATTACATTACTTTTGCGGAATATCTAATACATAACAAAAACAGACACACAAGGACTATAATAGTTTAGTGTCTTTGGAAACTTGGAATATAAACTTATAATCATGTTTAAAGATCTTCAAAATATCCCATAACGATCCTCCCCTTTTTGTTTCCTTACCTAAAACCTTTCTTTTAATCCTGGGGGAAAAGAAACATAAAAAGGGTGAGCTCAAATGCTCAGTAAGGGTAAGCATGGAGAAAATAAAACAAACCATATACATTTGATCTTAAAAACATGACCATAATATTTAAACATCAAAATCTTGAGCAATGACATAAAATATGGCAGTACGTAAGGCATAAATCATAATGGATCATCAATCATGATAAAATAGCATAGGAATAAAGCATGTAATTGTGGCATCCATTAAGCACATGTAATGATTTCCATAGTAGCCAAGGGAATACTTCCATGACCATCTTAATGGAAAAAGTCCCTTTCTGAATCGAGTTCACTCCTCGTTTCAGTCCTGTAACACTGAACCAGATTAACTTACCATTCCAACCATGTCTATCTCATGAGATATAAATCTTTACCCAATTCATTGGAGGTAGATATATGTCCCACCCATCTCATAATGAAATCATTCTTACTTGTGCCACAAAATAAACATACATAATTCATAATAACCCAACGAATAAAATGTGTTTCATAAACATCATCCCATCATCACATAATCCATATAAAAGAAATGTAAATCATTTCATAATAAGAAAAGTGAATCCATGTAAATCATAGAGACTTTATACTTGAAACATACACATATGAAATAATGTCATCTTAGATGGAAAATGGTTTTGATAAAACACTTGAAATGAATTCTTGAGGAAAATATACTTTCTTCTTCAAAATAAATTTCTTTTCACAAAAAATCATGAAATTTTAAAAGAAAACGATTCTTTTTGAAAATAGTCATGAAATATTTTGGAGGAAGCTTCATGAAACTAAGGATTTATAAAACTGTAAAAATCTGTTCCTGCCGTATAAGTTAAAAAAACATTCTTCTCGTACTTTTTCCGGAAAAGTCAAAAAGTACCTCGTAACATAAACAAAAGATAGATTCCTTACATACCATGTAGTAAAAGTCAAAAATTGGTAAAAAAGACTTTAAAAATACATGAAAACACTTTTATAAAACATGGACATGGATAATAGAAATAACCCCAGTAAATACTTATGAATAAGCAATCTCGGATAAAAATGAGATTTGAAAAATTATCCCTTACCATATGTCTGATATGCTTCGTATGTATCTGAACCTCCTGTATAATGATTTAAATAATGTCATTGACTTATTACAGAATCATATTTATTTTTATGATATCATATATGTTTTACTTATGACTTTATATTACCCGTTCTTTTGTAAATTCATGTTAAAGAGTGTTTTGGGTAAAATTGTTTCATTTGTCATCCGTGTTTTGACTTGTAATTATTAATATGATTAATTAGATCATGATTAATTAATTACAGAATATATAACATAATTTATATATAATATATATTCAGAATATACATATATATAATAGATCGATAAATGGAAAGAAATACTCTGTTCATGGAGACGGTAGGTCGTACGTACGCATGAACGCTGTTTTCGTTTCCTTATTGAGTTGAATGGAATTAAGTATATGAAATACATATACATAAATCCAGTAGCTTTATAATGTCATATATTTCATTATTATCTCTTATATATACTTTATGATCATTCTTAAATGGTTAACATGGAGAATGAATCTCACCACGCCGTGGAGACGGTAGTCCGTACGTACGCACGAGCGATGATATCGTTTCCATAATTATTGAATTGAATTGGAGTGGATGAAACAATATATCAGAATCATTATGATGTTATAATAACTATGTATAGTTATTATTTACACCATTATACCCATCCAAGTAAGGTGGTGTTGGAAAAACAGATTACACCACGGTGTGGAGACGGTATTCCGTATGTACGCACGCGCGGTGATTTTGTTTTCTGTAGGATGGATAGATGGTTAAATGGGGTTGTTTCATACTTATAATAACATATCAGTATATGAGTGATACTGATTTCATTACTTCATAATGAAACAACTAAAGTAGAAAAAGTAGAAGAAGAAATAAAGTTGAAAGAATCGGTAACACACATTACCTCTTCTTTGAAGCGCCTCTTGGAGACCTCCTCTTAGGGCACTAAAATTGGTCTTTGAAGAAGACAAAGACCTCTAGGATGTTTCTAAGTAAGTTTAGAAGAGAATTTGGTAGGTTTTGGCCGAGCTTGAAGACTCGAATAGGTGTGAGGAAGGGAGGGAGGAGGTTCCCTTTTATAAGGGAGGAGAGGGGCACCTTTGGAAATCTTAAAAATATTAATTTATAATAAATCTAACCCCACTTAAAAAGATCCAAAAATGACTCATATTCAAATATTAGATGATATAGGGTTTTAATTGCATCAACCAATAAAATTTAGACATGTTAGGAAATTATTTTAAACATTATCAACTTGATTTATCCTTACATAATCAATTTAATTTTATTTGTGGTAATAAAATTCTAAATTTTAAATTATAACAAAAAATTACTTATTTGTGGTTAATTTTCCATAATTGGATAATTTATAACATTTTAGACCATATAAATTTAAATTTATAGTTTTTATATATTTTTGTGATTTTTAAACAATTGTATAATATGTTATTTTTATAAAATAACAACAGTGTCAATTTTGACACTATTCATTTATATGAATTTAAATAAAATATATACATAAGATATGTTCGAAATAAAAGATTTAATAGATTAATAAAATGCCATATGTATCTAGAAAATTAGTGGAGCACATTAAATTGTTAATATAATATTTATTTCATTATTTGTAAAACCATTTATTTGGTTTATCTCTTAATAAAATAATTACTACAACAATTTTGTATAATTATTTAATATACATATTATTTGCATAAAAATTAAAAATAAAATCCTATGATGAATATAAATATATTACCTTTCCCAATAATACTTTTACTAGAATTTATCATCTTAAAATAACAATATTTAAATTTTTATATTTATTAAATTATTAAGGTGACAACTTTGGCATCATTTAAAATAAAATAATATAAGTGTCATAATCACTTTTATAAGACTCCAAACGGTTATATATTAGGTAATTGGATGCTTATGGTATATATATACACTACCAATAATTTTTGGTCCGGTTTGTGGGCCTTTTAATGGGTATTATTATTTCAATAAAAACTATATTACTGATTTTTCACTTAATAAATAATTTCTGCATCATTAATGTATCACCATTAATTACAATTATTTAATCCCTAAAAATTCTAAATAAATTATCATGATGTATATAATTTCATAATAGTTCTGGAGACTATTCATGTTTGAAGTTTTATGATGTTTATCACTAAAATAAAATTATTATACTTATAAGATTTAAGAGAGTGACATGTTGTCACTTTCTTTGGTTTTAATAATAATTAAATTATTTTCATGGTCAAAAGTCCATAAAATGAATCTAATCCGACCATTATGTGATATGGGTCTACTTATAGCCATCCAATAGAATTTTGGTATGTTTTAGGGTAATTTTATAATATTATATTTACCCTTAATTACCCAATTTACCTTTAACTATGGTAAATAAAAATTACCGTAGTTACTATTCATAATTCCAAAAAATAAAAAATAGCCTATTAAAATAATTTGGACCCACTGATTCCAAATATGAAATCCATTTGGTTCAAATTAAATACATAGAAGTTGCAGAAATTAAATTAAAATTAATCCCATTTTCGAATGAAAATGAGTTTTTGATTAAAACATTGAAAAAGATTGAATTGATTTAACCTACGAATTCAATGTAAAATCATTGCTAATGACATAAATTATATTAAATGGTAAAAATATATTCTATTTATACTTTAAAACCATTAAATATTATAATTTAACCACATAAGTTATTACGATGAAAAAAGTTGTTTTTAATTAAAATATAGCGTGTTTTTACTATTGATTAAAATATGAAAGTTATCAGAAAAATATCAAAACTTTATCCAATGTAAATTTTTATATCCTGATTCAAAAGAAGAATTTTATTTTGTCAAATTTAACTTATAAACATGTCATCAACTATATTTAAAGTTGGAGCACCATCAAAAGGCGGCAAAACTGCATTTTTTGAAAAATACTTATTTTACCCGAAAAATTTATTTTGTTCTTATACCATGTTCTATGAAAAGTGTAAGATGAATAATAATGTTATAAAATTCAAAATTTAGTTAATACTATTCATAAAGGCTAGTTTATAATAATTTTATAATAATATACCGTTGTTTAGTAAAACCCGATATTGCGTATAACACACGCAATCGAAGAAGGTCGTGATTGCATGTAATGCAAGCCAAGTCAGGGTTGTGTATAGTTCAAGCATCCTTTGTTGTTTATTTATAATATAATCCAACCATTTTTTATTTATACATTGAATATATATATATATATATATACACATTCAATGTTGCGTAGAATGACTTCTTTCAAATGAACTTGAAATTGTGTATAACACGATCCAAGAATTGTGTTGCGTATACTGCAAGCTAATACGGTGTTGCATATAGCACACGATAATCTTGGTTTAGCATACAACAGAAGATATGAAAGAAATTAAAACTAATATATCTTATAAAATCTCGGGTTGTTACATTCTACCCCCCTTAAAATGAATTTCGCCCTCGAAATTAATCGGGGTTATAAATCGTTTACTATTCATAGAAACCCACATCGTAAAATGAAATACCAAAACTTAACATTAAAAACTAAAGTATGAAACGTAACGGTTACCCAAATTAACTCATCACTGGGTTTCAATGTAGGAGAACATAGGTGAAAATATGGATATGGAAAAGAAATCTAACCATCATGTTCTGATGGAGAGTGGTAGAGAACATGGCTATGGAAAAGCCAAAAATCACAAAGACATACATTTGTGATGATCTAAGGTACCATATAATTCATCGGATATAAGGGCACTAGGACAAAATTTTTGGTTTTCAATATCATTTCCCAAAAGTTGAAGAATTTTAATTAGAAGAAATACTTGCTTGATTTTGGTACAATTTCACTGTTGTTCGTTCTTTGAACAATTTCAACTTCATCTCTTAAATAAATGAAGTTGAATTTGTTATTCGTGAAGTGATAGAAGATCATGTGATAGAATGATGGGTCATTCCATCTATTTTAAACTAAAGGTTAGCAAAAGTTATAAATCAATCTTATGGTTAGATTAATCGTATATGGTTCCAAAAATGAACTTATACTTCATATATCATACCGCTTAATAAAATAAAACTAGTTTCAACTAACCAGGGACATCCTGTAGTCCAGTGGTAGTTGATAAAGGCCTATCGCACTTCGATTGTGGGTTCGATTTCCACAGCCTTGTCCGACGCGATGGGATGTCGCCCGTCCTACAGGTTGTCCATTTTCTAAAACTACATTACTATAACATCCCATCAATAATATCGAAAAAAAGTTCTATCCTTATACAATACTAACTTATGTCCAACATAATCCATTCCAATCTTTAGGCTTATCTAAAATACTTTGGTCCAAGCTCATAGTATAAAGAAAACAATTACTAGAAAGGTTATCTACCAAGAATGTGAATAAAAGCATTTATCCCACATATATCATAATATATATACTATTGGTTGCATTCCAAACACATGAATACCTTAGTCATATATTCTCTTGAAACATAAATTACAATAGAACCTTAGTGAAAACATGAATACTGTCAAAAGGTAACTCTTTCCACATACCAAAATCACAAAAAATCTATATAATCAAACCATAATATCACTTAGTCCTTATATCAGTCATGAGCTCATGAATACAATCAAACATCTCATTATCTTATTATCCCTTCATTATGCGCATATCGTCTACTTTCCAAAAATATATCAATAACCTTCAATGGTTACCGGTACCATTCAATATACACTTTCATATACTTTAGGAAAAACAATAGTGTAACAATCCTTAGATGATTCTTTATTCCATAGTACCATACATTATTCATTATAAACATACAATCATTCCACTAACTTCTTAAACCACTAGCTGAGCTTCTTAATTTATTTCATCTCATATTTCATTTGTAGTCTCTTCATCGTCATCCACATAAATACTACCTATATGACCATTCTGATTCTCTTCATGAGATTTTCCCTTAGGTCATTGGTTTGCATAATTCCCATACATTCCACATTTAAAACATCTAATCATTGTTGATGTTGTAGTAATACCATTATCCTTGTCCATGGTGTTAACTGAACCTTTTCCTTTTCACTTACTGGCTTTGTGTCTTTCTTTTCCACACCCAAAGCATCTTCTAGTTCCTTTGAAATAATCTCCCCCATGCCTCTTCCCACATGATTTACATGAGGGAAATTGAACTTTCTTTCCTCTATGATAATCATGAAACTCCATATTTCTCTTATTATTTGAGTCGGGAAACTTACCAAAGTTGAGATTATTGATCATATAATGAGATTGCTGATTAGGAATAATAACGATGTTTGGACTTCCAAATCCCATTTCATTTGGTTTCTCATAATGAATATCATTCCATTGTCCGTCATATCCTCCATTATTGTGAATCTTCCTGTTTCCAGCCATTTTCTAAAACCCAAACAGAATAGTGTGAGAGGTAAAAATCATGCTAGGGAAAACAACATAGTAAAGGGGGAGTACCCTCAATATCTAGCATCTTAGGTTAAATTCTAAGATCGTTACCATAGTTCTAGGACTATAACCTATACTTATACTTAACCTTAGGGACATCCCTACACATACCTTAGAAATATCTCTAGGGATATCACTATAGTTTTCGCATCCTAGTTTCCAAAGGTTGACTAAACCTTTCCTCTGATACCAACTGTAGAGACCCGAAGTTTGATGTTCATGGACATTACGATACTTTTTCAGAATATCTAATACATAACAAAAACAGACACAAGGACCGTAATAGTTTAGTGTCTTTGGAAACTTAGAATATAAACTTCTAATCATGTTGAATGATCTTTAACATCTCCCATAGCGATCCTCCCCTTTTTGTTTCCTTACCTAAAACCTTTATTTTAATCCTGGGGGAAAAGAAACATAAAAAGGGTGAGCTCAAATGCTCAGTAAGGGTAAGCATGGAGAAAATAAAACAAACCATATACATTTGAACTTAAAAACATGAACATAATATTTAAACATCAAAATCTTGAGCAATGACATAAAAAATGGCAGTACGTAAGGCATAGATCATAATGGATCATCAATCATGATAAAATTGAATAAGAATAAAGCATGTAATTCTAGCATCCATTATGCACATGTAATGATTTCCATAGTAGCCAAGGCATTACTGCCATGACCATCTTAGTGGACAAAGTCCCTTTCTGAATCGAGTTCACTCCTCGTTTCTGTCCTGTAACACTAAAACATATTAACTTACCATTCCAGCCATGTATATCTCATGAGATATAAATCCTAACCCAATGCATTGGAGGGAGATATAGGTCCCACCCATCTCATAATGAAATCATTCTTACTTGTACCACAAAATAAACATACATCATTCATAATAACCCAACGAATAAAATGGGTTTCATAAACATCATCCCATCATCACATAATCCATATAAAAGAAATGCAAATCATTTCATAATAAGAAAAGTGAATCCATGTAAATCATAGAGACTTTAGACTTGAAACATACACATATGAAATAATGTCATCTTAGATGGAAAATGGTTTTGATAAAACACTTGAAATGAATTATTGAGGAAAATATCCTTTCTTTTTCAAAATCAATTTCTTTTCACAAAACATCATGCAATTTTAAAAGACAAAGATTTTTTTTTGAAAATAGTCATGAAATATTTTGGAGGAAGCTTCATGAAAATAAGGATTTATAAAACCGTAAAAATCCATTCGTGCCGTATAAGTTAAAAAAACATTCTTCTCGTAGTTTTGCCGGAAAAGTCAAAAAAGTACCTCGTAACGTAAATAAAAGATAGATTCTTTACATAACAGGTAGTAAAAGTCAAAAATTGGTAAAATTTTTTTTTAAAAATACATGAATTTTTTTTTATAAAACATGGACATGGATAATATAAATAACTCCAGTAAATACTTACGAATAAGCAATCTCGGATAAAAATGAGATTTTCAAAATTATCCCTTACCTTAGGTGTGAAATTATTCATCCGAACCTCCTGTATAATGATTTAAATAGTGTCATTGACTTATTACGGAATCATATTCATTTTTATGATATCATATATGGTTTACTTATGACTTTATATTACCCGTTCTTTTGTAAATTCCATGTTAAAGAGTGTTTTGGGTAAAATCGTTTCATTTGTCGTCCGTGTTTTGACTTGTAATTATTCATATGATTAATTAGATCATGATTACTTAATTACAGAATATAAAACATGATTTATATATAATATATATTCAGAATATACATATATATATAATAGATAGATAAATGGAAAGAAATACACCGTTCATGGAGACGGTAGGCCGTACGTACGCATGAATGTTGTTTTTGTTTCCTTATTGAGTTGAATGGAATTAATTAGATGAAATAAATATACATAAATACAGTATCTTTATAATGTAATATATTTCGTTATTATTGATTATATATACTTTATAATCATTCTTAAATGGTTAACATGGAAAATGAATCTCATCACGTCGTAGAGACGGTAGTCCGTACGTACGCACGAGCGATGATATTGTTTCCATAATTATTGAATTGAATTGCAGTGGATGAAAAAAATATAAGAATCATTATGATTTTATAATAACTATGTATAGTTATTATTTACACCATTATACCCATCCAAGTAAGGTGGTGTTGGAAAAACAGATTACACCACGGCGTGGAGACGATATTCTGTACGTACGCACACGCTGTGATTTCATTTTCCGTAGGATGGATAGATGGAGAAATAGGGTTGTTTCATACTTATAATAACATATCAGTATATGAGTGATACTTATTTCACTACTT
The DNA here is from genome assembly GCA_963277665.1 of Viscum album. Lineage (NCBI taxonomy): Eukaryota > Viridiplantae > Streptophyta > Magnoliopsida > Santalales > Viscaceae > Viscum > Viscum album. The sequence continues at coordinate 1,312,636,249 of OY728137.1, forward strand.
CATAATGAAACAACTAAAAAAGAAGAAGTAGAAGAAGAAATAATGTTTAAAAGAATCAGTAACAGACATTACCTCTTCTTTGAAGCGCCTCTTGGAGACCTCCTCTTAGGGCACTAAAATTGGTCTTTGAAGAAGACAAGGACCTATAGGATGTTTCTATGGAAGTGGAGAATATAATTTTTCAGGGTTTGGCCAAGCTTGAAGGATCAAATTGGTGTGAGGAAGGGAGGGAGGAGGTTCCCTTTTATAAGGGAGGAGAGGGGCACCTTTGGAAATATTAAAAATATTAATTTATAATAAATCTAACCCCACTTAAAAACCTCAAAAAATGACTCATATTCGAATATTAGATGATATAGGGTTGTAATATCATCAACAAATAAAATTTAGACATGTTAGGAAATTATTTTAAACATTATCAACTTGATTTATCCATACTTAATAAATTTTATTTTATTTGTGGTAATAAAATTCTAAATTTTAAATTATAAAAAAAAAATACTTATTTGTTGTTAATTGTCCATAATTGGATACTTTATAACATTTTATACCATATAAATTTAAATTTATAATTTTTAAATATTTTTGTGATTTTTAAACAATTTTATAATATGTTATTTTTATAAAATAACAATAGTGTCAATTTTGACACAATTCATTTATGTGAATTTAAATAAAATATATATAGAAGATATGTTCTAAATAAAAGATTTAATAGATTCATAAAATTCCATATGTATCTATAAAATTAGTGTAGAACATTAAATTGTTCATATAATATTTATTTTATTATTTTTTAAACCATTTATTTGGTTTATCTCTTAATAAAATAATTACTACAACATTTTTGTATAATTATTTAATATACTTATTAGTTGCATAAAAATTAAAAATAAAATCCTATGATGAAGATAAATCTATTAAATTTCACAATAATACTTTTACTCGAATTTATCATCTTAAAATCACAATATTTAAATTTTTATATTTATTAAATTATGAAGGTGACAACTTTGACATCATTTAAAATAAAATAATATAAGTGTCATAATCACTTTTATAAGACTCCAAACGGTTATATTTTAGGTCATTGGATGATTATGGTATATATATACCCTACCAATAATTTTTGGTCAGGTTTTTGGGCCTTTTAATGGGTATTATTATTTCAATAAAAACTATATTACTGATCTTTCACTTAATAAATAATTTCTGCATCATTAATGAATCCCCATTAATGACAATTATTTAATCCCTAAAAATTCTAAATAAATTATCATGATTTAGATAATTTTATTATCTTTCTTGAGACTATTCGTTTTCGATGTTTTATGATTTTTATCACTAAATTTAAATTATTATACTTATAAGATTCAAGAGAGTGACATGTTGTCACTTTCTTTGGTTTTAATAATAATTAAATTATTTTCATGTTAAAAAGTCCATAAAATGAATATAATCCGACCCTTAGGTGATATGGGTCTACCTTTAGCCATCCAATAGAATTTTGGAATGTGTTAGGGTAATTTTATTATATTATATTTACCATTAATTACCCGATTTACCTTTAACTATGGTAAATAAAATTTACCGTAGTTACTATTCATAATTTACAAAAATAAAAAGTAGACTATTAACATAATTTGGACCCAATGATTCCAAATATGGAATCCATTTTTTCAAATTAAATACACAGAAGTTGCCTAAATTTAATTAAAATTAATCCCGTTGTCCAATGAAAACAGGGTTTTGATTAAAACATTGCAAAACATTGAATTGATTTAACCTACGAATTCAATGTAAAATCAATGCTAATGACATAAATTATATTAAATGGTAAAAATATATTCTATTTATACTTTAAAACCATTCAGTATTATAATTTATCCACATAAGTTATTACGATGAAAAAAGTTGTTTTTAATTAAAATATAGCGTGTTTTTACTATTCATTAAAATATGAAAGTTATCAGAAAAATATCAAACCTTTATCCAATGTAAATTTTTATATCTTGATTCAAAATAAGAATTTTATTTTATCAAATTAAACTTATAAACATGTCAACAACTAGATTTAAAGTGGGTGCGCCATCAAAAAGCGGCAAAACTGTATTTTTTGAAAAATACTTATTTTACCCGAAAAATTTCGTTTGTTCTTATAGCATGTTCTAGAAAATGTGTAAGATAAATAATAATGTTATAAAATTAAAAATTTAGTTAATAATATTCATAATTTCTAGTTCATAATAATATTATAATAATATACCGTTGTTTAGTAAAACTCGGTATTGCGTATAACACACGCTATCGAAGAAGGTCACGATTGCGTGTAATGCAAGCCAAGTCAGGGTTGCGTATAGTGCAAGACTCCTTTTTTGTTTTGTTATAACATAATCCAACCATTTTTCATTTATACATTGAATATATATATATATATACACATTCAATGTTGCGTAGAAAACTTCTATCAAATGAACTTGAAATTGTTTATAACATGATCCAAGAATTGTGTTGCGTATACTGAAAGCTAATACGGTGTTGAGTATAGCACAAGATAATATTGGTGTAGCATACAACATAAGATATGAAAGAAATTAAAACGAATATATCTTATAAAATATCGGGTTGTTACAGAAACTCCACTGGGAGTAATGTACCCGAATACAAACAGGTATAATATGCCAAAGTACTACATCCCGAGTACCAAAAAGTAAAACAATCCCAAGGTCCCTAAGAACACAACTCACTAAGTCCAAAGATCAACAAATCGATCCACCTCCATGATATCCCTTCCCTTTACACAAACCTGGAAGGAGAAAGTCGACAAACACCAGAAGGCAAAATTAGGGTGTGAGCCTAAGTCCAGTATGACAGCAATAAAGATTCCATAATAGATGCCAAATATAGATTATCTAAAGAAAAGATTTCAATTTTTTAATAAACAGGTTTGGCAATTCAAAATCATATTTAACAAAACATGCTATACATTTTTAAATGATGGAAAAATCAATTTAAGAAAAGGTTTTACAATGATGGAATATTTCTAAAATAATGGATTAACAAAAAAATCTATATAAAATAGTTTATATAAATTCAAAAGGCATGAAAGGCAGTTCAAAAGCATTGGAATACATTTATATCTCAAATATAAACAAAAAATCAAGCAACAAGGTCATCATCCAAAAGGTATGATAGTATTAACCAGTTATAGGATTCCACACTCTCTATGTGAACTCATAAAAATGTGTATACACACGTCCCTATAACACTGGCCAAAGGAGACTCATCACTAACCCATCAAGGATGTGACCCGCCACAAGTATGTTTTAGAATGTTGTCGTAGCGTAGAGTGTATCTGAATAACTCACTAACTACCTAAGGCTTGCATGCGCTCTTACATGATGGGAGAACTATTTTAAGAATTATTAAAATACGATCAATATTATTCTTCCATTTCAAAAGTGACAACTTCATTTCATTTAAAACCATAGTAGGTTTTATTCAAAAACATTCCTTTTTCACAAGATAAAACCAATGGGTTTCTATCAAATCATTTTAAGCCATTTCCATAAGTTTGAAATCCATTCAAAACCAATTCCATCATTACACATTTCATTTCCACTATTAAATTGAACAATTTAATTTAAAGAATTTCCATAAAATCCACAATTTAAATTTAACAATTTAAATTGACCAATTTTCCATAAGCACACCCAATTCAATGGAATTGGGGTATTCCCAAATTTCTATGCCAAAACCATTTCAAATATCTCAATTCAATGGAATCGAGTTTTTATCAATTTAATTAAAAGAAACTTGAGAAATCGAATTAAAATCAATAATTGAAATAAATTAAGAAAATACATTGATAATAAATTTGGAAAGTTGGGATAGAACCACCTACCATGAAGGTTTTGACCAAAACCACAACGGTCGAGAACGCTCAAGAAAACCGGGTTGCTTCTCCAAGAACCCACCTTAGATCTCTTCTCCTAACAAGATCAAGACCAAAAATCATCATACATGGTACCACACACTTAGATCTACCCATAAAGGGCGTAGATCTAAGAAACCGAGATAAGAGGAGAAGTATATCTAAGTAGATCTAAGAATTTGATCAAGAACGATGAAGAACGATCACATACCTCAAGAATCTGACTTCGATTCACCAAGAGGAGCCTTTGGATCACCTCCGGAATGATGGGATAACCTTCTCTGACCTTAGGAGAATACAATTCATGAGTTAGGGCCGCTTAGAAGGAAAAACAAGGCACATAGAGGCAAAACCGAGTGTGATCCACAATTTAAGGATCTCATTTAAGTGGCTGCATGGTTAGTTTGAACGATTTGACAAATCGTACGCTAGATGTGCGTCAACTACTGCCTCGTCCACCCGTCACACATGGTTTGGCCACATGGTTAGACAAAACCGTGTGCCAATCGTGCGAATGCTAATACCTCAACCTCCCTTCTCGCACGGTTTGGCCGCACAGTTTGACAAACCGTGCGCTGCCCGTGCACAACCCAAAGCCCCTTAGTTTTCCTTAAAAGTTCACCCAAATGCACCCCAAGTCTTTACTTCAAAACATAGGTACTTATAAACATCAAAAGATACTTGAAAATGTAATGCGATGTTACACTCAGACTGTCTTAATAATTTAGTAAACAATTCATAAGTAACTTATAATGTGTAGGAATCCGTCTCACATCAAACCAATGCATGATGTGACAGGTATGAAAAAAAGTGCATGTTCTCAGTTTAAAATGATATTTTGGTAAAAAACACAAGTAACACTAGTAGAAAAAATTTCTTCAACGTCGAAAATATGACATCAGTTTTTTATAAACCGATGTAAAACATGTTTACAGACACTTTTTGGAGTTGGTTTTAACCAAAAATTATGTTAAATACATTTTAAAATAACCCTTGACCATGAAACCCTGATTTTTGGATCTATCACATACTTTTTCTCTTGACTCACGATGAATCTGAAGGCCTTGTGATGAACCTCAATGGCCATTGTTCTTGAGTTTCTTTGGTTTTTACCCTCATTTCTCATTCAGTGGTATCAATTATTCATCCTATATATTTTTTTTCACTATCCACAGAAGAAACCATTTTTTAGCTAACCATTAAATGTAGTTAGATTTTTTTTTGTTTATTGTTCATTTCTACAAACATTTTTATTAGATCGTGCAATGTTTATGCTTCCCATGAATTCGAGAGATCAAATTCAGATTATAGATCAATTTTCCTTGTTGAACTCTGAATTTTTTAAGTTATTTTTTTTAATTTTTAAGATTAACTATATATCATATATTTATAATTTTGAGTTATTTTTTGAAATATTTTATGTAGTTTATTTTTAATTATAAATTTTTCGGTTAAAGTTTTTTTATTTTGATAATTTTCTTATTTGATGAAATTTTCAAAAAAATCATAAAAATGATATATACATATTCATATGTGTGTATATATATCAATTGAAATTAATAGCTATGATATTTTTCATTTTTGATTCTAACCTAATTATTTACTCTTGGATCAGCATGACACACATTATAAAAAATAAACACGTTTAGTATATTAGTTTTTATTTTATTCCTAATAATTTTTGATATTTTCTATTGAATTACCTATCATTTTTATTGAATGTGTTTATGTTTAAAATTTATATGTTTATATATATATATATAAAATGTTTATATGTTTTAATATATTCATCTATTATATTATGATATTAGATATTGAATGGATCATAATTGGATAAATTCACGAAGAAACCCTAGTGAATATGAAAAAGGAGTTGATGATTTCATGGAATTTTCTAAAAGAAATATTCAAAACATAGGTTTGATTTTATCTCCGCGTGTGAAGTGTTTGAATATAAGAATGTAAATTTCTAGATAAATCAAGGATCATGTCATTTTCTAGGGTTTTAGCCTTAATTAGACAAATTGGACATGGCATGGTGAAATAACTGAAAATTCAACATCTAATGTGGATGAAAATATTCAAAATGAGTTATAGGATCGCATTCAAGAATTAATTCATGAATTGGGTGTTGAAATAATCAAAAAAATATAAACGTTTGAATGATTTTATATAGATTCTAAGAAACCATTATTCCCAGGTTGCAGTAAATATACATTTTTATCAGTTATTTTGAGATTAATTAACTTGAAAGAAAGAAATGGGCGGAGTGATAAAATTTTCTCTAACTTACATGAGATTTTAAAAAAGATACTTCCAGAAGGAAAGAAGATTCTAGATTCTAATTATGAGGTGAATAAAATATTATGCCCAATGGGATTCGGGTATAAAAAGATACATGCTTTCCCCATTAATTTTGGGTTGTGTGGGAACGAATATGAATATTTATAAAAATTTCATACATGTGGGGACATCATGGTATAATATGGATAAAAAATACAACTCAGATTCATTCTCAAGTACTGGAATCTGACCTCATGCTAAATCAATTTTCTACATTCTAATAATTCTATCCAATAATTCCTTCATATAATTCTGAAAATTAAATTATGATTCATTCATATGTACCAGAATCAAATATCCTACTAAATCATTTTGGTACCATCCAATAATTCTTCATTTGAAGCATTTATTTTCAAATTCAATTGATGAAAAAAGGTTATTATGGAATTAATATGATCCCATATTTGATGGTAACTTACATCACCCTGCCGATTCACCACAATGGATGAGATTTGATAAATGATTTTAGGATTTTGGAAGTGAAGTTAGAAATATTAGAATTGGATTTTGTACTGATGGAATGAATACATATCGGATCCTATGTATCCAACATAGTTCATGGACTTTTTTGTTGATAGTTTTCAAATTTTCCCCATATATATGTATGAATAAAAAATACGTTGTAATGATCTTGATGATTTCTAGACCAAAACAACTAGGAAATGATATTGATGTTTATCTTTCACCATCAATTGATGATTTGAAACTTCTATGGGAGACATGTGTTAATGTTTTTGATGTATACAAGAAAGAGTATTTTCATTTGTGTGCTTTGATAATGTCCACTATAAATTAATTTCCTGCATATAGAATCTTATTTGGATAGAGTGTTATGGGACATAAAGAATTCCCAATTTCTGAAGACGATACATCATATTATCATTAGAAGAATGGAAGAAAGGCAATGTACATGGGACATATAATATTTTTTTGAATTGATCATCCATATCATAAATTGAAAAAAATAATTTAATAGTTTATAAGACTAAAATATTCCCCCATGAATGTTTCCAGTTGAAGAATATAATGACGTGGTAAAAAATATTGTTTCGAAATTTTCAAAGAAAAGAATTTCAAGTATTCAAAAAAATATATAGAAGAAACATATCTTTCTCAAACTACCTTATTGGTGTTTTTTTGAGATAAAACATAATATTGATGTGATGCATGTTGAGAAAAACACATGTGATAGTTTGATTGGAACTATGTTATCCATAAAAATAATGAAAAAAAGATGTACTTTATGCTATATTGGACTTGATATCAATGACAATATATTTGGAGTTTGCTCCCACTATGAAAGGGAACAGAACACATTTACCTCCATCTTGTCACAAATTAAGAAAGATTTAGAAGATGATTTTTTTCAGTGTCTTCATGGTATTAATTTACCCAGTGGATATTATTCAAATTTAAAGAATTTGGTGTCATTGAAGGATTGTAAATTAATAGTTATGAAATCTAATGATTTTCATCTATTGATACAATATCATATACCAGTCGAACTGTGTGGTATATTCCCGACAACATTCAAGAAGACTATCATCAGGTTATGTAAATTTTTCAAATACATTTGTAGAAAAGTAATTGATATAAATTTGTTGGATGTGTTAAAAAATGAATCTGATCTTACACTTTTTCAACTAGAAATTAATTTACCACCTACATTTTTTGATATAATGGTTCATCTGGTGCATGAGATAATAATATGTGGGCCTGTTTATTTACAATGGATGTATCATTTTGAAAGATATTTGAAAATTTTGAAGGGATATATTACAAATATTTATCGACCAGAGACATCTATTATTCAAAAATATGTATCAGAAGAGGTTATTGAGTTATGTACTAATTATTTTTATGAAGTGGAGCGTATTGGTCTTCCTATTTCACAACCTATAATAGTTGGTAGTGAAGGTAGAGGGATTCAAGGCCAGAAGGTAATGTTCATTCCATTTGATGAAGTGACATAGGTAGATTTATACATTTTGAACAACACATATGAGGTTCAATCATATATGTCATCATATATTGCTGAATTAAGGTTATGATATCCAAAAAGAAATTAAAATTGGCTGATGATTGAGAATAAAAATACATTTACTTTATGGTTTAAAGATAAAGTCAACAAAGATATATCTGCATCAGAAACATTGAAATGGTTGGCATCAGGACGATCTCTTACTATGATCACATGGTCTAGTTTTGATATTAATGGGTACACATTTTACATAGAAAAGCTAGATGACAAGTGTACTATTCAAAATAGTTGTGTAATGGTCATCACTGAAGAACTTCATTTTTCAAGTGTATAAGATAAAAACCAAATTTATACCTCAACACCATATTTTGGACTTCTTTAAGATATATGTGAAATTGATTATATTAAATTTCAAGTCACCATGTTTATGTGTAATTGGGTTTCAAGTAATAATGGCATGAAACAAAATGAATATGAGGTTAAATTGGTTAATTTGAATAGATTTAGTTGTAATGAGGATCCATTTATCATGGAGACACATGAAAAGCAAGTATTTTTTATCATTTTCCCAAAGAATGATCAATGGTCCATCATTTTGAAAGGTTAAAGAATCTATTAGGCTGATGAGGATGTTGATTATGATATCGATTTATATGAGGATTCTTCTTCGATTAAATGATTTACAGATGACAATGACTATAATGCAGACAAAGTGCATGCAATACGAAATGATCAAGCTGATTGAATATGTGAAAACACTAAATTAATCTCCTAATTAATATCATAGATATTTACATTATATTTTTTTTCAAAATTTACATGTGTAAAAATTTTATTGTTTAATAAATATTAGATATTTATTTATATATATTTGATTATTTATATTATTTTTCTATTAAATTATATATTCCACATTTATGGTTAAACATTTTTTCATTTAAAGAATAAACATATATTATTATATTTTGTTTAAATTTATTCATATGGAAACACTTTTTCAAACATTGATATTTAAATTTATAAATGTTTCTATCATTTTAGAAGTAATGTTTATATTTAATAGTTTACCTTGATTATTTTTTGGTTAAGAAACATAACATTATTAATTTTTTTAAACTTACACATGTGTGCCACTTTTTTTAGTTACATATTTTTTGTTTTCTTGTTTTCAAATTATTCATTTGTCTAATAATATGCAGGTACACAATAATTTCATTAAATTTGAATGTTTCAATGATAGATACATATATAGAGACAGAGGAAGACATACCAAGGTATATGTATTTTTTCATATTATTAAAAATATTGTAATATAATTATTTAATGAAAATAATCTTTTAATTAAAAAATAATAATTGCAGGACTACTGATGAGACTTCAACAGTGGAGTCTTATGCTTTTACTATTTTGAAATAAACTTCTAGATTTGGTAAATGTGGCATTACATGTTTACCAAAATTATCACATGCTCATGGAGATGAAAAATTGCATATTATTTTTGATAATAATAATAATGCAACTAGACCAAATGCAACGCAGTTTATCAGCTATATCTGCATGCATAGTCGTTGCAGGGTTAGTATTTTATATCCTGATTGGAAGTCCGTTGAAAAGTTAGTGATAGATCAACTTTGGGAGGTCGAAACATTAAAATATTTCAATTGATTTATTTTATCTCATTTTTTGAATAATATATATTTTAAATGACTAATATTTAATTTATTTGATTACAGATGAAATTAAATTTTTAATAAATGAAAGAAATTAATAAAATATTTCTTTATTTAGCAGTGGTTTAATGAAGATATTTCAAAAAAAAAAGATAAAAATCATGTTTTTGGAAAGAAAAAAAATGAAAACCCATGCCTCAAGTATGAGTTTTTTGGTGTAGATACATGGGAATTTTTTTTTCCAAATGATATGTTGAAGCATTTATGGTATGATAATTATTTAATATTTTAAAATTTGTTATATATTTTTCTAATTACTTAGTAGTTTATTTTTATATAACCGGCCTCCATGAAATCTCATCAAGTGATCTCATTGAAGAATATATACCCTTATACTTTATCACGTTGATGGTATCATTATTTGGAGAAAAAATGATTGAAGATAATTTTAAAACATTAAGAGATAAGTATAAAAGTGGTTCAAATGAGGTGGAGTTAGGTCCTCCATCTCAACTCACCCACCATAAAAAATGGAAAAGAATAAGAAGAATAAAAAATGAAAAGTATTTTACAGAGAAAGTGAAGGACATAGCTGAAATAATAGTAAGTAAATAATAATTATTTTTCATGTTTTTTTTTATAAATTAAAAAAACTAATATACCATTTTATTTTCTCATTTTAGTATGACCATCAGGAAAAATCAATATAGGAAACTTTTATCCCTGAGGTTAGGATGGACATCCTAGCCACTTCTTTAAGAAATCCAAAACACTCCGACCGCATAAGAGGATTTGAGGCACATGTTAGTATTCATAAGTTTTTTGGTCATGAAAGAAATAAATCAAGAGACTTATAAATAAAATGCTTAAAATATTAGCTGAAAGATATGAAACGGTCCATAGGCGATCAAATTCAATCAACTGTGCAGGATATGCTAGAACAATTGAACAGACAGTCATAGTTTGCATAGCCTTCCTAGTTTTCCCACCCTTTTGAACTCGCTACAAAACCTATACAGACTGCCCAGCCTACCTACTAAGATCCTCAACCTCCTAGCCCAGAAACAACCTTATACAGTGAGTTGTATACTAGATATCCTCATGCACATATTGTGTCGTTCAAAGTCATACATTTTTTAGGGATTCTATATATCACCAGACTATGAAGATGGGTCAGGTTAGAGTACCAGTACATGATATTATTGATCCTACAACTCTATAACCATTTCCTATCGAGGAGGTTTCCATAGTTGGGGATTTTATGGGTCATTTTTTACTTTGGTCATCTGTCCTTCTTCGTTATATTTCATACGAGGTATGCATTTTTTTAATACTAATTACATATTATTGAAAATGACTTATTATTTTTTCTGAAATTTAACTTATATAAGAGTATCTAAAATAAAAAAAATGGCACAAATTAAACAAATGGTTTAGGAACAAATAACATTAGATACTTCTAATATTTCTAATGGGATACAAAGATTATTCAATATTCTTCTTCCTTAGGTAATTTCTATGTGTTTCAGATGAAGATTGATATATGTGGAAGAGACTATCCATTGAGAATATTTAGAAAGTATATCATGGATCTGATTGATTTAAAAGATCTTAATGTTCCTATATTGAAATTGTATTCCTTGTAAGTAAATTGATGTTTTGATTTTTATTTCTTTAATTAAATATGGTTTTAATTGACTCACAATATTACTTTTTTAATTAGGTATCTACACAATCATCTTATTCAAAATGATACCACCAATGCTTATTGTTTTATAGATCCAAAATTCATTTCAATGGATGTGCTATATTTGAATACTGATGATAGAGTTACATATATATATATATATATATATTTGTGTGTGTGTGTGTGAGAGAGAGAGAGAGAGATTATCAAAGATAGGGATTGAATGTTTGTTTTTTCCATTACATGATGGGTAAGAACACAAATATAATAATGAACTAATATTCATTATAATGAAATTAATAATGACCTTTTTGTATTGTAGGTTACATTGTATATTAGGAATATTTTTCCCAAGTGAACACACATTGTATTGGTTTTTCTCTTTATTAGGTGTTGTTTGTAAAAAATTTAACACCTTGTTAGAAAAGTAAGTTTTATTCTTTTTTATAAGTTCATTATATTTAATTATTATTTTTCATACATGTATTATTAGTTGATATATATGAAAATTCAAGTCAGGGGAAAAAATTAGAAAAGGCCAATTGTAGATAAAGAACCCAAATACAATCCAATATGTGAAAGTAACGATAATTATTTTTTATATTAGATATTATTCTTATTTTTGATATATATATATATATATATTAGTTTTTGTAATCATGTTAATGTTTTATAACCATAATGATATCATCAAAAAAGAAATTTGGAATGTGGTTATTATGTTCTATGATTCATGTATTAGATAATGAAAAATGGGTTAACGAATGAATTTAATAAGGTGTGTTATATTAATTATTTTATATTTTATGTCATAGTATTCTGTATTTTAATCTTATAACATTAAATGTTATTATAGACATTCAATGATGTTGAGTCGTATACGAATAATGAAATTATCCATCTTCTATCTTTGTTTGCGAACTACTTGATAAGTATGATTAGGATTTAAGGTATGTATCTTTGAATATTTATGATTAATATTACATTTTCCTAATATCAAGTGTTAAAAAACTAATTATATTATTATAATAAGTGTTTCAACCAAATAATCTCAACAGAATGCTTCAATAAAAACTGCCAATTAATTTTTTATAAATTATCAGTTATGTGTTTTTTAATTCTAGTTTATAATATAATTAAGTAGATGATATTTTTTTGATTAATTTGTTAAATTAAGTTTTTTATATATTTTTAGTCTATGATACATATTGTTTGATTAATTTATATCATGTTTTATATTAAAGGAATTCTTATATTTTCGGTGTTTTAATATTTACAATCTTTTAAAAAAATTATCTTTCGGCATTGGTTTTTATCAAAACTAACATCAAAAACATAAAACACTACCACAGATTTAGGCAAGGGATTTTCCAGCTTTTATTTGGACTAAGCAGAAAGCAATGATAAAAGCCACACCCTTATCAACGCTAGCTAACAGTGTTGATAAAGGATACTTTTATTAGTGCTAAAAAAATGCTAATAAATGATAGATTTATCAGCACTGATTTAAGCATTGATAAAAGTTTTTAAGAATAAATATTATTTATTCATATAAAATATTTTTATTTATTTTCAAAAATAATGTTTATTTATATAAATTAATTAAAAAACACATTTTTATAATTAATATAAATATGATATATTATAATAAATATTTTTTAATAATTCAAATATATATATAATTTTTTAAATAAGTATTTATAAGTTTATTAATAAATAGATATATATTTAAATAATTATAAAATTATAATGTTTTTTTAAATGATAAATATATTTATTATATTTATAATTATATATAAATAATTTTTAAATATATTTATTTATAATTAGAATTATAAATAAATAAATACATGTCTTTAATGAATATATATATATATATAATGATGATATTAATTGCCGTTATTTTGATTTATATATTGATGTGTGAGTATAATTGATCCGATATGATCATTAAGTTTATTTATGAACATGACTATGACTTATGTTTTAAATGTTAAAATTACCTATATTATGATGACGTACAATGCATAGGTTATGTATTCATCACTATTAATGTTCATTTATAAATTGTCACTCGTACGATTCATTCATGTTATACCCATGAAATTATGATATTCACATAAATACTTATAAAATTACAATAAATATATTTAAATAATGAATTTATTTATTAAAATTATAATTATAAAATTTTAATTATATAGAAATACTTTATAAATTTATTGATTTATAATCATTATTATAACTATATATATATATATATATATATATGTATTTAAATAATTATAAAAATAAAATAAATACATTTATAATAATTTTATAAATATATATATTTATATATTAATATGAATACATATATATATAATATTTATAATTATATAAAAATATCTATAAATATTGTTTTTATAATTATAATTGTATATATATATATATTTAAATAATTATAAAATTATAGAATATATATTTATAATAATTATAATTCTACAAATACATATAATTGTAGAAATGTATTTATAAATTTAAAGAAATATTTATACATATATACAAATATTTGTAATTATAATTATAAATAATATATATATATAATTATAAAATTATAATAAATATATTTATTATATTTATAATTCTAATTGTAAATAAATATATATTTATTTATAGTCATAAATATAAATAAATAAATATATATATATGTATATATATTAAAATACTTTTGAAATTAAAATACATATATTTAATATAAGTATAAATAAATATATATTTATTTACATAATTAAGAAATTATAAAAAATATATATAAAAAATATATTTATTTTAATTTTATAAGTATTTAAATAAATATATTTATGACCATAAATAAATAAATAATTATTTATAAATATAATTATAAATATAATAAATATATTTATTATAATTTATTAATTTATTAATATTAAGTCTTTATCAACACTATATTTTTAATGTTGATAAATGTTCGTTTTATTTCTTCTTTATATTTTAGTGCTGATAAAAACATCTTTTATCAGCGCTTTACAAAAAGCGCTGATAAAAGCCTTTCACATTTTTATAAATGGAACCCTAGAAGATCTACTTACCGTTCGAGCCTCAAGATTTTACGGAAGTCAGGCTCTGCCTCTTCCGTCATTATTGCCTCCACCTCCACGTCCACCTCCTCTGCCTCTATCCTTCCTTTGCCTCCACTGGCCCCACCTCCACCTTTACTATCCCATTCTCCACTGCCCCACCTCCACTTCCTTCAGCTCCACTATCCCCACCTCCGCCACTACCTCTGCCTCCACCGCCTCCCCCCTGCCTCTACCTCTACTGCCCCCTCCTTTGACTCATCTGCCCCTGCCTCCACTACCCTCACCTCCTCTTCTACCTCCAGTGTCCCCACTGTCCCCGCCCCCATCATCACCGCCACCACTGCCCCTACTGCTGCTTCTGCTGCCCCTATTGTCCCTACATCCGAACTGTACGTTCCAAATGGTCTAAATTATTTGTGAATATAGATATTATTTGTGCATATAGATTTATATTGTTCTTGGAAGCACTAATATTGGAGGATATATAATCCATGGTTTTTAGGAAAATAGAGGTATTTGATCTAGATTTTAGATTGACATTGCAATATTTGATTAATTCCATTTTCCCTACACTTAGAATTGTCTCATATATGATTAGTGTTTAATTAAATACTTTTGACTATGATTTATGATAGTGTTGAATTTTTAACTAGGAGAAGATTATTTGTGGTCATATGATTGTACCCTTTAATATTTTACATAAAAATGTGTAGGAAGGTGAAACAAATATGAAGATTTAGAGGATAATAGATTATAAATGATAGGTGGATAGATTATATCTATCTCTTATGGTTGTTTATTTTTATGGATGTAAGAATTGGGAAAAAAATCTAATTAGAGAAACTTATTTTTCTATTGGGTTGTATTTGGTATTTGTTGAAAATAATTGATGATGTTTGATATTATTTGATGTTGTTTAATAATAATTTATGATGTATGATTTTATTAGATAACTAATGATTTATGAAAATAAATCCCTTCTTTAAAATAGGATTCATGTTAATGACAATGTTTCCGAGAGGTTTCTATATTTTTTGTCATGATTTTTTAAATAGTTTGAGCGGTTTTAGATTGATTTGGAGCTTTATGAGAAGCACAATAGTCATCTCTATATCATGGTGGATTTAAAAATCCTATATAACTCCCAATGAAGTGTGATTAACTTTTTATTCAGATAATCCTTGATAAGATCTTCTAAATAGTTGTCCATCCTATGACCTTGAACTATTATATTCTACTTTTGTATGATCCCAATATATGTATGCGTTCTATTTCTTAGAACTATATGTGGTTGTATTCATGTTCCTCTAGGATATATATTGATTCCTTGAATTCATTTCTCTATCCTAACCTTAAATTTCACTTTTATACTATTTTCCACAATAATTTAAACATTAATAGTACATTATATACCAATTCAAGTATGTTTTTCTATAATATCTTATTTTAGTACTTAAAATCTTGTTTTATGTTTGGAAATGAATATTTTTGAATGTAAAAGAATATTTTATTGGGTGAGTTTATTTTAAAACCAAATTTTTTATGGAATGAAAATTATTGTAATGGTTGTGAAATGTTTTAAATATGGTTTCTCTTCTACTTTCATTTTCACATGGATTTTTTAGTATTGAAATTAAAATAGGATTTTAATAAATGCATTAATTTTTGAAACTTGGTTTGAATATTTATTATAAAGAAAGAATTTATTTAATTTGAAATGTTTGAGATGTGGTTGGTTTAATTATTAAAATTTGGAGAACATTTTTTGAATTTGTGGAAATGACTTAACATGAAAAAATTGGATTTAATTTTTAATTATTTGTATTGATTTCCAAGTGTTCATGTATTTTTGAAAGAGTGTTTGGAACTAATTGGTTTATTTTAAAAACAGTGGGTTATTTTAAAGCGGAATTTGTGTAAATGGTTGGTTTTTTTAATTGGATTTCAACTGTGATTTTATAAATATTTTTCAAAGTAAATATGAAATTTAGTTTTTACATAATCTTATATGTTAATATTTTTATAGAATTAGGAAAACCATTACATTATATATGGAAGATAAGTATATTGATAATAATAACATGGAAAGAACATGTCACTAACTATATCCAACCCATAGGATATCCATAATGACCTCACTCCAACAAAATTTGAATTAATTTTTAACCCCATCACAAATCCTAAACCTACTTTTCATCCAACATCACTTGTATAGTTTTAATTAGCGGAGTCCTCTACAATTACATTTTATGTCGAGTTTGGTGCTGGCTTCTAAGTGGATGAGTCTTAGGAAAAAATACAATAACAAATATCATTCTAATGTTGAGTTCCCCTTATTTTAAAGTCCACTTTTGTGTATTTATTTTGTTAAATATTAATATTACCAAATAAAATATAATGGATATGAATAAATAATGGATGGATGTGAATCGTCTGACAAAATAGTATGAATATCTAGTGAAAGAGTTCATCAATTTTGAAAAAGATCATCCCTATAACCCATCTCAAATACTTTCTCCAAGTTTACACTATCATTATTCAAGACTAATTAGTTCAACGGAGTTGTAATAACACTTGATCTATCATAGAATAGATCGAAGTTATAAATTTTTGAATAAACATGGGGAAAAGTGAATGTAGCTAGTGTCTGGGATAACACTGTGTTTTTTGGATCATCTGATATGATTACAAGTTTGGATAATAAAGAAGAGCATATCGAGGTTGTGATTACATATGTGAATGATGATGAAGATCATGTTGAGGAAATGACAAGGATAGTTGAAGATGAACTCCATGATCACCCCAAATTGATTGAGAAGTTAAAGAGTTGTGAAAAGATGTCCTTGTGTAATGGTTTCACTAAATATACATCATTATAAGCCTTAAGGAAGTTATATAATTTGAAATTAAGAAACATATGGAGTGACCATAGCTTTACAAAACTACTCTCTATCTTGAATGACATGATCCCAGAAGATAACGATCTCCTGAGCCAAAAATATGATGTCAAACAAATGCTATGCTCGATGGGTATGATCTCTGAAAGA
The DNA here is from genome assembly GCA_963277665.1 of Viscum album. Lineage (NCBI taxonomy): Eukaryota > Viridiplantae > Streptophyta > Magnoliopsida > Santalales > Viscaceae > Viscum > Viscum album. The sequence goes on from OY728137.1 coordinate 1,312,653,994, forward strand.
ATACACGTTTACCCGAATGACTGTATATTTTTTCTCAAGGACCAAAAATCACTTATAGAATACAAAAGTTTGGTGATTATCGATACAAGAGAGATGAATCCGGTTCTATGAAAGTTATATGGTACTTTCCAATCATTCCAAGGTTTAGTCACTTATATGGAAGTGAGGAGACTATAGAGAAATTGATGTGGAATGTAGAGACAATAATTAAATATGGGAAACTCTATCACCCATCAAACTATCCTTAGTGGAAGATAATTGATCATGAGGTGTTGAATTTGGAAATGAGTCGAGAAACATTCATCTTGCATTATCTATAGATGGGGTGAATCCTTTTGGTTTTCGAAGCAGCACTCATAGTACATGGCCAATTATGTTGGTAAATTATAACTTACCACTATGGTTATGCACAAAACAAAAACAAATCTTGTTATCTATGCTTATATTAGGTCCAAAAAACTGGGTAATGATATTGATGTTTATTTGGATACATTGATTGAGGATTTGAAATTATTATAGGATTCAGGTTTTATGTTGTATTATGCTTATAGAAATAAGGATTTCACATTGAGAGCCATGTTGTACGGTACGATAAATGAATTTACAGTTTATGGAAATTTTGTAAAGATATAGAATTAAATAAACTCAAGGGTGTCCCATTTGAGAAAAAGGTATATAGTAAATTAGGTTGAAAAATAAATTGAAAACTGTGTTTCTAGGACATCACATATTTCTACCATGATGAAATATGTACCAATATTGGAATACATCATTCAATGAAAGTTCAGAAGAACATAAAACACCATCTCCACTAATTGGTGATCAACTGTTTGGTAAATTAAAATATGTAGACACCGATTTTCATAAACCGTTTTCAAAAAACATTACAAAAACCAGTTGAAAAAAGAGATCAGTATTTTTTGACTTACCATACTAGATTTTTTTGTATGTAATACATTTTCTTGATGTTATGTATGTTTAAAAAAATGTATGTGTTAGTATCATTAACAGGTTGCTAAATACACCTAGAAAAAAATGATAGAATTAAGGCTATGTTGGATATGGTTGACATGGGAATACAAGAAGAGTTGGTGACAGATAAGGCTTGAAAAAGAACCTTTATTCTTATAGCTTCTTAAACTTTTCCCAGGTAGGAGAGACATCTTTTTTGAAACTTCTTGAATGACATAAAGGTTGCAAAGGAGTTTTCATCAAATGTCAATAACATTGTGTCAATGACTGATTTAAAGTTAAAGGGCCTTGAATCACATGAATTCCATGTTTTGATGTAAGATCTAATTTCAATAGATTTACATAGTATTTTTTCCAAGAATGTCCATCATATATTAACCAAGCTCTATTTCTTCTTCAAATCTATATACAGCAATGCTATAAACCCAAAAAAAATTCTGTCTATGGAAAGAGAAATTGTCATCATATTATGCGAAATGGAAATGTTCTTCCTGATAACATTCTTTTATATGATGATTCATTTTCTATTTCACTTGGTGATATAGATTCGACTATGTGGTCTTGTACACTATAGATAGACGTACCCCATTGGAAGGTATATGAATATTCTGAAAGGGTATGTCAAAAATTTAAGTCAGACAGAGGGTTCTATTACAGAGTGATATATTGTTGAAGAAGCTATTGAATTATATACTAAATTCCTATCTAGTGTGGAAATCATTGGTCTTTCAAAATTTCATCACACTGGGTGTCTTGCGGGAGAAGGAATTTGTTGAATAGATGTTTATAGGACCCCATAACACCCTGAGAGGGGAGGGGTGAATTAGGTTGTCAACATTTTCTTAAAACTTATGGATCTTATTCTCACATTGGTAGGAACCTATTAAACTTGTCTGATGAGAATGTATAGAAATCAAACAATCACATGCAATGAGATGACACAACAATGTTACTTGGTTCACCACTAAGGTCTAGTTGAAGGAGCATACACCAAAAAGTTTTTGGTCATACCAAATTCTACTAATCTTCACTAGTTGTGGAATAAAATATTTTAGACACAATAACTCTATGCTAGGCACACTTCCTTTAAAATGATTTTAGGGATAGCACACCGCGTCCCTCAAAACAATTCCATTGGCTTCCCCTTGCTCACTACTGTGGTAGAAGTATTACTCAGTTTATCGACATGAAGGTATCTTTAATAGATTTTCATGTAATTATTTCTCTCTATACATCATGAGACACTACTTACATCGAATTCAGGAATTTATACACTTGAAAGAACTATTCACTTAAAACTAAATGTTAAAAATTTCCTTGACAAAGCTCTCCTGCCTTCTCAGAACAAACTGCCTTTACAAAGCGCTATCATGCCTTCGTGGGACAAAAACCTTCCCTAAGATCATTGAGTAATCACAATATACCCCATCATCGTAAATCACCCTTTAATAAAAATAATTAGCATCTAGTTAAGACTTAAAAAGTATTTTCATGATGCTCAATATCACGTAGACACCCATTTTCATAGATCTCCCTTTTCTTTGTGAAATCAGAGCGATTTCGGATTTTCCAAGGAAAATTAATTTTGATTGAAGATGGGTAGACTCTTATTTATAGGCTCATCCGTTCGTGAAACTCCACCTCCTCTTTATAGAATTTATAGATCTTTCAAAAATGAATTCATAGAGATCATCCCTTCGCGACGCCCCAATGAAATTTTATGTTTTCATGAAGAATTCTAACAAACCCTTCACACCACCACGATGCTCTAATTCACGTAATCACAGAGATCACCATATTCAATTATGATGCTCTAATTCTTCTTCATTCATGATTCTTGTCATAATCAAAGAGCACACCATCATAATTATTTAATACTTCATTAAATACTATTCCCAAATCCCATATTCACAAAACTCATGCATTTTCCAAATTTTCATATGGACTTCCAAAAAAATCACTTTTCGAGATGCTTTCCAATCTCTAAATTTTGGGCCCCCAAAATTTGTCAAACAATGGGAAATTACACCACCATAAAAACTATTTTTAGCATGTACTGTAGGATCCCTTTCCTTGAAATCTCCTTGATCTTCCATTTGAGTATTGAAAAAAACACAAACCATACTTCATTTCCAGCAAAGGACATCCTTGGTTTCAAAAATATCCCACTTTGGGTTTGTTGGAAATATATAGAAAAATTCAATGAATCACCTGCCACTATCAAAACCTGATACAAAAGAAACAACTCAGCAGACACTCTAAGTCTACATGAGTAATTCTCAGTGTAGAAAAAAGAGGGAAATCCTGAATTGGGTTCTCGTGTTTTGGAATACTTAAATAAGTACATGCTCAGCTCTGATTGTTTCCTTATAACAATGAATTTTTTTCTCTATTATAATTTTCTCCCTTTTTTAAAACATCATTCTCCATAATTTTGACATTTTTGAATATCTTTATTCTCTATATTCCTACATCCAACAAAATAAACATTTCATTCTCATTGAATTTCTCCATTCTCCCCCATTGTAAATAACCCCAAAGATCCTAAATTTGACTTGTAGAGATCAATGCACACTCCCTCTAGATCGTATCTCCCCCAAAAAACTATGTCAATTACATAAACAGATTAAAAGTTAACACAACTAGGGAGAGGGTAACTTTCGTGATCTCCTCATGAATTGGGAGGTGGTTGAACACCAAGGTTCGACTGATGTTTCTCAAACACATCTATTGCCAGTGGCATGGTTTAAGTATCAACCACTTTCTCATCAGTTCCCACATGATCCAGTTTAACCACACCTAGGTCAAATATTTCATTGATAAAGTGATATTTTATTTCAACAAGCTTCGTACATGAATGATGAACAAGATTCTTTGTGAGATAGATCGTGCTCTTGTTATCACAGTGAATCACCATTGTATGTTTTACTTCATCACTAATATCGACTAGTTGTTGCTTTATCTACAGTAACTATTTTCAATCCTTTATAGATGAGATATACTCTACTTCAGTAGTACTAAGAGATTTAATATCATATTTCTTACTCAAAAATCCCACACATTTATTTCTAATAAAGAATGCTCCACCACTTGTGGACTTTCTGTCAACAAAATCTCTAACCCATTCAATATCAGAAAATGAAAATAGTTTACTATATCTTATTATAGAAAAGTATAAGACATTATCCTGAGTACCTTGAATGTACTTCATGATTCTTTTCAATGCCACCATATGTTCTTCTTTCAAATTACTTTGAAATGAGGCTGCTACGCATGTTGTAAAGAAAATTTCTGATCGTGTCACTGTCAAGTACAGTAAGTTTCCAACGATTCTCTTGTACATTTTTGGATCTTAAAATGTAACATACTAATTCTTTCACAGTTTATTTCCAACCGAAGTCAGAGTGAAAATTGGTTTGGAGTCATGCATATTGAATTTCTTCATCAACTCTCATGTATACTTTTCTTGAAAGATAAAAGTGAAGTAATTCCTCTGAATCACTTTTAGCCTTAAGAAATATGTGAGTTCATAAATCATAGACATTTCAAATTCCACTTTCATGTGATTGTAAAATTCCTCCAACAATACCTACCTACATCCAATAAAAATAATATCATTAGTATACACTAGTACCACAAACTGATCTTTCTAAGAAATTTTCAAATAGAGATTATGATCGGATCCTCCTCTTTTGAAATAATGCCTTTTTAGATAATAATAAAACTAATAGTACCACATTATTGGTTCATTATTGAATCTATAGATTTATTTTTTTAGTTTATAGACCTTCATTTAAACAATGTTAAGAAGAAAACCCACTGGTTTTTCTATATAAACTTCTTCTTAAATAACACTATTTATGAAATCCGTTTTGATATCCATTTGATACACTTTGTATCCTATTTGAATTTTCATGGAATGAAAATTTTTGATTGACTCCAATCTAGAAATATAAGAAAATGTCTCTTCAATATCCACACCTTCAATCTATCAATATACTTTTCACACCAACCACGCTTTATTTCTAATCACATTACCATGATCATCATATTTTTTCTTAAAAATCCACTTTGTACCAATCACATTGTGACCTTAGGGTCTATTGACTAGATCCCATATCTGGTTCTTGCCGATCTGGTCCAACTATTTATTGATGGATTAAAACCATGAATCATCCTTTCCATCTTCTTTAAATGAGGATGGTTCAACAACTGAGAGGAATATATATTTTGCATTATTCCTCATTCTACTTGTTTGTGTGGGTGTAGTTAAATCCCCGATGATGTTGGATTGATCAATTTCTTCTCTTCGATTTCTCTTGTGAGGTTCAATAAAATTCCCTATAGACACAGTTTCCTCTTCTGATTCTTCTTCAAATTCAACATCATGATGTGACTCCTGATAGTTTTTTATTCCTTCCTCTAATTATATATTTCAATCGATTCCATGTTCCAATTCTTCCTCATCTTCTATCACATCATCATAAGAATTACTTAAAGAATTTTTGGTTTTGTCTTCAATGATATTTACATCACTTCTTTCCATATTTTTTCTGAGACACTTATTGAATCATTTGTGGGATTTAATATTCATTGAATATATGACGGATATTTCTTAATCATACATATAACCATACTTTCCTTGATTTCCTTCTATGATTCTGATAAAAAATTTACTTTAGAAAACACGAAAATACTTCAATGATGGATTACTTCCATGAAAAAACTCAAACGATGTATTGGTTTCACCCATATAAAGCCTTTTTTGATTTTAAATATACACTGCAACTTGAACGACCTATTTCCCGTAATGTCAAGGGATAAGACTCTTAATCAACATCATTCTGGCCATATTGTTCACCCGTTGATTCCTATGATCAACAAATCTATTTTTCTATGGGGTTATCACAACAGCCACCTCTGGTTGTATTCCATACTTCTACAGGTAATTTTAAAACTCAATGGATGTTTATTCCCCTCTATTTTTAGACTGTAGAACATTAATTGTCCATCCAGTATCATTCTCAGTGATTTGGTGATAATTTTTCAATCAATCAAGCACGTACCATTTCCTATGTATAACCATCATAGAATCCATTCTATTATAATCATAAATAAAAATAAAAATTAACTTTCCCCATGCATTTCAACAACCTTTATTAGGACACATACATCTATATGGATGAGATCAATAAGATTTGATTCCATTTTCTACTTGGCCAATATGAACTACAGACCAACTTTCCTTATATATAGGAATCAAAATTCTTTTCCCTTTCACACTTCATATTGGGGATATCCATGAATATATTTATCTTAGTTATATTTTCCATGCCCTGTTAATTAATGTACCCCAACCTCTAGTTCCACAAGTCATTTTCTTCTTCAATAGATAGGTAGAAAATATTCTCACTACTATCAACTTGGTATAATTTTCCATCTGTTCTACAACCATTCATGAGAGAGTTACCTATCTTCCCTTTTACAGTGCACCCCTTTTTATTGAACGTCACTATAATCCCTGATTCATAGAGTTGACTCACGCTTAGGAGATTGTGATGTAGAATTTCCACATAAAGAACTTCAGTTTTCCTCATCTCTCCATTAGATATCTTAGTAATTCTGATACCTTTTATCTTTAAAGCACCATCTTTACTGAACCTTACTATTCCATCAACCTTTTTCTTAACATTATATAAAAGTTCTACATTTACCATCATATGGGATGAGCACCCATTATCAAGAATTAATGTTATGCTATTCTTTATAGGTTTAAGAGATACTTATACAAGGTTGGATTTTTCATTTTTCCTCTTTTCCTTACATGAAATATTAGATTGATTATAGGATAGATATGGCCTTTCAGATATCTTTTCCTCATGCATGGATTCTTCATATTCATAATCTTATTACAAATGAGAAAACATATTTATAATAGAAACACCATCTAGTTGGAAAATATTGACCTATCTATGAGTTTTTTTATGAATTTATCCTATCATTCCTTTTATTGTAATATATAACTTTATGTCCAAAGTTAGAATAATGAAAAAACTATCCATAGAAATTATTTATTTTATAAGAAGTAGGATATGAATTTTTTCACCTTTTTTGAACTCATAGCTCTTCCCCATTCAAATAGATCCTTACTTCTTTGCAATATGACATGGTATGTCCTAGATAGCCACATAATTAACACTTAATAAGTGGAAATTTCTTCTCATTTTGATTCCTCCTCATGTATCCTTCCTTTGGAAAATAGTTTGGATGCCTATCATTTCTAGATACCTGAGGATAATTTTCAGCTATTATTGTAGTTTTAATTGAGAGTTTCTTTTTCAGAACTTCAGGTGACTATTCAACATGTCCAAATTTCATCTTTCCTTTATTCTGACCCACTTTATTTGAATCATTTGATGTTTCAACATCACAACTGATTCCACAATTTCCCATGCATGTGGTTATTTGATCATTAAAAATATTTTAACTCCATAAGAACCACATTTCTCTCTCTCTAATATCTTATCATCTCAGAACCTTCAAAAATTTATTTTATTTTTTGATTCTACTGAAATTGATTCCTTTTCAAGTTTACTCTTAAGTGTAACAACTTCTTCTTCAAGACCCTCAATAGTCTTGGACTTCTCTTCTGTTAGGTCCACTAGTCTAGATACCCTAAGAGGGGGGCTGAATCAGGGTATGACAGATTAAAACAACTGTAACTTTTGATCTTGTTTTTCTGTTATACAAAACCCTCTTCTCTCTCCTTCCCAATGAAGAGTATGAGAAATCTTTAAATTATGCACAGGTCACAAAAATTTTTACTTGGTTCACCCTCACTGAGCTACGTTCAAGGAGAAAACACTGGTAGGGTGCCGATGTACAAATTCCAATATAAGCATACTGCTGTTTATGAGTTCTAAGTGGACTCACTGTCCCTCCTGGTTTACAACCACTCAGAATTTGAGAACTCACTACTCTATCAAATGAAGTGAGCTCACTGCTTCTTCAGAAGATCCAATCACGGTTTATAGACCTGTAGGTCTCTTAATTTGCATGAAAGCATGAATCCTCAACTGTTGATAGATGCTATGTTGAAGTCCAAATTTCATCCACTGATTAGTAACCCTTTTCCCCTGAACAATGGTCAATTCCTTTGGAAAAACCATCACAAAGCACCCTACTTGGAAAGGATCCCAAATTCGCAAAGCTCAAACAAGCCTTCACGAAGCTCCTGACTTTTCGTGAAGCACTCTTGTGAAGCACTCTCGTGAAGCTCAAGTCGTTGCAGAGAAACTTCCCTCATGAAGCTCACTGAGCCAATCCAGAGCTTGCAACTTTCGCGGTGCTATAGTAGCCACCGCGAAGCTCTTTTTTAGCGAAGCACACGGGCTACGTGAACTACCTTCACAAAATGAGGGTGAATGACCTTCTTCGAAAATTCCCTCTTTCTCTCGAGTGGGTCAACCTCTATTTATATTCAATTCCACATAACCTCGACCCTTCCACATAAATTCAATGCCACATCATCGCCAATTGCGAAGCTTCGTAGTTTCCGCTGGAATTTTCTGAAAATCGCGAAGCACCACGGAAATTTTCCGATCACAGAGCTCGTCATAATCGTAGAGAATCTCTGTCAACATTCCTTCATGCCTTCTCCGCGAAGCTCCCTCAAAAATCCCTTCACCGCCACGATGCGCTTCTACTCTGCTGTTCGCAAAGCTTTGACGTAATCACGAAGAATCAGCACCATCATTTTTCTAGTCTTCGTGAATTCTAAACCATGAAGCCTCTCTTCGTCAAATTCATTCCTTTTCCAAATTAAAATATGATCTTCACGGATATCCAATTTTCGCGATTCTCACCAAATTCCACATTTTGGACCCCAAAAATTTGGCAAACACTAGAAAATGGTGCCACCTTGTACTACTCTTTTGTACCACCTCCAGATCGTTCTTTCCTTTTTCATCGTTCTTTTGTCAACATGGATTGTCAAAACCTTCTTTGGAACTCGACAATTTCTTCATGGAAACATACTTTTTCAACAAACACAATCAACCCAAAAATACTGCAATGTTAACTTGAGTGATTTTTTCCCAACAATCTCCCCCTTTGGGTTTGTTGAAAACTCTTCACAACTCTTTTCAGAATGATTTTCTGCACTTTGATACCTCTCTGAATCTCCTTCCAGCCGCTACCACCATTCGCCTCTTGCGATTATGATAGCGTTCAAGGAATCACTTAACACATAATCTAAGCCCACATGAGCAATTCTCAGCTTGAGAAACAAGAGTAGTATGAAAAGTTCATCAATGAAACACTTAATGTGAAACAACAATTGTCGATTCCAAGAAGATACCAGTTGAAAAATTGATACCAATTGTTGAACCATACCGACACGGATTGGTGATATCTAGAAACCTTCTCTCACCATTCCAAACTCACTATTCTGATTTTATCAAGATCCTCAGCTATCGTGATATTTAGTCTTTGATCTATCACTTCTATCATCGTCAGATTTGATACTCTCCCCCTATATCATTTCACTCCCCCTATCTCGATGCTCCACCTGTCAGATTCTACACATATCATTCATGATTTCTCAAATAGCCACACTCACTTCCCCTTGAACAATTACTATTTTCTCCCCCTTTTTCAACAAACCCAAAGGGAACTCCTCTGCAGTCTGTAACAAGGGAAAAACACATATGAGAACATTAGAGAAAAACACATCATACCTCAAGGAGAGGGGGGGGGTGTGTTCCACAACCACACTCTTTTATGTGTGGGGAGTCGACTGAACTACCAGATCTAGTCGATGCCTCTCAAAAGATTGCTTAGGTAAGGCATTTGTCAGAATGTCTGCAACCTGTAGCTCTATAGGCACATACTCTAACTTCAGGATTCCCTGATCAACCTTCTCCTTGATAAAATGATACTTTATCTCAATGAGTTTCTTCCTTGAATTATGGACAGGATTTTTTCTGAGATTTACAACACTTGAGTTATCATACTGGATTCCGATCGGAGACTTCACTTCAATGCCCATATCATCAAGCTGCTGATTCATCCACAATAATTGTGTAAAAGCTTGAGTGGTAGAAATGTAATCAGCTTCTGTGGTGCTTAATGAAATGCAATCTTGATTCTTGCTTAGCCATGAAACAAAAAGTCCACCAAGATAGAAAGCACCTCCTAACGTTGAATTCCTATCCTTTCTCAGAGTATGATGGACCAGCTTCATCCTGGAGAGGTACAAATCTATTTTGCATTTTCAACTCACCTGTTGGTTCATTGATTAGATGTTTGTAAACATTTGGGTTCTTCTTTGGCATATTCCTTTGTATAGTCGAAGTGCAATACCTAGCCATGTGCCTGAATCCTCCGCACAAAAAATAGTGCCCTTCGAAATATTTTCTAGAGAACCTTTCTCTGTTTGGCTGCCACCTCTGTTATTGTGCCCTTCGATATCTCTTGGCTATGGAACACGCATACTGTGAATGTCCCATTTTTTCACAATAATAACACCTGATATAAGGCACATTCCTTCATGTTACTTTTGCACTGCTAATTTCCCTTTGAGATTTCTGAATATTCTAATTCTGCTTTGTGCCCAAATCCACCTTCAGTCTCAGAGTGGGTGCTTGTGGTATGACCTCAACTTTCACAGCTTTCTGTTTTTGATCAAGCCCTCCATTAGTATTAGCATCTGAACAAAGTTGATTCTTCTTTTCTGCTGAACCATTATTCTCCACTTTCAACTTCTCAGTTTTCTGAGTGATCTGCATTTCTGATGACCCAGTAGGAGTCAAGAGATTTTCGTAATATTTAACCTTTTTCTACAGACCGACAACTTCTCCTTCAAGTTCTTCAATACGCTTGATTTGTTCTTTCCTTGAGTTATTCAAGCTATCGATCTCCCTTTTATGTTCTTCAATTTTGATTTTATACTCACTAACTAATTCTGATTCCTTTGGTGTTGATAACTTGATTTTCTCGATTTCATCCATCAACTCAGACTTCTCTTCTTCCTGCTGCTGCATATAGAGTTTGGCGTCATGAAAAACTTTGTTGGATTTCTTTGTTTTGGCTCTCCAAACATCTATCTCTTCAAGAGCATCCCCTAACTTTTCTTGTATATCAACTCTTCCCTCAACTTCTTCTTCTTCTTCATCAGCTTCGGTTTCATTCTTATTCTGAGAACTACCGACAACTGCCACCATAGCATTTTCTCCTCGGTCTTTACAGTCATCTATCTCTTCATCCTCCTCATCCTCAGACTCGCCTGAATTGTCATATTCTTTTGAAAGAAGGTTCTTTTTTTTAAATAAATTTCTCTTGAACTGTTTTTTTCTTTCCCATAGGCTGGAGACTTCTTCTTGGGAATTTCTATTTCATCGACATCATCATCATCTTGGAACTTTTTGGGGCACCGTGCCGCAAGATTTCCAACCTTTCGACAAAGAAAACAGGGATCTTGAATTTTCCCTTTAAACTTTCTCTTTCCTCTTTGAAGGTTTGAGGAGAGGAATAACATCACTTCATCTGTCTCTTCTTCTTCCTGAGAGTCTTCAATGGTGAGCTTCTTGATGGCCTTGAATGCCACCTCTTTGGATTTCCCCTTTTCCACAACATCATTATCATCATTTCTCATTTCATATGCAACAAGGGTGCTGTGTAGGTTGTCTAATGTCAGCTCTTTCAGGCCTTTAACAACCAAAACAGAAACATTCAGATTGAACTGAGGTGAGAGTTTCCTCAAGATTCGCTTCACAATTTTAATGTCTTCAATAACTTCTCCAAAACCTCGCATGTCTTCCACTAAAATATTTACCCTGTCAAAGAATGCATCAACAGACTCATTCGGGTTCATTCTTAGATCCACATACTTGTTCCACAACACTTGAAGCTTTGCCTCTCTGACCTTTGTATCCCCTTCATATATATTCAATAACCTTTCCCACATAGAATGTGATGTTTTACAAGACATCACCTTTGTATATATAGGATTGGATAGGGCTCCCACTAAGGCATTTTTTGCTTTGGCATCAACATCCAACTCTCTACGCTCAGCTTCTGATAATGAACCACTATTAATATCTGCTTTTATGCCATGATTTGCTGCTGTGAAAACATCCATTCCTAATGATCGGAAGTAGTGTTGCATCTGATTCTTCCATAGCTGGAATTTGTTCCCGTCGAAGATCGGAATCCCTTTATTATTAGTGACCTCTATTTTAGAGAGAAACACCGATATTAACCTTTCCATATGATACCAATTTTTAGCTCCACTAGGCTAGATACCCTGAGAGGGGGGGGGGGTGAATCAGGGTATGACAGATTAAAACAACTGCCCCTTTTGATCTAGTTTTGCTGTTTGAAAAAACCCTCTTCTCTATCCTTCCCGATGCAGAGTATGAGAAAAATTTAAAGCATGCATAGGACACAACGATTTTTACTTGGTTCACCCTCACTGGGCTACATCCAAGCAGCATACACCGGAAGTGTGCCAAAGTACTGATTCCACTATAAGCACACTGCTGTTTACAAGTTCGAAGTAGACTCACTGTCCCTCCTGGTTTACAACCACTCAAAATTTAAGAACTCACTGCTCTCTCAACTGAAGTTAGCTCACTGCTTCTTTAGAATACCCACACACAGTTTATAGACTTGTAGGTCTATTCATTTTCATGAAAGCATGCATCCTCAACTATTGATAGATGCGCTGTTGAAGTCCAAATTTCATCCACTGATGAATAACCCTTTTCCCCTAAAAACTGGTGAATTCCTTTAGAAAAACCTTTACAAAGCACCCTACTTTGCAAGGATCCCAATTTTGTGAAGCTCAAACAAGACTTTGCGAAGCTCCTGACTTTTCGTGAAGCACTCTCGTGAAGTACTCTTGCAAAGCTCAAGTCGTTGCAGAGCAACTTCCCTCACGAAGCTCACTAAGCCAACGCGGAGCTCTCGACTTTTTTGGAGCTACAATAGCCGCCACAAAGCTCTTGTTTCGCGAAGCACACAGGCTACGCGAACTACCTTCACGAAACAAGAGCGAATGATCTTCTTCGAAAATTCTCTCTTTCTCTCGAGGGGGTCGACCTCTATTTATAGGAAATTCCACCAACCATCGACCCTTCCATAAGAAGTTAGCACCACATCATCACCAATCGCGAAGCTCTGAAGTTTCCACCGGAATTCTCTCAAAATCGTGAAGCACCGCGACAATTTTGCGATCGCAGAGCTCATCATAATCGCAAAGCATCACCATCAACATTCTTTCATGCCTTCTCCACGAAGCTCCCTCGCAAATCCCTTCACTGCTGCGATGCGCTTCAACTCTGCCGTTCGTGAAGCTTTGACGTAATCATGAAGAATCACCGCCATCATTCTTCTGGTCTTCACAAATTCCAAACCATGAAGCCTCTCTTTGTGAAATTCATGCATTTTCCATATTAAAATATGATCTTTATGGACATCCACTTTTCACGATTCTCACCAACCTCTAAATTTTGGAACCCAAAAATTTGGCAAACACTGGAAAACAGAACCACCTTGTACTACTCTTTTGTACTGGCTCTAGATCGTCCTTTCCTTTGTAATCATTCTTTTATCAACATGGATTGTCAACAACTTCTTTGGAACTTGAAAATTTTTTCATGGAAACATGCTTTCTCAACAAACAAAATCAACCCAAAAATACTGCAATGTTACCTTGAGTGATTTTTGCCTTTCATCTTCCAATCTGGAGGTGAGGTCATTAATGCCCTTTTCCTATTATTTAATTCTTAGATTTAACTCCAATACATATTCTGTTCATTCAAGGGTTGTTTATTGTACTTTCACTACTTCTTCCATTCGTTCAATTTCAGCTTCAATGTGATTAACATATTTTGATAATTCCTCTATAGCTGCTCTCCATTTTTTTCATCTGTTACTTTGATTCTCAATATTACTAAGAAAATCCTTAATTTGTAACTTTAGATCAGAATCAACACTCAAATGATGATATTTATATTTATCTTTTTATGGTTCTGACTTCTCAATAGTATCCATCAAAGACACTTGGTTTTAAGATTTAAAATCTGGTTTTTATTCCTCAAGGAATTCATTATCATCATCATCATCTTCACAGAAAGAATCATTTTCATTAGTATCCTTTCATATTTGAAGTTTCCCTTTTAATAAAACCCTTTCTGAGGCTTCTGTGAGTTTCCAGCTTCACCTTTATCATCATCGAACATCCTTGAGCACTGATAAGCAATGTTCCCAACTCTACCACAACAAAAACATACCAGGGGAATATTTCCTTTGAACCTTCCTTTTCCTATATTGAATTTATTGGAAAAGTGTGAAATAATTTCTCCTTAATAATTATCTTTATCAACATTATCTCCTAAAATTTCTGTTTTTTCCATTGATTTGAATGGCATTTCTTTGCTGACACGTGCCATCGCATCTTCTGGATTTACTCTCATTTTTTATGCCACTAGACTACTCAATAGATCATCCACAGAAAGTTCAGATAGATAACTTTTCTCAAGGGATGATACTTTTTGGTTGTATAGAGGTGGAAGTCTTCCCAAAATTTTCTTCACAATTTCAATGTACTTTATTTCTTCTCCAATCAATCTAATTGATCCTACTACTTCAGTAATTCGATTGAAGAAGGAATCTACATTCTTATCAGGATGCATCTTCAGATCATCAAACCTATTGTGTAGTACTTTTAGTTTAGCCTCCTTCACTTTTTGTATCCTTTTTATATATTATCCATTTTTTCCACTTTGACTTTGATGAAGTAAAACTCATCACCTTTAGATAGATATGATCAGAAAGTGCTACAATGAGAGCATTCTGTACTTTATCATCTACATCATGCATTTTCCTGTCTGTATCAGTCATAGAAAACCATGTTGTATAAGTGACTTGTATTACTTGAATAGTAGAAAAAAGGACTTCCATTCTAATAGATATTAAATGAGATCTCATCATGTTCTTCTATATTTTAATGTTTTTCCATCAAATTGGGGAACTCTCTGGACATTTAATGGGTTCTCCATGAATTTAAGGAAGGAAATATTTAACACTGGTAACCTTTATCCTCTAATACCACTTGTAGGACCCAGGAACACCCTGAGAGGAGAGGGGTGAATCAGGGTGTCAATGTTTTTTTTAAACTAATGGATCTTGTTCCCATGTTGGTAGGAACATGTTAAACATATCTCATGAGAATGTGAAGAAAACAAAAAATTACATGACAAGAAATGACACACAAATTTTACTTCATTCCCCATAAAAGGGTAGTCCAATGAGCATTAGATGACAGGTTTTCAGTCATTTCAAAGTTTACCAATCTTCACAAGTTTTGGAGTACAAAATTCTAGACACAGTCACTCTGTTCATGGAAAACGTCCCTTATAATGATTTTAGAGATATCACAATACATTCCTCATAACACTTCCATTGAATCCCCCTTGCTCACTGCAGTGGGAGAAATCTTACCCACTTTATCAACTTGAAGGTCTATTGAATAGATTGGTATCGAATTCTTTGTCTCTATCCAGCATGATACACTTCTTACATCAATTTCTTGAATTGATGCACTTTAAAGAACCATTCACTTAAAACCAAAGGTTCAAAACTGCCTTTCATGAAGCTCCTTCGTGAACCTAAAACTCTTCGTGAAGCACCCTATTTTCATGGAAAAAAATTCCTTCATGAATCTATCCTTCCTTCATAGAACAAACTACCTTTTTAAATCTCTCTTTCCATTGTGGAACAATCACCTTTTTGAAGCTCAATGAGTCAACACGGTATACCCCATCATTGTGAATCACCATTTTATCAAAAGCATTGTCATTAGTTATGACTTAAAATGTCTTTTCACGATGCTTAAAATTGTTTAGAAACCAAGTTTCATGGAGCTCCATTTATTTTGTAAAATCAGAGAAATTTCAGATTTTCCTTGGAAAAATTCACTTTGAGTGAGGAGGGGTGGCCTCTTATTTATAGGCTCGACCGTCCCCAAAGCTCCACCACCTCTTTACAGATTTTTAGTATCTTTTGAATATGTCTTCATAACACTCCTCCCTTTGTGATTAACTAGTGAATTATGATGTTGTCATGAATATTTCTGTCAAACCCTTCACGCCTCTGTGATGCTTTAATTCTCATAATCGCGGAGATCACCATCACCAATCGCGATACTCTAATTATTCGTCATTCGAGATGCTCATCACAATCACAGATCACACAATTAGAATTCTTTAATCATTTACAAAATAAGGTTCTCAAATCCAATCTTCACGAAAATCATGCCTCTTCCATATTTTTAGAAGGCCTTCAAGAAAAACCACTTTTCACAATGCTTTCTATTCTACAAAATTTAGATCCCAAAAATTTAGCAAACACTGGGAAATGAAACCACCATCAAAACTATTGTCAGCTTGTACTGTAGGATCCCTTTACATGTAAGATCCTTGATCTTCCATATGAGGATTGAAAAAAATACAGACCATACTCCATTTCTAGAAAAGGACAACCTTTGTTCTAATAATCTTGTCACAATCAATATTACATATCCGGAGTAGGCCCGCCTTTACGTTTTTATAACTTTTAGGAAATTTCCCTATATGTTGAAACACATAAAGTAATTATTAAGAATTTTAATCCATCAAGGGATGGAAAATGGATTTCAAATACATATATTCAATAGTTTATAAGACGGTATTAGGACCATATTTTTAAGGTTTCAGATAAATATACGGATTCAATTTCAGAACAACTTTGATGGCTAGACGGAGGACCAAGTGTGTATATATTATCTTACAATGTTTAAGAAATTAATGGCTATATTTTCTATAAAAATGAACATGATGAAGAAAATATCATGAAAAATAGTGGAGTTACATTTGTGGATGAAGCGATGAATGTTTCTAGTACTAAGGATTGAAATCCAATTTTCTAGAATATTTCATACTTTAGCATGATCAAACAAATATAAGATTTGGGTTATACAACATTATACGTGTCAATTTTTCAATCCAAGCAGGTTGATAATAGGAGTGCTATTGAAATAGATGAATTGATATTCATAAAAGTTGATTTCAGTAAGGAAGGGTATAAAGATGAACTGTTTATAATGGAATAATAGGAATTACAAGTATTTTATATTCCATATCCCATAAATCGAAAGTGGTCAATTTTTCTGTTATCAACCAAAACCACTGAAGGGTCAGATGAAAATTCCACTGAGGATGACCCTTTCATTGGGACATCCCAATAATTTTGCAGTGATCCCAATGTAGATGAAATTTTATATATTAAAGGAGAAAAAAATTAAGGGATTTGGATAATTGATAGAGGGGTTAAATCCATTTCACCTTAAAAAAATAGAGTTCAATAATCATGTTATTTTTTTAACATACATCATGTTACCTCATGTTATTCTCTGTTTGATGCTAAATTTATATACTCTAAATTAAATGTTAAACCAATTCTATAGATAATTACTTCTACACATATTGGTTCTCCTAATCCCAAGAAACAATAGTTCTCTCAACCTATTGATTCTCGTAGTGCAGAGGAATAATGACCTTCTGTATGTGCTTGTGCTCCCAATTATGAAGAACAATATGTTTCTCAACCTATTGATGCTCCTAGTATAGAGTTAAAATGACCATCTGGACAAAATGGTGCTACCGCTCTAGAGGAACACCATATTGAAAATGTTGAATATGAGGGAATGATAGGCGACAAAGGACCAATTATGTAGAAGAAAAAGGAGTGATGTAGTTTGACGGTGTTAACAAAAAGAATTAAGGTGAAAATAAAAGGCATCAAATACGAGGTCAGATGGAATGCATGGTTCCAGCATGTTAATCCCAAAAAGGACATGTTCAATAGTTACATTGGAATAGTCACTTGGTAACACGTGATGACTGATGTATATACATGGCACCATGTTGTGTCCATGATGAAGACACTGATGTAGGAAGAGATTACGATGACATTATGATATCATTTCATTATTTTACTAGAAAATAAAATAATGAAAAATTGACTTACTCTTCACTAATACCTGCAGAGTGTATTTATAGTTGATAACTCCTACAAGAAATATGTATTAATTATTTATATAAGGATTAAAAAAGGCCTTTTCACAATTCAAATGAGACATCATCTTAAATATGCTAAAGGGAAGATAAAAATGCACCCACTGCTTATCTATGCACACCTGATAACCAAAGAAGAGTGAGATACATTTATTGGACATCATGCAGATATGTATTTTCATGTACATTGTGGATAGTAATATGTTGTTTGATGATATATATATAAATCACTTTGATTGAAATTTTTTTATTTATGAAATAGAAACTGAGTGTTGAAAATATGGAATGGGTAGAAAAACCAACATACCCCTATTGTAAAGTAAGGATAGGGCACACTTCACTTGAAAAAAAAATGTGTACATATTTTAAAACTCATTTAATACTTTTATGTGACATGAAACAACTACATAATTATGTTCCTCTGTTTATATGTATATTGATGAATCTAAATACAAAGTCTCTTCCATCCCACACCATGTGCTATGGAAGTAGTCATGTGTAAATAAAGATGAGATACTAATAGATGGAAACACAAAAAAGTGTGGGAAATATGTGTAAGTATGACATAATAAAAAAAATTATTTAACTTTATATTAAATAACAATGATTAATTATTTTTCTAGTTTTTTATATCTTACATAGTTACGCAAACCAGCAACACCCGTACAATATGAACAAATATTATCGGTGGCCTTGAAGCAACCATAATAGTATGGCCACATCATAGGTGCGGGTTTTGAGGTCACACCCTAAACATATTTTGAGAAAAAAACAAGAGGATCAAGGTGAAGAAATAAAATAAATGAGATAAATACTATCTACCATTAAAAGAACAATTTTAATGGTAGAGAGAGATGGTGTAAACTTTTATGGGGGGAAGAAAAGAGAAGAAACACCATAAGAAAAACTATTTCTTGATGATCCCCCACCCCACCAGCTTTTAAGTGATCCATCAACTCAAAAAGATGTCTTGGAAAAAATTAATCAATGTTCTAATAATTGTTTCTATGAAATGTGAATCATAAAAATATTTATACATTTCCTGTACTGATATCCTATAGGGTGACAATGACTGTGATTTATATCTATCAACCCACACCCATCACCTTGTAGCAAGGTCTATTGTGTTTAATATCCAATATGACATGCTAATCAATAGACCAATTCCAACATGTCACATGAGAGTGTTGATTAGCATTGCCCATGATCCAAGTGATGAGCTACCCATGAGGAAGATATTCATAAGTTCGAACAAGCTATTAGAACATTCATCACATGGACATCACATCTTGTAAAAAACATGTCGATGAGGAGGAATTCATTTCCAATTTGTTCTTCATTATAAACCATTAACTAATAATGAAATAAGGTTCAAATAGATGAATGTTATTACAGAAGAACAAAGGGAAGTGGTTGAAATGAAATACCAAATCAAAACTATATAAATGATCGAACAACTGACTGAAAAGATCTACTAAAATCACCTTTACCCCACCCATTCTATATCCGCATTTATCATCATTGAAGATTTATGTGGATACAAAGTGAAAAGATGGTTGTATTCACATAGTATATTTTGAATAAAATATGTACGGAGAAAAAGTTCAGGACTTCATTGGTGTTGATAATTTAAGTGAAATCATTGACTATGATTGGCTAAGAACCTCAATTATAAATGTATACAAGATTTATGTTTTCAGGATTTTATTTTCCAAAAGATGATATACTATGTTAATTATGACTAAATACATTTCATATTTTTGGTTGGCATATATATCAAAAACAAAAAATTGGATTTCCCCATGAATTTGTTTTGGACTCATTAGTCCTCACTTCTCCTCTACAGAACAACCAAAAACAGAATAAAAAAAGGATGAAATAGTGAAAGGCCGGGTCAAATAATTTTAAATAAAACATTCACATGAAAAACTGATCTTAATACCAACAATGAAGGTGTAAAACTCTACAATTTAATCATATCAAATATATTTTCATTTCTTTCATTACTTATTCCTTTTTGTGTTTTTAGGGAACATTGTATGCTCATACACTATATCCAAAAAATTTAGAACTAAAAATCATGTTATATAATCTAGATTATGTTTTAATGAGGATTTTATTATAATAGGTTAGTTCATCAATATCATAAAAAACAAGGAATGAGGATAGAGGATAAGCATAAAAACCCATAAAATTTTTACAAATAGACAAGTATCAGGGTATATATGACAATATTTCACTATCCAAACACATATCAAAACAAATTACTTATTTTCATCAATGTTTCTGTAGTGTCTGAAACAAAAAAAATGGAAAAGATTAAGGTTATTATGTTATTAAATTTATGAGAGAGATCATATTCCTTCAAAAAAATAGCATCCCCAAAGAGGTATTTCAAAGATAGTTACTATTTTACATAAAATATTTATTAATACATTATGTATTTATATTTTTTCACTGCTACTATGTCTGTCGAAATGAAACATATACACAAGACAATAAATATTTTCTTATAAATGAATGGGTAGCATACATGATAAAAGAATGTAAAAAAATATCATGAATATGTGACTCCAATATAAGTAGAGAATTGATTCATATTTATGTTTAATTAACTTTTTTTTAGTATTACTCACATAATAATTGTTTTCTTATATAGGTGGATTCCTTTGTTTGAGTCAGGGTTTTTTGTTCGAAGATGCTAATGCACATGAGAGATAGATCTTCGAGGATGAAACTCAAAATTCAATTAGAAGGTATTGTTTTTTTAATATACTATGTTTTTTATCATAATATTATCTGTTATCCATTGAATTATCATAATCTGAATTAAATGTTTGGCTACTTTATTTAAAAAGTTCCACTCACTGAAAATTGAGAAAATGCACTTGGATTATCTTGATAATTTTAGACAATGATTCATAAGTCATTTTTGATGTGTATAAATGAGTCTGATTTCAAAATAATACACAATGTGAATGATATTACTTAAAATGCGTGTTTCTATTTTTAAATGAAATTTTAGTAAAAAACACAACAGACCTAAGGAAAACAGAGTAAACACATTCGGATTGTTTTGATAATTAATGAAAATAATCTATAAGTAATTTTTGACGTGTATGAATCAATTGAACCTCAATATGATGCACAGTGTGACCGGTATAACTAAATGTGGCTCTTTTCATTTAATATTGACATTGATTTTAGTAAAAAGAATAGGTGATGTACTAAAAACTGAGGAAAATCATTCATATTATTTTGATAATTTAGTAAAACAAATAATGATTCATTTGTGATGCGTAGGAGTCAATCTAAATTCAATAAAATGCATAGTGTGAATAGTATGAATCAACGTGTGTCTTTTCATTTTAAATTAAAATTAATTTTAGTATAAATAACAAGTGACATACTAAAATATGAGAAAATGAATTTGAATATTTTTGATATTTTAGGAAAAAATCCAAGAGTCTTTTTTGATGTGTAGAAATCAACCACAACTCAATCATATGCATGTGTGACCAGTATGACTAAAAGTTTCTGTTATCAGTTTAAAATTGACATTTTAGTTCAAAATATGTCACTAATAGAAAACCAAGAAAGTCACTCCAATTATCTTGATAATTTAGGAAAACAATTTATAAGTCATTTTTGATGTTTATGAAGTGGTCTCATGTCAAAGCGATGCACGATGCGACTGGTATGACTCAAAATGAATGTTTCCAGTTTGAAATGATATTTTAATAAACAAACACAACTGGAATACCAAAAAATAAGAAAACAGATTCATATTATTTTGATACTTTAATACAATGATCTATAAGTCATTTTTAATGTGTAAGAATTAGCCTCACCTAAATAAGATCCACAGTGTGGGTGGTATAACTCAAAGTGTATATTTTTATTTTAAATTGACATTAAATTTATAAAAAAGAACAAGTAACATACTAAAAATTGAGAAATCACATTCAAATTGTTTCGATAATTTAGGAAATTGATCCATGAGTCATTTGTGATGTGTACGAGTCAACCACACCTCAATACGATGAACTATGTGACCGATATGACTCCAAGTGTGTATTTTTATTTAAAATTGACATTAATTTAAGTAAAAATAACAAGTGACATACTAAAAACAATGAAAAAACATTTTTATTATTTTGATACTTCAGGAAAATGATCCACGAGTCATTTGTGAAAATTATGAATCAACCAAACCTCAATATGATGTACCATGTGACTGGTATGACTCAAAGTATCTGTTATCATTTTAAAATTCACATTTTATTTCAAAACATATCCCTCACTAAAAAACAAAAAAACTCACTCCGATTGTCTTGATAATAAAGGAAAACAATTTGAATTCATTTGTGACATTTATGATGTAGTCTCATATCAAACCGATGCACGATGCGACCGGTATGACTCACAATGCATGTTTACAGTTTGAAATGAAATTTTAGTAAAAAAAACACACTTATATACTAAATTAAAAAAAACACATTCAGATTGTTTTCATAGTTTAGTAAAATGATACATTAGTAAGTTTTGATAGGTAGTAATCATCCACACCTTAATCTGATGTGCGGTGTGACTGTTATAACTCCAAATGTTTCATTATTTAAAATTTACATTGATTTTAGTAAAAGAAAAACTGACATACTGAAAACCAAGAAAACACATTCAGATTGTTTTGATATTTGAGGACAATGATTCATAACTCATTCGTGATGTGTAGGAGTCAACCTCACCTCAATACGATGCATGGTGTGACTGGTATAACTCCAAATGTGTCTTTTTTATTAAATATTGACATTTTATTAATGTATTCATTCATATTAATGTCTAGTTCATTTATTTATAGTATTACTATCATAATATTTGTTTTCTTATAAAGGTGTAATATTTTTCTTGGGTTGAGATGATTTTTTTGATAACTGATACTATGGTTGAACATTTTTGAGAGGGGACCACAGGCGTCAAAAGATGAAATATTAATGTTTTTAAATGTTTGTTTGATAATTGTAAATATAATTATATAAAACATTATTAGAAATTTATATAGCAGTTTTTTTTATATACCATGGGTGGACATTTTTGTATTCATGATTTCAATTAAATGTATATAGAATTTTTTGGATTTATAGATTTTTACTAGGTGTGTTGTTATATTAACAACACATTGCAGCCACCTAGGCCATTATCAGTGATAAAATTGCACTGATAAAGGGGGCCTTTATCAGCGCTGTGATTAACAAAAAAAATTAGCGTTGTTAAAATACTTTTTTCATTCTATTAATGGGCATATGTGTAGTAATGTAAAATAATAAACATGGTTTTTAGCATTATTGTTTCTATAAAACAACATTAAACACCATTTTCGACATCAGATTTGGTTAAAAATGATGCCAAAAATTCAAACAAATTTCATCTTTGGCATTAGTTTGTACTAGAAAACAACACTGAAAAGCAGACCTAAATTTCAAAAATATGATTTTCTGCATCAATTTTTAGAAAACTGACATGAAACCATTATTTTTAGCATCACCATTATAAATGTCGGTTTAAAATCGATGTTATAACTTGTTTTTCCACTAGTGTAACATAATCCAAATTTACCAAGCACATTCTAATTATTTTGATACATTAGGAAAATGATTCATAATTTATTTGTGATTTTTAGGAATCAACCACACATTAATCCATACATATTGTGACTGGTATGACTCCAAGTATGTCTTTTTATTTAAAACTGACATTTTAGTGAAAAGGACAAGTGACATAATAAAAAATGAGAAAAAAAAATCATATTTTTTTTATATTTTAGGACAAAAATCTATAAGTTATTTGTGAAGTGTGGGAATCATCTGCACCTCAATCTGATTCACAGTGTGCCCAATATGACACAAATTGTCAGTTTTTAGTTAAAAATTGACATTTTACTAGTTTATTTCTTCATGTTTATGTTTAATTTATTTCTTAATAGTATTACCTACACAATAATTATTTTCTTATATAGGTGGAATCTTTTGCTCGAGTTAGGGTGGTTTGTTTGGAAACTAATACCATGATCGGGCTTTTGAGAGGGGGTAATGTGCCAAAAATATTAAATCCATTGATATATTTTAATGTTTGTGATAAATTGTACATGAAAATGTAATTTTATAAAATAATGTTTGAAATATCTATAATAAAGTGTTCTTTTTTTATTTTTTATTTAATTTTTATTTCAATTAAATTATTAATTTTTCATATCATGTATTTGTTGCTGCTTCTATATTTGTTGCATGTATCTATTGATGTAGTGTGTTATAATATCAACAGCACACTAAAGCAGAATGGATTTTATTAGCACTATTTATATCATTGACAAAGATAACCCTTCATTATAGTTTTTAGTGCTGATAAAGGGTGCTCCCTTTTAAATCCGCTTAGGATAACAACCACTTTTTAGCACTATTAAAGGATTTTGATAGCAATTTCTTAAGCATGATAGATGGTATTGTATATTATTTTTAGTCTACACACATGCGTTTTTGACAAAATGGTTGTATCTCTTAAATGATGCCTTAAATATAGAATCTAGAATTGTGATTGAATTTGAAACACTAAATTAACCTTAGAAGGGATGTGAGTTACATTTGCATTTGATTAAAGGATACATAATCAATTAGAGGAGTTAGAGAAAAAAATTGAATAATTAATCAATTCATTTAATTATTTATTTGACCTAATAACGGCCCCATTTAAACCCAATAAAAGAACTACCCTAGGCTTAGGTATTGGAAATGAGAACCCCAGAGGGAGGAAGAGCTAGAGAGATAGGATATTGAGAATGATGGTTTGGAGGATGAGAGCGGGTATGAATGACAATGTTAATGACCGAACATGAAATTTCTTATCGGAGTAGGGCTCATTTTATGAATTAATGATCAGTTCTTCAATAATTCAATTTCGAGAAAGAATGGTCATTTATTGATTATTACAACAATTTGGGGGAGGGGAAATTATAAATAATCAAAGATTTTAATTGCACCTATAAGTACTTGGGGATAATTGATCTTAAATCCTACCATGATAGCTCTCAAAGATGTGACCACCAGGGTATGTCCATTGGTCCTAGATAGATTATTGATATTCTTATATCATGTTATTATTTTTCTATGATGGTAATTATTATTATGTGTGATATTTTCCCCTATTTATCACTCTTAAATGATCAATGTTTTTTGTTATTACATGTTCATCGATGGAATTTAGATTGGGTGTCTGGACTTCCCATCAGCCACCCTTCTCCATCCTTTTCTTCTTAATATTGTCATCTTCTCTCATGATGTAGTTCATCAATGAAAAATCCATCTCATATCATTTTTTCATGAGTGGTAAATGGGGTGGATCTTGGAGGTAGCAGCGTAGAGGGTTATTCCATGATACGTCTTGGATAGAATTCGACACAAGTGTGAAGTCTAGAGAGAGCGGAAATCAGCACGGTGTTGGTTCAGAGTGTGGGGGCCTCTCCCAATTGAGGGATCTGTTTTGTGGAGGATTAATCATGAGATTCTTCTATCAGAATTAGTTTTTATGAAGGTAGTAACCAACCCAAGAGGCCTCAAGAGAGGTCTTCATTGGTTATTAGTCAAGGCTGAGAAGCAACCAATGGTGAGGAGTTTTTCTAATGGGGAGATGAATTACCCAAAAACTGAAGGAAAAACTAGTTTTCATTTATATTTATAATGGTATAAAAATACCATGATTTTTAATGGTTGTGATCCTCTGATAAGTTTGATCCAGAGAGAGATAATAGTGAATTGGACCCCTTCTCCCATGGATATAGACAATCTTGTTGAACCACGTAAATCTCGTGTGTTCTCCGTTTTTACTTAGTGTTTGTTCTTGATTCTGTTTCCATAAACCTCCACTCTCCCAATAAAGTAATATCTGTGCCAGTGAGTTAAAAATAGGGAAGATGCAATGATGTTTTTCAGTGACCAGTAATTTGAAGGTGCTCATAAATTTTTTTGAGGCCAGATCTATGAAGAGCTCGATGAGATGATTCCAACAATGCAAGTGGTGCCAAAAATGAAGCAGAAATGAAGCAGGTAGTGCGTGTCAAACTTTCATTCAAACCCTGGGTGCTATAGTAACCCCTTCTCGAAGAAGATGAAACTGTTCATACTAGAGGCAACTTTCTAATCACGGTTCCGGCGAGCCAAGTCAGCACCACATCAGCAGTCTATTTGAACCATTGATTTAATTTTGGCAATATCTTGGCTCATCGTAGTCCATTTTTATCCATCTGAGATTAATTTTTAGCTATTTCAATCATTCCAAACACATCTGTATAGTTATATTTTCAAAATTATCACTATATAAAGTAATATAATTTGGGTTTTAAATTGACAGTGGTAAACGCGTTTTATTACAATGACAATGGTTGGTGGTGAAGCACTACCACAATTTGATATTGAGAAGTTAGATGGTCATAAAAATTTAGGCTTGTGGAAAATCACAGTGAAAGATATTCTAGTGTATTAGGGAATTATTAGATCATTGATTAGAGAAAAACATGATAGAACCAATGACGATGATTGATAAGAGCTCGAGATGCGGGTGGTCACCACAATTCCACTATGTCTAGAGACTGACGTAAAGTAACCAATGTTAGATGAGACCTCTTCAAAAGAGATCTGGAAGAAGTTTCAGTAGTATTATATGGGTAAGTAAGTCACCAAAAAATTATTCCCATAGAAAAAATTGTTCCATTCGTGAATGGAAGAGGGAACAATTTTGATGGATCACACTAACGCATTAAAAAAATCAAGACACAATTATTGGGGATCGATGTGATGGTTGAAGAAGAAGACAAAGAGCTTTTGATTTTATCTTCTCTACCATGTTCATTTTATGGACTTATGACTGCATTGCTTATGGGGAAGGAAACATTGAACCTCAATGAGATAATGGAATCACTAGAAGATTCTGAGGTATTCTGAAGGCCCACGATTCATTCAGGAGAAAAAATCATGGTATGTTAGATGATCAACATAGGAAGAGATGATATCAGAATTTAGGAGGTAAATAATGGCATGAAAAAATTGAGGGGATGTGATCCTAGACAAATCACATGTTTTTGGTGTGATCAAAAGTTTCAATATAAAAGTGATTGTGAAGAGTGACAACTATATGCTTTTGGGAAAGACAAATATTAAGAGAAGGGTATGAACATCATAGAATCATCAAGAGATAATTAAGCCTAGATGATAATGGGAAGCTCACACCCATATGGATGAATTGAATAGTAAAAAATATAGTGTCATTAATACAAAATATATGGGCACATGAAGTGGGAATGTAAATTTTTTTTAAAAAAATGAGCGGATTCAAAATCCAAAGCAATATGGGTGGGTTTTGGATTCGGGGAGCTTATTACACATATGTACGGGAAAAGGTGTGATTTATACTTTTCAGTAGCTGCAAGATTTAGTGATACTTGGTGATGGGTCAACATGCGAATTTTGAGGAGTTGGGATGGTGAAGTTGAAGACACCAGATGGAGTAGTATGAAGACTGGTTAACTTGTAATTCATTCTGAGGATGAGACAAAACATGGTATCATTAAATAGGATTGATGTGAAATAGAACAAGATTTACATAGAAGGTGGAGTGTTGGAAGTCTCACGTGGTGATGCAACAATTATTATTGGGAAAGAGTCCCAAGGGTTTTATAATTTGATGGGAAATGTAGTTAGGTCGAGATCGATTGAAGATAATGGAAGTGACACATCATCTATCAAGAAGAAGTGTGTTTGATTTGATGATGAAGGTTTCAGTGCATTCAAGGATACTATAGGTCTATCTTCTACCCCAAATTGGTAGTGAGGGGGATATTTGTGGGGCCAATCCCAATTATGGGAGTTGTTTTGTGGAGGAATAATCATGAGATACTTCTCTCGGTAGCCATTTTTTTTAAAGTCAATAACCAACCCAGGTGGAGGTAGGAGAGGTCTTCATTGGTGGGTAGTTAAGGAGGACGAGCAGCCGATGACGAGAAATTTTTCTCCCAGGTAGATGAACAACCCAACAACTGAAGGAAAAACTAGTTTTATTCCTCTTTATAGTGGAATAAAAATACCATGATAATAATGGTTGTGATCCTTTGAAGAGTTTGATCCATAAAGAGAGAATAAAGAATTGGCCCCCTCCACCATGGACATAGGAAATCATTCCGAACCATGTAAATCTCATGTGTTTTCTATTTTTCCTTATTATTTATGTTTGACATATTTCCACGAACCTCCACTTCCCCAACATAGATCCATCGTCATCAGATGGCCGTTGAGTTGTCGAACATGGTGAGGCGGTGGCAGTCGGCACACTGTCACTGTGTCCATCAATTTGGAGATATCATTTAGGGATTACCCCATCATAAAAATATTAAATAGGAATGCATGGTACCTTTCCTATTATTTTATTTATTTATAGATAGTAATTTTTTTATACAACCATGAGAGCGATACACACCACAAAAAAGAAAATGCAGATAAACCGCTGGCCTGGGGACTCGACCCCACAACTATTCCCCAAACCCCCCCACCCTTACCACCCCATCCAATCATGGAAGGAATATATTTTTTATATATTAAACTAAACTTATAGTGGGGTTGTGTTATTGGGACAAGGGTGGTGTCCCTATGATCTAAGAGAGAAATAGACCCCCCCAATGGTTATATATATTTTAAATTATTAATAATTTTAGTAATAATATTATTATTCTTTGTTTCCATCATATTATTCACACGACTTCAGATTAAAAAATCATCTATGGCATCAGACCATACATCAAAAAAGACATTTTAAAATCAATATGTGATATATAATTCTAAATTGAGTTATATATAATAATAATAATATTTGTTTTTTCGATTGTATCATATTCACACAACCTCATATTGACAAACCATATTTATATTTATGATCTATAAATACATACAAATGATTCAAGATAAATATTTAGTATCTAATTATGACTCATGAATCAGGCCCATGGTTCCACCGCAAAGATACTTTTTTTGGTAATATGATGAAATACATATTTTTCAACAAGTTTCCATTTTGGTCATATAAATAGATTATCATGATTATTTTTTCACATAGATCACAATGAAGCAATCTGTTAAGACATTCAAGGTCTTTTTCAAGGTGAGGTAGACAAATTTATGATTTATCTACATAGAACTAATGATGTGATTATCATGTGATCTTCATAGTGATTTTGGGTTTAGAATATTCTCAATTGAGGTATGTCCCAATAAGGTTTGGGTCCCCCGCTTCCTTAATAAAGATAGTGTCACTATCCCCTGATACACTAAAATTCCTCTATCCCACACACTTACATCCAGTGTTAAAACGAATTTCCTTAAATAATGGATTTGATACAAAGTGAGATGAACATATTTTTATTTTAAAAATTACTATAAGATAAAAATACCAACTCATAAATCATTATGACATCCCAAGAACACAAGGTTTAATTTTTTTAGGATCAGTTACATAAAAACCATAACAAAAGTAGTGAACATTTTTCCACAATCGAACCACACTAGACTACCTTAAAGAATTATCATAAGTTAAACTCATCTTTATAACCCTAGTAATAGAAACATAAGAAAGCAGTGAGGTCAAATTTTTAGTAAGTAAAAAACTCATCAATATTTCATCAAGGGTTAGATCACAATCATACGAGAAAACATGATCATGAAAGAAATATTTTTTTAAAAAGAACATGAAACAATAAGAGTTGTCCATAATTCATGATAAAAGGACATGTGATCTCAAATTAACAAACATATACTATTGAAAAATAGTGTAATTATTGTGATAATAAAAATGAGCCAGGGGGAATTATCATAAGCATATGACATAATAATATGAGAAAACTTAATAAGTAATTATGGCAAAAACACAGTCCTAGAAAATCGTTATATAGTGGTTCAGGCATCAAAATCCTATGACCCATTACATGGTGGACCAAGAATTACTTCATGAAATCTATTATTACTTGAGTATCATAACTCAATTACCATTAGTGACTTTAGTATCATAAATCATGATCCATTATTAACTCGAGTATCATAACTCGTAACCCATTATTGAATCAAGTATCACAACTCTCAAACCATTTTTATCTCCTGAGATATAAAAGATTAATCAATGAATTGAAGATTGATATAGTAATTCACCCATTAGTCATCCATACATATGTGTGTCACTTGAAATCAACCATTAATTATATAATAAATAACCCATGAAATGAAAAATGAGTCTGACAACATTTCTAGACGATATCACCAAAATTCACCTTAGGAATGTAAATAGTTGATACCCAAAATTCAATCACCCCAAAAGAGTATTTTATAAGAACATTTATAATGGGGTTCATGAAATATAAATTCCAAGGATAAAAAGACTTTTGAGTTGAAGGGGAAAATTGTAGAGAAATTTTTAAAGAGTTTTTAGATAATGCTTGTATCTTTGGCACAAGTGGTGAAGTTTTAGGTCACTTTCAGAAATGTTGGTTTTGAGAAATTGAAAATAAATCCGTTTAAAAATCAATATTTGGAAATAAATATCAATAACTATGCCTTGAAAATTTCATAAAGGTTTCATAAAATTGATGTGAAAACATTTTGAGAGATTTTATTTTTTAAAAAGAATCTTCAATAAAGGATCATTGAAAAATAAGTAAAGGTTTTAAAAAGGTAAAGTGAAAATATTTTGAAAGCAATTATTTTTTAAAATAATCTTCAATAATATATCCTTTAAAACATAAAAATGTTATCAAAAGAAATGTGGAGTGAAATATAAAACATTTTATTTTGAAAGGATGAAAAACATTTTTAATATTTTTAAATACCTTTATTGAAAACCTAAATTGTAAAAAGAGTAACATTTTTTTTTAAAAGGGGATAATGTCATATGAGATAACATATAATTATATTTAAAACTAAAATTGAGAACATTTGTGGTAAAGGAAAATATGAACATGTTGGGGGACCACTGTTAAAGAGTATGAGAATTATTCTCAACAATGATATAATTTTTGAGGAAGAAGTTCATCAAGGTAAAATATTTGAACTAAAAAACAACTATACCTTGAGAGGAATACAAGATACCATGAAATAAATTATTAGGTTATAATTAACCAATCTTGGAATAAAAAAGTTCAAGAAGTTTCTTTTTAACTCAATGAAGAGAGTTGAGTTAACAAAATCCCTTACAAATTAAGTATCTTTTGAATCGAAATACATTCAAGTAAAGAGCATGATATGGATCTTAAAACCCCATTGATTTCATTAATATAGAAAAATTCATTAATTATGTAATTCCCCACCCCCAGAATCTTGGAGATAGTGCATTATTATGATTACAAGGAATCAAATACTGAAGGACCGATCAGTTTAGTAGTCTTGGAAAATAGATTACATACATGAACCTTACATTAAATTTTAAAAAATAAAATATAACATAAATTATACTTTTATAATTTTATTATTCTCCTATCTTAACCCTATATATCAGTCATAATACATTTATTATAATCCTAGGAAAATAAAACATAAGAAAGGGGTGATCTTAGATGCTTAGTAAGGTTAAGCGTACAAGAAAATTTATTGTCAAATAATAATAATAAACATTAAATAAAGATTTATAACTGAAAAAAATACCTTTAAACATAATCTTGAGCATAATATGAGAAGAATAAATAATACTATATAATATAAACATAACCATGGATATTCTACTAGTTGAATAATCACATGGAATATCTATAACTAATTTTAAAATGAGGGAATTCATAATGATGGATGTTTTCACTATCAAGATATATCCTCAAGATAGCTAATGTCAAGATAAATCCTCATGATAGTTTAAGTAACTATGTAGAAACCCATATGATTTTTGTCAGGATCTATTCTCCTTAAAATTTAAAATTGAATGGATACAAACGTGAAGGGTTTGTCTCCAACTAATTTTGTATCACGAGACCTACTGATGCATCGAGGGGATATAGAGGGCCTCATCCATCACTTACTAAGTACAATACATTCCACATGTTAATATAGTGAAACATAAATAAACTAAACTTTCATATTAAAAACTAGTATTCAAAATATGAATACTTTAACTAAAAACCTAGAATGGTTTATAAAATAGCACATCCGTAGTCAAAATGATCATAAACCATTAAATAAAATAAGGTAAATTATATTATAAGATATGAAACTCAATTATAAATGATATATAACAAATTATGTTGACATAGATGAAAATAATCTTTTACAATCATTAAAAATATCTTGATACAAACACTCCTTTTCTATTAAAATCATTTATTCAAAAGACACACACTTATAAAAGAATACATTTAAAAAAGGATTTTTGAATTAAAGTGTCCCATAACACTTTAAAACATTCTAAAGGAAATAAAAATTTAAAACATTAATATCCATTTAAATAAATTCTTAAAATCATTTTGAAAACATTGACATTAATGAGAATGATTTAGAATAATAAATCTTTAAAATATTTAAAATGATGTTTTAGTTAAAGAGTCCCTTACATAAAACCATAAAAAATATTTCTTTTGAAAACATTCGTATGAAATTAAAATTAGAGATAAAATTTTCTTTATAATCCATTAGATACATTGACATAAATATATATGATAATATCAATAATATTTAAAAGGAGAAAGTATTAATTCTTTAAACATTCAAATGGTCCCATACCACTTTGAATATTTAAATAATAAGACCAATATATTCACACAAATCTTTAAATACCATGAAGAAAATTTATTCATGATATAAAATATAACAGGGGTAGTACATACACCACACATAGGAGAGAAAAAGTCAACATGGCTTATATCTCAAGAAAATTAAAAGTGAGAAAAAATTCCCGTACAAAGATCATACCATTAGAGTGAATATAATAAAATAAAGTAATTATGGGTGAAAAATATAAATCCACAAAATATAAGTGGATATTCATTATAAAACAATCATAGGTCATTCACACATATTCTGGTAAGAACATAACCAATGACAAAGATGCATAACTCAATGAATGAAAATTGAGTTAAAATTTCCCTTACCTCAGGTCTGATACACCCCGTACAAGTCATAAACTATTGTAAAATGGTTTTAAAAATATTATTAACATCTAAAAAAATCATAATAACATTTATGATATCATATATGATCCATTTATGAGTTTATATTACCCATTTATTAATAACTTTCAAGATAAAGCAACATTTCAGGTAATAATTGCTTTTGTTTATCGTATGTGTTTTGACTTGTTATTATTGATTGCATTATTTAGATCATGATTTAATTATTTATAGAATTTAAAACATTATTTATATATCATATATATTCAGTATATAAATATATATAATATCTAGATAAATAGAATGGAATACATCATTCATGGAGACGGTAGGTCGTACGCACGCACGAACGTTGTATCCCTTTTCTTATCGTGTTGGATGGAAGAAAGTAAATGAAATATATGTATATATATATATATATTATTACAATAGAATTTTTATTTTATATATTTCATAATTATTCATTATATATATTTTTATAATCATATTTGAATGGTTAACGTGGAGAATGAATCTCATCGCGTCGTGAAGATGGTAGGTCGTATGTACGCACAAACGATGATATCATTTTTTTAATGGTAAATAGGTAAGGAAATGGATTGTATGATAATTATATAGAATAAATATCTTATCATATATTTTATTTATATCCATTATATTTATCATTATACCCATTTAAATAAATTATAGATAAAGAAAAGTTTACACCACGACGTGGAATTGGTAAGACATACGTACACACGCATGGTGATATTGTTTTTCATAAGATTGGTAAAATGAGGAATATGGATGTCCAATAATCATAATTTTTTTTAAAATATATTATATTATCAATTTACTAATCTAGTATGAAAACTACTTAGTAAAATTAAGTATAAAAATAAAGAACATTGAAAGTGTTGGTAAAACAATTACCTCTTCTTCGAGTGTCTACTTTGGATTTTCACAAAATAACTCCTTAGGTTGGATTTATGCCCAATTTATGGCCTCTATGATGAATTTAGGGAAGTTTAGAGGTGAATTGGGTAGGTTTTTTTGATATACAGGGATTTATAGGTGTGAATAAAAGAGAATGAGAGGTTCCCTTTTATAATATAGGGGAGGGATACTTTAGGAAACTCCAAATCAATTAATTTATTATAAATGGATTTTAGATTTAAAATAGATTAAAAGTGTTTTATTTAGAGGATAAGATGAGTGTAGGTCTAAATCCTATCAAAAAATTATTTTTATACAAGTATAGGTCACAAAATTAACCTTACATTTTGGGGTTAACCCTTAGTTAAACAGATCAACTCTTACTGTGACTATTTGTCTTTTAATACTTTAGAGTTAATATAAATACTATAAAATGCCAAACTAACCCCAATTAGATCATTTTCCATATATTTGACATTATTAAAGTTATTTTTATGAATTATGAATTATTACTAATTTTATAACATTTAATAATATATTATTTATTTTAAAGTATCATTTATGTCAATTTTGATACTATTCAATACTTTCATTTTTACAAATATCATACCAACATGTTAAATTCAAACCAATACTTAAAATATGTCACTAAAATGTATAATTTATATATAAAATTAGTTTATGGTATTAAATATTCCAAATTAGATTTATTGTAATATTTTTATTAACATTTATTTGACATCTCAATTAATTAAACAATTACTGCATCATTATTATACAAGCCATTAATTAGTTAATTATTCACTAAAAAGGGAAATAAATTATCATGATGAAGATAATTTTCTTAAATTTCTAATGAAAAATTATAGTCTTATTTATCTTATTTATAACCCTATATTAAAAATGTTTTGGTTATTAAAATTTGAATATGACATTTTTAACACTTCTTTAAATAAAATATAATAAATGAACTAATCTAACACAAGTGGATTAAAACAGATCATATTTTTTTATCTAAGGTATATTTTATTCTAAAATAACTTATCCAAAGAAATTAGGATAAGTATTAAGGTAATTTTATATTATTATAATATTATTTTTACCTTTAATTACCTTATTTACCTTTAACCGTGGTAAATAAAATTCAAAAGTTACTATTCACCAAAAAATTATTTTGAACCTATTAGACCAAATTTTTCATACTGATTACAACCATGTAGGACCATTTTTATAAATTAAATTCCCAGAAGCAGTAGAATTACATTTAATGCTAATCTTGCAAATGTGGCTAGAAGGCGGGTAAAAGGGACGTTCAAAAGTTGAATAATTTTTTATATCTAATTCTATTATAATAATGATTCAAATGACCCACATTGAATTAATATATGTTTTATTTATCTATTTTTACTTTAAAATCAATTTAAATTAAAATAATTATTTTAATGAAAAATTCATTTTTAAACTACAATGCAGTATTTTTCACTATTCATCAAAAATATAATCTTTTCATAAAAATACCAAAAAATAATCCTAAGATAATTTTGATATTAAAAATTCAAAAAAGAAGTCTATTTTGAAAATTAAAATTTATAAATTTCATAATGTGGTTAATACTATTCATAACCACTTTTTAAACAACCAATTTAGTATATCATGGTAAGCTTGAACTCGGTGTTGCATTAAACACAAACTATTGAATATAACATACCATGAAATATTGTGGTGTTACATTCTCCTCTCCTTCAAAAAATTTCATCCTCGCAATTTTCAAATTCAGGTTTGGTAAATAAGGTTTTACTATTCAAAAATTCTTTTATTGAAATCCCCCATCGGAACAAGGGTTGATAAAAGGTCTAATTTAAAATAAAGAAAGGGAATAATGAAAGTTATCAGAGATAAAACATATAAGGGTTACATATAGGAAAACATGTACATTAAAGAAAAATTTAAACATCAAGTTCTTATCGATAATGATAGAGAACATGATTAGGAACAAGTTAATTGTCACAAAGTTACAAATCTGTGATGATCCCTGGGACCATTTG
Source organism: Viscum album (assembly GCA_963277665.1). Classification (NCBI taxonomy): domain Eukaryota; kingdom Viridiplantae; phylum Streptophyta; class Magnoliopsida; order Santalales; family Viscaceae; genus Viscum; species Viscum album. Next base: position 1,312,690,218 of record OY728137.1, read on the forward strand.
GTTCATCACAGAAGAAAGTACAAGGAATTCTTTTTTGGTTTCAATATCCTTTCACTAGAGTTGAAGAATTATTTTATAATTTATATAAGCACTTAATTGTTTTCTTTCCATGTCATAAGCATAATCCCATCCTTTGTTTGTTCTTTAATCAATTTTCACTTCATCCCATACACCTAGAAATGAACATTCAAAATGATTTTTTCATGCCTGAAGCACTTTTGATAAATCATAAGGCCCAAAATTATTTACTTAACCCTGTAAAAGTTTACTATAACCAAAAATGTTATCACAAATTATCCAACAAATCATACTTTAAATATAAACAATAATATCCAATGTTCAAGTTACTACATTCCAACCTTAAGGATTTCCCAAAATACTTATATCCAAATTAATAATCTAAAAAGGTCTCTAAATTTCCAAAATCAATGATAACATTATGTCCCCCAAAAAACATAATGTACCTTTTATTATTAAATACCTTTATAACGTCAAAAACCATAATGAAGTAATTCATGCTTAAAAATATTTGATGAAGATGATCAACAATACAATCCATATATATCTCATGAATCTTATAACCATAGAACCATTGATGTAAAAATTCTTTAATCCAAATAGAAAATAAACTTTATCATTCCACTTCACACATAAACTATTAACTACTATTAAACATCTTATTCTTTAATAACCCCTTCATATCATTTTTATTTTGTTGCCTCTTCATTAGTAGTAGTATATCCATTTCACGCATAACCTTACTAATTCTAAAAATTGACAAAAACTCAAAGCATAATGTTAAAAAAACTAATCATAGTGATGTAGTAAATACAAATCATATATAGGATCTATAAATTGTGGAATATTCTTCTCAATCCATTTTTCATTAGGATTAACCTAGGTTATCCATTATAGGATCCAAAGGATGACATCATATACATAGACTTATCCTAAAATTCATTCAAAGGGTTATTTTTTATAATCTTTGATTTCTAAATCTAGTTTTCAAGGATACTACTATTCTTCCTTTGATACAAACTATAATACCCCAACACCAGAATCCTGAATCTCGTGCATTATTTTAATACATTAGAATGATTAAACAGAATCAAATACTAGAGGACCAAATAGTTTAGCGGTCTTGGAAAATAAATTGAATAAATGAATCTTACATTACAATTAAAAACATAAAATACAACATAAATAATCCTTTTATAATTCCATTATTCTCCTAGATTAACCCTAAATATCATTCAAAATACATTTCTTAGAATCCTAGGAAAATAAAACATAAGAAATGGGTGATCTAAGATTATCAATAATAGTAAGCATATAGTGAAAATTATTGTCAAAAAATAATCATAAACAATAAGGAAAAATGTATAACCGAAACTAAATCCCTTTAAAAAAATCTTGAAAAAAATATGGAAAGAATAAATAATACCTTATAAAATAAGAATAACCATAGATATTCTACTAGTCTAATAATAACATATAATATCAATAACTAATTTCATAATGAGGGAATGAAAAATTATGGATGTATGCACTATCAATATATATCCTCAAGATAGCTACTGTCAAGATCCATCCTCATGAAATTTTATGTTTGTGGGTAAAAACCCATTTGATTTGTGTGAAGATCTATCCTCCTGTAATTTAAAACTGCTTGGATACAAATATGAAGGGCTTTTCGCCAAATAAATTCATCTCATGAGACCTAATCATGCATCAAGGGGATATAGAAGGCCTCACCTGTCACTTACTAAGTCCAATACATTCATCATGTTAAAATTGTGAAACATAAATAACATAAACATTCGTATTAAAAATAGTATACGAAATATGAATAATTTTACCATAAACCAAGAATGGTATCTAAATATAACATCTATAGTTAAACTGATCATAAATCATTCTATAAAATATGGTAAATGATATCATAATATTTCATCCTCAATTAAGAATGATATCAAGCAAAGGATGTTGACATAGATGAAAATAATCTATTAAAATCATTAAAAATATCTCAAGGAAAATACTCAATTTATTGAAATAATTTATTCAAAAGACATGCACTTATAAAAGAAGAAATTTTAAAATATATTTTTGAATATAAGTGTCCCATACCACTTTGAAACTTTTGAAAGGAATTAAAATTTTAAAAAGTTCATATCCATATAAATAAATCCCCAAAACCAATTTGAAAACATGGAAATTAAAGAGAATGGTTTCTAAGAAATATTATTTAAAACATTAAAATGAAGTTTTAGTTAAATAATACCTTACATAAAACCTTAAATAATATTCATCTGAAAACATTTGAATGAAATTAAAAATAGAATTAAAATTTTACTTATAATCCTTTATATATTTATAAATAAATATGCATGATAATATCAAGAATATTGAAATGGAGAAAGGATTAATTATTTAAACATTGAAGGCATCCCATACCACTTTGAAAATTTAAATAATAATCCCAATATATTCACATGAATCTTTAAATACCATTAAGATAGATTTATTCATGATATAAAATATAATAGGGGTATTACGTACACCACACACAAGAGATTGGTGGTGAACATGTCTTATATCTAATGAAAATTAAAAGCAAGAGTAAATTCAATTACAAAGTTTGTATCATTAGAGTGATGACAGATCAATGAAAGGATTATGTGTAACAAATATAAATCCAAAAAATATAATTTGATATTCAGTGTAAAACAATCATAGGTCATTCACACATATTCTTGGAAGAACATAACTAGTAACATAGATGTATAACTCAATTAATGGGAATTGAGTTAAGATTTCCCTTAACTTAGGTCTAATACACTTTGTACATGTCTGAAACTCCTATATAATGATTTTAAACCTATTATTAACTTCTTCCAGAATTATAATAATATTTATGATTTCATATATGATTTATTTATGACTTTATATTACCAGTTTGTTAATAATTTCCAAGTTAAAGAAACTTTTCGGGTAATAATCCTTTTTTGTTTATCGTATGTGTTTTGACATGTTATTATTGATTGTATTATTTAGATCATGATATAATTATTTCCAGATTGTAGAAAATTATTTATATATCATATATACTTTATATATAATTATATATAATAGATAGATATATGTAATGGAATACACCGTTCATGGAGATGGTAGGTTGTACGTACGCATAAATGCTGTTTCCATTTTCTTATCGTATTGAATGGATGAAAGTAAATGAAATATATATATATATATATATATTATTCCAGTATAATTATCATGTCATATATTTCATAATTATTCATTATATAAATTTTTATAATCATTATTTAATGGTTAATGTGGAGAATGAGTCTTATCGCGTCGTGGAGACGGTAGGTTCTACGTACGCACGAGCAACGATATCATTTCCTTAGTGGTAAATGGGTAAATAAATAGATGGTATGTTAATGTTAAATAATCAATATATTTTCATATTTATTATTTATATCCATTATATTCATCATTATACCCATTTAAATAAAGTATCGATGAAAAATAGTTTACACCATAGTGTGGAGATGGTAAGCCGCACATACATACACATGTTGAAATTATTTTTTGTAGGATTGTTAAAATGAAGAAAATGGTTGTTAAATAATCATAAAAAAATAAGAATATATTATATGAAATATTTATTACATTATTATGAAAATATCTTCGTAAAAGGAAGTACAATGAGAAAAGAACTTTAAAAGTGTTGGTAAAACAATTACCTCTTCTTCGAGTGTCTCCTTTGGATTTACACAAAATGACTCCTTAGGTTGAATTTTTTCCCAAATTGTAGCGTATAGGATGAATTTAGTGATTCTGGAAGGATAAATGGGCATGGTTTTTCCAAACTAAAGGGCTTTAGTGGTGTGAATAAAAGAGAAGAATATGTTCCCTTTTAAAATATAGGGGTGGGATACTTTAGGAAACTCAAAAACTATTAATTTATTATAAATGGATTTTAAATTTAAAATAAGTACAAAAGTGTGTTATTTAGAGTATAAGATGATTATGGACATAAATAATATCAACCAATGATTTTTATACAAGTATAGGTGACAAAAATAACCTTATCTTTTGGGTTTAACCCTTAGTTAAATAGTTTAACTCTTACCATATTTACTTGTCTTTTTATAGTATAAGGTTAATATATTTACTATAAAATTACAAAATAACCAAAATTGGATCATTTATGAAATATATGAAATTATTATATTTATTTGGATGAAATATATTTTTTTATGAATTTTATATCATTTAATTAATTATTATATATTTTAAAGAATAATTTATGTAAATTTTATATTATTCATTATTTTAATTTTTAAAAATACCATAACAACGTGATAACTTAGAAAAATAATTCCAATATGTCACTAAAATCTTTATGTCATCTATAAAATTCTTTTAGGTCATTAACTATTCCAAATTATATTTATTTTAATTTTTTAATAACATTTATTTTATATCTCAACCAATTAAAACATTACTACATCATTATTATACAAGCCATTAGTTAAGTTATTTATTCTATAAAAATTAAATATAAATTATAATAGTTAATATAAATTTCTTATATTTAAAATGAATATTTATAGTAGAATTTATCTTATATATATACCTATATTAAAAATTATTTAGTTATTAAAATTTGAATATGACATTTTTAACTATTCATTAAATAAAATAAAATAAATGTTATAATCTAACACAAGTGGATTAAAAAGGATAATATTATTGACTTATGTTATATTTTGGTTGAAATAAACTTATAAAATAAAATTAGGACAAGTTTTAGGTTAATTTTATATTATTATCATATTGTTTTTACCTTTACTTACCCTATTAACAGTTAACTGTGGTAAATAAAATTTAAAAGTTAATATTCACCAAAAATTAGTTTGATTCTATTAGAATTTTGTTTTCATACTGATTAAAACTATATATGCCTGTTTTTTTGAAATTCAATTTACAAAAGTGGTAAAATTACATTTAATGTTAATCCTGCAAATTAGGCTAGAAGGTGTGTAAAAGAGATGTTCAAAAGTTCAATGATTTTTTATATCTAATTATATTATAATAATGAATCAATTGACCCAAATTGGATTAAAATATGTATTATTTATCTATTGTGACTTTAAAATCAATTTAAATTAAAATAATTATTTAAATGAAAATGTCAGTTTTTAACTACAATGCAATATTTTTCATTATTCATCAATAATTTAAAATTTTTAGAAAAATAACAAGAAATCACCCTAATATAATTTTGATATTACGAATTTAAAAAATGAAGTCTATTTTGAAATATAAAATTTATAAATTTCATAATGTGGTTAATACTATTCATAACCACTTTTTAAATGACTAATTTAGTATATCATGGTACGCTCGAACTTGGTGTTGCGTGCAACACAAAATATTGAGGATAACATACCTTGAAATATTAGGGTGTTACATTCTCCCATACTTCAATAAATTTCATCCTCTCAATTTTCAAATTTGGGTTCGGTAACTAAGTTTTGACTATTCAAAAATTCTTTCATTGAAATCCCACATCAGAACAAGGGTCGATAAAATCTACAATTTAAAATAAAGGGAAGTAAAAAAGTTACCAGAGATAACACATACAAGGGTTCAATGTAGAAAAACATGGATATGAAAGAAAAATGAAACCACCATGTTCTGATGGATAGTGATAGAGAACTTTACTATGAAAAAGTTAACAATAAAAAAGTTATGAATCTACAATGATCTGAGGGACCATTTCATTCATTGCAAAAGAAAGTACTAGGAAAGAATTTTTGGTTTCAAGATCCTTTCACAAGAGTTGAAGAATTATTTTACTATTCAGATAATAACATAATTGTTTTCCTTCCTTGTCATAAGCATAATCTCATACTTGGGATTTTCTTCGATCTATTTTCACTTCATCCCAAACACCTGGAAATAAACATTCAAAATGATTTTTTCATGCCTGAATCACTTTTGATAAATCATAAGTACCACAAGTATTTCTTTAACCCTCTAAATGTTTAATAAAACTAAAAGGGTAGCCCAAAGTATCCAATAAATCATACTTTAACATTAAATAATAAAATACAATGTTCAACTTACTCCATTCCAACCATAAGAATTTTCCAAAAAAACTTCTATCAAAATTAACAGTCTAAAAAGTTCTCTAAATTTCCAAAATCAATCATATGATTAGGTTCACGAAACAATGTAATATACATATTATTGGAAAATACATTTATAACCTCAAAAACCTTAATGATGTAATTCATGCTTCCAAATACTTGATGAATATATACAAAAGTACAATCCTTATATATCTCTTGAATCTTATAACCATAGAACCACTGATGTAATAATTCTTGAAGCCAATTAAAAAATAACCTTAATCATTCCACTTCACTCATAAACTATAATCTAATCTTAAATATATTAGTCCTTAATACCCCCTTAACCTCATTTTTTGTATCGTCTTCATTATCAGCAGTATAACCATTGCATGTATAACTTTTCTAATTCTAACTATTGACCAAAATGAAAAGAATAATGTCAAAAACACTAATCATAGTGATGTAGTCATGAAGAATCATTTATAGGATCTCTAAATTGTGGAATATTATTCTCAATACATTTTTCAAAAGGATTAACCAAGGTTAACCATTTCAAAATCTAAATAATGATATCCTATACTTATCCTTATGTCATTCAAAGGGTTATGTTTTATAATATTTGATTTCTAAATACAGTTTACAAGGTTGTTTCTAATCTTCCTTTGATACCAAATGTAATTCCCCGACTCCAAAAGCTTGGAGCCAATGCATTACTTTAATACATTATCATGATTGCAAGAAATCAAATCCTGAAGGACCGACCAGTTTAGAAGTCTTCGAAAATAGATTACATACATGAACCTTACATTAAAATTCAAAACATAAAATACAACGTAAATAGTCCTTTGAGAACTCCATTATTTTCCAATATTAACCCTTCATATCAGTCATAATACATTTCTTGGAATCTTGGAAAAATAAATCATAAGAAAGGGCTGAGCTCAGACGCTCAGTAAGGGTAAGCGTACAATGAAAATTATTGTAAAAAAATAATCATAAACATTAAGACTAGATGTATAACTGAAACACAAGCCCTTTAAATATAATCTTGACCATAATATGGAAGGAATAAATAATACCATATAAAATAATCATAATAATTAATATTATACTAATCAAATAATCACATGAAATATCAATAACTAATTTCATAATGAGGGAATTCATAATGATTGATGTCTGCACTATCAAGATATACCCTCAATATAGCTACTATCAAGACCCATCCTCATGATAGTTTAATTATTGTGGGTTTAAACCCATATTATTTGTGTCAAGATCTATCATATTGACAATTTAAAACCACTTGGATACAAATGTGAAGGTTTTGTCCCCAACAAATTTCATCTCATGAGACCCACCGATGCATCAGGGGGATATAGTGGTCCCCTCCCATCACTTACTATGTTCAATGCATTCCTCATGTTAAAACGGTGAGACATAAATAACATAAACATTCATATTAAAATATTGTATATACAATTTTAATACTTTACCCATAAACAAAGAATGGTATCTAAATATCACATCCACAGTTAAACTGATCATAAACCATTCAATAAAATATGATAAATGATATCATAAGAGCTAAACCTCAATTAATAATGAGATCCAATAAAGTATATTAACATATATTAAAATACTCTATTAGAATTAATACAAATATCTTGATACAAATACTCATTTTTCATTGAAATAATTTATTCAAAATATGTGCACTTATAAAAGCGGACATTTAAAAATATATTTTTGAATCAAAGTGTCCCATAACAATTTGAAACTTTTGATAGGAATTGAAAATTTAAAACATTCACATCCATATAAATAAATCCTTAAAACCATTAATAAAACATGGAAAATAATGAGAAATATTTATAAGAATAAATATTTAAAACATTTATATCAATGTTTCATTTAAAGAGCCCCTTAAAAAAATCTTAAAAAATATTACTTTTGAAAAAATTTGAATGAAATTAAAAGTATATATAAAATGTTATTTATAATATTTTATGTACATATAAATAAATATGTATTATAATATAATAAATATTGAAATAGAGAATGGAATAATTCTTTAAACATTCAAAGCATCCCATACCACAATGAACATTTAAATAATAAAACCAATATATTCACATGAATCTTTAAATACAATGAAGATAAATATATTCCTAATATCAAATATAGTATGTGAAATACATACACAACACAAAATAAATAGGTGGTGAACATGACTTATATCTTACAAAAAATAAAAGTGAGACGAAATTCCCTTACAAAGATCATATCATTAGAGTGAGAAAAAATCAATGACATAATTATGTGTGAAAAATATAAATCCACAAAATATAAGTGGAAATTAATTATAAAAAAATCATAGTTCATTCGAAGATATTCTTGTGATAACATAACCAATGACATAGATGTATAACTCAATGAATGGAAATTCAGTTAAGATTTACCTTACCTTAGGTCCGATACACACCAAACATGTAAGAAACTCTTATAAAATGGTTTTAAACATATTATTAAATATCACCAGAATCATAATAATATTTATGACATCATATATGATTCATTTATTGATTTATATTATCCATTTATTAATAATTTCCATGTTAAAGCAACATTTTGGGTAACAATCACTTTTGTTTATCATATGTATTTTGACTTGTTATTCTTGATTGTATATTTAGATCATGATTTACTTATTTCAAGAATGTAAATATTGATTTATATACCATATATATTCAGTATATAAATATATATAATATATATATATATATGGAATAAAATACGTTGTTCATGTAGACGGTAGGCCATACCTACGCATGAACGTTGTTTCCATTTTCTTATCATATTGAATGGAAGCATGTAAATGACATATATATATATATATATATATATATATATATAATATTACTATAGCATTATTATGTCATATATTTCATACTTATTTATTATATATATATTTATAATCATTCTTGAATGGTTAGTGTGGAGAATGAATCTCATCACATCGTGGTTATGGTAGACCGTTCATATACACGAATGAAGATATCATTTTCTTAATAGTAAATGGGTAAGAAAATAGAAGAAATGTTAATTATAAAGAATCAATATATTGTCATATTTATTATTTATATCCATTATATTCATAATTATACCCATTTAAATAATGTATATATGAAAAATAGTTTACACCATGGCATACAGACGATATGTCATATGCACGCGCACATGGTGATATTGTTTTTAGTAGGATGGGTAAAATGGGGAATATGGTTGTCCCATAATCATAAAAACATATCATAATATATTATATGATGGATTTAATACTTTATTATTCAAAGAACATAGGAAAATTAAATAGAATAATAAAATAATGTTGAAAGTGTTGGTAAAATAATTAACTCTTCTTCGAGTGTCTCCTTTTAATTTGCACAAAATGACTCCATAGGTTGGATTTCTTCCCAAAGTATTTCCTATAGGATGAATTTAGGAAGGTTTTGATGATAAATGGCTATTTTTTCAATCTAAAAAACTTTATATGTGTTAATAAAATAGAAGGAGAGGTTCCCTTTTATAAGAGAGGGGAGGGGCACTTTAGAAAACTCCAAATTATTAATTTATTATAAATGGATTTTCAATTTAAAATAGATCTAAAGTCAGTAATTTCAAGGAAAATATGAGTGTGGGTATAAATCCTCTAATAAAATTATTTTTAGGCAAGTATAGGTCACAAAAGCAACCTTATCTTTTGGGTTAAACCCTTAGTTAATCGTTTATCTGTTACCATGTCTACTTGCCTTTTTCCACTATAGGGTTTATATAGCTACTATAAAATTAAAAAATAATCTCAATTGGATAATTTATGACATATATGACATTATTATAGTTATTTGGACGAATTATATATTTTTAGGATCCTTATAACATTTAATAAAATATTATTTATTTTAAAGCATCATTTATGTTAATTTTGAAACTACTTATTATTTTCATTTTTAAAAATAATATAACAACCTGATATATTCAAAATAATACTTCTAATATGTCACTAACATGTATAAGTTATCTATAAAATTCTTTGAGGTCATTAAATATGCCAAAAAATTTTTAGTTTAATATTTTAATAACATTTATTTGATATATCAATTAATTAAACAATTACTACATCATTATTATAAATGTCATTAATGATATTATTTCTTCTCGAAAAATTAAAAATAAAATATCAAGATTAATATAAATTTATTTCATTAAAAATTAATCACTATATTATAATTTATATCAAGTATAAACCTATATTATAACTCATTTATTTATTAAAATTTGAATATGATATTTTTAACTCTTCCTTAAATAAAATATAATAAATATCATAATATATCAAAAGTGGATAAAAAAGGATAATATTTTTCATCTAAGGTATATATTTTTTCTGTAAAAACTTATCCAATGAAATTAGTAAAAATTTTCAGATAATTTAATACTATTATAATATTATTTTAACCTTTAATTTACCTGTAACCGTGGAAAATAAAATTCAAAAGTTACGATTCAAAAAAATTTATTTTGATCCTATTTGACCACATTTTTCATACTTATTACAACCACATTTGTAAATTTTTTTAAATTAAATTCACAGAAGTTGTAAAATTACATTTAATTATAATCTCGTAAAAATGGCTAGTAAGCGAGTAAAAGAGTCGTTCAAAAGTTCAATAATTTTTTATATATAATTAAATTATAATAATGATTCAAATGAACAAAATTGGGTTAATATAAGTATAATTTATATATTGTGACTTTAAAAGTAATTTAAATTAAAATAATTATTTAAATGAAAAATTCAGTTTTTAACTAAAATGCATTATTTTCACTATTCATCAAAAATTGAAACTTTTCATAAAAATACCAAAAAATAGACCTAGAATAATTTTGATATTTTGAATTAAAAAATGAAATATATTTTTAAAAATAAAATATATAAATTTCAAAATGTTTTTAATACTATTGATTACCTCTTTTTAAATGGCTAATTTAGTATATCATTGTACGCTCAAACTCGGTGTTGTGTGCACCACAAACCATTGAAGATAATGTACCGTGAATTCTTGGGTTGTAAAAAATTATGAAATAACCGCACAATTTCAAAGATATCATGGTGTACTAGAAGAAATATGTCTCGAGAAATTAAATTTGAGACAAATAACCACTTACCCTAATTTCTGACTTCCACAAAAGCGCATGAATCTCCTATATAATAAAATTAACTACATTGGTCAACTATATAAGAAACTTATTAATATTTATAACCTTTTATAAAATTTATTTATAATTATTTTCTATATGTTTATTAGTTAGTTATTATCTATTTTCAATATCAGGTGTGAGAAATCATGATCATTTTGAACTAGTCTCATAATAGAGGTGTTGTTCTTCCTTATTCTCCCAAAGTTCATCATTACCAGATCATGAAAGGTATTGTAATTTATGATTTATAATTAATTATTATGTTATAATTTCATTCCATGATATTTTTTATTACGATTCTTAAAATGAAATCAGCGATGAGCATATTTCAGTGATTTATAATGAAAAAACATTGATATCATAATTAATGAGTTTATATTAATGTTATCTTTCCAAAAACAAAATAAAATAATTATTTACTTATTTAAATAACATATTATTAGTATCTAAGTTCTCATTGTCATCCATAATATTATTTTATAGCATTGTTAAAGTAGGTTTTTAGACTGAACCTAATATGAACTTTTCATAATTAATGGATGATTATGATTGTGAAAGTTGTTTATTTTGGTATAATATCATTATTATATAATAATAATGAAATAATTTAGAATTTTTTTTATTTTTTATTAATATTTTAATAAATAAAAAATAAACAAGATTAAAAATGAGATACATTACTTTATGGAGGTTGTAGTCCGCACACACACAAATGGTGTTTTTGTTTTTCTTAATGGAACAAAGGAAAATACGGTTAATAGTTAGTCCCTTACATAATATAATTCATTATAAAATAATAATTTATATAATTACATAGGTATTAGAAAATTATATTTGGTAAAATAATATGAAAAATAAATGAAGTTAGGAAAAATTAATTCTCGCATTGAGGACTTGATTTTTCTTTTAGAGGAATCCTCGGAAATGGAGGGCTTAGGATAAATTCATCTGACTATAATCCAAATTAATTGAAGTAGGATTTAAGGGGAAAGAAATAATAATGAGTTTCAAGACAAAACTAAAATTTTGGAGTGATCTTGAAGGGGTAGTGACAGTCCCCTTTTATAAGTGGTCAGAATGACATTTTTGTAAATATCTCAACTTAACTGAAGAGAGAACATGTTTCACATGATAAAATACTAAAAAATGGACAATAATGAAGTGAAAATATGTTTTGTATATATAAACATCAAAAACTCATTTATAAACATTATTTTAACATGTTAGTCCTTTTACTCCTTTAGTTAACCATTTTACCCTTTTTTAACTTTTACCATCATAACTAGTTTTTACCTAAGTAATTCATTTTTTATGAATAAAAATAAAATAAAACTTCTTAAAAAATTTGGACATAAATATTTTAAATATTAAATAATATTTATTAGATAAAATTCATATCTTTAATAAAAATTAATTTTAACATTAGCACATGTGACACATAAAACCCCGTTAGTGTATTTTTAAGCTTAAAATTTATGTGCACGATAAAGTTATAAATATATTTAATTTTATTGATATAAATTGGGTTATTATAGAAAATAAGAGTTATATAGATTTAAAATCAATCCAAAAACAAATTTTACCAAAATAATTTTTAATTAAAAGAAAATACCAAAAACAGTTTCTTTCATTGAAAAATATTAATTAAGTTTATAAATTGATAAACATAAGTTCTATAAATTGATAATGGTATTTAAAAAATGTATATTTTACTATTTAGATACTTATTAGATCATAGAAAATATTTCTATGTTTTTAAGTTATATCCTCTTCTTGATAGAGTCATAAACGCTATGGTTTTAGTAAAAAATGTAATTTCCACTATTCACTACAAATATTATTTATGAATAATTACAAAAATTCAAACCATGATAATTTTGATATTATAAATTAAAAAATTTCATTCATTTTTTCTAATTCAAATTCTAAAATTTATAAATCAAGTTTCTAAATGAAATAAAAAATATTAAGGAAAACCCTTTTATTGAAAAATATATTTTTTTGAACATTAAGCATTCTTGATATTATTACATACAAATTTCTAATTTATAGAATGTTAATATTTTAATTAATATATTTTAATAGTCTATATTATCATAATAATAATTTAAAAGTGGTAGATTTAATTTATTACCCCATTATATAGTTATTTAAGAAAGGAAAATACCTTTTTTAATATTAAATCATATTAATTATTTATCCTATAAATTTAAGAAATATTTATTGATTACCAATTTTTTATTAACTACTGGTTTTATTCATCTTATAATTTCTTAATAATATTCATATAATACATCAATTCTCATTTTAGTTTGGTTTTTCATATATAATAGGTTATTAACATAATATTTATTTAAGGAAAATACATAATGAAATTTTGGGTAGTTACATACACACCTGAGGTGAAATTATTCTATTTTTTGAGTCGGTATCCCATCATCTAAGAGATCCAGTGGGGAGTGGGACCTCCCCTGGGGTCATTATCCTCTTAGCTATTGCGTATCCATCGATGAGGTGTGGGCCCTCACTAAAATTCTAGAGTTGTTTTGTGGATTTATTCACATTGATAATTTAGTTACCTATTCGGTGTTATGGTATTAATTTTAAGGACCCAAAGTTTAATAACTGAATTTCACTTTTTAAATGAATAAATGTATTATTAATCAATGATGTTATATAAAATATATTCACTAATTTAGTTATTTTGGACCACTATTAATTATATCCTTTTAGATTTAAAAGACCATTTAGCATCATAAAAATTGATAATATAGCCATTGTAAAGTGACTGTTACGATTAGTATATATTAAGGGTTATGATTATGTCTAATTGACACAGAATGAAGAAGATATGACCTCAACCAGTAGGATTGTACCCTATGAAGCTCATTTATCAGAGTTTACGAGGGAGATGAGATAATTGGGATTTACCATTGACCATCCCCAATTTAGGATTCAACAACTAAAGCATGATGAAAACCTTTTATAGGAGAATTTCAAACTTAATGAGATCATGACCCAAACCATGTTCGCCGAACCATCCTAGGAAAGTATCACCACCACACACCTTAACCTTAGGGAATACACTGGTGTAATAAGGGATTATGTATATATGCCCTAAAAATATGATTTATTATATTTTTATTTTTAATAAAATAATTATTATATTTATCCTTTTTATTATTACATTATAAATGATTAAATATTGAGTTTGATAAAAATTACATTTTGGTACGGTGAAACACTAATTGTATTTTTGTGAAATATATAGTTTCAATCAAGACACCATTTTTATTAATTCAATATTTTTTAAAATTAAAATTATTTTAACAAAATAATTTTAGTAAATAATTTTTTTAAATATACATGATAATATAATTTTATGAAGTAAAATGTAATTTTTAAACTGTCAAAAACTGTTATCATCATAAAAACTTGTATTGTTTCATAAATGAGTATTTTTTGTTCTAAAATTTTAAATTTTCATATTTAGTGAACTATTTTGATAATATATTTATTATTTTTGAAATCATCAAGTCAAAATTAGAGGACGGTTAATTTTTTATAATTTTATGAGAACCAGATTTTTGGGTAAAATTTAAATACATTATATTATATTTTATATATTATGATATCATAAAAGCCAAAAAATGATGTAATAAATACTAAAATTGTATCCTTGGAAAAAATTATGTTTCCCCTATAAAATAGAGAAATTTTAATGTTATTTTATTAATTTTATAAACCTGTAATGAATCCTACAAAACCTATATTTTATTTTAAGGTTTTAAAAAAAATTATTTATGAACATGACTACTTCAACATCATAAAGGGTATTATTTTAATGATTTTGGATCATAGACGTATAAAATATTGATAAAAAATAGTATTCAGTAGAAACCATGGGAAAACCATTGTAATGTTTGCAATTTTCATTATTTTATCATATAGAGTACGAAACCTATGTTTAGAAATTAATTAAAAATCCCCCTATACTTTGGTATAAAAACTGACACAACCTTATGTTCCTATTCACTAAAAATCATGTGATCATGAATTTACTCTACTTTTCCATCTCTAGATTCCTCCCAAGGCATTAACAAGCTATTGATAAGCTTCTCCCAATATTTTAGAAGCTTCCTCTCAAGGTATTTCATCCCATACTCTTTATTCAAGAACCTTTATTATATTAAGAATTTTGATATCAAATTTTTAATGTTGGGATATGTTTTTAAACATCCAAATTACTGTCCTTATGATTTAAAAATGGTGATAGATCCATTTTAGTCTCATTAATCCCTTCCATGAATATTTATATACCCCCGTTATCCTACCAAAACATTCCCATAATTTTTCATACCAAATATTTGAGTAGTGAATACCCATCCCCATTTCTACTTAAGGATATTAACCTAGATGTACCTATTATTCATTTGTTGGGTACTTACATGCATGTAACCCAAAATCCTGAATCATGAGATTAAAATTGATTAAAGCTATCCTTATATTGTATGATCTATGTTGAACACTTATGCTTGTACATGATATAAATGTGATGGGTGGTCCTGAAATTATATATCCCTCCAATGCATTGGGTAATGTTTTTATCTAATGTGATACCATGTATGGTGCATGTGATGTTATACTAAGAACACTCTGTTATGATTTCTTGACAATTAGCCTTGACATATGTTTATTATGTCATGTTTTAGGTTGTTTCCACATTCCCATGTTGCCTTTATGATATCATCTTTTATCATGATTCAATGTTAAATTTTATGATTCTAACCCCTCTTATGTTACCTTGAGATGCCTATTGATTCACATGTACTACTTTACCTAACTCAATACTTTTTTTATTACCTTACTGGGATATCGAACTCACCCCTTTCTTATGTACATTATCAAGTTATCTCAAACAGTATTATAAGATCAATGGATTTTAAGTGCATGTTATGGAGTTTTTAGATAATATTATTGCATCTCAGTTTCATGTTATTATTATATGTACCGAATTTCCCAATGACACTAGGCATCATCATATCATAGGTTTATATTATGTGTACCTTTATATAATAAATATTGAATTAAGATGTATTAAAATAATGTTTATCATAGTTGATATCAGAGAAAAGTTGAGTTATTTTTAGGTATTAGGATTAGAAAACCTTATTAAAATTTATAGAAATAAGACTAAACATAGGAAAACATCCCTATTTTTTAAAATTATAGAGTAAGTGGTTTCTAATCAAATATATCCCTATCTATACACTACAAGTATATGTGACACTGACATAGTTGTACCTATGGGTAATAACCTTGAAAAGGACTATTGGTCTTGACTCAATAATCACCTAGTGCATGGCATAAATAACATTATTCACACCTTGTTAAACACTCTCATGGGATATGATTTGGAAAATTCATGATCTCCTTATGAACCAATATTAATAGAAAAAAATACAATAAGATTTAATGTTAGAAAATAGATCATGGATAACATAGATTGAAACCTAGAAATCCATAAGATAAATAAAATATTCTATTTCTGAGTTAAACATTAAATGTTCATAGTTACCCATTTATCTGCTTAATAGTTTGAAAATCCTCATCCCTAAGTCTATTATGGATAATGTAAATGATTGAAACGAGAATCAAATAGTGAAAGGTATGATTATCATCCATTCATGAACTTAAAATTTCCTATGCGACTATGATTCTATGGATTATTTCATATCACAGATGTTTAGTAGAACTATTGAAACACTAGCTCAAAACATGGAAGTTGAGTTATTAGGGATGAAGAAAAATGGGTCAATTGTTGCATCCTAAGAATAAAACTCATCCTCTATCAAAAATTTTTTTCCAAATTTTCTAGTAAACCTTCTGATACACCATTTATTGGAATTCAATTATATTCTTAGAATAGATTGGTTTTCCTTGTATAGAGTCAACATAAATTGATGGGAGAAGGAAATCACCCTTCATATCAAAAATTTCTCTCTAATTCTATATAAGTGCAAGGAGGAGGATGAATCTCATTTTGTATCATCTTCTCAAGAATGAATATTATTTACTTATGATAAATCATATCTAGATTAAACTATTGAGACTAAGGAAGATATCATCCTTGATGAAATGCACAATGTAAGGGAATTCACTGATGTTTTTCATGATGAATTGTCTAGTCTTACTCATAGTTAAGAGGTTGAGTTATCAATGGAGATTATACCTAACGATTTTCCAATATTCAAGACTCCATATATAATTATCATTTCTGATCTTATCGTGCTAAAGAAACAACTACAAAATAATATAGATAAAGGGGTTATACGTCCAAGTGAAACACGGTAGGGTGTGCCAATTTTTTTTCAAGAATAAGGACAGATCAATGCACCCCTATATTTATTTTTTTGAGTTCAATAATATCATGATAAAGAAAAATTATCCTCTTAGATAGATTGATGAATTGTTCGATCATCTATGTGAAACCCAATAATTTTCCAAGGTGAATCTTCAGTCAGTATAATATCAAGTAAAGGTGAATAAGGAGGATATCTGAAAGACTGATTTGGTACATGGTATGAGAACTATAAGCTCATAGTGATTCCATTTGAACTCACTAAGGGTACATATATATTTCTGGACTTGATGAATAGAGTATTTATAGATTACCTTAAAAAATTGGTGATAGTCTTTATAGAAAATATTATTATCTACTATAAAATAGAAAAATAACAATAAGATCATTTTAATGATGTATTGAAGACATTGCAGAAAGAAAATTTGAATGAAAAGTATTTTAAATGTGATTTTTGGATGGAAAAATTAACATTATTGGGGAATTTTGTCACCAAAAACAGGATATATATAGATCCTTCAGAGATAGAGGCAATTTAAAGATAACCTAGTCCAAAATATGTGATGGAAATCTTTAGTTTCCTTGGATTATCTAGTTACTATCATCAATTTTTTAGAAACTTATAACAATTTTCGAGACCAGTAACCAAGATAACATAGAAGGGATTCAATTTTTTTCTAGATCTATGAGTGTGAAGAGAGATTTAAAGAGTTAAAGAAGAGGTTAATCACTACACGTATTCTTATATTACACACCAACAGGGAATGATTTGTAATATAAAATGATGATTACAGAATGGTATTGGGTTGTGTAATCATGAAATATGAAAAATTGATAGCATATTCCTCCCAACAAATAAATGTCCATGAGTATAACTACCCAAAATATTATTTAGAATTTCCAGTAGTACTATTCACATTGAATATTCGATGCCATTATCTCTTCCAGGAGAAGTGTGACATATATAGGAATCATAAATGTCTCAAGTATATATATTCAAAAAAATAAGATCAATATGAACCAAAAATGGTGGTTAGATCCAATCAAGGATTATGATTGTTCAATCCATTACCATTCTTGGAATTTAAATAAAGGGGAAAATTATCTGAGTAGAAACAATCCCACAACCCTATCCATGATGAGTATTTCAAGGGATCTAATCTCATTTGGTATGAAAAGGATGAAAATTGGAATAATAAAATGAAATTCAACTTAACTTTCTCAAAAAAAATGATCAACCATCCATTCTTAATAGAATCAAGGAGTTTCAGAATGATGATGAGGTGCTACCGAAAAAAGTAGCAAATATTCTAGAGTTCAACTTTTTTAAAGATAGAGTTATATGGTTTGGAACTCAGATATGTGTCCCATAAAAAAAGGGATAAAAATGGAACATTTGGATGATTTTCATGAATTATCATTAACTATTCATTTCAGAATCACTAGGATGTATAAAGATTTGATGAAAAACTTTTGGTGGGATAATATGATGAGTGAGATTGCGGAATTTGTATCTTGATTCTTAGTATACCTGAAATTAAAGTATTAAAGACATAAGTCTAAGGGTATGATAAAAACATTTTCCATACTTATATAGAAATGGTAAAACCTAACCATCTATTTCATCATAGGAATACCTTGGATATTTAAAGGAAATAATTCCATATGGGTGGTAGTCAATCACTATACAAAGTTAGCAAATTTAATTTCTATGAAAGAATATTTATCTCTTGAACAACTAAACATGATATACATTAGAGAAGTGGAAAGACTTCATGGAGTGCCACTCTCCTCTGTATTTATTCGAGATATGAGCTTTACCTTGAGTTTCTAGAGAATCCTTCAGCAAGCATTGGATATAGAGTTGAGTTTCAATACTTATTATCACTCTCAGATAGACGTTCGTTCTGATAGAACCATTCGAACTGTAGAGAAATGTAGTGACCAGGTTCAATTAATTTCCAAATATGTTTTGATCAACACCTTCACCAGGTATATTTATCATATAACAATAGTTTCTATTCTTGCATTCAAATGGAAACTTATGAGGCTCTGTATGGGAATCAATGTTGGATTCTGATATGATGGGATGAATATGGAGAGAGAAAGATGATAGGATGTGGTCTTGTCCAATATATGACATAATGGTTTAAACCATCCAATTCCATATGAAATCCACAACAAGTTGACATAAAATATATACAGACAATCATGGATGCAATATATAGTTTGAAGTTGATGATAAACTATTCCTTCATATATCATCATGGAATAATTCCATGAGGTTTGGGAAGAATGGAAAACTTAGTCCAAGATACATCACCCCCTTTCAGATCCTTGATCACATTGGGGTTGTGGTCTATTGACTAGTACTTCCACTTAACTTATCTCAATTACATGATGTGTCCTATGTATCCTTATTGAGGAAGTGAAAAAAATACCCCTCACATGTACTGAATAGATAGGTAGTACTATTAGATAATCTTATTTCATATGAGGAGTAATAAGTAATGATATTTGATCATAGATACAAATTTCTATGTAACAAGACAACTCAACTAGTCAATGTACTATGGTGAAACCACAAGTTTGGGTAAGCTACATGGGAAACGAAAGAGGTGATGAAACCAAAGTACCCTCATCTTTTTTATTTTATGGAATACAATTTTGAGAGAAAAACTTCTAAAGGTGGAATACGGTAAAGAAATGATGTTTTGTAAATGAAATTACCTTTTCAAATGAATAAATTTCTTATAAAGTAATGATGTTGTAGAAAACACATGCATTACTTTGGTTATTTTTTTCCATTATAAGTTATATCTTGTTGAATTTAATAGACCATTAAATATAACAATAGTTGATGATATAGTCTTTGTATAGTGACTGTTAAGATTATTATATATTAAGGGTTATGATAAATTCTAAATGACACCGACAAAAGAAGTGATGACCTCAACCAATAGAATCATACCCTATGAAGCCCATTTATTAGAGATTCTGAGGGAGATGAAATCGTTGGGAATTACCCTTGACCAAGTACAAGTCTACATTCAACAAATTAAGTATAAGAGAAACCATTTACGAGAGAAGTTCAATCTTATCAAGATCACAACCCAAACCATGTTCACCAAACCACCCAAAGAATGTATCAGTATCGTATACCTTACCCTTAGGGCATACACTAGTGTAATAAGGTGTTATATATCTAGAACCCAACAATATGAATTTTTATATTTTTATTTTTAATAAAAATGTTATTATATTTATCCAATTTATTATTAATTTATAAATGATTAAATAATATGTTTTATAAAAATTATATTTTGATACAACGAAACAGAAATTTTATTTTTTGGAAATATATAGTCTCAATTAAGACAATATTTTTAATGAATTCTAGAATTTTGGAAATAAATTTTACTTAAAAAACATTCTAATTAAATAATATTTATTTAAATATGAATAATATAATTTTATGAAGTCATATGTAATTTTTTAAGCGCCAGAAATTGTTATCATCATAAAAACCTATATTTTTCAATAAATTGGAATTTTTAATTTAAAAGTGTAAATTTTTAAATTTATAGAATTATTTTGATATATAAATATTATTTTTGAAATCATCATGTTGAAATTATCCAATGGTGAATTTTTAATTAGTTTATGAGATAATAAAATTTTGGGTAAAAATTAAGTATGGTATAAATATAAAATATATATTATGACACCATAAAAGACCAAAAGTGGTGTAACAAATACTATAAATAGAATAAATTACCAAAATTATGTTCCCCTTTAAAATTACAGGTTTTTAAAGTTATTTGATTAATTTTATAAACACTTAACAAATCCTCCCAAACCTATATTATATTTTAAAGTTTTAAAGTTAATTTTTTATGAACATGACTGAAATCAATGTCACCAAGTGTATTATTTTAATTATTTTGGTTCATTAACATATAAAACATTGAAAACCAATCCTCTTTGATAGAAGTAATGGGAAAAAACTATTGTTCAGAGTGAGTAACTCAAGAGGGGTGGGGGTTATTGAGTTCCCAATAAAAATTTCTATTTAAAAAAATTTAAAAACTAAATCCTCCAAAATAAAAAAAAATAAAAAAATAAAATTAATAAAAATAGTATAAATATATAAGTTTTATCTTTTAAATAATTTCTAAAAGTGAGATTACTGCCTAGTTAAAATAATATTTCAAATTACTTTAACTTTTGTAACCAAATTACTTAATCAAATACTTTATATAACCACTAATAAGACTAACCATCAAATTAAAGTTTTGTTAAAAATTTTAAGAATAAATATTTTTTTTGAAATTTGAAATATATATGAAAAAATAATAATAAAACAAATAGTGTATGTAAACAAGGGGTCTGATCTAAAGACTTGTAACAATTGATAGATCAACAACCTAGATCCGATTTTACAATAAAAACTCACATGGCTGTCGAGGATCAAAGAATATTACATATTTCTTCATGTGATGAAAAACTATATCAAGCCATGAAAAACCTCTTCCACGGTTATTCATGAGAATAAAAATAAAATATTTTAATAGAATATCATATATTCTCTAGTTTAAGCATAGAAGATAGTGTGTAAAAATAAACAAAGTACAACAACACAACCCCCAAAAGTAAATCACAAAATGGAAAGAGAAAGAGATAGATAGATAGGAAGTGTGATGCAACTTGATATTTTATTCTTTAATTGTTATATGTCCATGATTTTTGATTTAGATGTATATCAAACAAGTTTCTTAGTAAGTTTAGAAAAATAGAGTTTCATTGAAGGTGCACTCCTAGAGATCATTTTTTTGTTCTATAAGTGTAATCCAATGTTTTTAGTAGTGAATCATCACTTATTTTCTCATGATAAAAATGAATTTATTTAAATATATCTTTTTAAAAAGATATTCATTAGAAAATAATCATCCTTCTTTCAATGCACCAACGTTTCGTTTAATTCTTCAAAAATAGATATTAGAGATTTGAATTTCTCCACTACTATGTTATACATGTTAATTTTTCTTCACATTATATATGGATAGATTATCTTAATACACATTTTCATAGTCATCTTGGCATGGTAACTTGATTTATTTATGTGGCCAGGTTCTTTCCTTATTGTGGTAAGGTGATTTTCTTCTTGGGGTAAAGTGATTTTCTTCGGGTAGTATGGTGATTTTCTTCTTGTGGTAAGGTGAGCATATTCTTACAGTAAGGTGATTTAATTCATGTAGTAATGTGATTTGCTTTTTACATTAAGGTGATGAATTTTATTTTTTTAATCTATCTCATGGTAAGATATTTTTTTGCATACGGTAAGGTTAAACATAACATACGGTAAGCCGATATGGTCACCTAACCTTCACATGGAAAGGTATCACAGTAAGCTCTGTACTTTGATTTTTTTTTCAATTTTTACCAGTAAACCAATTTCAAATAGAAAACTAAAAAACCATTAATAATAAATTAAATAGGATTTTAGATCACTAAAATAAGGAGGTGCTAGTTAAAGAAACAATTGTCTCTATTTTGATGATCACAATGATAGTTCCGCTCACAGTAGAAGCATGCAGAGGTGGGTGATATTTTAAATTTTATTTTTATAATCATTTCCTAAAGCAAAGAGCGAGTATCTTTCATGCCAAATTTATTATTATTTTATTAAACATTGTAAGAAAAAAATATCTGGGCTTAGGAACTTTCTTCATTTGTGAATATTGATCGTCTGAAAAGAACCTTTCAGATTAACTTCATTTAATTGTGAGGATCCAATGATAGAATCCCTCTAGCGGTGATCCACATGTGCTACTATGATCTCTAAGAAACACCACTTGATCTCCAAGTGCTAATGTAGAATGTCGAATGTATTTTATTGTTCGTTCTTCATCACTCATTCATAGGTCTTGAAGAAATATCTCTTGCACTTCTCATTCTTGAGAGGGATAAAGAAAGAGGATTTTCTAGAGAATTCATTGTGGGAAACAATTATCCATTCTAAATTTTTGGATACTCTACACAATAGACATAGATATATATTTATAGAGTTAGGATTTAAGTTAAAATACTATTTAATTTCATACCAGTCTTTAAATAACATTTATTACCTTTAATAAACATCATTCCACATTATAATAATTATTTTATTAATATTTTGTGGTGCATGCCAACCTGCACAATAATAAATATTATGTAATAGTATTGTAAATTAATATTTTTCAATGGACTCGGTCATGATCCATTAAAACTCCTCTATCATTTATTGAACTGAATAATAAATACTTTATTCATAAATTTATATTTTATTCAAAATTGATAGAATAAATATTTATTAAAATATTCAATATATAAAATAAATATTTTATTCACATGCTGGTGAATAAATATTTATTTAATTTATTAAATCAATATAACTTCAATAAAATTATTCATCATACTTGAGAGTAATATTTATTCTATTAATTAAAAATAAATATAATTTAATCAAGATTGATAGAAAAACTTAGTCTGTGACCGTCTAGGATTTTTTCTCATTAGCATTAGGGAGACTTGACTAAATTCCATGATTAGTATCTAGCAATGGGTCAAGACACCCAATAGAAAGAAATTAATATTTCAAAATTGACAACCACATATGAACACTCACTGTGTAATATAATACCTCTGTCCGAATATCTCACCATGTAGGTTTCACATCCGCGTCACCAACCTATATGATCGATATATCTTTATTTGACTATCTGAAATAAACACATCGTTAAACCATGACCATGAAATTTAATATGATGGTTCTATTTCAATCAAAGGTCTAAGATATCATATTCCATAAATATGGAAAGTACAAACCCTTTCTCAACATATTCATTAATGACATGTCACTCAGGACGCAGCCAACATATTCAACTTCTTCATAAACTATTATCATCACTGTTTATGAAATACATCTAAGTAAATGAGCAATAACATTCATTAATAATAATCTTAAAGTATAAGTACCATAGAACACACTCATAAATAGGAATATAAGATGAAACAAAAACATGAGAAACTCCTACTAGCAGGGTCTGTTCACATAATCTTTCATCTTAGAGATTACCGGGTGAAAACTTCATGAGAAGAATCCTCATATTCTTATGAGTACTAACACCTAAGAGTATATGTACTATGTGTCCCATCATTTTATATTACCCAACCACAAAATGGTATTTAAGAATATCATCATCGCACATCAAGGTTCTCATCATAGTGGGAAACTTCTATGATCTTATCAATGCGATGTATACTCTAGGACATTTTTATATTAGAGTAATAAAAAACAACAAACAATATACAATAAGAAGTTTTATTAATATTAAATAAATTGAATATAAATATAATCAAAGTTCAACTAGTTGGAACTATGACACCAACTCAAACAAACTTACACTTGGACTATAACCAACTCTCTACGACCATCAATCCTCTAGAACTCACATGACAGTAATGTTTCTGGTGAGCCACGGATTTAGTAAAGGGGTCCACCACATTGTCTTCTATCTAAATAATGCTCACTAAAACCTCACCTCTTTTTGAAAAATACCTCAAGAGATGTTACTTTCGAAGTATGTGCTTCATCTGCTTATGTGACCATAACTCTTTTTCAAGATCCAACGCTGCAATATTATGATAATCGAGTGTGATAGGATATGTACTATTGGGTACCACATCAAGATCTTTGATGATTTTTTTCATCCATACTGCTAATTTATCTACCTTTGAATCTACAGTATACCCAGACTCTATTGTAGAATCTGTAACCACAAACTTCTTTGAGCTCTTCCTACTAACAACACCTCCATTAAAAGTGAAGATGTATGCTATTTGTGACTTCATGTCATCTTGATTAGTTTGGAAACTAGAATCTACATATCCCTTAATTAATAATTCATAATATCCTCCATAAACTATGAACATATCCCTAGTATGCCGGATATACTTAAGGATAGTCTTGATTGACATCCGATGATGGTCACATAGATCAGCTTAATATCTTCCCACCAGACTTAATGCACATTTGACATATAGCCAAGTACATAACATAACATACATGGCTAAACCAATCAATGATTTTTATAGATTAATTTTCATTATGTTTCTTTACTCATGTGTAGGGGGTCATATTTTTCTATAGAGAGGTATACCATATGAATCTAGAAAAAATCCCCACTTTTATTATTCCATACTGAATCTCTTCAGTATCTTCTCAATGTATGTAATTTTATTTTTCCCGAGAAACCTCTTGGATCTATCACGGGGGATCTTGATCCCAAGAATATATGTTGCCTCACCTAATTCGTTTATAGAGAAACATTTATTCGACCACACCTTAATAGACTATAAGACTAATATTCCATTTTCAATGAGTAATATGTCAGCAAAATATACTATTAAGAAAATGAATTCACTCCCAATAAACCATTTATGGACACATGGATCAAATTCATTCATTATGAAACCAAATTCTATTATGGCCTCATCAAAATAAATGTTCCATGACCTGGATTCTTTCTTTAATCCATAAATGGTTCTTTCTAACTTGCATAACGTGTTATCATCCTTTGGAGTCACAAACACTTTGGGGTGTCATATTGAAATCTTCATTAATGTTCTCATTATGGATTGATGTTTTTACATCCATTTTCCAAATATCATAATCATGCAAATCCATGATGGAAAGTAGAATTCTTATGTATTTCATTATTGCAATTGGTGAAAAGGTTTGATCGTAGTCAATACCTTGATGCTATTTAGACCCTTTTGCGCCTAGTAATGTCCTATAGGTACTGAATTGTCCTTCCATATCCAGTTTCACCTTGAATAACCATTTTCAACCAATGGGATTTACATCTACTAGAGGGTCTACCAAAATCCAGAGTTGATTTTGGTACATGGAATATATTTCATAATTCATGTCTTCTTGCCACTTGGAAAAATCTATTCCCTTTATGGCTTCCTTATAGGTTAGAGAGTCATTATTATCAACTAATAATGATTATCCATACACTATTACTAGAAAATAATACCCTTATGGTTCTCTAACATCTCTATTACTTATACACAGTAATTGTTTCTCTCTAACAATTTCTTTTTCCATTGGGCTTTGTGGAATTTTTTCATGTGCCAACTCTTATATATCTTGAGACTAAAATTCATTGAAGTATATCTTTTTCCCACTATCTTTTTTAGATATAATATCCTCTTAAACAAATGTGTCATATCTATCAATCACAACCTTTTTTCCACAAGTATTTTATAGGCAGTATCCCTTTATTTCTTTGGGATATCCTATAAAGATACATTTTTTCCTCGGGGTGAAACCTTGTTACCTTAAGAGGCCTCAAAAAATGATTCTCAACCCCACACATGTGTGTAAGACAACAAATGTTTATTTTTATTTCATAATTGGTGGGCTATACCATTTTTTTCTTTAGTTGGAACTCAGTTTAGTACTTATTCTGCTGTTTGTAATGCGTATCCCCAAAAGGATAATGGAAAACACGCAAGACTCATCATTGATCTCACCATTTCGAACAAGGTGTGGTTCCTCATTTCTCTTAAACCATTATATTAAGGCATATAAGGTGGTGTGAGTTGAGATAAAATCTCAAAATCCCAAAAATAATCAATGAATTCTTGATTAAGATATTCTCCATCACGTGCTAAGTGAAGTTTTTTAATCTTCTTACCAAGCTGGTTCACAACTTCATTCTTGTATTCCTTGAATTTATCAAAAGATTCCAACTTATACCTAATTTAGTAGACATATCCATATCTACTAAATTCATCATTAAAAGTTATTAATTATAAGTACCCACCCATTTCTTCAATAACACCCATTTCTTCAATAAGAAATGGTCCACACACATCAGTGTGAACTAATTCAAAAAGATCTTTAGCCCTTTCACCTTACCCACTAAATGGGGGTTTTCTCATTTTTATTTGTAAACATGTGTGATATAAACCAGGTGGTTTTAGTTCAAAAGAATCTAAATATCCATCTTGATGTAATTTTTCCAAGATCTTTTCATTTACATGACCTAGACGATGATGCAAAAGTTGGGTGGGGTGTGAGTCATGTGAAGTAACTTGATTATCGATTCCCATTATTTGGTTCGTGTAATCCAACCCATAAGGGAAATTATTTAAATTTATCTTACTATAAAAATGTTACCATTATAAATGAGGAAATATTTATTTCTAAATTTGAAAATAAATCCATCGCTATCAAGTCTGGATAATAAAATAATTGTTTTCGAAAATGAAGGAACATAATAACAACACTTTAAAACCAAGATCTTATGGTTGGCAATGTGAGGTGGTAGTCCCTGATATCTTCAATACAAAGTTTAGTTATATGAGATTCTTGAAGATATACCTCTCCCAGTCTATATTTATAAATCTACTTGGATCATGTATTTGAATACATATGTGAAAACCCCATGTTGTATCTAATAACAAATTTGTAGAGACAATTAAATTTAACTTGATAACCAATGCACCGAAATATTCCCATTTATTCTTTGATTGGGATCATTTTTTATTCTAATGGACCTTATTTCCACATGAAAAACAGACAAAATAATGTTCCCTTTCTTTCCCCTTGATCTTCCTCTTCTTGGAAGGGTGTTAATATTCTTTGGGATTAAATCTCTTACCTTTCATTTTCTGTTTGTTCACCATAAGGATGGAAGGTTTATCACACTTTGTATCATTATCTACATGGATAAGAATATTAAGAATATTTTATAGAGACTTCTCAGTGTAGTTCATATTAAAATTCACAACAAAAATGGAGAATATATGGGGGAGTGGTGCTAGAATGTTGTCAGTGCCCTGTTCCTCCGAGAGTTTATACCCTATAACCTCTAGGAACTCAATGTACCCAATGATATTGACTATGTGAGGCCCAAATGGTGTACGCTCTCCAAGATTTCTCTGAAAGAGTTCCTTGGAAATATGAAACCATTATTTTCTATCTGTCTCCTAGTAAACACCATGGAGGTTATCAAGTATGTTATATACATCCATGTTTTCTTGAGACTTCATTATTTTACTAGAAATTGATAAAATCATCAAACATTAAACACAGACAACATCGCTGAAATGTTTTTCATAGATAAGGAACTCTTTATCACTTTCTAATTTATCAGGTAGATTAGGCATTTAGGATTCTACCACATAATATTTCTATTCATGGAGTAGAAATACCTGAAGGAATCTAAACTAATCCTAGAGGTTACTTATATTTAGGAGGTTATTTTTATCCAATATTGATCATTGGGATAGTATGGATAATGAACTTGTCATTTTATTCTATAATTAAAAGGGTCAGATTATTATTACTTTTCTTGATTAAAAAATAAATGAGATATATTAAATTAAATGTTTTTTTATTTTTATTTATTAAATCTCACACTATTTTATCAAGTCTCAATAGCCCTCACCGTTGAACTCAGAATGTCTAGTCACTTTAAAATTATAGTGGCAAGGATCCCCATTAATTTTATTAATGATTCAGAATTTATCCATGAAAGTCATAATAAAGTAATTAGGTAAGAGTTATTTAAAACTGCTGACTTAATGTTCCTTGATCTATTGAGAGGATTCCCCTATCCTAAAATCCTAACATGATTTTTCTCAACACTTTCCTCAGAATTTGTTTTTAATAGACTTTGGGTGTTAAACTCTATAAAATTTCAGTTAATTCAACCGAAAACTATCTTAAGAACTTACTGATAAAACAAAGTGTCCAGACTTTGGCCATGTACTAAACTTAGTTTGATAGTTTCATTACCAATCAAGTAATGGAAGTCTTAATCTGACTTAATATTTAATTGAGGTATTTTAATCTATTTTTCATAAATTTTATCTTGTTTTATCTTTTATACATATTCTTAATATTAAGTGTATGTTCCTTAATTAATTAACTATATTGGATAAAAAATTTATGCCTAATTCATTTATTTATTTGTTGAAATTTCACATTAATTCATTTATTTATGTGATTGTAAACTTGCATCCATATAATAAATAATATTATAGACATAAATAAATAATTAGTTTAATGACTCATTCCTGATATTTATCTAATGGTTGATTTATTGAGAAGACATTAAATTGAACTTTTACCTATGGTAAATAACTCTTATTTCTAGTCTTCGCATGAGTTACAACATTCCACCTATCCACCTGTGTATCACCTGGGTTGAAATAATTATGATTCTATCTTAAACCACCTCCAATGTTCCCTCGGATGCTCCATTAATTAAAAATATTTATTACTCACATGAAAGTGAGGAGAACCAAAGGATTGACTAAAGGTGGTTACATAAATATCCTCAGACACATAGGTCCTACATAATAATGGTGAGAGGGATCACTCATAGACCATTATTTAATTTAGTATTGAATAATTACAAACTCATGAAATAAATTAAATTAAAACATCCAATACATACAAAAGTCTTGGTAAAGCTCATGAAAGGTCAAACATGCTGCGAATACACAAAATTAAATGACTCACATTTATTTCATTATTAATTCTTTTATTATTTAAGATAAACACACTTGTATTAATTAATTTATAAATAAATAAATTAATTCCATTTCATCTTAATGATAATATGATCTTATTTGGATATACCCATCATTAATGTAATTCACGGAAAAACAATGGTAGAACCAATAGTGAAATATTAATTACAATAAATTATTTCATTATTTAAAATTATTTAAAATCATTATTAAATCTTTAAACACACAACAATGTTCCGATCAATAAAATAAGGTTTTAATACTGAAATTTTAAATTTAATGTAATTTTAATTTTATCCATTAATGGGAGTGTACATGGTGTGTACAGGAAGCTACATTCCATATACCTTAGTTGTTGTATATCAATGTCACACATTTGTGGCTTCGACATGTTAACTTGGCTAGACTGCATGGTGTGTACGTTACATCTACATACTATGTATCCTCTTATCATGTGCCTTGGTTGTTCTGATCATCATGCGGTGTGTGATAAAAGCATTGTGTGTAATTTTTCATCACATCTAAATATAATTCACATGGGTATATGACGTGTGCTCCGACCACATATCGTATCACCCAGTTTTGCAAGCCAAAGATTTATCACTTTTCAATGAGATATTTGGCCATTCTTTATTTATTCATAAACATTTAAGAAAATGAAACATTGAACGAGCATGATTAATATGTCAATACAATTTTTATTAAAATAAAATTAAAGAATGAATAACATGAAATGAAAATCTAGCCATAATTACACATAGATCAACAATCAAATAAATAATTATAAATGTAAATGTAGCTTCTCTGATACTACTTGCTTGTTTTGGGAATAACGAAAGTGTACAGAGGTAGGTGATATATTAAAATTTCTTTTAATAATCATTTCCTAAAACCAAGAGTGAGGATCTTTCATGTCAAATTTATAATTAATTTATTTAACATTGGAAGAAATAAAGACCTAGGATTAGGAACTTTCTTTGTTGGTGAATGTTGATCATCCAAAAAAGACCCATTTGGATTACCTTGTTTGCACTGTGAGGATCCAAGGATAGGATCCCTCTAGCGGTGATTCAAACACACTCCTATAATCTACAAGAAACACCACTTGATCTTCGACTTCTAGTGCAATGAGTCAGATGTCTTTCATTGTTCATTATTGATCACTCATTCTTCGGTTTTGAAGAAACCTCTCTAACACTTCTTGTTCTTGAGAGGGAGAGAGAAGGAGGTGTTGAGAGAGAATTCAATGTGGGAAATAATTCTCCATTCTCAATTTTTGGATACTATATAAAATAGAAATAGTCGCCCATTTATAGAGTTAGGATTGAAGTTAAAATATTATTTAATTGCATACTTTCTATTAAATAACATTTATTATATTTAATAAACCCCACTCTACCTAATAATAATTATATTATTATTATTTTATGGAACGCACCAACCTGCGTAATTAAATTTTTTTTTATAATGGTATTATTAATTAATATTTTTCAACAGACTTGGTCTTGGTAAATTTGAACTCCTCTATCATTTATTGAACAACCAAATAAATATTTTATTCATAAATAAATATTTTATTCAAAATCTAGTGAATAAATATTTATTAAAATATTCAATAAATAAAATATATATTTTATTCCCATACTGGCGAATAAATATGTATTTAATTTATGTGATGAATATATATTGAATAAAATTATTCCCCGAACTTAAGACTAATATTTATTCCATTTTTTAAACTAAAATCGAACTTAATCAAGAACAACAGAAACACTTAGTGTGTGACCCTCTAGGATTATTTATCATTGGAATTAAGCGATATTTCCTAAAGTCAAAGATTACTATCTAGAGAAAGGTCAAGACACCCAAGAGAAATACATTAATGTTGCAACATTGAAAACCACAAACAAATTCTCACTATGTAATATAATACATTTGTAACAATATTTCATCATGATGGTTTCACATCCATGTCACAAATCTGTATGCTCGATATATTATTCTTCAACTATCTGAAATAAACACGTTGTTACACCATATCCATGGAATTTAATGTGATGGTTCAATTCAAATAAAAACGCCATGATATCAGCATCCTTAAATATGGAAGGGAATAATCCTTCCCCAACTTTTTCCTTAATTACATGTCACTCATGACACACCTAAATATCAAACTTCAACATGAACTGTTATTGTCATGGTTTATAAAATAAATATAAGTATGCGAGTTATAACATGAATTAATAACAATATTATTGTCTAAGGACCATCCTACACACTCATAGATATAAATATTCGATGACAAAAAAACATGAAAATTTCCTACTGGTGGGTCTGTTCTCAAAATATATTATCTAAGAGATTGCTATGTTTTAACTTCATGAGCATAAAACTCATATACTTATTAGTAATTACACCAGACAGTGTATGTACTATCTGTCCCATTATAGTACAATGTCCAACCACTGAACAATATTTGAGAATATCTTCATAGAACATTAAGGTTCTCATCATAGAGGGGAACTTCTATGACCTTATCAACACGATGTATTCTCTAAAAAATTATTAAATTAGAGTCATGGAGAAAAAACAATATATAATAATAAGTTTTATTAATATTCAATACATTGAATATACATGTAATAAAATTACAAGTAGTTGGTCCTAGGATACTAACTCCAACACACAAATCATGGCATATAAATTGAAATGAATTGAATACATCAAAAGAATATTTGTAAAGGATTGAAATAATTATAATAATTTTTGGAATTCATGCGAAGGGTTTCCAAATAATTCAATGAATTTTAATTTATCTGTAGTCTCCCCATTTTGATATTATCAAAAAGAAAATTAATAAGAAATAATATGAAGAAAGAGATAAGGAAATTATTATATCAAAAGAAATAAAAACACAAAAAATATAGGAAATCCATATCATAAATCCTAATCTGAATCTGATAGATGTTAGTCTATCATATTTTTAGGAATGATAATATCATTCCTTTGGAAGTAGAGGAATGATAAGAGGTTTAGAAAGGGGTAGAAGTAGGGGAAGGTTATATAAAAAATACACACCTTGAAACTGGTCTAAGCTGCTAAAAGGCTTGGGTAGGAGTGAGGAAAAAATGGTTGATTATAGATAAGATTGTAGGTCACGACAAAGTAATGATTTAGGGAGCTAAGACAATGTTGTGAAAGGTATAAAGGTAAGGTTCCATCAATAGGGTAAACACACTAACGGCTTGAGGACCATGCTCCATGTATTTTTGAAAATCATCCCGATTCTCCATAAAATATTCCAATATAGGATTCATGGATTTATGATTATTAACTTGAGACTTAAAATCTTGAGTTATTGGAGGAATATTTAAATAAAAATAATGATTTATGAACATCCCTTTTAGATATAACTTTTTAATGATCCTGATGATAAAAAAAATCAATTTCCCTTTTTACCATTTCTCTTTCCTGAATGAATTGTTTGATATCCTCATGAACTAATTTGAGGATCTTAGTGGTAT
The DNA here is from genome assembly GCA_963277665.1 of Viscum album. Classification (NCBI taxonomy): domain Eukaryota; kingdom Viridiplantae; phylum Streptophyta; class Magnoliopsida; order Santalales; family Viscaceae; genus Viscum; species Viscum album. The sequence goes on from OY728137.1 coordinate 1,312,724,114, forward strand.
GATTCTGAAACCCATCATACATAGTTTCAAAAGTATTACTGAATTATTCACACAAATCATGTATCTCATCTCAGAAAAATATTTTATTTTGTCTTCATCAACTGGAGAAGTAGAACATATAGAATGTGGATGAAAAACATTATTCATAAATATCTGGTCTAACTAAATCATCATGTCTGATAGATTATATTATAGATAACCAATATGAGCTCTCATATATCTAATCACATTTTGTATCATTTTTATTCCAAAATTAAATCTATACTAGAGATGATTGATAACCATTGTAATAAATTCAAAAATATCCATTTTTCTCACATTGTTTAAGGAGATCTGAAAGTTATCAAATGAGAATTAGAGTATCCCCAAAATATATTGTTTAAACACAAAAAAATCATCCATATTGAAATATAAGGATGATACAATAGAAGGTATAGGAGCAAAAAGAGATGCATCACTACCTGAATTCATATCATCTACCTCAAGAAAACTCTCTATTGGAAAATTCCCCATAGTTATATCCTAAAATCTAGAAGAAAATTAATCTAAATTATTATATAAATATTTAATAATTTAATAAATATCAACAAACTGTGAAGTTTAAATTCTCTCACAAATATCAACTTCTGCAATCAAAGCCCCTTCCTAGGTTATTTGAACAAAAAGGGTGGCATGCCCACCAGGTCAAGGTGTAATTCCTCCATGATTTTTATCATCCCAAATAGGATAATTTAAGCCTAATCTAAAAGATCTAGTGGAATTACCCCCTGATAAGGTGTATCTAGTAAATTTTTTCTAGGGAAAATCCCAATAATAGGAGATCCCTCTGAGCTATACCCATCAGCATCAAAACCAAATGATTTATCCCACACTGGATCATTGTCATAAGGAAACATAGATTCTTTATTAGTATCAACAACCTATATTTATTCTCCTTATTCTTAATATTCATCTACATTAGAAACAATTTATTCACAATAACGTTTTCATATTTACTAACTTCATCATCTTCTTGACTAGAAAAAACAACACTAAGAGAGTGTTTTACTATTTCACTAGGTTCAAGACCTAGATATACAAGATCACTTGGTCTAACTAGATATTTCACCAGAGTAAACTAATCATACAATTTCTATTGGTCAGCTACCCATTCATTCTTCCAAGGGTTCCAGATAACTTTTATCTTCTTACAAATACTTTGAGTAAGACATAATCTACCATAAGTAGTTACTTTATACTCATCCGGAGGAACTAGTACTTTGAAATATAATAAGGAAGAAATTAATTTAGGATATGGTAAGGAGCTAAACCCTAAATCTAGATTAGAAAAATCAACCAAATTCCTTATAAAAAATATTCACATATTTATATGAACGCCATTTTTCTTTAAAAATAGGTATAATAAATCCTGATGCATAAAAATTGTAAAGTCTCCTTTCCTCAGAAAAAACATGATAAATAAACATAAATAAGGGTTAAAATTCAAAACTTATTTCAAGGGTAGTGGGTCTTCTAGAAATTCCATTCCTAGTGAGTTAATATAGGGTATTTTCAAACTCAAAATTCAGATGATTAAAAGTATACAAACATTGATAATATTTATGCACACAACTATGCGGTACGTCCATTCATTTTTTCCAAAACCTTGGTATTTTTTTAAAAAAAAATCACCATTAATAATTGATTTTAATTCATCCTTGTTATCTCTAGGAAAGAACTTGATATCAGTAAAAAATATTTGAAAATATTTGGATAAAATTATCTACAATTTTACTTAAACCGTGCAGCCCATCCTTGCATATTAATCACATTCAAAACTAGTGATATTCTCTATTTTAACCATTGAATTTAAAATTATTTATCCAATAAAACAGGATGTTTAACAGGATTCAGGTTCTTCGGCTCTGTTGAAGCTCTCATATGGATTTTGACATCAGCAACTTCTTCATAAGAGGCAACTGGACAAGAAAATGGACTTCAAAAAAATGCTTCATCATCAACTTTTTTATTTGATTTGGGATCTTTAAAGGTTAAAAAAATTTAGGTAAAATAGATTGATTAAATATTATAGAGAGAGAGGTTTGAGTTGATTGAAAAAAATCAGATCATTATAACATAAAAGGATAGATGATATCTAATAGAAAAGGCAGGTACCAAAATTTGGATTCAAAATTTCAATTTAAATCATTTAGGAAATAAAATAATTATAAAAAAAAATGAAATCCCACAAAAATATTTTCAAGAAATAATTAAAATTAAAATAGATATAGTAAGTCTGATGACTATGGATATGTAAATAGCATAAGCATGGTAAGAATGATAATCATAACTTACGGTAGATTTTCTAACTGTACTACCAAGAAATTTATGATAAGAACATATTAACTGCATGATCATACATTCATAGTAATTATAGTGACTATGTGAGTATATAAAATATGGTAACAGGTTTTCACATTAGGCAAGCTGACCGTATGGACAAAAATAATCTCATTATCAACCTATCAACTACTTGAATTAAACTTCAAAAATATTTCCAGATATAATTTTAAAAAAAATTAAAACATTTCATCATTACAATTAATATCTAATAATGTAAAAATAATTTACCATGTCATGTCCATGCCTGATATAGCTGAGTCTCTCAACATTCAAATGATTTGTAAATATATCAGCAAGACGATGTTCAATACCTATGAATTCAAGAGTTATATCATCCTTTTGGTAATGATCTCTCAAAAAGTGATGTCTTATATCAATATTATTTTTTCTAGAATGAGATATAGTATTATTAGAAATATTTATTTCCCTTGTATTATCACAACAAATAGGGATATGTTTGAATTGATATCTATATTCTAGAAATGAATGTTTTATCAACAAAATATATTCACAACAACTGCCTGCAACTATGTTTTCTGCTTCAGTAGTGGATATTTCCCCAAAGTTATTCTTCTTGTCACACCATGACACTAGAGACTTTCCCAAAAAGTGACTTGTTCTATATGTTATTTTTCTATATAACTTAAAACTACAAAACTTTTCAACTGAATAACTAACCAAATAAAATGATTTTCTTATGGAGTAAAACAATCATAAGTTGGTTGTATTCTTAAGGTATTTAAATTTTTTTTCATAGATAATAAATGTGATTATTTTTAGTTTGCCTAAAAATGATCACACATATATAAAATAAGCATAATATTTGGTCATCTAGTAGGTAAGTATAGTAAGATCCCAATCATACCTCGATAAGTGGTTTGATCAAAGATTTCTCTGTTTCATCAAGATCCAACTTGTATTTAGTACTCATGGGAGTATCACTAACTTTATTATTTTCAATACAAAAACATTTTATACTTTTTTTTCTGTATTTTTTTATATAATCTAATTCCATTTTTTTAAAAAAAATTTGAAATCCAAGAATGAATTTAAGATCACCCATTAAACTCATTTAAAATTTTATTTTTATTATTTTTGAAAATTTAGAACATAAATAATTTCTTGAAGATTCAAAAATAATATCATCAAAATGATTTTTTACAACTAAAACATCCTTTAAAATAATTTTAATAAATAAAGTAAGGTTATCTATACCATTAGTAAAATATTTTTAAATTAGAAAATAGCTGAGCCTGTTATACCAAGCTCTATGATCTTACTTTAAACCATATAAATATTTTTTAATTTAAATACATGATTTGTAAAATGAGGATTCGGAAATCTAGAGGTTTTTTCAACAAAAAAATCCTCAACAATATAACCATCTAATAATTCTCTATTTATATCCATTTTATATAGTTTCAAATCAAGACATTTTTCATAAGAAAGTAACATTCTAATGGATTCAATTATAGATACTTTTGAAAAGGTTTCCACAAAATAAATACCTTTACATTGACTATATCCTTGTCTAAACAATATAGATTTACTTTTGACTATAGTTCCCAACTCATCAACCTTATTTCTAAACACCCATTTAGTGTCAATTATTAGGTAGTCTTTACGTCTATCCACCATTTCCCAAACTTTATTCCTTTCAAATATAGTAATTTCTTCTTGCAGTTACATTAAAAAAAATCAATCATTAATGACATCATCAATGTTCTTAGGTTCATGTTGTGACAATAATGATTTATGTTCAAATAGATTTCTATGAGAATCTCTTGTTTTTGTTCCTCTATTAATGTTTTCGATTATAACATATAAGGTATTATATCTATGAGTTATTATATTTATAGGTAAGGAAAAGCTAGATATCCCATTATTCTCTATAGGTTTAGGTTTATGAAGTTCATCAGAACTAGATGAGTTATTTATAGAAGGTTTAACTTAAATTTCATCAAGATTAGAATTTTGGTTCATACTAGAAAGGACATCCTCATGATTTTTTATAGAGGTTATATTATCATGTGGATATGTCTCATCAAATTTGACATGAAAAAATTCTTCCACGATCTTAGTGATTTTTTAACACTCTATAAGACATACTTATAATTGAATACCCAATGAAAATTCCTTTATCACTATTGGAAGAATTTTTTTAATATTATACTTTGTATTAAGAAAAATGAATTTGCAACCAAAGACTCTAATGTAATTAATATTTTGTTTTATTATATTTTATAATTCATAAGGGTTCATTTATAATAGAGTTATAATCAAATATATATTAATTATATAACATGTTTTAATCATATATTTTTTCAAAATTAAATAGGTAAATCATACTTATTGAGAATGGTCAATTTTTTTTGAAGGGTTATATTTCTTCTTCCTACTACAACATTCTATTGTGGGGTCCTATGAGCAGAAATTTTATGATTTCAGTGATGTTGCGAGTATAATGGTTCAAAATCTTGATTTTCAAACTCACAACCATGATCACTTCTTAAGGTCTTAATTTTAAGTCCACTGAAATTTTCTACAACTTTGGAATATTTTGAAAAATATGTATAAGCTTCAGTTTAATGAGATTAAAATAATACCCAAGTATATCACGAATCATCATCTACTATAAAATAAATATAGTGCTTACTATTTAAGCTAGAAACTCTAGAAGGTCCAAAAAAATCCATGTGAACCAACTCTAGGGGTTAAGAAGTTGAAACTTATTTTTTTTATTTAAAAAATATTTTGTGCTATTTCTCTTTCTAACATGGGTTACAAACATTATCATCTAGGAATTATATTTTAGAAATATCTTTTATCAATCCTTTCCTTATTATATTTCTAAGTGAATGAATGGTTAAATGGCATAAAATTCTATTCCAAAGCAAAGATTCATTGTGAAAGGCACTTATATAGGAACTGACTTGAGAAAATAATGAGTCTTAATTCACATGATAAACATTATGAATTCTTAAGTAGTAAAAAATAAATCATTTTTAGAATCAAAAAAATTGTATCCATTATTTTAAAATTTAACATGGAAACCATCATCAAATACTTGAGAAATGATAATCATATTGTATTTCAATCCATTTACAAATAAATCTTTATAAATTAAAATAGTACTAGAATTAAAAATTTGGCCAAGACATATTATCATCCCATTAAAATTACCATTGAAGGTGAAATGTACACCATATAACTTGATTAGGTTGTTAAAACTTGACTAGACCCGACTCATGTGTCGGGAGTAGAAAATATTTAGATACCATATGTGTTTTCTAGAACTCCTCATGTAGATTCCCAACAAAATAAATTTATACTAAAAAATTAATTTAATACCCATATTTTCTTGGGTCAATAAATGTTATTAATAAAAGATTTATAAATATATAATTTTTTCATAGGTTTCCTATAATAATACCTCAATATTTAAGAAATAAAAACAATTGTTGGTCAAAATGTGTAACAATTGTTAACAAAATTAGAATGATAAATATGAATAAATTTATTTTTAATAATCCTTATCTATCGAAGATGATATTAAATACCAGTAATATATTTTGGAGCTGTTTTCCTTCTAAGAATCTAGGTTAAGGTATTTATTCAATTTTAAAATATTTACATACTGTTATTTAATTATTCATTAGATAATTTTAACCCATTTTTTCATTTAATAGTTGATAATTTTTATCCTTTTCTACAGTAATATCAGTTTTAAAGCGCACTTATAGACTATGTTTCTTGTTTATAAGTTTATATTTATCTTAGAGTTTATTTAATGTATCCTATAACATATTATAGTATTCTAAAATTTATTTATAGACATGTTTTATTCACTTTTTTTATCTCTTGAGGGATTAAACATATGAATAGGAGATGTAGGAAAAATACTAGATGTCTCTAATGGGTTTTTCATATAACACATATTAGATTTATCATTATTATCCTATTGGATTGAGTATGATTCACTCAACCTATCTTATGAAACACTCTAATTTTGTTTCATATATTTATTATACCTATTTCCCTTATCCTCATACTTTTGATTATACTTTAAATCAGGGAAGTCAGCTTTGATATTTACTTTTATATTACAATAATAGAAAACTTGTTCATTGGTTGAATCATCTTTCTTACAATATTTTATCCAATTTCGTTTTTCATACTTTTCTTTGTGACTAGGTTTCTTGAAAAACTACTTCCATTTGTAGAACATCTTGAAATTACTATCTAAAAGTGTCATTTCTTCACCACTGTCAGTAGGTGACTCTTCATCACTTGAGCATTTGGATTTGATATTATATTTTTGTTTTGAAGTATTGGTTTTGAAAGCTATGATTTTTCATTTCATTTCATCTACTTGTTCCTTGTTCACTTGTAGTTATTATTCATACATCATTACCTTTGTAATTAGTTACTTTATTGAAAGTGTACTAATATCACATGATTCTCTAATTAATATAGATTCCCCCCTCTATCATTCTTGTATGTACCTGAGAAGTCGCATAACATGTTATGTCAATGATTTTGTTTCCCAATGCATGAATCATGTTCTCTATATTATTAAACCCAAGATACATATCAAAAATAAGTTTATCAGGTTTCATCTTAAGGGTATCATATTTAATGGTATAAGTATTTAAGAAAATTTCTTTAACATTAGATATCCCTTCATGAGAAATAGCTAGCGTAACCCATATTTCAAAACCCAGTAGCATAGAAAGTAATTATGTTAAAATAATTTTCACATAAATCACAGTATAAGTCATTTATAACATTACAATTATTATCATATGCTATTTTAGTATCACCACTCTAGGTAGCTCTAGTAGTTGGAGGATTCTCATATTTATCTTTAATTATTGTCCAAATATCAAAACCCAAACTCTCTAAATTAATTTACAATTAATTTACATGGATGTTGGGATCAAAACCATCCTATAATGGAGTTATAATATAATAATATCTTCCATTCTATCATTCAAATGGAATTTTATGAGTATGGGAATCGATGTTGGACTCTGAAATGTTGGGATGAAGTTAGAGAGAGAAAGAAGATAAGACATGATCTTGAAAAATAGATGATATATAATGTTTAAACCATTCAATTTCATGTGAAATCTTAAGAAAGTCAACAAAAAATCTATACATAAAATCATAAACATGAAAAAGAGTTTGGGGTAAAAGTTAAACTATTCCTTCATATATCATTATAGAAGAATACCATGAGGTTTTGTAAGAAGGGAATTCTTAGTCTATGATACATCATTCCCTTTTAGAACCATGATCGCATCAGGTATGCAGCCTATCGACTAGTACTTCCAGCTAACCTATCTCATGTACATGATGTGTTTCAGGTATCCCGCTTGAGAAAGTACAAACCACACCCCTCACATGTACTAAATCTGAAGGTGGTACCATTAGAAAATGATCTTTCATATGAGGAGAATCTGGTGAAGATCTTTGATCACAGTGATAATGTTCAATGAAACAAGAAAAATAAACTAGTTAAAGTACTGTGGAAAAACCAAAAATTGGAGGAAGCAACATGGGAACCAAACGAGGCGATGAAACAAAAGTACCCTCTTATATTTTAGTTTATGAAATAAAATTTAAAGGGTAATATTTTTGAAGGGGAAATAATGTAAGGACATGAAGTTTTATAAATTAAATTCTCCTTTCAAATGAATAAATGCCTAATTAAGTAATGATATTATAGATAAAACATGCACTAATTTGTTTTTTTAGGACTGTTATAAGTTATATCTTGTTATATTTAAAAGACCATTATGCATCAAATTAGCAGTTGATATAGCTATTTTATAATGACTATTAAGATTAGTATATATTAAGAGTTATGATAAAGTCCAAAAGACATAGACATAAGAAGTGACGACCTCAATTAGTAAGATTGTACCCTATGAAGTCTATTTATTAGAGCTTTCAAGGGAGATGGAATCATTGGGGGTTTCCCTTAACGAAGCCCAATCTGATATTCAACAACTTAAGCACAAGAAAAACTGTTTTCGAGAGAAGTTCAAGATTATTTAGATCACAACCCAAACGATGTTCATAGAACCACACTAATAATGTATTACCATACTACACCTTACCCTAAGGTAATACACTGATGTAATAATGGGTTATATATCAAGAACCTAATAATATGAATTTTTTATATTATCTATTTTTTAAAAAATAATGATCATATTTATAATTTTTAATATTAATTTATAAATTATTAAATAAAAAGTTTGATAAAAATTAGATTTTGATACAATGAAATAGAAATTGTATTTTTGGGAAATATATAGTTTCAATCAAGTCATGTTTTTATGAATTCAATAATTTTTCAAATAAATGTTTTTTAAAAAATATTCTTATTAACTAATATTTATTTAAATATAAATGATAATATAACTTTATGAAATCAAATGTAATATTTATAAGGGTCATAAACTATTATCGTCATAAAAAACTATATTTTTAAATAAATGGGAATTTTTTATTTAAAAGTGTAAACTTTCATATTTATAGAATTATTTTGATAAAATAAATATTATTTTTGAAATTTTCATATTGAAATAATCCAACAGTAAATTTTTCCTAATTTTCTAAGGTAATCAATTTTTTGGGTAAAAATTACATATGGTATAAATATACAATATATATTATGACATCATATAATCCCAAAATTGATGTGATAAATACTATAAAGAGTATCCATGATTAAAATTATGTTTCAACTTTAAAATAATATGTTTTTTATGTTATTTGATTAATTTTATTAACCCATAATGGATCCTCCAAAATCTATATTAAATTTTACGGCTTTAAAGTTAATTATTTACAAACCTGACTCACTTAAAAATCATCAAGGGTATTATTTTAAAGAGTCTGGTTCATATGCATATAAAATATTAAAATCCAATCATATTTGGAGAAAAACTATTTGTTGTAATGAGTAACTCAAGAGGGGGTGAGTGAATTGAGTTCCCAATAAAAATTTATATTTAAAACAATTTAAAAATTAAATCCCCCAAAATAAAAACACATAGTTAATCAAAATAGTATAAATATATAAGTTTTATATTTCAAATAATTTTTCAAAGAGGGATTAATTATTAGTTGAAATAATATTTGAAATCAATTTATCTTTTGAAACCAAATCACTTAATCAAATACTTTATATAAACACCAATTAAGACTAAATATCAGTGTAATTTTTTTATTGATTTTGAGAACGGTTATAGTTTCAACTCTTAAATATAGAAGAAAAAAACTAATAAAACACATAATAGAAATAAACAAGGGGTTTAGTCTCAAGGAAAGAATTAATCCCCTCCACTTGGAATTCACTTAATTATTTGAATTTTATTATAACAATAAACTAATCCATAATCTTGATTAGGTTTTACAATCAATCGAAAACACATTTGTATAGAATCAAAGCCTCTTCTACAGTTCTACATGGGATGAAAAACAATATCAAGTCACATGGGACATCTTCCACTATTATTTGTGGGAATAAAAATAAAAGAGTTTAAGATAATATCATATATTATCTAGTTTAAGAATAGAATATAGTGTGTACAGATAAACATCGTAAAAAAACATTTCTCAAATGTAAAGAATTAAATGTAAAGTTGTTTGGTCCAAAAGGGGCCTAGATACCCTAAGCGGGGGGGGGGGGGGGGGGGTGAATCAGTGTATGGATATTCTTTTCTAAATTCTACCTCCCCCAATAGATCAAGAGATATTTATTATAAGGGTAACTTTGCATTCATTTAAATGTTAATGATGATCTTATTCTTTTCTTCATTATCTAATTATGATTCATTGAATGTAATTTAGGAAATAAAGCACAAGGATGCAGTGATTTTTACTTGGTTCACCCTCATTGGGATATATCCAAGGAGAATACAACGATGATGTGTCGATTGTACCAAAATCACTAAGGATCACTGCCAATAATGATGGTTCAGGATAAATCTCATCTATACCTAGGCACACTGCCTTTACAATGTTTAGGGTTTTCTCACTGCATTCCCAATGGTCACTCCCTATGTATCTTCCTCTAACTCACTGCCAGTGGGTAGGATCACTGTCTTCCTCTTCCTTTGCTCACTGATCTTGGAAGGGATACACATAGTTGATGGACTTGTAGGTCCCTTCATTTGAATGAAAGCACTCATTGTCAATTGTCAGTAGATGCTCTATTGAAGTCCCGTTTTCAACTATAGATGAAATCCAATTTTTTTCATACTTTTAGTTAGAAGAAAACACTTTTTAGAGCTATTTATGTCTCTTTGTGAACCACCTACTTCTTCTATGAACCGCGTATTGAATAGGCTTCGTAGACAACCTCTTCCATGAACTACATCTTCTTCCTCCACCACATACTGCCTCCATGTACTATCTCCAAAACAACCTCTACGTACCACCTCTACATACCACTTTCACATAATGCTTTCATGTACTCCCTTCACTTACCACTTTTGATTCTACGGAATTCCTTCTTTCATGGAATGCTTCATCTACGGACTACCTTCTTCCTTTTAGGACTAAAATTCATCACAAACACCCTTTCATAGAATCGCTTCTGTGAACTACTTCACCCTTCGTGAAATCCTCCTTGCGAACCTATTTTGGTATTGGATTAATTTGATGAGAAAATATGTTTTCTTATCAAAATCACTCTAATAAATGATGGGATTAGTTCTCCTTATATAAGAAAATAGATCTAAAAAATCTGTTAATCCAATATTTACCAAATCATCGATGTGGTATAGTTTTCACTATGTATTGTGCTCCTACCATGAACCATTCTTCCCTAAGTGGTCCGCATACCACCTCTCTTTCTTCACGGCAGCCAAAATCACCATCAAATTTTCACAAATGATGCCCTTCGTGACTTCTCAAATCACTACCTCATTTTCGCCAATGAGAATCCATTCCACATACCACAAGCATTATTCATACCACATTTCATCCTGTGATACTCTTTCACAAACTGTTCACCTTCGGTAAACTGCGATCCTCCCAATGGACCATTTTTACTTCCATGAACCATTCCACATACCTCCTTTTCAATTTGTGAATTGTACTTCCTAGTGCACATACTATTCACTCCTATATAGAAATACTTATTTTCCAAAAACCAAACTCTAGATTTTGTGGACCAAAAAGTTTGAAAATTCTAGGAAAATATGCAACCTTAAACACCTAATTTGGAAACACCAATCATACTCATTGATGGTCATCTGAATTTTTCAACAAATACAATCACACACAAAACATACCAAGAGGACACCTTGAGGGATTTTTTCCAATAATATCCCACTTTGGGTTTGTTCACAACACTTTCATAATTTTATATATCATTAAATATTCTTCCATTTTTATCCAGTATTTGCTTCTTGTGATTAAGATAATGATCAAGTATTTACTCAACACATAATCTAAGACCACAGGTTCCATGATCAGTGTGAGAAATAAGAGTACAATGAAATGTTAATCAATGAATAATTCATTCCATTCCAATACCACTCTTCTTCTTTCATCACAAACCTCATATATCATGATATGTATCCTTTGATCGATCAAATCTTGCATTTTAAGATTTAATACTTTTCTTATGTCACTACTCCCCCTAACATCTTCAACTCCATCTATATCGATGCTCCACCAAAAAACTTCTCCCCATTTATTGACTGTGACATTTTCTCCCTTTTAGTAGCACAATTTCTCCCCATTTATAAATGAACCTGAAGGCCATTACTTTGAGATATGCAACATGGTAAAGAACACATATTAGCACAATAGGGAAAAACAAACCATACCTTGGGGAGAGGGGGACCCACATCCACACTTTTTCAACTGCAAGGAGTCAACTGAACTTCTAGATCCAGTCAATGTCTCTCAATTTTTTTTTGTATAAGGCCTTTGTTAGAATATCTGTAACTAGTTATTATGTAGGCAGTTAATCAAATTCACAAGCCCTTACTCCACCTTCTCCTTGATAAAATGATATTTTATTTCAATGTGATTTTTCCTTTAGTGATGAACAATATTTTTTATAAGATTAGTAAAACTTGAATTGTCTCAATGGATTTCGATCAGATACTTCACTTGAACTCCCATATCACCAAGCTGCTACTTTTTCCACAATAATTGTGTGATTTCTTGAGTGGTTGCAATGTATTCAGCTTCTACAATGCTCAATGAAATGCATTTTTTTCCTTCTTATCCAAAAATACACAATCCACCAAGATAGAAATCAGCTCTTGATGTTGATTTTCTATCATCTACTAATCCGTCACAATCTACATATGTATATCCAAATAAACATTGTTGAGATTTATCAGTGTTCATCAATCTGAACTCCACTTTTCCCTTGATATACCGAAGTATTATTTTCACTATAAGAATGTTATTTTATTTGGGATTGATTTGATATATTTCTTCTAGGCATGTGGAAAAAAATTTCCTTTCCTTTCACTATCAGGTACAATAGACTGCCAATGATTTTCCTGTATTAAGTAACATTAACTACATTTACATCATTATCCCATGATAGTTTCACCCGGGAATCTACCAGAGTCATCATCTACATGGAATAATCCATTAAAAAACTTATTAAAACCTCATTGGAATATTTATATTTGTAAATTAATGTGAAATTCTTTCCTTGTGTTACTTGTAAACTAAGGAAAAATGTTAGTTCACCAATCATTGACATTTCAAACTCATTTTTCATGAATTCAGAAAATTGTCTACATTGTGATTCGTCTGATCCACTGAATATTATGTCATCAACATATACCATAACTAGAATCCTTTGATCACTTTTATTGTTTACATATATATTGTAATCAATTCCACCATTCTAGAAACCATGATTCTTTAAAAACTGATCTAGCCTTGAATACCATGCTCTTAGTGCTTGCTTCAAACCATATAAAGCCTTCTTCAGTCAAAAAACTTTGTTCTCATATCTATGAATGATAAAACCATATAGATACCCAATATAAACTTATTCTTCTAGAATATCATTCATAAATACTGACTTGACATCCATCTAGAAAACCTTGAACTCCCTTGGCACTGCAATGGCCATGAATAACATGATTGTATCTATCCTTGAAACATGTGAAAATGTTTCATAAACATTGATACTCTCTATGTGAGATTACCCTTTTCACACTAGTCATTTTTTTTTCAAATAACCACACCATATTTATTCATCTTATTACGAAAAACCGACTTCGTCCTAATGAAATTCTTATTTTTTGTCCTCAAAACAATCTCCCATGTATTATTCTTCTCTATCTGGTCAATCTCTTCATTATCTACTATAATGAAATCATTGTTTTAAACTAATTTTGTAGCCTCATGTTGAAACATTTATGACATTATCTTGTAGCTTCACATTATAATGAAAACAGTAAGCTAAAACCATATTGTTATAGAAACATAGATAATCATGAAATACATGAGTTTTGCTGCTTCTCCCCTAATTGGTCTTCTTGATGTTAGAAAACATAAAATTTCATCCTTTATATACCATTTATAGCTTTCATTTTATTAGGGGATACAGTTCTCCCTCTATGATATGAAACTCTTCCAGTTGATAGGACCGTTGTTTAGACCCACAAATATTCTCCTTCTCCTGTATCATTTCTTCACTTGTGATAGCAGGTTTGAGAATCTTATCTAGATCAATAACATTTTCCGGTTGTATCTACCTTCAATGGGATTTCCATTGGATAGTCATACCACTTAGCAATGATCCATCAATAGAACCTATAAGCCTACTGAGTTTGAACTCAGTGTAGGAAACATGAGATAATGTTAATAGCACAACAACTTTCCATTGCACTCAATTAATTTCATAGGCCTCATGTAGCCATAAACTGCAAAATCTATTTTTATTTGATTTTCCAAAACCGCTTTATGGGTGAGTGGGAACCGGAACAAAAGGTTCAAAATTCAAAAAATATCACTACAACTGAGAAGATCATGAACAGATTCATCCACATCTGCTGAAGTCAAGTCTCCTGCCTCCCAAATCATGAGTACCCTTGTCATCATCACCATCCATTGCCACTGTCGACGTCATCGTTCAACCACCACACCATTGGAGAACGTCAGAGCCCGTTGAAGCCACTGAAAACCGTCTCACCACCTCGTCTTCGTTCCCCAACGAACCAGTGCCAAACCAAAAAAGATTGCCAGCCATCAACCATCATCATCACCATCCATCACCACCACTATAACAAAACACCACTACCATCACACAACCCCACTACCATCACGTCGTCATCACCACTTCCATCAACACCATCAACGTCCAAAACACCAAACAAGAACGATGTCATCCTCCATCAATATTTTCATCCAAAACACCACACAAGAGCGCCAGATTCCATTGAAATTAGTCATAGTCGCGGCACAGCACCATCGTGAACAAACTGACGGTCGAAGCAAACAACAACCAAAATAAACCAGAAATGCAAAATGGAACCATCACTGAAAAACTCGTAGAATAACTCAACACACGTTCGTCGAAAAAAGGGGAAGAAAGATGAAAATATGAAACCAAACCAAAGTCAATGTTGATGTAGCATCAAAGGAAGAGAAACCAGAATGCCATTAAGGAAGGACGCTGACTCAGGCCGCGCGAGAGGATTGTCGGCCACCGAACCCCATATCCAAATACGTCAAGAAATCACCGCTCTAGATCCAACCGAGAGAGTATCAGAGAGACTTGAGGTCAGGGAAGATACACGAATGGCTGAAGGCTTACGACGATGACACCACAGTGGGGCGAAACTAGAGACATGAGAGAACCAACTCAGGAGTACCTGGAAAGCTAACGATCACCGAAATGCAAATCCCAAAACCACAATGAAACCATCACTCCGGGTCTAACACGGAGAGGCATGGTGGAACGCGAGGTCAGAGCAGGGTTAAAGTGGTCGGGGACTCCAACATCGGACTACCATCATCGGGATTAATAGAAAATCCTTGAGAGACATCATCAAGAAAAAACCCAGGGGAAACGAAAGAGAGTAGATGAGAGGGGAAGACAAGAAAAAAAGTAAAACAACCTGGAGAGGGTGGGGAATGAGAGGGGAGAAGAGAGACAAGGGGGAGACGGGGCCTAAAATATCATTCCTCCCCCGCTGAATCATCGATGAGGGAGATATAGCCATAAACCATTAACCCCTTTCAGGTAATTATTCGAGATTTAATCTTGAACTTTGGTAACTGATTTGAATTAGTTAACATTCTGGAGCACATCATTTCACCACTTTTCATCTTTTGATGCCACTTACCCTTGGATTGTATCTCCCTTAGAACTTGAACCATGTGAACATTAGTTAATAGAATTTCAACACATAGGGAGAGTGGATGATCTGAAATCCTTAAAAATAGGAATGTGTTTGATCTTGATTAATCAACCCTTTAATGATTTCTTGCTGATAATTGTACTATTTTTTTGATTTTTACAACTTCCCAACCAACCTCAACTGTTTTAATCATATGGCTAAACATTATTTACCCACATTACAATTCTTCTTCTGATAAGTAGATTCTATAATCTTGTAATTTTTCACAATTTTGGGTCTAAACCCACTAGTCCCAATTTCCTTCATTGATTTTCCTCCAAACATCCATTTTTCATCATTCTGTGTATGAGAGGAAATATCTCCACAAACCATCTTATCTTTCTTATTTATATATTGGAGGGATCCTTCCCCATATTTCACTTCTCTACTTATGAATCATGTGAGACTATGGAGACAATATTTATTCATTTATTCATTTTTTTTTCAAGTCTCCACATTGTTTCTTGAAACTGGTGGGTTCTTCACGAAAGATACATTCTTCTTACTCACAACTAGAGTGGATATTCACTTTTTCTTCCAGGTTTTTTCACATTCTCTACCAAAGAGTTGTTGTGAGCGTAGAAGAGGAGGTGATTGACACACCATTCATTAAACCCCCTGTGATTCCCTGAGGTTGTAAACCTATTTTTCAACTTAACATTTTGTCTTCCAATATAGGCCTTTTTAATACACTTCTAGATTTTGGGATATTATTTTGAGATCCTTTTCCTTACCTACCTTATTCCTTCTACAATATCTTACTGAATTTCCATGATCAAAACATATAAAACATATCCCATTAAAAACAAACCTCATGTCATCATTTCTTGTTTGAGATTTTTCTGAATTCAGAGTTATTCCTCTTATTCTTCTGACATTGAATCCTTTTTCTTCATGACACATACTCATGGTCTGTCTCTATCTTCCACAATAATAGAATATAATGGTTTCTTTATTCTTAGAGGCATTTCTTTCAAACTTTTCAATATGATTATTCTTATTCTAATTTTTCTCAATATTTCTTCCTTCACAATATGAAATATATTACAATTAATCCAAAAAATCATTAAGTACGACCATGCATACTAGAAAAATAGCACAAGATTTCATTACTTCCTATAAAATCCTTTTTAGGTCTGTCTCCAGCACATACATGATTTTATTACCTCTGGAACATTTCATATATCTCTCCCTATTATGTATGAAGGGGAGGGGGTCATCATATACAACACAATATTTTCTAAAACTCTATGGTCTTTGAGATGAGAAAATATGTTCTTGTTTTTCTTCAAAAATAACATATTTTCTTTTCCCTTCATCATCATCTACTGAAGGATAATAAAATAGTAACTGCAAAGCACCCTTCATTTTAGTATTTCCTTTGGCATTGGATTTATCCACTTCTTTCTTCACTTATTCTACATCTTCTCCTAATTTTTGAATCTTCATATCCCTTCATTCAGTTTACAAATTATGTTATCTATTGAAATTCTTACCTCTACTCAACTCATCTTCCAATTCACATGTGAGCTTATCCACTATATAAATTCTCTCATTTATTTTAGTTTTTTCATGAGAAATAGAATTATTACATCATGCATTCTCTTGTTGTAGCAATTGGTTATTCCAAACTAGTTCAAACAAATGTGTAGTAATATCATCATTTCTAGCTATCCGATTCTAAATTTCTTCTAATATTAGATTTTCTATATTTTCATCCTATTTTGGTTTTTATATCTGTATAGATCTATTTTTATGTTCTTCATCTTGGGAGTCATTATTATCCATCATATTAGTAACCACATCAATAATACTTTGATACAAACCTCTTAGATTATTTCACTCAGTTTCTTGTGCTAGGATTCAGATGTATTTAAATTTAGTTTCTTCATCCATTCTTTGACCAATTCCTTTTCTATGGACAAATTACACTTTTTTCCTTGTTGAATTTTATTCATAATTAGTAGTTTCAACATCACTTTTAATGTTAGCTTATTCACTCATTCCTATAGCATCATTGAGTGAGTCTATCTCTTCTTTTCCTGATCCATCCAAACTGTTCTTTAGTAAATTTTTTGGATTCCTTAAACTAAATCACACTTTTTCCATAAACACTTGCACATTGAGGAATACCAGATGACTTCTGATTATTCTATGAAGTTCATCCATTTTCCATGAAACGCCATGATAAGAGTATAATGAATCTATAACTTCAAAAATAAACTGAACCAAGTCAGATAAATCAAATATGATATAAGAAAACCATCACTATGATACTAATTATTAGGTCCAAAAGGGGCCTAGATACCTTGAGAGGGGGGGGGGGTGAATCAAGGTATGCATATTATTTTTAAAATTATTCTTACCCCAATATATATTGACCTTTTTATTATAAGGGTTGCTTTTTTACTTAAATATTATTATGATATTATTATTTTCTTCTTTATTTGATGATTATGATTTGAATGTAATATAGTAAAGCATGCAAAATGATGCAATGATTTTTACTTGGTTCACCCTCACTGGGCTACATCCAAGGAGCATAAAATAGTGATGTTCCAATTGTAATAACTTCACTAAGTCTCACTAACAATATTGATGGTTAGGGATAGATATTTTCTGTTCCCATGAACACTGCCTTTATAAGGTTTAGTGTTTTCTCACTGCATTCCAAGGGTAACTCCCTATGTATCTTTCTATGACTCGCTACAAGTGGGAAGGATCACCGTATTACTCTTCCTTTTGTCACTTATATTGTAAGGGATATAAACATAGTTTAGGGACTTTTAGGTACATTAATTTTAATGAAATAACAAATCCTCTACTGTAGGTAGATTATATGTTGAAGTCCCCTTTTCACCCATACATGAAATCCACATTTCCGCGTACTGTTAGTTAGTGGAAATAACTTTCACAAAATGTTTAAGTCCCTTCATAAACCACCCACTTCTTCCACAAAATACATAGCACATATGTGTCTTGGACCACCTCTTCCATGAACTACCACCACTTCCTAGACCACGTATCGCCTCTGTGTACTGTCTCCGCTAACCACATCTATGTACCTTCTCTATGTACCACTTCCTTGTACTGCCTTCTCATACCACATCTACTTCTGAGGAATTACTTCTTCTACAGACTACTTCTTCTGTATAACTCCTATTTCCCTTGTTAAATAAAATTCTATACAAACACTCTTTCATGTAATCTCTTCTGTGAACTACTTCACCCTTCCCAGAATCCTCCTTATGATCCTCTTTCAGACTTGTCCAAAATCTCGAAGAAAAGTTATTTTCTTATCAAAATCTCTTGAAGCAATGATGGGATTATTTATCATTATATATGAAAATAGATCCAAAATATACACTAATACATGATTTACCAAATCATTAATGTGGTACAACATTCACCACGTACCGTGCTCCTTCCACAAACTGTTCTTCCCTACGCAGTTTGCATACCACCTCTCTTCTTTCACGACGACCAAAATCAACATCACATTTTCACAGACGACGACCTTCACAGCTTCTCAAATCACCACCTCATTTCTACCAATGATAAGAAATCCAAGATAACTCAAGAATTTCACATACCGTATTCCATACTGTGAATCACTTCTGTGAACTGTTCGCCTTCGGAAAACCGTGAGCCTCCCTACGAACTGTTTTGACTTTCACAAACCATTCCACATACCTTATTTACAATCCATGAATTGTACTTCATGGTCTGAATACTATTCACTCATACGTGGAAATAATCCTTTTTCAAAAACCAAAAACCTTTTTTTGAGGCCCAAAAATTTGGAAAACACTGGGAAGCTATGCCACTATAAACACCCGCTTCGGCAAACAACAAGCATAATTATTCAGGGTCATCTATCGTTGTCAACAAACACAATAACACCCAAAACATACCTAGAGGGAACCTTGAGGGATTTATTCCCAACAATAATTCAAGATATAGATAGATAGAAAGTGTGACACATCATGATTTGTGAAGCTTCAATTGTTCCGAGTCCTTGAGTTTTTCTTTGGATAGAGCTCGAACATGTTCCTCAATAAGTCTATAAAAATAGTGTCATAGAATGTGTTCTAATATAAATCCTCTATTATTCAATAAGTTTTATCTACTGTTTTATTTAGTGAATCACCACTTATTTTCTCATGATCTAAATGAATATCTTTAAGGATACATTATTTAGAAGATATCCATTGGATAATAATCAACCATCTTTAAATGCAATGATGGTTAATTTAATGCATTAAAACTAGTCGTTGTAGAATTTAAATTCTCCATTTATATTTTATACATAGTAACATGTATTCACATGATGCATGTACATCTGAGCTTTCAATAACTTGTCATGGTCAGCTCGACAAGATAAATTCATTTCATTATGCGATCAGGTAGTTTCATTCTTATGGTAAGCTGATTTTCTTCTTGAGGAAAGGTGATTTTCTTCTTGTGGTAAGGTTATTTTCTTATTATGGTAAGGTGATTGTATTTTTATGTAAATGTGATTTCTGTCTTGTGGTAAGGAAATTTTCTTCTTCTAGTAATGTGATTTCCTTCTTGAGGTATGTTGATTTCCTTCTTACAGTAAGGTGATGGCATGAATATTTTTAATCTGCCTCATGATAAGCAGTTTTTTTGTATATGGTAAGGTGAAATAGAACACAAAGTAAGGTGATATATTCACTTACCTTCACATGTTAAGCTGTCATGGTAAGCTATATACTTGTCCATTTTTACAATTTTTTCCATTGAAACGTTTTCTAACAAAAAACAACAAACCTATTATTAACAAGATAAACATGATTTAGGATTATTAAAATAAGGATATGATGGTCAAAGACAACAAAAACCATGGTATTATTTTTGGATTTTATTATTTTATCATATAGAGTCCAAACCATAAGTTTAGAAATTAATAATAAATTCCCCCTATTTTGCTATAAAAATCAACACAAACTCTCATTACTCTTAACTAAAAACCCTTTAGCAAGTTTTTACTCTTCCTTTCCATATCTAGAGTTCTCATATGGTGTTTCCAAGCTCTTAATAATATCCTCCAAAGATTTTAGAAGCACCCTCTCAAGGTAAGATATCCTCTCCTTATCCTCAATTCAAGTACCTTCTTTATATAATGCCTTTTTATTTCTAATTTTCCATGTTGGGATATGTTTTTATAGATCACTATTATCAGTATTATGATTTTTAAGTGATGAGAGTCCCCCTTCACTCTCATTAATACCTTCCATAAATATTTATGTACCTCCGTTATGCTGCTACAATTATCCAGTGATTTTCTATGACAAACATTTGTGTAGTGAATACCCATCCTCATTCCACTAAAGGGAATTCACCTCGATATAACTATCATTCGTTTATTGGGTACTTCC
Organism: Viscum album; assembly: GCA_963277665.1. NCBI lineage: Eukaryota > Viridiplantae > Streptophyta > Magnoliopsida > Santalales > Viscaceae > Viscum > Viscum album. The sequence continues at coordinate 1,312,745,304 of OY728137.1, forward strand.
ATGTATATAACCATCACTCCTTAATCATGGGATTAAAAGTTATGAAATAAATATTTATGTTGTATGATCTATTTTTCACACTTATGCACGTACATGATATGAATATGACAGGTGGGACCATAATTATATAGTGCTCCAGTGCATTGGGTAATTTTTTTATCTCATGAAATATCATATATGGTGAATGGAGGGTTATCATAAGAACACTATGTTATGATGTATTGTATTTGATCCTTGACTTATGTTTATGATGTCATGCTTTATGTTATTGCCACATTTCCATGTTTCTTTTATGTTATCATTTTATATAATGCTTCAATGTTCAATTTTATTATTCTCACCCCTCTTATGTTACCTTGATATGCCTATTTAATTACACGTACTTCATTACCTTCTTTTATTCTTTGATATTCTATCATATGGATCTATAGATTACCCCTTTTTTATGTATGTCCCTAGGTTATCCCATGTAGTATTAGAAGATCAATGGATTTTAAGCGTATGTTTTGGAGTTTTTAAATAATTTTATTATACATTGGTTTAAATTTATTATTCCATGTACCTTTATTTTTCAAATATACTAGTCCTCATGATCTTTTGGGTTTGTATTTTGTGCACCTTTATGTAATAAATCATGAATTAATGTGTATTAAAATATGGGTTGTCATGTTGATGGAATGGAGGGTGTGGTTCTCCCTCGACTGAAGAGAATTATTTAGTAATGAGAAGACATAACATCATTTGGTGATAATGTAACTATTTTAATTCTGTGTGGTAAAAAAATCCATGGGATTTTTTGTTCCTCGGCACCCCCAGGGGTTTCCCATGAGATGCGGTTCATAGTTGGCTAACAGATTCAGGATCCATGGGCTTTCTAATGATCCAAGATTCCTTGTTTTCTCATGGGGAATGAATATCAAGGATTAGAATTGAGTTGATCATGAAAATTACCCATTACTATGTGAATTATTTATATAGATCATGCTTATAATTATTCTTCTATATATTATGCCCAATTACTCCTAGTACCTAGGGAATTGATCCAACTTGTTTCTCTAGATTCCCATCTTGTCTTTCTCCTAGATACCTCCCATACTAGATGTTGATTTGCTATTTCATTGTGATTCCTTTAGGTTTCTTCAGGTCATCCTACTAGTTATGTTTATACTCACCCCTGGATATGTCTTTTACTTACAAATGTTCCATCTATTCATATAATGCATGGGTTTAGAGATGAGCTAAATAGACATGAAGAAAATGTGTCTTGTTTAGAGGTTGTTCCTGGTGACTCTTGGTGTTGCATTGTGGAGAATGATAATTTATGATGTTGGTAGTGATACCTATGGATGGAGAATGATGTAGGATCTCATGTGGAAGATATGAGATTCTTAATGCCATCAATTTCACAAGCTTGTTAGTCACATTGTTTTCCTTGTTTTATCTCATGGTATATATTTTTATTCATTTTCTCACACATGAATTGTATTCTATTATGTTTATTATTTATATCATGTTGGTATTTTGAATTACTTGGTGTATTGTAGATGTATTTTTTTATATGTTGTTATAGATCAAAGACTCCAATATTGTGAGGCATATTTATTCAATGCTAGTCACTAGCCCCTGGTTCATTTAAGGAAGACTATGGGTGGAACACTTGTCTTGCAATAGGCCTAAATGGGTCCTTGGTGGGTCAGGTCATGTATGAGTTGTACCAGAGCACAATTTTTCCTAGGGATGGATATTGGAGTTAGTATCCATGTGATTATTGGTTTGGTAACTTAGGTAAATAATGTTAAGGGGGTGTTGATTTTTTTTCAGAATTGTGAAGGTGAAACAACCGATGTATACTTTCATCAGAACTTTAATAACCCATAAATCAACCTGAATATCTAAAACATCATTTTTCGGTAAAAATAAGATTGTAAAATTAATTATGTATTATTCATTTGAGATCATTCACGTTCTTACTATTTCATGTTATCAAGATATGTTGTACTCCTTATGGGTATGTCCTATTTAATTGAGGGTACTACCCACTGATAGATAACTTGCACAGAAAGGCATGGTCATGATAAGATCCTAACTTCAGATTGAACTCTCCCCATCAATCAATAAGCAACAAGGCATTTTTTTAAGAGTTATTTGTGATATTTTATTTCCCCACATATAGAGGAGGAATTTATAACCTTTGTTCTTAGTGTATATATTTCTTGTAGGGTGGACGGTAGTCCTCACCGGGTTAATGAAATTATCTGTAGGCTATTTGTAATGTATATATATCGATGATATAGACCTCATGGGTTTTTCAAGGAGAACCTATTCCTCAAGAAATTGTGTATGGGATAGATTCTGATAATTGTGTTTCCATTGTGTTTGGACTCTCATAAACTAGACAAAAATTCTTACACTAGCCCCCCTACATGATATGGTGAGCTATTATTGGATAATGTTTTTCATAAACTCATGATGGTAATTCCCTACCATGGTTGGAGTTGGAGGTATTATTAAAGATATGGTTTTGGCCCAGCTATGTTGGTTTCTATTTAGGGTGGTATGTCTATGTATGGGTTTGCGTTGAGGACCAAAAATGGCATGAGGATTTTCCTATTCATTTTTTGTAATGGAGGTTATTTGAGTTCATTAATGTCATGGATGGATCTATACATGGGGTAAATTGTTAAGAACCAATACCAATAAGTAGTAGGCCCAATTTACTACCATGGATATATTAAATGATAAAACTAATGGTGCATAAGTTGTTAAACTATATGAGGGATGGATGGTTATATCTAGGCACCATTAAGTATTATTTTGAGTTAGAGTCGTGACTTCCCCTTATGGACACTCATACTAGGTATCACAGCCTCGAGATGATATTATCACATCAATTAAACCCATGGTTTTTTCATTGATAGAATATCGACATGTGCATTGGATTACATTCTAATATGACATTATGGTTTTTTTAAGTGAGTTGATAGGTCAAATATTTCATAGTTTCAGTTTGTGGAAGAGTTTGTTAGGCATTTGAGAAATTTCCCTATTCTTACTGTGGGAGTTCTAGCTACTTGGTAAGCTATCACAGTGTGAGATTTGAATTCATAAAGTAGAATTATACTTTTTGAAGTTAAATTTGATGAGTTTTATGTGATCATAGTGGCATAGTGGTGTTATGGTAACTAAAACCCACATTGGGGGATTTGTGTTTGTATATTAGGGGAGTATCCTATGTAACTATCTAATAACCAGTTGATCCTTGATTTGATAGAGATATAGAGATATGTTACCACGTTTTATCAAATATGGTGGTCTCACACTCTTCCCTTGTGTGAGAGAACCACAATGGAGATTTTTATTTATTGTTCTAGTGTGATAGGATTTCCACAGGTGGTAAACAAGAAGGGTTTTCCTAAAGGTGGGGAGCATGCCTCCCACATTCCTTAGGTGGAAAGTAGATTTTTAATTGTTGTTTAAGGTTAATAAATAGGTGTAAATTATATATGTAGAGTTCCCTAATGGGGTGCATCCCTCATTGTGGATTTTCCATTAGGTCCTTGTGGAAGTTTCATGTTGCATGGAAAATCTAATTATGTGGTGGAGGAGGAAGTTTCATGATAGGCTATGAATGTTTTTTTCTAAGCTAGGTTATTTCTTGGGGTCTTAAGGTGACAAATAAGGGTTATCTAAATGGTCAGGACCATCCACTTTGGATTTTAGGAGATTGGCTAACCTGAAATGCAGTGGTGTGTTGTTCAGCCATTGGTAAAGGATGGTGCAGTGTCTCATGTTCCTGTTGATAGCTTTTGAAATCGAGAAAAGATAACCCAATATGGATATCTTTGATAATAGGTGTGAACCTATAATATACTATGGTGTGAATTAAAATTATCCTCAAATTTTCATTGATATTTTAGGGGGGAATGTTCCACTTGTTCCACAATCTGGAAATGATGGGCTTACACTTTGTTGGTAGATGGTGGAAGAGGAGTTGGTTTGAAATGTACAGACCATGTTTGTTTAAAGTATTTTTAATGATAATATAGAAATGGATTAGGAGCTCAATGGTGGTGTATAACATAGATGGGTTTCTATTATAGGGAAACCATCAAGAATTCTATTTAATGTTTGGGAGAATGGTGCTTACACCGGTGATAATCTTGTCGGTGAACCCATTTATGGGAGGTGTATTGATGGTTTGTGGTTCTGTTTTGTCCCATGAGGAAGAATAACCTTAGGATGAGAAAATATTTTTGGGTGATGAGTCATGAAAAGGCTCACGTATAGTAGGTGCAAGATTCCCTTTAGTTCTTCCTCTTGAGTTGGTATAGATCTGATGTCCTGTTGAGTGGAAGAGGATACTATCTTCCTAGTCAGTGTTTTGTCAAGTTCGAATATAGCTTGTGCCTTTGTAGATGAAGGAAGTTTGTGTGATAATGTAATTTTTTACGCACAAGATTATTTATGAGGCTATTTTTGTCCTCATGTATTTTACAATTCAAGGATGAAAATGTTTAATGTGGGGAAGATATTGTGATCCATCCATTTCATGATTGATACATAGCTCAATTTTGAGTTTTCAATGTTTTGGGACATTCTTAGGGGTAAAATAGTAAATTTAATCTAATAGATGATCTCATAAAAATTTAATAAGGGTCCTTTTGATCTCAAGGTGTTGTATTTTACCTCGAGATTATATTCAGTTGAATTTCAAACATTTTATGTTTTGAGGGATATTTTACATTTATTTTTCAAATAAATAAATATAATGTGTGCTCGATGGGGTTGAGATGACCTTGGTTTTTTGATATATGGACATTGGGGTTATTTCATAAGTGAATTTTAGGATGATTTTCTAATACGATGTGAAAAATTTAGCATTATAGATCCTTGTAAATAACATAAAAAAATATTATATGATAGACATCACCTGTGGGTAGTGTTAGAGGAATATGAGTTCCATTCAAATTTCATCTTATGATAGATAGATCCCATGGGTAGAGTTATATGAATAAATTGAATAATTAATTAATTCATCTAATTTATTATTTAACCTAATAATATTTCTATTTAAACATGGTAATATAACCTCTCTCGTGTTAAATGTTGTCAAATAACAAAGAGAACCCTAAAGAGTGGTGCAGGTGGAGATACTGAGGATTGATAGCAGTATCCACGAAGAATCAAAGGATTTAGAGTGTTCATGTGATAATGTCGAGGATCCATCATGAATAAATGAAATTGGGATTGGAGTGATGGATATTCACAACTGAGGTTGGACTCATTACTTAAATTAATTCTATGTTCTTCGTGGATCATTATCAATCATTATTTTCAATAATAGAAAATAAATTGATTAAATCAAACATTGGGTAAAATAAAATTAACACAAATAATTCAATTTGAAGGAAAAATGCATATTGATTGATCATCGATATGTTTATATAACATTATTCTTTCTCTATAGCCAATGAAATTATTCCAAGAGTGATTTTTCCTTATTTCTCAACGCTTCTAAGATCTATCTTCTATGTTATTACATGTACAGTCACCGATGTGAATTAATATTGGGTGTATAGGATTTCCTTCAGCCACTATTATATATATTTTTACTTAAATTTTTTTTATCTTCTCTCTCATTATGGTTTATCAATAAATATCCCATCTTAGATCATTTTTACAATAGTTCTATGTGGGAAAATACTGCAGATGGTAGTTCAGGGACAGGTGATGGTGTGCGATTGATTAGATAGAATTTTTCAGAAGTTATATTTTCATAGAGAGTGAGAGGGTAAATTTACGTGGTGCTGGTGCAAAGTGGTAGGAAGAAGCTTCCTAATAGGTGGTCAACCATAGTTTGTTGGCAGTGGCTTACACACTTTCACTATGGTCACCATTAGGGAGGTATCATTTAATGATTCCCCCAACATAGATTCTTCTTTATTAAAAAATAATATAAATAAATTAATCAAGCGATGGTATGGAAAGCATAATCAATCATTTAAAAAAAATAAGTTTGCGTGAATGCCTCCCAAGTAAGCATAATATGGGTCTCTTCCCATGTGTCATGATTTTATCTGAATAAAAATAATAGAAATATTTTTTTAATATGAATAATAATAACATTATTATTATAGTTGTGTGTTTTTCTTAGGTAGGAACATCATGGGTATCTTCCCCTCATTTTAGGTATCTTCCAATGATGCGTGGGTACCCCACTTCCTTTATATAAATAATTTTAGTATCTAACATCACATTCATAGTGTGTGGGTCCTCTATCTATGGAGTCAGTATCCCACTATCTAAGAGCTCAATGGGAAGTGGATCCTCCACTAGGGTCAGTATGCCCTCAACTGTTTCATATTTATCAATGAGGTGTGGGTCCCCCACAATAGTTTTCAATATGTTATGTGGATTTATTTTCATTGGTAGTTCAGTTACTTGTTCAATGCTGTAGTATTGATGGATTGTTGGGTGTGGTGCTACCTCAACCAACGAGCATTCATTATTAATGATAGAGCTCCCCTTTATGTATCATTGTAGTGGAATGAATGTTTGAAGTTATCCTGGTAAAGAGTTATATTATATTTGTGGTTCATCAAAACCCCATAGGGATTACCCTTGAGATACCATTCACAGCTGGCTATCAAGTTTAGAATTCATGGACTTTATAGTGATTTGAGCTTCCTTGTTTTCTCATAGAGTATTAATACAAAGGATTAGAGTTGAGATGATCAAGAACTATCATTTAATATATGTGAATTATTTATGTTGAGAATTTATAGAATTATTCTGTTTTTTCTTATGACTGGTTTCTCAAGTACCTGAGTCTTTGAGATGAAATGTTTTCCTAGTTTCCCTTCATTTCTTCCTCCTAGTCACCTCTCGTACTAGGATTTGAGTTAACTATTACTTTATTCTTTTTTTCTTGGTTAATTGGGGTGTCCTACTGAGCATGTTTATACTCACCTTTTCATAAGCCTTGTGCCCACACAAGTTGTATCTATGTTGATGACACACAAGTTCATGAATGGGTTGTATAAATTTTGATATAGAATTATCACATCCTAAAATCAATTTTATTCTTTAATTTTTCTTATTTATTTATTTTTGATTAGATCCTTGAATTCTAGGAAGAACCAGTTTTGATTTTAAAAATTTTGGAATCTCAGTACAGAATCACAATTAGTAAAAACCATGTGAAAATTGTGAGAATGGGTTTATTGTTTAGTAGATCCAAATAGCAAAGACGATGCACAGTTTTTTGATTGTGAATCCTATCCATGTGGGGTTCTCCAAGTCTTCTAGTATGGGGTCCACAGTTGGTGCATGGTTTTACCAACCGTACGATCAAACCATTGGTAGTGTCCAAAAAAATAAAATATTTGTTTTTTAATATTTTCCCTCCCTTTATTTTACTCTCGCATTACCCCCCACTCACTCTTTCTTGTTCTAAAAAACTATATTGATACCCCCTCTTATAAATTCACTCTTACATCAGTTCTTCCACTCTCATGGTGATTCCAAGGGGGTTTCTTATGAACTGAGTCTGAATCTTTGAGTCATGACCTCCTCTTCCTTCTTTCTCCCCTTTTTCTTGTTTCTTCCTCTTTTCCATTGCTGCGCAAAAACCATTGCTGGACCCTATTGAGGACAAGGTATTTTCTTTCTATGATTTTTTGTTTCTAGGGACCATTATTATTGATTTAAATCATATTATATAATCTTTCCTTAGAGGCAACAAGTTCCACTCAATCTAATGTAGGTTTTCCCATGTTTAAGCCTTTAAATTATGCAACACTTACTACTTGTTTTTTAAAAATCATTTTTGGTGTTTATTAATATTAATAAATGTTTCTACAAGCCTATTGGAAAGGGAAACCATGGTTTACTGTGTTTTAGTAGATTGGAATGAACTTTCTCTTAAAAAGAGTGTTCTAAAGTTATTCAACAACTACTTTGCACACATACTATTTGTTAAAATGCTCGAATGATGTGTACAAATAAATTCCAAGGTTTTAAGAATTTATTTTGGTTTTAAATGTGAATTATCATTTTAAACTTAATTTTTATTTGTAATTTCAAGTAATAATTTAAATTCCATGTACTTTTAAAGTGTTTAAAATTGGTTTTGAACAAAGGGGTGAGTTTATCAAATTCCTTGTTTGTATTAAATGGTTATACAAATTTAAAGGGGTGTATATATATATATATTTGTGTGTGTGTAATAGTCTACATGATAGTGTGTGGATTTATGTAATAATAGAAACATATATATATATATATATTTGTGAGTGTGTGTGTGTGTGTATTTATAATAAGAGTATGACAATAGTGGGTCACTTTATAAATCTAAGTTGATATTCAACTAATCTTTAAAACAAGTTTTAAAGTGTATCTTTAAAATATAATTTAATAGACAAGTTATAATGGTTTAATTTTCTTATAATGTTTTAAAATCTTGTTTTAATTATCCTAATATATGTTATGGTAGTTTTGAAAGCTCCTTATTCATGCTATGTTTACTTAAAATGTATTCCCCTTGGATTGATAAGAAAAATGGTTTGAAAGGAATGTTTTTCATATGATGAATTGAAATTAGTTTTAAGGGGTTTATGAAAGGTCTATTTTGGAATTAAATGTGACACTTTTGAAATGGGTAATCACATGGTAATCTGAGTGTCTATGTGGGAAAAACTAGTTTAAGTGTCCATTTGGATTTCTCTACATTAACTAAACATTTCTAGGACATGGATGATTTAGTTGTGGGCAACCAACTAGGGTGTCTTCACACCCCAAGGATAACGGTATGTACTCCCCAACAACTTTAGACTTAGTTGTGGGGCATTATTCGAGGTGTCACCTTGCCACTTGGATAAGTTAATTTACTCCCTAATAGCATGCATACATGCATATATTTTTATTGTATTATATCATGAGATTTATATGAGGAACTAGAGTTCCCATTAATCTTATATAGCCTAAGGATTTTCCCTAGGGTGGATGTTTTTGAAATGGTTATTTTTACGGTACTTTACATCCTTTATAAATTTGTTAAATTGTGGTACTTTATCTCTTTTATAAAATTTTATAGTATGTTGTTGGATTTAATTTAATGAATGTATAAAGTATGATGTATTTTTCCTTTCTTATTTAAAGGTTTTAAAGATTTAATAAAAATAGTTTTTCTAAAATGGATTTTGAAAATGGTTTAAAAATTTGTTATCAAATAACTAAGACATAGACTGGTGTAATTTTTTCAAAGTGATTGTTTTTATTTAATTAAAAAAGGGAGATGTTTATTAAATTATTACTGAAATGATATTTTCTTTTATATATTTTTACAAGTAATGGAAAATCCTATTTTAAATATTTTATTTCAAACTAGCTTGTAATGTAATTTTTATTTAAATAATTTAAATGTGGTGTAATTTCTCCTTGGCATGCCTATTAAGATTATTACTCACACTTATATACATTATTTTGGTTTCAGGATTTGTCTCATTTATTACTTCTCATGAGGTGAAGAGGTTTTAGTATTGGATCGTGACTTGTAATGTCACATGAATTTATGTGAGTGTTTATTTTTAGTTTTCTTTATTGCTTTATCCAAATAGATCTTTTCTCACTTTATGTTATCGTTTTGAGTGGAAAATTATATCTATAGAGGTCATAGTGGGACATAGAGCTTGTTGTAAGAGATGGAGTTGGGGGTGAGAAGATGTATCTGTTTGATTTAAATATGTTGTTTTGTTTAAATTTATTTACAATTTTTATATTAGATTATTTTGTTTCCCGTTGGTTCATGGACCTCTAATGTATTGAATGGTATTTCCTATTTTTATACTACTTGTATAACTTATTTTATGGGAGATATCATTTACACTAATAAAATATGATTCCCATGGATATTTTAACCACCCTAAGGTGGTCTAGAATGTGCATTAGGGATATTGTGAGTCGACTTGGGCGTCTGATGGATGGACGAATCAAGTTGGCTCATGAAAAATGATATCATAGCCTAATATCTTGAGGGAGGGGGCTAGGTTATGAAGTTTTCCTTCATTATTTTGGGTGCTTGGTAGACTATAGTAGGGTTTTTGAAACTGGATAGGTAGGATTTGTATGAGTGTAGAGATCTATTTCTTATTATGAACCTTGAGTTTCCAAGGAATATTGAATTTTGAGTTTTAAATTTTGAGATTCATTACATTTATTTATGGTATTTTTTAAGACTTTTGTGTTTGGGGGATGACAATGGGAGTGAAATAGTAGTACCTGGTTAGTTTATAGGGATTATAAAGCAATGTATATCCCATGTAAATGGTTAAAAGTGACTCCTTGGGGTAGTTTTGTGGTTGGAGCATGGTCCACCTAGACATGCAATCAATCTTCACACATACACTACTTATCCTTTGAGTTTTTTGTTATACTTCTTTGAATTTAGGTTTTTTATTATTTCATATTTCATTGGTAAGTTAAAGCACGAGTTTTAATTTTAAAATCATTATTTTAAAATAATGAGGTTTTGGTTTTAAAATTAATCAAGGAGTTTTCATAAATTGATTTAAAAACAAACTTGTTGTTTTTATTTTTAATGAAATGGTTTTGATGAGAATGTTATTTCTAAAATAATTTTTCAGGGTATCTCCAATTTTAATATTTGGTTTTGAAAATTAAAAAAAAAAATAGGGTGAAGTGGTTTTGGAATTTTAAAATGCAAGTGAAGGCTTTAAACGGGTAAGGGATAGGTGTTTGAAAAAAATAAAGGGGGTTTTATGGAGAACGTTTATTTTTCCAAGTTAAAGTGATACTTTGAAATTTGAAGAGTGGATTTATTAAAGTGGTTTAAAATGAACTTGGCATTCAAGAATAGGTTTTATTTAGTTTTCTAAATGTAAATTTTAAATTTCAGTTTGTTCTTTTAAAAGGGAATACTATTTTTATAGTGTATTGATATTATAAAACAAACCACTCATTTAAAATATGTTATTGGTTCTTTTGGGATAAAAAGGGAGATTATTTGAACGTGTTTTAATTTGGTGACTCATGTTTTTGGGCATGTACCCTAGGTTAATTTTAACCTTTTTGTTTTGAATTATGAGATTTAGATTAGTTGGTCCTATACCTTTATTTAATTTTCTTTAGCCTCCAAGAAAGTTTTAGATAAAATGGGTGAACATCCTCCCTATATGATATATTTCCTTCCATTTTTCAGGTTTGGTTTTGTTCTAGAGTTTTAATGGTTATGTGTATTGGTTTTTTTTTCATTTTAATGTTTGGGTTCTTCTAATGATTTTTAAATGGATTGTTGATCATCTAAGATTTATCCTTGTTTTAGTGTTTGGTTGTGCTTTTTGGAAGTTGGAAAGAGTGATAGCCTTTTTGATGAGTCTTATGCCTTTACCTCATGGTCAGTTGATCCATTCTTGGATTTGATGTGATTTTATCCCAATGATGAGGTTATGACTTTTAGTGAACATTCAGGGAAATATTTGGGTATTCATTTTTGTGATTTTGATGAGTTTTATTCATTATTTTATTGGAAGGTTTCACCTACAATCTGTGTTCTAAAGGCAAGGTCCCATGTCACTCTCTGTCAACCCAAGCCTAGGCCCATGTTGTTCTTACGAGGCATGCTTCTATTGATAGATTCTTGGATTTGTTTTTCCCTCATCCTTTTCCTATCCAACATTTCTTTAATATCCCTATATTGGTAAGTAACTCTTATGTTCTTTTGTCCCTAATGAAATATCAGGGTCCAATTGGGAGTAATGCATATTTGGGATGTCTTTAATCTTTTGATATTATGCTTGTTGTTGTTCATTCCTCAGATGTTTTATAATATGGTGGAGAGACCACCAAGGGTACCCATATTCATGATATTCTAGAACAATTTACCTTGTGTTTTCTCTATGTGTGGGTTTTTTTTCTTAGATTGGGAATTTTTCTTTTCCCTTGTGAGGAAGCTATGGTGTTTGGTTAGGGACCCATTTTGTGGTTCTCTTGCAACAAATCCCACCTAAATAAAAAGTGTCATACTTTGGTCTTTGATTGCGCCTTGGGATTTCTCCCTAAGACTGGTGACTGAGTTTCATTTATGTCTTTCTACCATACCCCTTATGAGTTTGGGAGTTCCTTGGTTTGTGAGGTGGTAATTTAGGGAGTCAACCTTTCCCTTCATTGGTTTAGAGTCAATTATGGTTTTTTGTGAGGAGGGAATTGGAAAATTATAGAATGTCATATTTCCATATTTAGGATAACATAGTTAGTCATTGGTAGTAATTCTAGTCCCACTTTCTATTTCACATATCTTGTATTTGGTGAGGGAGTTAGATCTTATTCCTTCTTGAGTCAATCATTTCATCTAAGGCTTTCGGGGGGGGGGATTATGGTGGGGTGTTCTATCACACATTGACCTTAATTTTCCTATTTTAATTTATTTATTCAATTATTTTTATTATTTCCTCTATTCATGATCCGAACCAATTTAATTTTTTATTTTTTTTGGAATTTCATAACAAAAACAAGGTTGTTGAATGATTAGTAAAAATGGTGTGAAAACTGTGTGATTTTATCTGCTGTTTAACATAGAAAAATAGCACAATTGGAACATGGGTTGTTTATCTATTCATCCTACACATATATTGTGAATCTTGTATTCCAATGGGGGTGGGGCGCATGGTTGGTTCATAATTTGGACAACTGTGTGCTATGTGTGTAAACATAAAAAAATTATTATTTTCCCTCCATTTTTACCCTCACGCAACCCCATTCCACTTTCATATTTGCATGAACCTGTCTAAGAGCCCCCCTAGGTGCATGATCCTCATATTGTTCCTCCCCTCCCTGTTGAAATAGTTGGTGCCCTAGACCCAACTATTATGTGCTTTTGATTACCATATCGTGTAAGGTATGCATGATGTCTTCTTATCATTATAGCTTAGACTTTTCTGCATCCACTATTGAAATGGTAATGTCCAAAGATTAATTGTCGTATCGAAAGGTTATAGCAGTTCCCAGGCTATAATGAGAACCTCTAGATACTATGACATTAATCTTAAATTTATATGTTCTATGGTCTAGATACATCTTACTAATTGGACATAGTAGATGTCTGACCACTAGGTGCTGGGGGCTCATAAGCATTGAGACTTCTTCTCATGAAGTTCGCACATGGTGATCTCTAGTAGTGAGATCATGAGGACTGTCCCGCCAATAGGAACACCACATGTTTCAGGTGTCATTGGATGTTCCTATCTATGATCATGTGTAATGGTCTCCTGACTTGAGATCATTACCAATGTATGTCATTTGATCGCGTACTTTGATGCTAGACGAAAACCATGGCAATGAAGTCGTGGTGAGGTAGTTTGTGTCAGGTGCGTCATTGGTGGCATGTCATTGGGTGAATGGTCAAGAAAGGATTTGTCGCTTCCGGGTTATGGAAGTAATATATCTCAGGCCATGTTGATATGGATGGTAGTACCTTTATAAGACCATGGCCATGGCAGTCGAGGGTAAATTCATCCAGTTACATCAACAAACAATAAATCAAGAAAAAGGGCGATAACACGAGAGTGCGTCCTACTTTATGAGATATTATAGACAAAGAGATTATATTACACAGTGCGTGTTCGTAGGTTGGTTGTCGCTGCTATGACAATCCTTATTTCTTCAGGGGCCATGATGGGTTGCTAGATCCCACTCTTGGTCTGTGAATACTATTCACGGCTGTGAAAATAAGGGCCTAGAGGGTCACACACAATAGCGTATTCAAGAATCTGCCCTATTCAGTTGAATATGAATTTTGGACAGAGTGGGCCCCGCCACAGGGGTCCGGGAATTGTCCAAAGTTAAAAGATCCCTAATGTGATAAATAGATTCATATTATTCGTGTTTAAAATAATGAGTATTGAATTTATTTATTAAATGTATTTACGAGTTTTTAGTAAATACATGAAAAAATATTAATTGACGAATATTAAATTACTCAAGGTTCAATTAATATTTATGGGAGTGACGAGTCACGTTAATGACTTAATTATTATCATGTAATATATTTTAATATATTACAATTGAATGATAATAATATTTATGGCTCAGTTTAGTAGTCATAAAATGTCGTTAATAGTGCGTTAAGTATTCGGGGCTTGCGAGGTGATACCAGGTATTTTAATTGAGCACTATAAATATAAGAGGAGGGGACTTTGCCAAATACTATTCATGGAGTTTATCTCTCCTCTCCTCTCTCCCACATTCTAGAGAGAGATGCTCTGGATCCAAGGAGCTCGGATGGAGCTCTCTCTCGGGCATCGCTAGAAAAGCGATACGGTGGTCGTTGGAGCATCGAAGGCATCATCGCAAATCCGCGCTAGCACCCGGATTACGACGAACGGCACTCCCACGGATTCCTTGAAGCACGTGTGGACGATCTAGAGGAATTCGGCTTCGGATTCTTCGAGCAGCGATCGCCAACGACGAGCAGACGTCGTGCGCGGCTTTGGATTCAAACCAGGTATTTTACGTTTTAATTTTGTGCTTAAAATCCTCCACGTGTGGTCCTCAGCTTTGACCGGGATACTCTTCACCGACGTTGGCAAGTTTTCATCGATCGCCGGTGGAAAAAATCTAAAAACCCACCTATTTGGGGCTTCCGCTGCACGCCCGGTTCCAACAAGTGGTATCAGAGGGAGAGCGTGTCGATTTTAAGCCAAGAAAAATTTAAATTTGCATTAAAATGTTAAGAGGGTGTCGAAACGGTCCTAACGCCACAGACGGAACCCGAATCGGATATCGGATGGTCAGTTTGCAACCATCCAAAGTTTCGAATTCGGATTCGAGATTGATTTTCGGTACGAAATACTCACCGGAAAATCAATTTGGTTTTGATATTAATTTATAAAAATTAATTATATTATTATTATAATAATAAAATTATTTGGTTTTATTATAATAATAATATTGATTTTGTTATAATAATAATAATATTATTATTTTTCCAAAGCTTAATATAGGATTTGGAAAAATATTTAAAGGAGGGAAGACTTCAATGTAAGTCTTTATGTTTTTAAAAAAAGGGGGTAGAAGACCTTCTTTTAGGTCTTGCAAAAAAAAGGGGGGGAGGACCTGCTTTTGCAGGTCATTAAAAAACAAAAAAAAATCCAAGGGGGCGACCAGTGCTGTTCTTCTCCCTTCCCGGCGCACTGTAGCAGCACGCAACAACACTTCAGCCCCACACGCTGACCAGTGCTGTTCTTCTCCCGCCGAGTCGATGCGTCCCGACTCTCCCATGCTACGACCCACCTTCCTCCGCCATGCAGCAGGAAGACCCGGTGCACAGCAGGCACACTGAGGCGCATGACTTCCTCCCTAGTCCTAGGGATGCCTTCACCTCGCCTCCCACCCTGCTCCATACAGCAGGCCCACTCAAACCAGGAGCGAACCCACGCCTCCACCTCTCCCGAACCAGTGCAGCACTCCATCTACAGTGCAGGGCAGCCATGCAGGCTGCCTTTTTTCCCTTTCGCTGCATCTCGTCTCGACCTCAACCGTCTCGGCCATCCCCTCTTCTAGGCGGCGCTCCGCACCAGCCAAGGCGCAACCCCCTGGCTGTCCTTATCATCCTTGCGGACAGGCAACATGCTGACCGGTGTCCACCCGCACACTTGAGCCCCTGCCAACCATGGATAGCCCCGCTAGGCTGTCTCCCTCCAGGCGGAAAGTCCCTCCGCCCATGGTCTAGCTTCCTCTCTCTAGCTGTCGCCGCGGTCCAGGACCCCGTCCAGTGAGGTAAGCCTTTGCCGCTCCATATGCACAGATTGGGTTTGCCCTGAAACAGGCTCGAATGTGTCTGGCTAGCCTGAAATGGACTTAGGCAGGCATGCCCATCTCGGAACGCCCCTGCATGGGGTCGTTAGTGCCTGGACTGGGCCTGCGTGGGTTCGCCCCGACCCGCACGGGCCCTGCTCGGGGTTTATGGGGCTCATATATTTTTTCTTTGAATCAGAAGTTAATTAAATTAATTAATTTAACTTCGGTTCAGAATTAAATTAATTAAATATTAACTTTTCTTTAAATTAATGCGGCGCAATTAATTTATTTTCTAATTAATTAAATTAATTAATTAATTTAATTTTTAGTTTTAAAAATTAAATTAATTAAATGGGACAGAACGACATAAATATTGGATTAAAAATTAGAGTGAAATTTTTAATTCAATTAAAATGCCCTCAAGTTTAATTTTAATGCAAGTTTAATTTTTATTCGGCACTTATTTAATATACACAAGTTTAATGTGTATATAACTAATCATGAGCTGAGACCGACCAATGCATGTGTGGTGTTTGTATATTTATTTAATTATTTATTAAATTAATACATGTGGATTTTTAATAATTTTTTTAATTAAATAAAAGGTGATCTGCGTGTCGTCTCAAGTATCGTTATATGTATAAGGGCCTGCGTGCCCATTCTCAGAGTTGTATATTTATACCCTGAGACCCCCTCGCCTGCGTGCGAGTAAAATTGTATAATGATGAGACGAGCTATGACGCATTTCGCGGCAAGTGACGGCGACACACCAGACAGGAGTTGGATGCATTGATGAGCAGACATTGTTATTCAAGTTGCAAGCCACGCGACTAAAGGTATTTACCCCTAGGGTTTCGGTTGATCCGTTATTCAGTCAACGGATCAACCAATAGTATCGGCTCATGATCAGGTGTTCATTTTATTTTTGCATGGTTTATTATTTTTTTGCATGTGTAATTTATTGCGCGATCACATAATATAATAATAAACAAGCATGCAAGATAAAATGAACATGTGACGCGATGAGATTTCTATTTCTTGCACGGCCAATTGTGAGTGCGATCACATAGTTCGTGCTTATAAAATTAGAAAAATTATTTCTTTCGTCACACTGAAAATAATAAAACCCTCAATAATATATTAAGTCTAAACAGCCTTCCGTCATTCAAATTTCGACAAAACCAGCTGTTTGAGGTGCTAGTTCATGCCTTAGCTGAGGGTGCCTCTTACTACTGGGGAGTTCTTATAAGAATGATGGGTCGACTTAACTAAAGTTCTAATAAGGATTATCCCTAGATAACTTGCTATCATTTTAGAGTAAAGCGTTAAGTAAATCAAAATTTGATTTTAAGAAGCTGGGACTTCACTCAACAGATCAAGGAACCGCAAGTTAAAGCGGTTGGCCAGCCAAAAGCCTACCTAGAACCCTCCAAGTAGTGGCGTAGCCTTAGCTTGTAGACTATGAGGGGTGGTTCCAGGATCCTTTCCACTAGAATACTCAAGTGACAGAGTATTCTGATTCTAGCACAGAGGGTTCCTAGAATCCGATAAAATAGTGGGAGACGTAAAATAATTTAAGTAATTAATCAAAAGGTCTAAACTGGTAATCCAGATAAAAAGGAACTTATCTGCTAAAATTTATTTTTGTTGAAAAATGGAAAGTTATACCACAAGATTAAAACTGCGATATTATAATGGACAAAGTAAATGTCCACAGTGACACGAGTATCCATGAATAGTACAGGCGTGTGTGCATAGTACTATGATATAGGAAACTCAAGGTGTCAGTGTCCCCAACATTGTTAAACTACCTCAAGAAGCGATGGAGAAAATTGCTTACAAGAGACTTATTTACAAAGCATATGATAGTTATATCATTATGCTTTCATCAACGTCCAATGTCAGTTGCGGTCGCTACACCTGGACATAGATAATATAACATAAAGTCTCATCTCTGAGATGTTTTCAAGGAGAAAGTGAAGCAATGATATGAATAAGGTGAAGTTTACACTGGCATGTGTAAATTTAAAGATTGATCATGATCTTTAAATATCATTTTCACCACTTTACTCAAGTCTCGTTTTCAGTTTCAAAGTGAACAAGTATTGAGTAAACGCTTCATTACCTATCTTGGTAAGGTTCGTAAAGTGAATAAGAATAAAATACAATTAAGCTTTAATTCTTATGGCGGATAAATTAAAAGACAATGTGAAAAGGTCAAAGGCATTTAATGCCAATGACACATTCGCGACGTCCTTCAATTAATGAGGTATTAACAATGGTTATATGCATTGCATATTATAAAATAATGCTTCGGAAGTTTAAAAGCAATAAACTGATTTAAAGAAGAAAGTTTCCGCTTCTACATCAGGCATATTCATCATTATAATGTTTCTCTTTTACTACTTGGGTATTAAATACAATATGTTGGCAACATATGTGTATTTTAACACGATAAACAAGTTAGTAAAGAAACCTTACTAGAAGTCAGGTGTATTCTCCAAGTGGCTATGAAAGGGTGATACCTAGGCCTGTGGTGAGAAGTACATGACTTCTTTAACTGCCATGTGAAAGATTCGTGTTGAACTATTGTTGAGTATAACCACAAACATTAATCTCATGTGTTCTTGGATGTAAAGAGACATTCTTTCAGTTTCTGGAATGAATTTTGTTTTTGGTAAACTCAATCACTAGTTCAGTGATACATGAATCATAGGCAATTAGTGATGAATATAAATGTAAGACTTATACACAGTTGTGATAGGATAATTCTTTGTCAAGTAATACTAAAAATGGACATAATTTATATACCAAGTTTTGTATTTAGGCTCGGCATAGCTAAATACTTTTGGTATTATCGATGTCTTTAGTTTGGACAAAAAGGCCTTTAGAAATAAAGGTATGTCACAAAGCTTTTGGAAATAGTTCAACATGAAAGTGTGAACTATTCCAAGTATAATCTAGAGGTATATATACTTCATAAGATTCTTTTAAGAAATTAAAGAATATCAAAGTGAAGTATTTGCATGGTCAGGAGATATGAGTTGCTTCGGGTTGGGATACCGAAGAATATATCGACCAAGCATTAATCAATCATGATAATGTAGCGTGGAACAATTCCTAAATGCACATTACATTATCAACATCATGACATTGATGTTAATGGGGAGGATTGATGATGAAGTCTTACATATCAACATTGATCAATAAAATGTAGCATGGAGTAATTCCTAAACGCACATTTTATACATCAATGTATTGATGTAAGTAATATCAATGTTGGAACTAGCAGAAACTTCCACTATATTTCATGAAATTCTTTGCAAATAACAGAAATATCCCATAACCATATGCCGACTATAATGACAAATGGATATCATACGAGTCATAGTATGATGTATACCCATTATTTCATAAGAACATGTGTTTGGATGCAAAGAGTTTGTTAGGACATAAACAAACTAGCGTCAAGAAAAACACATTGTGCATTTAGTGTAATAATCCTAACAGTTGTTTAGGATGTTACAAGATAGAAGAATAGGTAGTCATGCAGTGGACTACACTTCTATATAAGGGTTCACATCTCTATTAGAGATAGTGGGAGCTATATTGACTTGTGTTTAGTCAATTCTCAAGATGCACAAAATAGCTGGCATAGGAACTAGTTCCACAAGCACATGTGGAACAAAGTATTTTCCAGAGACACATACTGCGTAGGAAGGATAAAACCATGGTGATGATTTTTATATTCACCACGGTACGTGATCTATTACTCAAAGTGAATAATATTTCCTACAAGTAAGCAGTATATGGAAATTAGCTAAAATTGATAAGATCAACTAAAATTCAATTAATGGATTCCATGTATCAAAGAAAAAGGGACTTATTATTTTGAATACTACGGTGGGTATTCAAGTGAGTTGATACATGGATGGTACGAGCTTAGTACCAATAATTTTCAATTGGTTTCACCAAGTTGTTATGCCTAAATCCATTATAATTTTACTTATCATAGCTAATATCTATGATCAATTTATTTGGCACTAGATGTCATGACCACCAATCGTGGATGGTGTCTATATGAAACAACCAGAAAGGGATGGTCACATCACAGAATGCTGATAAAGGTTTCAAGTTACTAAAATCCGGTTTAGGATTAAAGTAAGAAACATGATCATAGTATATACATTTAAAACAAATGTTTTCCATGTGTCTACTAGAGGTTAGTGGGAGTGCAAAGGTTTTCCAATAAGAAATATGTTCGGTAACATATGGAAAACAATCATTGGTCTGATAGTTAGTTAAGACCAAAATGAAATTTACTCTCCAATGATTGACTTAAAGTAGCTACCTAAGTTCTAGGGAACATGATCTACTAAGGTAGATCTATAGGTTTCTTGGTTCTAGTCAATCATACATATAGTGACATTATATTGAAAAATACATGTTGGCACAATTTAAGAGATTAATTGTTGCCTATGTCACAGGGAAAAATCTCTCCATGTTGACATGTCCGTGACATGGGAAGAGATAAATGTGGTGAGTTTAAATCCATATGTCGGAGCGATGGATCAATCACGTATGCCATGATATGTATAAGAACCGATATTTCCAAGGTATATTTTAAAATAGGCAAATATCAGTTATATCCAAGAGCACTACAAGGGATGCAGTCAGAACAATCTAATTGTACTTCGTCAAGTACAAAAGATATGTACCTGGTAAGTATAGAAGAAAGGATACTAGTTTTTGGGGATAAAAACTAGTCTTCCATAGATCAATGTGATCTAGTATTGCAGTTAGGCTAAAGGCGATGAGCGAGTCAAGCTCATATCAGCCTGTGGTGGCCATATCTATAAGACCAAGTACATTGTAGCTTCTAAGATATCTAAGAAGCAGTTAAATGCAATGATTTGTTCCAGTTCATGGAATCTCACCTGGTGAGAAAAGTATTATCATAATATAGATTATGATATTTTTACTAGCCAAGATGTCAAGTTATGACAGTGGAAAAAAATGGTATATACTCGGGATATCATCTCTTGAGAAGTTTTAATCAAAGAGATGAGGTTGCTATAGAAGAATAGCCATGCGGCAGAACCGTGGCAGACCCAGTATCTAAGGCCTTTACTCAGCAGAAACATTATGCTTATCATGTGAGTAGCTAACAAGTTTGGTTAGCAAGTTGGCTCTAGTGCAAGTGGGAGTGTTGAAATAGTGGGTGCCCTAGACCCAACTATTATGTGCTTTTGATTACCATATCATGTAAGGTATGCATGATGTCTTCTTATCATTATAGTGTAGACTTTTCTGCATCCACTATTGAAATGGTAATGTCCAAAGATTAATTGTCGTATCGAAAGGTTATAGCAGTTCTCAGGCTATAATGAGAACCTCTAGATACTATGACATTAATCTTAAATATATATGTTCTATGGTCTAGATACATCTTACTAATTGGACATAGTAGATGTCTGAACATCAGGTGCTGGGGGATCATAAGCATTGAGACTTCTTCTCATGAAGTTCGCACTGAGTGATCTCTAGTAGTGAGATCATGAGGACTGACCCGCCAATAAGAACACCACATGTTTTAGGTGTCATTGGATGTTCCTATCTACGATCATGTGTAATGGTCTCCTGACTTGATATCATTACCAATGTATGTCATTTGATCGCATACTTTTATGCAAGACGAAAACCATGGCAATGAAGTCATGGCGAGGTAGTTTGTGTTGGGTGCGTCATTGGTGGCATGTCATTGGTTGAATGGTCAAGAAAGGATTTGTTGATTCCTGGATATGGAAGTAATATATCTCAGGCCATGTTGATATGGATGGTAGTACCTTTATAAGACCATGGCCATGGCAGTCGAGGGTAAATTCATCCAGTTACATCAACAAACAATAAATAAAGAAAAAGGGTGATGACACGAGAGTGCGTCCTGCTTTATGAGATATTATAGACAAAAAGATTATATTACACAGTGCGTGTTTGTAGGTTGGTTGTCACTGCTGTGACAATGCTTATTTCTTCAGGGGCCATGATGGGTTGCTAGATCCCGCTCTTGGTCTGTGAATACTATTCACGGCTGTCGAAATAAGGGCCTAGAGGGTCACACACAATAGCGTATTCAAGAATCTGCCCTATTCAGTTGAATAGGAATTTTGGACATTGTGGGCCCCACCATAGGGGTCCGGGAATTTTCCAAAGTTAAACGATCACCAATGCGATAAATAGATTCATATTATTCGAGTTTAGAATAATGAGTATTGAATTTATTTATTAAATGTATTTACGAGTTTTAAGTAAATACATGAAAAAATATTAATTGACGAATATTAAATTATTCAAGGTTCAATTAATAATTATGGGAGCGACAAGTCACGTTAATGACTTAATTATTATCATGTAATATATTTTAATATATTACAAGTGAATGATAATAATATTTATGGCTCAATTTAGTAGTCATAAAATGTCGTTAATAGTGCGTTAAGTATTTGGGGCTGGCGAGGTGATACCGGGTATTTTAATTGAGAACTATAAATATAAGAGGAGGGGACTTTGCCAAATACTATTCATGGAGTTTATCTCTCCTCTCCTCTCTCCCACATTGTAGAGAGAGATGCTCTAGATCCAAGGAGCTCGGATGGAGATCTCTCTCGGGCATCGCTAGCGAAGCGATGCGGTGGTCGTTGGAGCATCGAAGGCATCGTCGCAAATCCGCGCTAGCACCCAGATTACGACGAACGGCGCTCCTGCGGATTCCTTGAACCGCGTGTGGATGATCTAGAGGAATTCAGCTTCGGATTCTTCGAGAAGCGATCTCCAATGATGAGCAGACGTCGTGTGCGGCTTTGGATTCAAACCAGGTATTTTACAGTTTAATTTTGTGCTTAAAATCCTCCATGCGTGGTCCTCGGCTTTGATCGGGCTGCTCTTCACCGACGTCGGCAAGTTATCATCGATCGTTGGTGGAAAAAATTTAAAAACCCACCTATTTGGGGCTTCCACTGCACGCCCGGTTCCAACACTCCCACAGTGATTCCAAGGGGATTTCTTACAATCCAGGTAGGAATATTTGTGGTATGACTTTCTCTTCCTTCTTCATTCCATTCTTCTTGCTTCTTTCTCTCTCCCCTCAGAACACACGCACCATGGATGAAACCTAATAAGGATGGTGTGTTTTCTTTTACTTATTTTTCATTTCTAGTGTTTGTGAGGATCAATTTAAATCCTATTATAGTGAGGTTTGTTGAAGGTGACAAATTCAACTTGATTTGAGGTAGGTTTCCCCATGTTTAAGCCTATAAATTATGAAAATATTTAATTATTGTTCTTTAGACTCATGTTTTAGGTGTTTGATAACATTTATAAATTTTTCTATTATTATCTTTGAATGAGAAACTAAGTTTTACTTGGTTTTCATTTATCATAATGGAATTTTTCTTTCAAAAAGTCTGTTACAAATTATTCGATGTCTACATTTCACCATGACTATTTGATAAAATGAATGATTAGTCTTTAAAAATAAATTATATGGTTTTAAAAAGGTATTTTGGTTTTCAAAGTGAATTCTCAAATAGCCCTTAAATTTTACTTGGCATTTTATGTAATACATGAAATTCCATGATAATGTCCCTATTTTATTTATATATTTCAATGTGTTTCTATTTAAATTTTAGTTGAATATTAATTGGTTGAACATGATATTATTACCTAATATCAATGTTTCATATATTCTCATGGAAAGACTGGAATTTGGAATAATATGAATGAAATTATAGTAATTTGTGAACATAAAGTAACTTCATGCCAAGATGCAAAGCAACTCAATTCCACAAAGGAAATAAATGAATATAATATTAAAGATTAAAAACAAACATATCAATATCTTCATTGAATAAAGGTTTACCAAGATGTTGGATGATCAAGGGATGTTCAGGAGGCTTGAAACAAAATAAACTGAGAAAAACAAGGCTTCTAGTGCTAGAAATATATGTTACACAACATGTAACATGTACACAATGTTTAAAATATACAAGGCCTGAACCATGTACATGACATGAAGTGAAAAAACTATAAAATCATAAGACCTATACTTTTCATGTAATGAAACCATATTTCATTTTTTGAATCATTCTAAGATCGTACATTACACATTGTGTAAAAGTTACACAATGTGAAAATTTTGGATAGACAAAAAAATGGTGATTTTTAAGTATATTTAAATGGTGATTTATGGTCTTGGCCCAGAATGGCCATTAAATGCCAAGTATTACTTGAGGAACCTCTAATAATACTTAAATGATTATAAATAAGTTTCTCATTCATGGTAATCAGGGATCCATTCGAGGTGTAGAGGTTCGACCATCGGGATATTGTCACCAGGGTTACGACCTGGAGTTCATCATAGATAGGTTTTCATTATTCTTTTAGATTTTCTATTTTTTGTAAATGATGGATGATTTATAGTTTAATTCTATTTTTTCCATAATTCTCTTTCTTCGAAAATCTTCCCTACAGAATATGGTTTATTAATCATTGGTGATCATCCAACAATGATTAGCTAAATTCACAGGGGAGAGTGGAATCAGTTAAAATGGGTGCATACCAAATTTTCCATTTTCTTTATTCACCCATGCAGTGATTCTATTCAATTATTATTGTGTTTTGACTCATTATTTTTATATTTTTTTTATTAAATCATGGACTAATTTTATTTGATAGATGATGAAACCCAACCTATTATAGGTAATTAATTCACATCCATTGTATTGTATTATTATTCTATTTTTTCAATTTGATCCTAATGAATTCTAGTATTTTAATTCATATAACCAGGAAGAATCATGGTTCTATGATAGATTTATAAGGACTGAAAATTTATTCAATCGATAAAATTGACTTATTGTGCAGTCAATGAGTATTATTTTTTTTCAAGTTTAGTTAGGATTTATTTTTAGAAAAACCACCTATAGAAATTTATTCCTCTCTCTTATGACTATTCATTCTTTCTTTCATGCAATTTATTTATTTAATTTTTTTAATTTAATTAGATAAATAAAATCAACTAAAGTTGAAGTGATCCAACCTTTGGTCAATAATTTTCTTCCCCATTTCTCGATCTCTGTGGGATCAAACATGTACTTCCACTTTAATATACCCATTTTTAGTGTGGTTTGGGTTTCACATAAATTTATAATTTGATTCTACCAGACAATTTAATAAATTTCATTGGATTCATCACATGTACTAATTAAGTGTTTGATTTTTTTTGAAAAAATGGATGGGTTATGAAAATTACTTGTTCTTACTCTATGTATATTCAAATATAAAAGGGTGTAGATATATATTTGTGTGTTCCAATTCACATGAGAGTGTGTCAATTTTTGTAACAAGAGAAACACACACAAACACAAACACATATCTATGTTGGTGTGTGTAATTGTATATGAGTATTACAATATAGGG
This sequence comes from Viscum album, assembly GCA_963277665.1. Taxonomy (NCBI): domain Eukaryota; kingdom Viridiplantae; phylum Streptophyta; class Magnoliopsida; order Santalales; family Viscaceae; genus Viscum; species Viscum album. The sequence goes on from OY728137.1 coordinate 1,312,770,594, forward strand.
GTTCTTTTGAAATATAGTTTGATATTCTGGACAAGGAATGCAATTTAGTCTTCATGGTTTAGGGGAACCCATGTGTAACCCTAAATCATGATCAAAATCTGTTCATTTTTGAAATGATCGTGGTTAGCTCACATAGTTAGTGAATGATTAAGGGAAAACTGTGCAATATTTCATAGGAAACCATGTGAGGTTGCAGAGGTGGTCGCACAGTTAGGAAAATTTTGTGGCCAAATTGTGTGAGGTTTGTTTCATTAGATAGGAAATGGTTCATAGTTTAGAAAATTTTTCAGCTTTCCAAGCTGGGTTAAATTTTTTGAAATGACTAAAATACCCCCATCAGTTTTTTTCATCCACTTCCCCTACTTATATCTTATCTTGTACTTACAGCTAGGGTTTCCTACCCCCTTCCCTTATTCTTTAATCCCCATAAAAGTTGTGTCTTATTGTTAATTTTTAGGCATTTTGCAGTATGATATTCCTTCTTCTAACCTCCTATGACCTCCTCTTCTCCTCTAATTTTTCCTCAGTTTATGTATTTTTATGATTTCACCTAATAATGGTGGAAAAAAACTAATAAATTTTTGGTTTTCTTTCTTTATATGAAGATAATGAATTGGGACATCATCTCCACATGGTGGATCATCAATTTGGTTGAGGTACATTGCATCATCAATTATCCTTTAGTTTTAAATTAAAATTAATTTGAAATGAAAATGGAATTGGAATTGGTTGGTGGGTATTTCACTTAGTGTAGGGCAGGAAGGTGAGAGGGATCCAAATGGTGTCGTTAGGTGAGGTTTTGATGTGGCATAGTGACTCGGAAAATTATCCTATATTATTTCGAGTTGGATGTTAATTAATTATGAGTTTTTTTATTGAGTTAGGATATTGAGGAATTGATATGGGATTTGTTAATCAAGTAAAAGTCTTAATGAGCTTGTATGATCCTTTGTGTTACTGCTGGCCCATAAAGATAACTAGTAAATCTCTGTTTGAGGTAGTTTTTCTCACATCAAATCCCTATGGCTTACTGATTTCATTATGTTTCATGTGAATTATAGGTAATAACACTAAGGGAGATTCCCTTTTTAATTTTAACTTAAAATATTTTTTTAATTAAATTAAAATGGTAAACTGAACTGAGTGAGTGTGAGGGGTCATGAAAAACCTATGTGTGATAACATGATTCCTTGACCACCAGTAAATGAGTATGGGACCTTTGAGATACCAAGTGTCTTCCAAACCTCTTGATAGGTGAGACTATACTAACCAATACCGAGTGACTATAGTGTAGGATCCTTGATCATCCCTTGAGGGAGGGGTGTTAGGACTTCATATAACTAGACTGAAAGGGTACAATAAGACCCTTGAGATACCCAGTGACGTCCAAAAATCTTGAGAGATGATGGTAGACCGAGTGTGGAACATTGGGTAATGAAAAGGCCTAGGTGGACAGACCCTAGGTAGAATGGGAGAGAGTCGGGTGAGTAGACTAAGTAGAATGACCCTGAGGATCGAGATAGGTCATGGGATACCTATTGACTATTACTAATCTGGTATCCCCCCTTGTAGCCAACAAGGTCATACTACTCTATAGATGATAGCATGGGATGTGACATCCCATGATCATTGGGTATTAGCCCAAGACCATGACCAAGACCAAGAAACCGTGTGAGGGTTCCTCTACTATGTGGAGACTAACAGGGATTAATGGGTGTCTCATTGACAAACTATACATGATTAGGTGTATATGAGATGGAAGCGGGTGCTACCGTGAAACTCGTATCAATCTATTGAGCCTAAGGGGTATTGGAAAGTAGTATTGGGTGTGGGCGTTTGTACAACCCCCATGGTTCCTTTTATGGTGGGATGTGGAACATGCCCTCACGGAAAATGAGATACAGCTGGTCCACCATGGTTATGGGGATGGGTATATGGTTGGGATTTCATGTCTTAGAACCATGTACATGGATGATAGTTTCCATTGATATGGAGATCGATGGTTAGATCTACCTTAGATTAGGAGCTCGATATATGATAGAGACTTCCATAGATTTGGATCCCAGATTACTGATAGCGGATTCTATGGATTTTGATCCCGAATGATTGGGATGACGCGACTTACATCCCTAGATTCATGAGGATATTTTTTGGGGATTCCATGCATTTGAAGCCCATATTATAGGGTTTCTTTGGGTTATATCCCCAGAGTCATGAGGATACTAATAGGGAATTCCATGGATTTAGATGCTAGATGATAGGAATTTTGTGGGATGGGTCCCCAAAGTTAGTGGATAAAGTTGGGGCTACCATGGATTTGGATAATGCATGTTACTTGGGATAAAGAGCCTTTGAGACATGATCAGAGACACCCTAGAACTAGACAAAGTAGATATAATAATTCAATGTCATGTACCTAAATATCGATAAAGTTATTTTAATTATTTATTTTTGATTGTTCTATTTTTATTTCAGATAACCATGTCACATGCACATATCACTTCATGTTCTAGTTAGTACAAGACTACATTGGTGGTTCCCTTATGAGTTATGTACACATGACTTTCTCATGCCACCACTACACTTAGGTACTCAAGGAGACATCAAATTGGTTATAATCACAGGTTGGGCTGAAGATCTAGATTAGTTGAGTTGGATGTCTTGGGAATGTACAAGGAGTTTAGGATAAGGTATGGCTCCGGGATGCCATGAAACCAATTTTTTTATTTTCTTTTATTTCATTATGTATATTTAACTGGTCTAGTGGTAAGTCTGATGCATGTATGACATAGTTATTTGGGATTTAATATATTCCATTAATTATTCACTTTTGTTTATGTTATCTTATTCTCTATTCCCATTTATTTATGATGGATGATATTTAGTTATTTTATTTTTTACATCGTAATTTGATATAAGAGGTAGAGTCTCCCCATCGTGAAACCTTTACCCCTATTTCTAGTCAATAGCCTATGGAATATATGAAGGCATGCATGAAGTATATTAGTGACCATCTATCTGGGAACTGATTAGTAGTCTATAGTGGTGAGAAATTACAACGTTGTATCATAGATGATTTTATTTTTTTCTTACCATTTTAGGATTTAGTAGGATAAATATTTATGAATTTGTTAGATCCAGTGATGGATATCATACTAGTGTTTCAAGAACACCTGTTTTACTAAGATTTCCTGGTTACCAGGGTGTGATATTTCAATTTTTTCATATATTGTTATAGTTGGATATGAGTTTCACCTTGGGTGAATCACTTAGATATTTTAGGTTCTTGATTTATTATAGATTTTGGATCATATCTTTTTGGTAAGAGGAAAATTAATTGATTTTTAATTTTCATATAGAGGAAGGAGGCATATCGTACATCATATTAGGCATGTATAATTCACAAGACATATAGGCCTACAAGTGTGTGGTCTCTCTAACAACCAAGGAACACTTTTTTAAAGTGTCAACAACTACCCATAAAGAGTTTTCCCACATAAGTACTTGGAGAAATTCTACTCATCTAGGCTAACTTGTGTATATATTTACTTTATATGGATGGTCATGTGAATCTACAATGAGATGCACATTGATGATGTGGATAGTGATGTTGTCCACATTCATTGGTGGTGTACTGACCCTAGGGGTTTGGGATAGGCACCCGATATTAAAGCGTTGTACCCACTGTGGTTCATTAGTGTTTAGGTATCGTTATTTAATGTTACTGATAATAAACTCTATGGGGGTTTTCTATACAACTTGGAATGGAACTCTACTTATCTGAACAATGAGTTATACTCTCCCTTGGAACATATCATTTAGGATGATGCCATTTATTACAGTAAGAGTTGACCAATGTGACACGATCCTCAAGGGAGTAGTTCTATAAGTGGATTTTCATGATGATTCTACCCTATATATGGGCAGTTGTTTATCATGTGATGTATTTGTATGTAAGATCCTATGAGGGAGTAATTGCAATGTTGATTTCATGGGTTTTTTATATAGGTGCATGTATGACACCCCATATGTTGTGACATTTTGTGAGTTTTAACCAATGTGATTGGTGTTCAGAATTAGTGACCATGGAATGAGAATTTACTAGTAAGGCTATGTGGGATACTTAGAGGCCCTTATTTTTTAACCAGAACTTAGTAGGTTAGTGTTTTATGATGATGGAGGGAAACCTGTGACAAGGGTTAGTGGGGTTGGTGGTATCTTTAAGGAGGAAAAACATGCAGGTTCTTCAGGGTATAAAACCATTATACAAGAGGAGCTTAAGGTTTGATGTCAATATCAGGGTGACATCTACACCTGTGAATTTGGATTCAAGTTTAGCGATATGTTCAGAGGACATGTCGAAACCTGTGATTAGAAAGGTACTAGGTGGTGGCTAAACATGTAGAATAGGTTGACATAGTTGGTACAGAAGATGAGAACCTTTATTACTAGGAAAAAATCATGATGTGGTATGTTTTTTCATTATTCATGGCATGAGTGTAATTCCAAATTATTAAAATAAGTTCTATGGGATCTACATGAGTGTCATGAATAATGTGTCATGGGAGAATGGTCATTTTAGACTTGGTGTAATGTGACTCATGGGAGTATGTGTATATTGTTAGAATCTGCAATGGTCATGAGTGAGATAAGGAATGATGCAGTGTCGTGATTTTTGTATGGTCCTCGTAGCCTAAGAAACTAAAGATCATGCCTTTGGAGGAGCTTCATGTTTGGTTGAAATTCAACCATTTGGTAATGCACTAAAGGAGTGGTATACTATAATCCATATGATGGGGGAGTGCACCATTGGTCATTGGTGGTTGGTGAACCTTGTTTTAATTTTAAGTTCAAATATTTTTACCGGAACTATTCTTGGGAAGTGGGAAAAGGTGATTATTTGGAGTTACAAGTTAGAATTCAGAAATGAGGGGGGTTTTCAAGCCAGTTGTTATGTTTGATGATGGATTATGAATAGACTATGGTGATCATAACTTTATTTGATAGTGTGATGACAAGGATACTCCTAATGTGGGTGGTGGTATGTTAGCCATGTGCATGAGACCCTCACATAAGAGGGTTCATTTTAGCGTGGGACCAACTTTTGGATAATCATTTTGGTTTCTGGATATGATATAAGGTGGACTTTGAGAATGGGAATCAAACTCTAGATGTATTGTGACAACCCAAATGTGGTGGGTAAGATATAAATCAGTTCTCATGGAAATAATAACATGATTTTAGTCAAATTATGACATATTTTTGGAAAGAAAATTGTATTATGGGTAAAAACATCAGTGTGGGTACTTGGATGACCTCAGCTCGCGTTTGGGAGTAAGGAATTGGGGCCAGGTGATAAATGACACATCAGTAAATGGAACCGAGCATTTTCAAAAAATTATTCCAGAGGTGGTTTGAATATCATTATCATTTTAATTTTTTTTGTAGGAACTATATTTTCCATGTCGTTTTGGACATGTTTGGTATGTTTGGATATTAGCTGGGGGCCTTTGAGTAAAAGATGACATGCTCAGTTGAACTTGATCAATTTGGATTTAACTGATTTTGATTGGATCGAGAACCAAGAGTAGTTTATGTCATTTATGATCATTGTGAAAAGTTGAAAACTATTCCAGGAATGTTATTGGAATGTGATATGAGTTTTCAACAATTTGTTCTGATGGTGGGTAGTGTTGTGGCTCAGAATTGGTCTTCTCATGATAATTCCTTTGGTGGAGAGAACCATGGGATGAATAATGAATGAGATTATGTAATATTCATTTCTCTAGATATATGGACTCATGTAAGTTTCATCTTGATGTTCTCATATTGTACTGGGTGATATATCGGGACTCAACAGTTTAAGTGTCGCATATTAAAAGTAGTTCTTAGGGAATTCCAAGGTGGTAAAGTAGCCATTGAGCTGAAATTCATGATCAATGTAGGTGAGTATGTTCAGTTGTATTTCTAATAAGGAGTATTGAGGATGAAAAGTGTTATTGTGGGGATCTTATAAGATCTCATGTTCATATGAGTTGAAAATTTCATAAGTAATTTGTGTTTTCAATTATTAGATTGGTAAAATTTTGATCAAATATTCAGACTAGAATTATGAGAGTTGGAATGACTCAAAGTGATTTTTTAGATAAATAATTAGGCTTTCAAAGTATCTTGGTTACTTTGGTAAGACTCAATAGCATTGGTTAAGTATCATGGTTTTTTTGGAAGATTCTACTAAGGATCATAGTTCATGGTGCATGGTTTAAAAGAAATCATCTGATACCCTGAGGCATGATGAGCTTTGTATTCATTTTGAAAGTATCATAGTTAGATCACCCAGTTAGTGAATAGTTATGGAAAATCATGAAACATTTTAGAGGAACCTGTGTGAGGTTGTATAGGTGGTTTCATAGTCGGTGTATGGTTCGAAAAACTATGCATCCCAATCATGCGAGGTCTGTTGCCTTGGACATTAGAGGGTTCATGATTGGTGAGTTATTTAGAAAATAATTTTGAAATTTTTTGAAGCTTTCTAGTTTGTGTTAAATATCGATAAATTACTAAAATTCCACCCTTTGGGTTTTATCCATTCTCCTCCCCTCCTTCCTCCCTCTCTTGTGTGTGCGGCTGGGGTATCCTTTTCCCTTCTATAATTATTCAATACCCATCAATGGGATGTTTTATTGGGTATATTTTGGGAATTTTGAGGTACAATATTCCTTTTGATAACCTCCATTGACCTCCTCTTGTCCCTATCTCTATTTTTCAGTTTCTCATATTAAGATTTTGGTTCTGATTCCTACAGAGCATGGTGGAAGCATCCAAGAACATTAGGGATTCCATTATACCTAAGAATATGGTGGCTTGGGGTGCTATTTTCATATATTGGATAATTGATTCAGGTAAGGTACATTTCATTATTTAATTTCCATTGGATTTAAATTATAATAAATTTTAAATTCTTATTAAATTGGAATTGTTTGGTAAAGATTTCACTCGATATAGGGATAGGATGGTTTGATAGACCCATGGGGTTATATTGACTATGGTTTTGGTGTAGTCTAGTGACAAGGTAAGTTATTTGGCATTAATACAAGTTGTAATTTAATTAATTATTTAATTATGAATGTTCAGCATGAGTTAGGATCTTGAGGTTTTTAGATGGTAATGGTTGATCAAGGATGAGGTTAAAAGGTCTTGGACGGGCCTTGGTAGAGCTACAAACCCTTATAGTTAAATTATAAAGCTTTATTTAAGGTTAGTGTCCTTGTGTACTAGCCCTATGGATTCATGATTTAGTTATGTTACATGTGAATTATTGGGAATACCACAAAGGATGATGCCCTGGTTAATTTTAATTAAAATTTACATTTTAATTAAATTGAAATAATAAAATGAAATGAGTGAGGACCAGGGGTCACGAACAACCTCAGTGTGATAACTTGATGCCTCAGTTGTTGATGGAAAAGGTTAGGATGTTTGAGATACCAAGTGGCCTTCATACCTCTTGATAGGTGTGGCCCAACCAACAAAGTCCTAGTGTCCCTAATGTAGGATCCATGATCACCTTTTGAGGAAGGAGTATTAGGACATGATATGACCTGACTGTGAGGGTCTGGTGAGACCCTTCAAATACATGGTGGCTTCCAAACCACTTGAGATGTGACACTATACCAAGTGTGACATGTTAGAAAATCCATAAGAATTGGTGGAAGGAATGTAGGTAGACCAGGAATGAGTTGGGTGTGCAGACCAACAAGACTGACCCTGAGGATCGAGATAGGTCATGGACCATGTCTTGACTACTGCTAATGTTGTGAGACCCCGTGTATATGGAAATGTCATGCTACCTTATTGATGACATCATGGGATGTGACATTATATGAGTGTTAGGTTTTGACCTAAGACCATGGTTGATACCTAGGACCAATGAAAGGGTGCCTCTATTGCGTAGAGAATATGGGGATCCAGTGGGTTCCCCATTGATAGGACAACCCTATGTGGCCATACATGAGATGGTATTAGGTGTCATCACGGAACCCAAAATGAAAAATTGAGCATGTGGGGTTGTGAATAGTGGTTTTGTGTGTGGGAGGTTTTCCAACACTCATCTTACCATTTATGGAGAGCTATGGGACACGTCCTCAGGGTGAATACAATATAGTTGGGCCTCTATGGTTATGGGGATGGGTATATTCTTGGGATACCTTGCCTTGGAGCTAAGTATATGGATGGGAGCTCTCATGGATATAGATCTTAGTGATTGGAACTTCCTTGGATTAAGTTATTATTATATGATAGGGGATTCTATGGATTTGGATCTTGAATTCCTAATTGGGGCTATCATGGATTTCGATCCCAGATGATAGGATTACCATGGGTTATATCCCTAGATCCTTGATGATACTAATAGGGTATTCCATGGATTTAGAGCTCGGATGATAGGGTTTCTATGGTTTATTTCCCCAGAGTTATGAGGATACTGATAGCAGATGCCATGGATTTGGATCTCAGGTGATAGATCATTCATTGGATAGGTCCTCGGAGTCATGAGGATACATTTAGGGCTGCCAGAGACATAGAACCCACATGTTACTTGGGATGCATAGTCTTTGAGATGTGCTCAGGGACACCTAGGTAGTGGTCGAAGTAGGTATGGTTGATCAGGGTCATGGGCTTAAGGATAATAAAAGTTATTTTTATTTTTTTTATTTTCTTCAAATACATTTTTATTTCAGATGAATGTGTGAAATGAACAGATCATTATATATTATGGTTAGTACCGGACCATATGATAGGTTCCACATTGATTTATGTACTCATACCCTACTTTGGCCACCACTACACTTGGGTACCTAGGAGTGTGTCCACTTGGTTGTAGGAACTGGTTGGGATGAGGAGAGGGATTGATCGAGTGAGATTTATCAGGAATGTATATGATGTTTAGGATGAGTTATGGCTTGGGTATTTCATGGAAATGATTTTTTTCTTTCTTTTTTCATTCGGTATATGTAACCATTTCAGTTGGTAGACTAATGTAGATTACACATGGATGTTTGGGCCATACTGAATTACATTCATTATTTATCTTTCTTTTAATGTTATTCTGGTTTCACTTCCCTTTTATTTGTAATGAATGATATATAGTTATATTATTAATAAATGTGAACTTTGATATATGGTGTATAGTCTCCCCATAGTACCACCTTAGACCCCCTGCTACTAATCTGCATCCTCTAGAATACAATGAGGCATGCTTGAGGTATAGAAGAAACAATTGATCTGGGCACCAATTAGTGGACTAGGCTAGAGATATTTTATATCAATGGTATATTGTAACTAAATAATATAATAAATTTTAATATAATGAAATATCTAGATTTTAAAAATTCAAAATTGGAATATAAATAACGAACATAATCTGAATAAATGATATTTGTTAAATAAAAACAAGTTATTTTAGTACTAAAAAAATGATAGTGTTCAATGATACTATAAAATGGAATCTCTAAAATAATGGACCTAGTTTACATTAGCAATGAAGCTATATACCTTGCTGTGATACACAACATTGTTAACATAATAACAAACCTTTAATAATGGATTATAATTTTAATGTCTTTTTTGATTCGTATATGCTTAGATAGTACGTCACCCACATATAAAACCTAGAATACATTTAAAAATTATTTCATTATCTGTATATGAAATTAGAAATTCAACCAGAAGAGAAAACAATCAAATAAGAAGTTTGATTTCAACTATATATAGGAATAAAGTTTCAATGCGCAAGTGATTTTGTAACTAAAACCAGACGATAATTGTAATGAAAATATAATATTACGTAAACATGAAAAAATGAGAAATCATTTCTCTATAACCAATTTAAATAATATTTTTATTATGATAGAGGGGGTGATATCATTCATTGTCTGCAAGGTAGATGACTCCAAGAGAACCAATCTATATAGGGTTGAAATCATTGCTCCATATGAAAAAAAATCATTTTCCATAATATTTTAACTACTTCCAATAGTATTTTTTTGAAATAATTACCCTAATAAAAATAACACATTGGATGTGTTTGGAAAAGGTAGTTATTTTTTTCATGATTTTCACTACTATTTTAAGATGTTATAAAAGGAGAATAAAAAAAGAAACATATATATTTGATGGACTCTAAAAATGATAGGCCTGAAAACATTAAATATGTCATATCAAACTGTTATACAATATAATAATATTTAACTTACTAATATATAAAAAATGGTACATAAATTTATTATTGTTTAAAAGTAACATGACTCTCTTATATGGTTTTTTAAGTCAACGTATCTATAATGCAATATAAATTATGGTGAAAAATAATAAATAAATGTAAATATTATAAAACTACTAATCCATATTGAATAATAAATTACAAAAATTAAAGTGGGAATATATTTAATTGAATTAAAATTAAGGTCCCCAAAATATTATTGGTTGTGGAATTTTAATAAATGCTCACAAAAAGTAAAAACATAATGAAAAATATAAATATTGAAACTAATTAACTTAATTATACCATATATGGTTTTTATAAATATGTTATTATAAATAAATAAATTCCAAGAGAGGTAAATCATGATGAAAAATGGAAATTTTATGTCACACAATGTTCATGGAGAACTGATAAAACACTTTTTTCTTGAATATTTTATAGATAATAAATGACATATTTTCCTCACATTGTGCGAAATATGTTCATTTATGAAATATTTGGGATTAGATCATTCATTTGAAAATTTGATGAAAAATCCAGTTTTACCCTTTTAAAATTAACTATAGTATTTATGGAATAAATATTTTTATGTAAAATTTTTTGACTTTAGATTTTGTAAATGTGTTCTTGACTTAATGGGATACAAATTCTATTTAATAAATGGGAGCTGGATCGTGCATTTGAGTGGAGTAAATGGGCCATGAAGACAAAGTTGGACAGAACCATCCAGATTGAACATCACTACACCATTTGAGCCGTATCTTCTTCATTCGGGCTTGGATTGGGCCCAAATTTTTAGGGACGCTCGAAGACATGATTAGAAAGAAATAATCCTTATATAAGGTCAGCCAATTCATGCAGTTTTGAGGTCAACTATGCGAGTCAACTTGAAATAAAATTTTTTCTGTGTTTTTATTTCACACTTAAAAAAGTTATGTAACCATAGCCCTCACAAGCTCTATTTAAATGAGGGTTTCACTCTATGGGAGGGCTGGTAGAGGCTTTGTAAAGTTTTTACCGAAAGGGTGTCTCTTGGGATCCCTTCAAAACTCTTGGAAGATGTAAGGCTTTGATCAAACCTCTCTTCCAAAAAGGCTCTCCTCTCCCACCTCATCTTTGTATTTCCTTTATTTAATGTTTGTATCTTGAATTTTTCTTCAATTAAACTTCTGTGTTCGTACCTTTTCTTCTTCTATTAATCTTCTAAATTGGGTTGGAATAATGAGTGGAGACATGATTGGGTTCTACCCTTTCAATACTTTTCTCATGAAAAACGTCTCCATGATGACCACACCACCCATGGAAGAGTAGTTTTCTTAGCGATCAATCTATCTTCTACCCTCTTCATTTAATTATTTTGAATCATTGATATAAAGAAATTAACTTAATATGATAAATGAATTTTGTTTTTAAATTATACGAAACAAATCAACCAATTTAACAATTAACACAAAAACACGCGAGGTCGAGATTTTGTTTAAATTGTGAGAGCGCGATCTTAATTGGTAATATAACACCACATGGGATAAATTTGTAAAGTTCAAATATAATCACTAAAAAAAATTAATCCTCACTTCCAGAATGGATATGTTCCCTAATTAATCACTGAACATAAGCCAACCTTAGAACAAAAATCAAAGCAGGGTGATGCGATTGCGTGTTCTGAAGCTAGCCTAGGGTTTAAGTAATTTCATCTTTGTGGTTAAGTTAACTCTCATAGGGTTTAAGGGTTAAAAAATTAGGGGATCATAATTAAGTGGATATTGATTTAAATGATAATGATTAATAAGTAAATTAATAGATAGAGTTAGATTGATTATGCCTTTTAAATATTGTTTAAAAAAACATCTTCTTGTTGTGTCATTTTAATCGAACATCATTTAAAAACCAAAAACAGAAAAATACAATCTTCTTTTAGAAAACTTATTCTAGAGTTATAAATGATAAAAACGTAATCCTTTTAATTAGTATTATTAATTACTTTTATTTTATTTTCAAAATACATTTAATAAGTTGTTAAATCTACTTCATCCTCTGAGAGATGACCTTGTTCAGCCACTCTACTGCACCTAAGTAACGCGAAACCAAACATCATTTGAAAGTGACCACGATGGCACTCTTTCAAATTGGCACCATTAATGGGGAGGAAAGTAATTATTTCAACCAATTAAAGATATTTTTTTTAACATTTTATTCTCTTCCTCTCTTCTTTATTCCTTCTTTACCCAATCTGAATTTTTATTTTCTTCTTCTTTTATTTTATTCTACTTTTTTTTGGACCATAAACTCAAAATTCACTTTTTTATTTTACTATGGTACACTTTTCTTATTTTCATTTTTATATTATTTATGACATAAAATAATCCTGAAGATATCTTATATCTTGACCCTGGGATTGAACGCAGCCTTAGGGCTCGAATCAGACATTCTCAGTCTACGGGAAGTTTCAACATTCAAATAGTTAGAGAATTCCTCTACTCCAAGAATAATGAAATTGAAAACACTTCTAAATACAAATTAAAACAAGAACCAATGGCTGAAGATAATGGAAATTAACTTAATAGAACCATTTGAGAATTGGATACACCTGATATTACCTATCAACCAAATTGTATTGCATACCCTAATCTTGAATCGGACTTTGAATTAAAATCTGGATTAATTCATCTTCTTCCAAAATTTCATGGCCTCTCAGGTGAGGATCCCAATAAAAACCTTAATGAATTTAATGTAGTGTGCTCAAACTTGAATCCACAAAATTTATCTGAAGACCAAATCAAATTAAGTGCATTCCCATTCTCACTTGATGAAGCTGCGAAAGACTGGATGTATTATTTACAACCTAAATATGTAACTTGTTGGAATGATTTGAAACGTCTTTTTGTGTATATATTTTTTCCAGCATCAAGGACGACATTCATTCATAAGGAGATCTCGGGGATCAAGCAGTCACAAAGGGAGTCAATGTATGAGTACTGGGAGCAATTCAAGAAGTTGTGTGCAAGCTGCCCACATCACCAAATTAGTGAGAAACTACTCATTGAGTACTTCCACGAAGGACTCACACCTATTGAGAGAAGAATGGTGGATGCCGCAGCTGGAGGAGAATTAGTGGACAAGACACCAGTAGCATCACGTGCATTGACTGACAAGAAGACCCAAAACTCCCAAAAATATGGTGATCTAGGTACACCACATGTTCGAGGAGTACATTAGGTAAGTACTTCTTCTCTTGAAATTAATTTGATTGATACAAAGTTAGAAGAATTGACCACTATGGTGAGACAGACTGATTTAGTACAGAAGACATCCCAACCCCCTCCTTCAAGGCCTTGTGTCATTTGCACTAAGACAATCCACCCAACTGACTGTTTCCCCCAACTACATAAAACAGAAGATTGTGTAGTGGTGTTTCCTGGGAGACCATTTTAGCAGCAACAACAACCATATCCCCAAAATAAGTTTTATTTATTTGCTCTAGCAGACAACCTAGGGTGGAATGATGAATCAGACATGAGGTATGGCTCTGGACAACAACAAAGGCCCCCCTTTCAACAAAACTTTTAGCAGCCTCCACCTTACCAGCATGGTTTCCAACAACCCCAAAGGATATTTTAAGGCCAAGAATCAACAAGACAATAACAAGGGAATCCCCCACCCAAGATAGATTCTAACACTGATGACCTTTTGAAGAAAATTGCTCTTAATCAACAGAATGATATGAAGAGTCAAGGTTCGGAGCTGATGGAGTTGAAGACTCGATTGAGCCAGATTGCCACCGCCCTCCATGAACTGGTAAGTAAGAACTCTGGAAATCTACCTTCCCAAACTACTCCAAATCCAAAGGGTAATGTTAGTGCCATCACATTGAGAAGCGGGAAGCAAAAAACTGATGCTTCTCAACCTACCATTCCACCGAGATTCACCTCAACTCCAGAGAAGCCCCATTCCATACCAACTGATGAGAAATCTAAAGAGAAAGATAAAGGTAAGTAAGAGATTGATGATGATCCTCCTAAACCCCTTCCATTTCCAAATTGAGTTGTACAAACCAAATATATGTCTAAAGAGGCAATGCAAAAAGATGTTTTGGATACATTCAAGCACGCGGAGATCAACATTCCTCTACTTGAAACCATCAAGAAAATCCCAAGGTATGCGAAATTCTTAAAAGAACATTGTAAAAATCGAAGAGGGCTCAAGGGAAATGAGAGGATCAATCTTGGAAGGAATGTGTCAGCACTCATTAAACCAACTATAGAAATGCCAACAAAGATCAAGGATCCGGGGACATTCACCATACCATGCACCATAGGGGAGTTACACTTTTCTAATGCTTTATGTGATTTAGAAGCTTCCATAAATGTGATGTCTCACTCTGTATTCTCTTCCTTTCAGGTTGGTGAGTTGAAACTGACAAGAGTAGTGGTGCAATTAGTGAATAGAGCTACGACATATCCAGCAGGAGTCCTTGAGGATGTACTTTTCTGGGTAAGAGACATGATCTTTATAACAGCTTTCTATGTGCTTAACATAGAGGACGATTAGGTATGTTCTCACGATCCATTTATCTTAGGTAGACCCATCTCCAAAACTGCAAAAACTATCATAAATTTCTATGAGGGTACACTTTCCATGGAGTTTTGGGAGGAAGTGGTGATATTTCATTTTGTGGACTCCGTGAAGTAACCCTCAGAGGACCATTCTGCATTTTTTATCTCCTATTTTGAACCACCAAATAAAAACCTCATGGAATTTTATTTTCCTACTCTTAGAGAGATTATGAGTATTGGTTCTAGTTTAATGTCTAAGAGTACTCCACACATGTTTATAATGTACAAGACTCTCTTAGATTTGATTTTGAAATGGAATCCTATTCGGATTTTGATCATTTGAACTCTGGTTATTACATGTCTATTGAGTATGCTAATGGATTTGATGCTTTATTCTCTAATTGTGATGATTTATATTCTGATACTAATGCTCTTTGTGCGCAATTTTTTGTTTTTTCAATGTCTCCATCCATATATGACCCCCCTTCATTGGAACTCAAGCCATTTCCACCAAATCTCAAATACTCATACTTGTTGAGTGGTGAGAGATTACCTGTTATCACTGCTAACAATCTCCCTTTTGAACATGAAGAAAAACCTTTGAATTTTTTGAGGGAGAACATCAGGGAAATCAGGTGGACCTTGGCTGACATATCAGGTATTATCCCTTCCATTTTCATGCATATGATTCTTTTGTAGGATGGGGATAAACCATTTAAGAAGCCACAAAGGAGACTCAATCCAACACTTTTGGAGGTTTTTAAAACAGAGGTTGAAAAATTGCTCGAGGCAGGTATAATATTTCCTATTTCAGATTCTCAGTGGGTAAGTCCTATTCAGGTTGTTCCTAAGAAAAGTGGTGTTACTTTTGTTAAAAATGAGAAAGATGAGTTAGCTCCAATGCGGGTGAAAAATAGTTGGTGTGTGTGTATTGATTATAGGAAACTAAATCAGTCCACTCACAAAGACCATTTCCCCCTCCCATTTATTGATCAGATGCTTGAGAGACTAGTTGGGAAAATAAACTACTATTTCTTGGATTGATTTTTTGGATATTTTCAGGTTCATATAGCTCCAGAGGATCGAGAGAATACTATATTCACTTGTCCATTCAGCACATTTTCCTATCGGAGGATGCCATTTGGACTTTGTAACGCCCCAGGTAACTTCCAAAGATGCATGGTGAGTATTTTTTTCTGATTTTATTGAGACCTGCATGGAGGTATTTATGGATGACTTTACAATGTATGGATCTTCGTTTTATGAATTCCTAAGTATATTGGGAAAGGTTTTGAATCGTTGTATTGAGAATAATTTGGTTTTGAACTTTGAAAAGTGTCATTTTATGGTAGAGCATGGATTTGTCTTACGTCATGTAATGTCAAAACATGGGATAGAGGTTGATAGATCTAAGATGGACATTATTTCATCCTTACCATATCCTTCATGTGTGCATGATGTTAGCTCTTTCATATGGAATTCAAGATTTTATCAGTGCTTCATCAAAGATTTTAGTAAGATTGCTCTTCCTATGTCGTGATTACATCAAAAGGATTATGATTTTTTGTTTGATGATTCTTGCAGGACTTCCTTTGATGAGCTAATGAATTTTCTGACCACTCCACCGATCATACAACCTCCACAATGGGATCTTTCTTTTGAGCATATGTGTGACACATCTAACTTTTCAGTTGGATCAGTCTTATCTCTGAGGGTGGAGGGATGTTCACATGTGATCGCCTATGCTTCAAGGACATTGGATTCGGACCAATAAAACTAAACAACCATGAAAAACGAGTTTCTTGCTATCATATTTGCTTTAGATAAATTCCATTCATATTTATTGGGCTCCAAAGTAGTTGTTTTTTCTGATCATGTACCTCTGAGATGCCTCTTAAAGAATCCAGATGCAAAGCCCAGACTTATCCGATGGATGCTCCTTCTTCATGAATTTGATATTGAGATATAGGAAAAAATGGGGTCAGAAAACATGGTAGCGGACCACATGAGTAGGCTTACTCACACACTAGAGGATGACATCTTAGACAAGCTACCACTTCGGGACACTTTCCCCGATGAGCATCTTTATTCCATCTCAGGTATGCATCCTTGGTATCAAAATTCAGTTAACTACTTTGTTTCCTCTGAAATACCTACAAATATAAAGAAACATCAAGTAAAAAAATTAAAAATTGAGTCTCGGTATTATGTTTGGGATGATCCATACCTCTGGAGCATGTGTAGTGATCAAGTTATTAGGAGGTGTGTTCCTGATCATGAGTTAGAGTCTGTTTTACAATTTTTTCATACACTTAATTTTGGTGGACACTTTGGATCCCAACATAAAACTAGGAATGTTTTACACTCTGGATTATATTGTCCTAGCTTATGCCATGATGCCCATGTGTTTTTTAAGTCATGCTCTCGTTTCCAACACACTGGGAACATTTCTAAGAGACATGAGATGCCCCAAAAACCCATATTATTCTGTGATATTTTTGATGTATGGGGCATTGATTTTATGGGTCCTTTTCCTAGTTCATTTGAATTTTTATACATTTTGGTTGATATTGATTAAGTGTGTAAATGAGTGGAGGCTAAGGCCACTAGGACGGATGATTCTCATGTTGTTGTGGACTTTGTCAAAGTGCAGATTTTTTGCAGGTTTGGAGTACCAAAGGCAGTCATCAGAGACCAAGGGACACACTTCTGCAATCAGAATATGGCTTCCCTCTTTCAAAAGTATGGTGTGACACACAAAACTTCAACACCATACCACCCTCAAACAAATGGCCAGGCTGAGGTTTCAAATAGGGAATTGAAACAAATTTTGGAGAAAATTGTGCAGCCAAATAGGAAATATTAGAGAAAGCGCTTGGATGATGCATTGTGGGCTTATAGGACAGCATAAAAGACACCCATTAGTATGTCCCTATTTCATATTGTTTTTGGGAAAGCATGTCATCTCCCTGTTGAGGTTTAGCATCAGGCTTATTGGGCTATAATGAAATGCGACATGGATTTGGCCCAAGCTAGAATCCAAAATAAGCTGCAAATTCAAGATCTTGAGTAGATTAGATAGTCTTTATATGAGAACTCAAGGCTCTACAAGGAAAAATCAAAAGCATCTCATTATAGAATGATCCAAAAAAATTAGTTTCATGTTAGAGAGAAAGTCCTTCTCTACAGTTCACGACTGAAGCTGATGCTTGGTAAGTTGCATTCCAGGTGGTTAGGTCCTTATGTTGTGACTAATGTTCTACCTTATGGTGTAGTGGAGATCACACAAATGGACATAGGAAGGAGCATTACAGTCAATGGTAAACGTTTTAAGGGATACATTGAAGGACTTCCTACTGATGTAGTGGATTTCATCACACTGCATGACCCCATCATCACCTGAGCATAGCAGGCTGTTCCAAACCCTTTCAATTTTATATTATTTTTCCTATTTAAAATTTTTTATTTCATGTGCATATATCATCTCATTGATCCACATTGAGGAAAATGAAAAAATTTAAGTGTGGGGGAGGGAACCTTTTAGTTTAGTAATTTCAGTTGTTTTCCTGTTTTAAAAAAACATAACAATTTTTTTTTGTGTTTTTCAAATTTTGTGTGCTTTTGAAACTTTTGAGCTGAAAGGATTCTCATCACCATTTTTAAATCCATATCAATAAGTGAAACAATTTATCCCTTGAAATTGAGCTTAAATTAATGCTGAAAATGACTTTGTTTCAAGTTAAAATATTTAGTAATTTCATGAAAAGTACACAGAATTTTGAATCCCATGACACATCTCACTGTCTTTATATTTGAAATCACTTTCTTGTGTGGCTTCTGAACCATTCTTTTGATATTCGTCACATTCACCTCACTTCTTGAGAGAACCAAAGCATGCTTTATTTAACCATAATTTGATTTATTTTTTTCAAAACTTGAGGGTTTGAGGTATTTAGGTTTAAATGATTGAGGCATTTGTTTGGTATTAAAGCCCTTTATTTCAAATAATCCTTTTTTATAATGGATTACCTTGAAAATTTAATCCTTGTATCCCATAAAAGCCATTCACAACCTGTTAGGTTAGCCACATTACAAGACAATTTTCTCTATCCAACCAACTCTTGAAGTGAAATTGCATAATCTAGTTGAACTAATGCGTGGGGGAAGCTATCTTGTGTTGTGCTACGACATTCTTTGATAATTTGTGTGGAAAATTAAATTTCTAATAGATGTGTTTTCTTCTGAAGAAAATCATTTTTTTGAAAGTTGTGCCTTTTCTGGAGCTTTCATGATAAGTGAATCTATGCCTTTTCTAGAGCTTCTAATAGAGGAAGAAAGATGTGCCTATCTTAAGCTTTCAAGAAAATCATGTTTGAAAAGATTGACATTTTTATACTGAAATGATGAATGGTGTAAACTTTCCATGACTTTTTATGATGATGGAGATGAATTGACTCTATGGGGATTGAGGATAATACCCTATTTAAATGAAAATTAGATTAATTCAATTTTTCTTCAAAAAGAGTCAATCCCTCCTCATTCAGCCTTAGAATTTTTCCCATCTTAATCCTACCAAGTGAAAGCTAGGGAATAAACTTGAAAATTCCTCATGAATAAACATATGTCCTTGAATCACATTAGGTGGCGATGTAGGAATTTATCAAGCCTATGGTGACCCTTGTATGAGTTTGGGTGAGAAAGACATTGCTAAAAATTGACATTTGTGTGATAAGAGAAAATTCAAGTGAGCTAAGTGTTTTATGAATGAGAGGATAAATGATGTGGAAATATATTGAATGATATAAATGAAGAACTTGAAATAATGGTTTCTTATGAGGCATGATATCTTTTTTTTTCTTGGTTTGGAATTGTGGGATCTCAAGGATATGTGTTTTAAAATTTGTTTTGATTTGATATTGATGTTTACTTGATATGAGGTTTTTCCCAGGAGTGAAAAAGGGTAAGTGTGCAGGAATTGATAAAACACTATTTTGTTGAATATTTTATTGATAATAAATCACTTTATTTCCTCACATTGTGCTAAATATGTTCATTTATGAAATATCTGGGATTATATCATTCATTTGAAAATTTGATGAAAAATCTAGTTTTACCCTTCTAAAATTCACTTTAGTATTTTGGGAATTAATATTTTTATGTAAAATATTTTAACTTAATATTTTGTAACTGTGTTCCTGACTTACTGGGATACAAATTATATTCATTACATGGGGGATGGATCGTGAATTTGAGTGGATTAAATGGGCCATGAAGACAAAGTTGGACAAAACTATCCCTATTGGACATCACTTCACCATTTGGGCCGTATCTTCTTCATCGGGCTTGGATTGGGCCCATATTTTGAGGTACGCTCGGAGAAATTGTTAAGAAAAAATAATCCTTCTATAATTCCTGACAATTCATGAGTTTTAGAGGTCAAATATGTGGTGAAACTTGGAATAAAATATTTGTCCGAGTTTTCATTTCACACTTAAAAAAGTTATGTAACCCTAGCCCTCACAAACTCTATTTAAATGGTGTTTTCACTCTTTTGGTGGGATGTTCAAGGTTTTGGAAAGGTGTTTATGAAAGGGTGTCTCTTGAAATCCCCTCACAACTCTTGGAATAAGTAAGGCTTTGAGAAAACCTCTCTTCCAAAAATACTCTCCTCTCCCACCTCCTCTCTGTATTTCTTTTCTTTAATGTTTGTATCTTGAATTTTTCTTCAATTAATCTTCTGTGATATTACCTTTTCTTTTTCTCTTAATATTTCTAATTGGGTTGGAATCAAGAGTGGAGAAAATATTTGGTTCAACCCTTTCAATCCTTTGCTCATAAAAAACGTATGCACGATGACCACACCGCCCATGGAAGAGTAGTTTTCTTCGTGATTGATCTATCTTATACCCTATTCATTAAATTATTTTCAATCATTGAGATAATTTAATTCACTTAATAGGATCCATGAATAATATTTTTAAATTATAATAAATTAAGCAAGCAATTTAACAATTAACACAAAAACACACGAGGTCGAGATTTTGTGTAAATTGTGAGAGCACGATCTTAATTGGTAATACAAGACCACATGGGACAAATTTTTAGAGTTCAAATATAATCCCTACACACAATTCATCCTCATTTACAGAATGGATATGTTCTCTAATTAACCACTAACTATAATCTAACCTTAGAACAACAATCAAAACAGGGTGTTGTGATTGCGTGTTCCGAAACTAGCATAGGGTTTAAGTAATTTCATCTTTGTGGTTAAGTTAACTCTCGTAGGGTTTGAGGGTTAACAAATTAGGTGATAATAATTAAGTGGATATTTATTTAAATGATAATTATTAATAATTAAATGAAGATATAGAGTTAGATCGATTACGCCTTTTAAATATTGACTAAAAAAACATTTTCTTGGTGTGCCATTTTAATCAAACTTCATTTAAAATCCTAAAACATAAAAATACAATATTCTTCCAACAAAATTATTCTAGAGTTATAAATGATAAAAAATCACGGTCCTTTTAATTATTATTCTTAATTACTTTTATTTTATTTTCAAAATACCTTTAATAAGTTGTTAAATCTACTTCCTCCTTTGAGAGACGACCTTGGTCAGCCACTCTGTTCCACCTAAGTAACCCAAAACTGAACATCATTTGAAAGCACCCACGAAAGTGCTCTTTCAAGAACCAAATATGAAAATATAATATTAATGTAACTATTTTTCCTAAAAAATAAACATCTAATATTCAAATAGTTGAAAAAATAATATAACAACTTTTAACAAATAATTTTAAAATTACATATCTTCTCAACTAAAATCATGTAGTGGAAGAAAAAATGCTTAAAATAGGGATAATTGTAGCTAGTGATATAAGAGTTAAATATGAGAATGAATTAAACATAGTTAATTTATTATATTCAATTAATAATTATTGTGAATTAATTATAATAATAATTTTTTTTGAATGAAATATTTATATAAAGTAGAATTTTTTTAAAAAATATGAATGACATTATAGAATATAATATCAATAGTCAATGTGTACCATGTTTACTGATTTACTTTAATTCGCTAATGAGTTTTTTAGCCAAATGATTATTGTATTTAAATTTAAATTTAAATTAAATTAAAATAAATGAATGAATATTACAATATAATTTTAAATAATGGATTTTTAGTGAAATTTTAATATATATGAATAAGAATCTTTATTATTTTATGCAACAAACCTGATGGTATATAAAAATACTTGTTCCTTCTATATTCCAGGATGAAAATAATGGGTCAAGATGGTATGGGTGAAACAATAAAATGGGTTAAATGAATATTATTATTTAAAAAATTTAATGGACTTGAAAAAAAACAAAAATGTTTATGGAACTAATGGAAAATAAATGTTTGGGGGGATTAAATATCAACTATCAATAGATTTTCTTACAAAAACGATTTGGAAACTCCTAGGATAGATTATACATATCTTAAAACATTAAGTATGATTGATAAAGAGATTAGTAGAGTTTATATATTATACTTCAAATGAATAGTAAAAAATATATTTTATTATATATATGTGAAATTATTTGGTAAGACCAATAAATTCAATAAATTGTAGAAAGGTAACATTAGAAAGGATGTAAACATATTATAATAGTTGAAAATGAACTGTGAAAAGTATAGAGGGTATTGAAGGTACATGGAATTCAGTAGAAGCCCCAAAATATAGGATCTTAATATTTTTCACCGATGAATGACATAAAAGTTTCGTCATCGGCAAATCAATGCTCGGTTTAGCCTGATGATCTCGCATGAAGATGATTAAGCACAAAATAAAACCTGTAAAATATCTGGTTTAGATCTCAAGCTGTGCATGACGTCTTCTCATTATTGGCGATTTCTGCTCAAATAATCCAAAGCCAACTTCCTCTAGATCATCCATATACACTTCAAGAAACTACGAGAGTGCTGATCATCAAAATCTAGTTGGTCACGTAGATATCTGAATGCTAATTCAGTAAGTTTCCATATGAATTTTCCATTCCTTTATGTTTTTAAAATCAAAAACACATTTTATTAAGAAAAATATTTTTTTCCTATGAAACTTTCGCTTAAGGAAAATTTTATTTCTTTAAGAATGTTTTTGTCTTAACCCATGGTTTTCAATGTATTATCTACTATTTTCTTAACTATTGGAACCCATGCCTATAAATACCCAACCATTTGAATGAGATCAGGGCTGATTTTCAGAGTGCTGAATTCTAAAGAGAGAATTTGTGCTACATGATCTATGCTCAAATCTTCCTTGTGCGATTTCTGTGAACAACTTATTCATACCGAGAACATCTTGTTCAACCTACCTAGTATGAATCTGACTGTTACTGATCAATTGAGGGCTTTCAGGGATAGACAAATAGAGGTTCTAATCATCATAGATATCGAGAGCTTCCAGGGATAGCAAGATATATTCCAATATTCATATCAAGGGATTACCCTAGTGTCGGTAAGACATACTTTCTTGAAAGTATAAATCAGGGGACCTTTATCCAAGGTTTTTGGATACCCTTCTCTTTGGGATAAAATATTTCTTATACTTTTCCTATTTTATTTTTTGCAAGTTTTAATTCTACTATATTTTGTTAAATTCAAAAAGTGTGAATTTCTTATAATTTCTTATACTTGTATACTATGATAAATAAGATTTTATATCCTTTACGGTAGAATATTTCCCTAAGTAAACATGTATTAAGTTTCATTAAGAAAGTTAGTTTCTTAGTTAAGAAAAAAATGGGTTTGTGAATCCATCTTGTTTAACTTTGTTAAATATATATTTTTTAAGGATAGAAATGATTGTTTTTAAACTTACAGTTCACCCTCCTCTTATAATTGAGAAATCTATATCTACAATTTTTATCCTACACTGAAGACACCTTCGAGGATACAATGATCGCCACATCGCCTAGCTTATGATGCCTGAGAGATAGCTCGATTCAGAGCTTCTAGATCCAGATATTATCTCTCTCGATCATAATAGAGGGAAGAAGAGACAGAAATCCCATGAATAGTATCTGGTGGGAGGCTCTCTTCTTCTATATATAGTGTGTTTATGAATTACCTGGTATATCCTCCCCCCCTGAATAATTAACACTCTATAAAAATGATGTTATGAATACTATACTCAGCCATAAATATCATTTATTATTATTATCACTTTTCTTGTAATATTATAAATATATTAAAAGATAAAACCCAAACCATTAACTCGAATCATACTACCTCAAATATTAATTGAACATTGAATATTGTAATATTTTTTCAAATAACAGTTTTCATGTATTTACTTTAAACCTTGTAAATACATTTAATAAATAAATTCAATGCAAATTATTATTGACATGAATAATATGAATTTATTTAATTAATTGGTGACCATTTATCCTTGGAAAAATCCCGGACCCCAGTGCTGGGGCCCACCATGTCCAATATACATATTCAACTGAATGGGGAAGATTCTGGAATACACTATTGTGTGTTACCCTCTAGTCCCCTATCTCGATAGTAGTGAATACTATTCACAAACTAACAAAAGATCTAGAAACCCATCATGGTACCTAAAGAGATAAGTATTTTCATAGTAATGAAAAATAACCTACGAACACATAATGTGTAATATAATCTCTTTGTCTTTAATATCTCGTAAAGTTGGACTCACAACCGTGTCATTGCCCTTTTTTTGTTTATTATTTTTTATCTAACTGAATGGATTTACCCTCAACTTCCATGACCATGGTCTTATGAAGGTACTACAATCCTGATCAACATGGCCCGATATATATTACTTCTATAACCTAGAAGAGTAGAATTCATTATTTACCATTAAACCAATGTCATTTCACCAATGACAAACCCAACACAAACTACCTCACCATGATTTCAATATCACGGTTTTCTTCTTGCATATAAGTACACAATCAAATGAAATACATTAGAAATGATCTAAAATCAGGAGACCATTACACATGATCATTGATAGGAACATCCAATGACACCCAAAACATGTGGTGTTCCTATTGGCGGGTCTATCCTCATGATCTCACTACTAGAGATCACTAATTGAAAATTTCATGAGTAGATGTCTCAATGTTTATGAGACACGATCCCCTAATAGTCAAAAATCTACTATGTCCAATAAGTACGATGTATCTAGACCATAAGACATATTTATGATTAATGTTATTGTATCTAGAATTCTCATTATAGCATGGTATCTGCTATAACCTTTCGATATAAAAATTAATCTGTGGGAATTACCATTAAATAGTGTATACAGAAAAATCTACACTATAATGGTAAGCAAAAATCATGTATAGATAACTGTATACATGATATGGTAATTGAAATCACTGCATAGTTGGGTATAGGGAACCCACTATTACAACACTCACACATGAAGTAGATCCAACTTGATAACCGAACTTGTAAGATTCTCACATGATTAATATCATGTTCATGCTATGTCACAAATTTAGCTACTAGGTCTACCACGTTTCTACCAGGTGGCTATTCTTATATATTCAACCTCATCTCCTTGAGTAAAACTTACCAAGAGCTGGTATCCCTGATTATATCCCATCTTCCACTATCATAACTTGAAATCTTGGATAGTAAGAATATCATAATTGACATTATGATAATTATTTACTTACTAGGTGTGATTCCATGAACTAGAACAAATCATTGCATTCACTCGCTTCTTAGCTATCTCGGAAGCTACAATGTACATGGTATTTTTATGTGTGGCTACCACTAGCTTATATGATATAGTCTCCCTCATTACCTTTTACTAACTGTGATATTGGATCTAATTCATCTATGGAAGACTAATTTAAATCCACTAAAAATTATTTTCCTTTCTTCTCCACTTACCATGTACGTATCTTTTGTACATTCCAAATTAAAAATGTATAGTACTAACTACTTCCCTTGCAATTCTCCAAGATATAACTGATATTTTCCTATTATAATGTATATCTTGGAAATGGAGGTTCTTGTATATATAATGAAATATGTGTTCAATCCATCACTAAAGCGTATGGATTTAGACTCTCCCCATTTATCTCCTCCCATGTCCCAGACATGTCAACCTGGAGAGATACATGTAATTTGACATTGGTAACAATTCCTCTCTCAAATTGTTTTAGTTTTTATTTTTCAATACCATGTTACAATATGTACAATTGATATGTCTAAGAAACCTATATATATACCTTAGTACATCTTCTTACCTATAATTTAGGTTACTACTTTAAGTCAATCATTGTAGAATAACATTCATCCTGATTTTAACTTACTTAAATACCAATCTATTTTTCATATGTTATTAAACATATTTTACCTAGAAAACAATAGCGCTCCCACTAAAATCTGGAAGAAACTTGGAAAACATTCCTTACAAATGAATATTCTATGATGTTGTTGATTAATTTAATCCTAAACTATATTTCAGTTACATGCAACCTATATTAGCATTTTATGATATGGCCATCACTTTTTGGTTGCGTCATATAGACACTTTCCATGAATGGCGATCATGACATCCAATTCTAAATAATATGATCATGGACATTAGCTATGGCTAGAAAAATTATAACATATTTAGGCATAATTACTTGGTGAAACCAATTGATCCTTATTTTTACAAATCATTTACCATCCATGTGTCAACTCAATTGAATAACCACTGTAGTATTCAATTTATAAGCCCCTTTGTAATTTGATACATGGAATCCATTATTTGAATTTTAACTGGTCTAGTTAATCTTAGAAAATTTCCATATACTTCTTACCTATATGAAATATTATTCTCAAGGAATAATATATCATCATCCAGGGTGAATACAAAAATCATCACCATGGTTTTATCATTCCTACACAATATGTGTCTCTAGAACACTCTGTTCCACATGTGCTAGTGGAACTAGTTCCCATTCCAACTATTTGTGCATTTTAGGCATTGACTAAAACCAAGTCAATATGGATCCCACTATCTCAATAGATATTTGGTCCCTATTATAGAAATTTAGTCTATAACTTGACTACAACTTTTATATCTTAGTGATTTATGTAATATCCTAAGCAAGCGTTGGGATAATTATAATAGATGCACAACATGTTTGTTCCTGATGCATCTTTTTTTATGGCCTAACATACTCTTTGAATCCAAACACATGTCCTTATGAAATAATGTATTTACATTATAATACAACTCTTCTAATATCAATTTTTAATAATAGTTGGCATAAGATTATGGGAAATCACCATTATTTGCGAAGAAAAACATGAAATATAATGGAAGTTTCTACAAATTGAAACATTGATGATCCTTACATCATGCCACTGATGTATGAAATATGATTTTTGGAATTTATCCACACTAAATTTTGTTGATCAATGTTGACATGTAAGACTTAATCATCAATCCTCATTCTGAACATTAATGCCACGATATTTATATGGTAATGTGCATTTAGGAATCACTCCTCACTACATTATCATGATTGATGATTGTATGGTCAAGATTTTCTTCAGCATGCCAGCTCGAATGAACTCTTATATTTTGACCATGCACTTACTTCACTTTACAATTACTTAATTACATAAAGGAATTTTATCAAGTAAATATACACCTCTAGATTATTCTTGGAACAGTTCACAATATCTTATTGAAATAATTCTTAATTATTTTTGGCATACCTTCCTTTTTAAAGGTTTCGTTTTCTATACTAAAGACGTTGATAATACCAAAGGTTTTTATCTTTACTGAGCATAAATACCATAATGGGTATATGCTTGATGTACAATTTTATCCTTTCTTGACAAATATTATATTTCCACAATAGGATATAAGTCTTATATTTTTATATTCATCAATTATAGCCTATGATTCATGTATCACTGAACTATTTGTTGAGTATTTGACATCAAAACATCATTCATTCCTAAACCTAGATTATTATTTCCTTTTATCCAAAGGATACATGAGATAAATTTTTTATTCATACTCAATAAAAGGTAAACATGAATCATTTTCATGGAAATACAGAAGTGATGTGTTTCTCACCACTGACTTAATGAATTGCCCTTTTTCAGCCACTTGGAAAATACACCTTACCTATAGTAATGTTTTATACGTAATTGGTTACCATATTTAAATACACATATATAAGTGGACTATTGTATTTAATACCCAAGGAATAAGAATTAAACATTTATTTTATGTGATGAATATACCTAATGAATAATCGATAACATTATTCTTTAAATCAGTTTATTTCAAGTAAAATTATATAGTATTATTTCATAATATGCAAAGAAAATAACCTATTGTTAATAACTCTTTCATTGAAGGACGTTGTGAATAATATTTTGGTGTTACTTACCATTGGCCTTTTCACCGTTCCTTTCAATTTTTTTGTCATAAGAATTAAATATTAATATATATTTTATATTATTATTTACTTGATGAACTAACTAAAAGGTAATGAAGCGATTACTCAATTATTTTTAATTTTGTAACTTAAAACAAAACTTGATCAAAGGGGTGAAAATGATATTAGAATATGATGTTTTGAAAGATCATAAACCGCCTATCAATTTACACAGATCCAGTGTAACTAATACCTTTTCATATTATTGTTTCACTTTCTCCTTGTTAACGTCTCAGAGATGAGACTTTATATTTTATCATCAATGCCCTGATGTAATGACCGAAACTCACACTAGACGTTAATGTAATAAATTTCAGCCTTGTTTCCCGAGGTAGTTTAGCAGGTATAGGGACACTAGAACCTTGAGTGTCCTATATCATTGTATTGTGTGTAAGTTTGTGTACTATTCTTGGTTACTCATTCTAGTGAGGAAATTTACTTTGTCCATTATTTATCACAGTTTTAAAACATGTGTTATAACATTACATTTTGCTAAGAAAATAAATTTTAGTATATTATTATGTTTTTATATGGATTGTCGATTTTGAAATTTTGATTAATCAATTAAATCATTAAATGTATCTTACTATTTTATTGAATTCTAGGAACCCTCTGTACTAGAATCGGAAAACTCCATCACATGAGTATTATAGTGTAAAGGATACTTGAACCTACCCTCATAGTCTATAATATATGGATACAACACTACTCATAGGGTTCAAGGTAGGCTTTTGGCCAGCCAACCTCATTAACTCATGGTTCCTTGACCTATTGAGTGAAGTACCAACTTCTTAAATCAGTACTTTATTTACTAAATGCTTACCCCCAAAATGATTGGAAGTTGAATATGGGTAATCTTTAGTACCAATTTAGTTAAGTAAACTCACTTATCTCACTAGAACTCTTCGGTAGTATTTGGTACCCTAAACTATGAAATGATCGGCATAAAAACCGCCCATTTTTTTCCAAATGTGAATGATGGAAGGTGGTTTATACTTACTATTTCTTTGTGGTTTTTATTTTTTTTAATGTGATGAAATAAATATTTTTCTATCTTTTTAGAACATACTATGTGATTGCAGTCACAACTGTATATGCATGAAATAGAAAAATTAATCACGTCACATGTTCATTTTATCTGGCCATGCTTGTTTATTATTACTCTATGTGTTCATGCGTTAACTAAACATACACAAAAATAATAAACCATGAAAAAAATAAAACGATGACCTGATCATGAGCTGGTACTAATGGTTGATCCATTGAGTGAATAATGGACCAACCTAGATCCTATGAAATTTACCTTGAGTCACATCACTTGTGACTCAGATTGCAGTATCTATCCACCCAATGTATCAAGGTATTGTATGGTGCGTCACCATAACTCACCACGAAGTGCGTCATTGGTCTTCCCATCATTATACAAAAATAATCACACACAAACAAGGGGAACTGGGGAGTAAAAATATAACTCTGAAGTGGAGACGCAAGCCTTTATACATATAATGACTTAGAGACAATATATAGATAACCATTTATTAATTAATTATTACAAACCGACATGAAATAATTAATTAAATAAACATAAAACAAACATGCATTGATTGTTCCACGACTCATGACCAGTCAACAAGAATTAACTTGCATATTTTTAAATAAATACAGAATTTAATTAAAATTGCATTAAAATAAGCTCAAGGTCATTATAGTTGAATTAAAAACTTACTCATATTTTTAATTCAATATTTAGGTCGTTGGGTCCCGTTTAATTAATTTAATTTTAAAAAAAAATTAAATTAATTAAATAATTTAATCATCACCAAATTAAATTAATGAAACCAAAATAATTTATAAACAAAAAATCAATATTGAATTAAATTAATTTAAAATTAAATTATATATTTTACTCAAATTTTTATTAAATTAAATTTACTACGACCCCATAAACCCTATACATGGCCTGTGCGGGTGGGGCCAAACCTGCCCAGGCCCTTTCGGGCCGGTGTAGACCCCGTGCAGGGGTGATCTAGGTCAGGTAGGTCTACTCATGCCTATTTCGGGCTGGATAGACCCATGTGAACCCATTTCAATTCAGATCAGGTTCAAACAAACCTACAACAGTGGTTACCTTGGTTGGTAGTCATTAGCACGAGGCTATTCAGTAGAGTGGGATTCGAGGAGGGCTGGTGGGTTCACTGGCAGGAGAAGGGAGATGACCAGTAGGGCTGTCCATATATGAGTGAAGTCGTGGTAAAAGGCTCACATGAAGGGGTTCCAAAGGAATATTTACATCAGTATCCTGCAACAGACAAAAGAACTAGGACAAAGAGGTAGTGATCCACTAGTCGTTGGAAGAAGGTGGTCTAGTGAGGCCGAGTCCACTGTACAGGGCAGTAGAGATACCTGAGGTGGCAGTGTAGTCTAGATCTAAAGAGGAAGGGGTCCGGGTGGTCGGTGGCAGCACAAGATGGTTTCACCGGTGAAGGAGGGTCAGTCTTTCATGGGTATAGGCGGAGGTAGGCCGTCAGCCGGAGGTGCCCCAAAGGGTTCTATGGTCTGGTGAAGGGAGGTATCACCCTGGTGCAGTGGACTCTATGAGTTCTGGTGAGGCGTTAATAGGGAGGGCCAGCTAGGTATGTCAAAGGAGGGCTGCTAGTGCAGTGCTACTCAGATTGCACAAGGAAGGCCACAGATGGGCTACAGGCTGAAGGTGGCGCGCCAGGTGAGGTTGTCAGACGAGATAGCGGCACTTCTTGAGGCAGCATTTCCTACTACAACTCGTGGCTGGACAAGGGAGGGGGCCGCTCGACCCCCACCTTTTGACTTTTTTTGGGTTTTTCCAGATATTTTCAACCCCCTATAGTTTTTTCCCCAAACATCTTTTTTCAATCACCCACTTGGGTGATAATACCAAAAACGTTTTCTATGTTTATCATTATAAACTAGAAAATTTAAAACATTATAATAATAAAATTATTTTTATAATAAAACTATTATTATAATAATAAAATTATTATAATTATTATAATTATTAAACCTCACCAGAAAATAATATTCTAGTGTTAACAGTTGATTTGGATGATTAAAAAAAGGTTAGTCGACTTAAAACCTCATATATCAACTGGATCAAATTCTCTCTAAAACATCAGATGACTGCAAAATGGTCATCAACTTTTGGATTAAAATGTGGTCAATGAAATTGGGACAGTAACGATTCCCTATATAAGTTTAATGAAAATTTAATTAGTTTTGGATTAAAAACATTCATGAATCCCTCTGATACCAATTGAAGGTCTCAAGAATGCAACAGATGCCCCAAATATGGGATTTTAAAACATTTCACTGATTTGTGATATAAACTTGTCGTTATTAGAAAATTTATGCCATGTTTATGATGAGGATCTCACATAAATATGATTAATCACAAATTAAAACCCGTAAAAATACTCAGTTTATATCTGAATCCACGCATGACGTATGCTCATCGTTTGCAATCACTAATCGAAGAAACCAAATCCAAATTCCTATAGATCATCCACATGTGTTTCATGAAACTGTGGGACCACCGATCGTTGAAATCCGAGTGCTTACACTGAGATCCGATGACACCTTTGACACTACGACGATCACCACATCTCCTAGCTTGCGATGTCAGAGAGTGATCTTGATTATGAGATAATGTATCCATAGATTCTCTCTCTAGATAATTGGAGAGAGAAGAAGAGATATAAATCCCATGAATATTCCCTTGTGGGAGGCTCTATTCTTCTATATATTGTGTGTTTATGAATTACCCAGTTTTGCCTCCCCGCCCCCTGAAAAATTAACGTGCTATACAAATAATATTACTACTACTATACTCAGCCATAAATATCTTTTATTATTATTATCATTTTTCTTGTAATATAATAAATATATTACGTGATAATACCTGAACCATTAACTTGGATCATACTCCCACAAATATTAATCAAACCCTGAATATTTTAATATTTGTTCAAATAATATATTTCATGTATTTACTTTAAATCTTATAAATACCTTTAATAAATAAATTCAATGCTAATTATTATTAAATTGAATAATATGAATTTATTTATTTCATTGGTTATCACTTATCCTTGGATAAATATCAGACCCTAGTAGTGGGACCCACTATGTCTAATATACATATTCAACTTAATAGGGAAGGTTCTTTAATACACTATTGTGTGTGATCCTCTAGGCCCTTATCTCGATTGGAGTGAATATTGTTCACTATCCAAGAGACGGATCTAGAAACCCATCATGGGCCTTACGGATATAAGGATTTTCATAGTAGTGACAACCTACCTATGAACACATAATGCTTAATATAATTTATTTGTCTTTAATATCTCATAAAGAAGGACACACACCCATGTCATCTCCATTTTATTTCTTTATTATTTTTTGATCTAACTGGATGGATTTACCCTCTACTGCCATGACCATAGTATTATGTAGGTACTACCATCCTGATCAACATGGAATAAGATATATTACTTCCATAACCCAAAAGCGACAAATTATTTCTTGACCATTCAACCAATGTCATGTTATCAATGATGCACCAAACACAAACTACCTCGCTATGATTTTAATATGATGGTTTTTTTCTTTCATCAAACTACACAATCAAATGGAATACACTAGCGATGATCTCAAGTCATGATACCATTACAAATTATCATAGATAGGAACAACCAATTACACCCAAAACATGCGGTGTTCTTATTGGTGGGTCTGTCCTCATGATATCACTACAAGAGATCACCAAGTACAAACTTCATAAGAAGAAGTATCAATGCTTATAAGCCCCCAACACCTGATAGTAAAGCACATATTTTTTTTAGTCATTATGAGGTATCTAAACCATATGACATATTTAAGATTAATGTCATAGTATCTCGAGGTTCTCATTATGGACTCGGATCTTATATAACCTTTTTATATGAAAATTAATCTATGAAAATTACCATTAAATAGTGGAGGAAAAAAATATACACTATAATGGTAAGAAAAAATCATGTATAGATAACTGTACACATGATATGGTAATCAAAAGCACTTTATAGTTGGGTCTCGGGCACCCACTATTTCAATAGGTATAAACTATAAAAAATAACTTACACAAGTGGAATTATTTTACTGAATATGAAAAATAAAAAAGAATGATAAAATGATTTAGGTTTTATTCTATTGAAAATTTTATAGGAATATAAAAGGAAAAACATGATTAGTACTTGTAACTATAAATATAAATTAAAACTGTTTATCAACAACATGCCTAAATTGATGTATCCCCTTATGATAATTAATTTTATAGTAGATATCTAAATTCATAAATAATACTAAGAAACCAATTCAGAATAATTAATAAAAATTTTGAAATTAAACATTATCATGGCATGATAAATAATAAATAAATAAATTAAATATAAGATTTTAAAATAAATAATGTAAATGCAATGGAATAAAAATTTTGATAATAGTTTTGGTAATTAAATAACAGTCCAGTACATCATGTTAAATATAAAATATTCAAAGAAAAAACTAATATAACATGTTTTTAATGTATAATGAATGATATGTAATGTATAATAAAATATTTCAATATAACAATTAAAAAAAATTAAATAAAAGGATTAGATTCAATTGAAAATAGATAATTGAATTAGTATAAAATTTATTTCATTATAAATTTAGAAATTATAATGATTCATAGATTTCATAATAATATAAATAAAAAAATTCAAAATTTTATATATCATATTTTAGAACAAAATATAATATAATATAGATCATATTATATAATATAAACAAAAACATCTTAGTGGGGACTTCAGATCCGTAACTATATCCATAACTAAATATAAGAAGGCCACTACTATAAGTGATTAGAGAAAGATAGAAAATTTATTATGGGAAATAATAGCACTTATGATGGGAGGAATAAAAATTATATGAACAAGATATATTAGAACATGGACAAAAAAGAAATAAAAACACTACCTGACATAGTGATGGCATGTGAATGACCAGTTATAGAGTGAATAGAGTAGTGAAACCAAAACTAATAAAACCCTATATGATGTGGATATAAATTGGGAATCAAAAATCAAACATGAAATTTGCGGTTCAGAAACTAATAAAACCCTACATGATGTGACAAACTAGATTTTTATGCAAGAAGATAAGACCATTGAATCCTTGAGTAAGGATGTTGGGGTGCAGAATAGAGGATATTAGAGGTAGAAAACCCCTATTTTAATGGGTATAAGTTAGTGAAGGTAAATAGGTGGATATGGGGTTGTAGAGGGGGTTGGGAGAAAGAGACAGAGCGGATAGTGAGAAGGAGGCAAAGGTGGGGAGATGAAGTTGTCGAGATGGAGGTGAAAATGGTGAGGTGGAGGTGGATGTGGGGATAGTTATAGGAGGAGATTCATGAAGTTGATGAGGATGAGGGGGTTTGGGTGAATCCCAAAGTAGGGGGACGAAATAAAAGGGAGTACAAATTAGATTATAAAATTTCTTTGGTTCTAACACATGGATGGAAAAATTCATGGTTTAGTATAACCATAAAAAATTTTATTGTAATGTTAATTTTACATTATAATTTCAAAGAAAAATTCAATATGAAATGATAACTAAATGTTAATTATCAATTAGAAAATATTACTTAATTGATCATATGTTTTTATTACTATTGTTTGAATTTTAAGTCAACAATTTATTGATTTGTGATCAATTTAATTTTCATCCACTACTTAATATATTTAAAAAATAATATAATTTAATTAAAATATCTCTATTTTATTAAATTTTAAAATGATTTAAATTAAATTGTTATTAAAAATATACAAATATTGATAAAATGAGTGATGTATAAAAATATTTTTATCATTTTTTATGAAACACAAAATTAAAAAATAAATAATGAAATATTTTGATAAATGAATTAGAAAATTTGGATGATTAAGTATGATTGATGGATTCTCATTTAATTCAGTTCTATTTAAATAAGATTCTAATGTGTTTAATTTAAATCATATTTCTTTAGGAAATATTTCATTTTTTTACAAAATAATTATAACTAATTTTTTTTATATTATGCACTTATATTGTATGAGATGAAGAAGATTAAATGCTATTTTATGTCTTGATTCAAATAAGAGTGTAATGAATTGGACCTTTTAACATGTTAATTTTTGTGGATTTAGGTGATGGAGTTTTCTATGGTAATTACTAATGGGTTTGAGAAAGAAATAGTGGAGTTAGGGCTGATATTTCATTTGGAAGTGGTGGTTGTGGCATGGAGCTTCATCCTGCGGTGTGGAATCCTGTAAGGTGAGTTTTAGTGGTTTTTTTATTTTAATGATGGCTATGTGGTGGAGGGCAGCTATACTATGGATTCCTAAAGGGGATGATTTTTATGTTTCTATTATTTTTCAGGATGTTTCATCATATCCTAGAGGTTGTGTGGTACTGGGTTTTATGATTCCATATTATGGTGTGGCATAGTTCATAGGTTGCACTACAACCTTACCCCGAGTTTATAACATAGGAGGGAAATATGCCTAGATTTATAGTGTGATCTTAGTAGAAGGTTGGACTAGGAGTCAATATGGTGTAACCCAATATATTTAATTATTTTTTTAATACCTATATATTACTACATAGCCTATAGTTTTGTGTTTTGGTCCTTTAATTTTATATTGGGTATAAAATAAAAAGCTCTTTAAAACCCCATTATTCTTCCACTTTCTCTCTCAATTATTGGAAAAGCGTGGGGAATTTTTTGGAGGTCATTTAAAAACTCATTTCTTTTCTTGAAATTAGGTCTTGGGAGATCAACTATTGTCAATATGAGGTGATTCTCCTCCCCTTCCATCCTTTTTTTCTTCCTGATCCTCATCTGAGAAGGCTGTGTCATGGGATTGTTTCAGTTTTGATGGTTTTCCCCATAGCTTATGTTTGATTGAGGTTACTCTCACATGGTTTGGGTATTTTTTATGATAACTTCTCCTCCTTAATCTAATATAGTTTTTGGATGTTCTGAATGATGTAGGGTATTTCAAGACTTACCTTGTATCTTTTTGAATGATATGCTTGAATTAACTTTTTAGGATTTACTTAGATGATATATTCATGCTTCCATTTTATTATGTTTTTTATTAATTATTATTCATGGTCTATGGGGTTAGGGAAGGATTACATGAGTCACTTTAAAGTAATAATGAATCTAATGAAGATGATAAATTAGTTAAGAAGAAATTTGAGGGGTAAAAGTGGTGTTTGTATGTGATTTTATGTTTTTCATGTTATGTTCTATATTCTGATCCTTATCAATTATAGTGTATTGTTCTTATGTTTTTTCTACCATTTATAATATACTACGAAAACTCCCTAATTTAATAATTACTTAAATATTCCAATAATAAAGTAAAATTTTAGAATTGAAAATAACGATTATATTGGTAATATTTTTTGGTGGTTCATTTTTTATTGGTATTGGTAACCTTTCAATGAAAAGGTGTGTAGTAATGTTAGTTCTTATTATGTATTCCTTATTTTTGGATAAAATCCCATTTTATGAAATGGAAATGGGAATGGTGAATAAGTAAAAATAGTTGGTTACCTTTCCATGAATGGGTGTGTAGTAATGACAATTCTTATTATGTATTCCCAATTTTTAGATGAAAACCCAGTTTATGAAATAGAAATTGGAATGGTGAATGAGGAAAAAGAATGGGAAGTGGGTGTAATTATAAAATGTTGATAAATAGTTTATAAGATATTTATGAATGGAATACAAGGTTGGAATGATGAATTTGGAAAAAGGGAGTGAGGATTTAAATGAATTTTTAAGTAGTTAATTAAAATGTTATGTATTGAATAAATGTGATGAAAGAAAAAAAGAAAAATCTAAAACCGGACGAGGATTAATGAATGGTGTGATATGAATGAATAACTGAATAATAAATATAATAAGGATATGTATTGGTAAACAATGAGGATGAAATTAATTTTGAAATGTGGAATTTTCTTTTTGGGTTTTCCTCCAAAACCTTGGATATTATATTGTCACTTCTTCTGGGTTTTTAAATGTGTTTCTTAATGTATGGTTATTATATTGTAGCTGGAAATCTTGGTAGTGTTCGAAGAAGGGTGATGTTGAAGAATAAAAGATATAGGGAACTTATATTATATATTGTGATGTCGTGAAGAAGGTAGGATCATGCAAGGTGTGGGAGTGGAATGTGATTTACCCAAAGATAGAATAATAATGATGTATAGTGAGGGTAATTCACGTTATAGTAAGTCATGACGTTGATTCTCTACATGTTCATGATACCCTACTATGATGGTTATGTGATGTATGTTTATTGTTGGTGGTGAATCCATGGTGATGAGAGAATATGTTATAGATGGGGGATTTATACTGAATGAGGCGGTAAATAGGTTGATTTACTTTATATTTACATTATGCTACCCACATATGGTTTGAGATACGAATTATGGTTATGGAATAGAAATCACATCTTGTAGTTATATGTGGTTGTGTAGACATATGGAAATGGGGTTATGGTTGGGAATAGTGTGTGGTGTGTGGTTGAAATGTTATATATGGATATTTGATAATGGTGTGTGGTTTATATGGACCCATTATCACATTCCTGATCATATAGAGAGGGGTTTCCCCAATAGTTCGTTATTGCTCATAGGGTTTGGTGATCTGCTGATTGGTAAGAACAGTGATGAAAATTACTAAGCCCAAAAAAAGATTTGTGGTAATATATATAAATATATATATAAGTTTTTTTGGTTTGTATTGGTTGTATATTTTCATTTTTTAGGACATTGTGGAAGAGAAATATGGGTTTTGGATTCTAATTAATTATTGCATCTATTTTCCTTACTGAAATCTATAACCAATGATTAATTCCCATGCTTGTCCAACATCCCACTAATGATTAAGTTTTAATTATTTTTCTTGGTGTATTATCACTCATGAACACACTTACATATTTATTTCATGTGAATATTGAATTTATTAGAAGTACGATCCAGCCTAGTACTCCCAAAGTGACCACCCCACCAAAAGTTTCTAGTTTATGTAGGATATATCACTGTAGTTGGAGATATAATTCTAGTAGATTGGATAAAGTTGGTAGCTATCTTGGAGTTTAGAGTCACTATTTCCTTATCTCTTATACAATTTTTTTTTATAAGTATAATACCTCCCATATATTTTCTTATCCCTCAGGGATAGTAACCACCCTCGGATCTATTGGTGGTAGGTTTTAGGGTTCACTCCACTTCATTGCTAGCCTATGAGGGGTAGGAATTGAGGGGGTGAGGTCATGAAATAATGGTATCAAAGATGATGGTTGCAAGTTAGGGTGGAGATCATAGTTAGGAATAAGTGAGGATTTCATGGGATTGGTAGGAATGAAGTGAAACTAAAACTAAACTTGTCTAGGGATACCTTTTATGAAATAGATATTTGGGGCCCTTTGTGATCTAATACAAGTAATTTTATAACGTACTAAATTTTTTGAGTGAAAGTGTTGTCATTTTAGGGAAGAAATCATACATATTTACATGAATCATGTCACTAGTCTCATCAAAATTTGCATCCTTCATCTTATAACTATTTCTATGATTCACTTTTTATGCATTCATTTTTAATGATCATCATTTACATGTTGAACTAGTTACATAAAATTATCAGATAGAGTAAAATTAATAATTAATTTAATATGATCCAAGAAATATCTTGTTGAAACTATGATGTGTTATTACCATGAATGTTAAAATATGATTCCTTTTTAAAACGTTTTCATTTCTATTAGTGGAATTTGTAACATGTTGATACGTTCCCACGATATTTAATTTTATTAGAAAATCCTGCTCAATATTTTCTTGTTTTATGAAATTAGTAGTTTTAAAAATCCTTATAAACCATGATTTCTCTTAGTCTATTCCATGTTGCTAAACTGAAATGAATAATTTAGGACCCTTATTATAAATATTTCAATTCCCGTACAAGTTTTTGTGCCATGTGTTACCTTTATCTCATGATATGTAGCATGTGTTAGAAATTTATTGAAAATAAAGATTTTAATTATCTATCTATTAATTCCATGAGGGTGATAATCATGATTATTAATAAACTATTTTATTTGGGAACATTTGTATGAATAAAAACCACATTCTTTTCGATATTGAATAGATTTTCATGATATTAAAATATTTTTTCTTTACATGTTGAGATTTCCATACCATGCCATGTATAGTTCTTAAGAAATTTACATATATTTTTAAGGAAAAGTTGTTTATTTTTAGAACTTATTTTTTAACATAAATTATGACTAAGCACTAAATAAATTACATAATCTTTTATAATGATAAATATATATATATTTTGATTGTAGAAATAATGTGTACTGTTGAAGTATGTTTGAATGGATCATTTTATTAAGCATGTTGTTTGTTTAGAAAATCATTCCGAAATATTCAATTTTAAATATGTAATACTAAATATAGAATGGAATCATATCCCATTGATATTAATAAGTTTAAATAATTTTAAATTTAGGAATAATTAACATGTATCAGGAAAAATAGAAGATTATGCAGTTTTATATTGTGTTTTTGTAGCATGATAAATATGTGGTAAAAATATTTATAGAATTACTATCTAAGAATGTAAAACATTTTTTGAAGGAGAATAACATGTGTAAATTTTTATTTTAAACATTCAGATCATGGTTTTGTGTTATTTTTGAAATAAAAGTATGATGATTTATTTGGATTGAAACTGAGTGAAGTTTAGTGTTGTATATGGTATCTTATTTGATGATTAGTTTCCTTGAAATTTTTGTATTATTTACTAGAAAAATTGTTTTCTAAACTAAAACTGGCATACCAAAGGCTGACCAACATGATGTGAACCCAAAATATAAGTAAAGATGAAAAATTATATGATTTATTTTTTTGGAAATTAGGTGTTAAATAATGGTGTTTCTTAATGATGTGTTTTATTGTTGGATTTAAAATAAATTGTAAACCCTTGATCCGATTGATTGTTTAGAACCACCATCCATAAATGTCTAATCACATAAACATGATAATTAACCAGCTATATGTGAATCTAAAATTTCTTTGAAAACGCTCATGCAATAAATGATGCGGTATTACAAAATCCACTTTTAAATTAAAACTAGGTTATTTACATAAGCATAATCTACTTCTATGTGTGTGATGGTGTTTTTACTATAATCCCTTATGTTTGTGAAGATATTTTAGTGTTTTTATAGTGATGGGGGTGATAGGTGAGGATTTGGGATGTGATAAGGGATGGTTTTTAGAGTTCGATTTATGATTGTTTCTCTAATATGGTTGGGTAGTGTTGATGGATTTAGTGAAAGTTGTGATGGTTGTGGTTGTCAGATATATGAGATGTTGTGTGGAATTTGTTTTGTTGTTTCATAAGTAGGAATAAGAATTGGTGATTCAGTGTGTAAGAAGTGTTTGAGATATTAGTGTGAGAACGGGATTTGTTTTTGTGGGGATGTGTGTTTTTTATTCATGTATGTGAAGAGAGGAGATGCATCCCCGCCATTAGGATGCATTTTTTGATGATATTTATTAAAGCTATGTGGGCGAGTCTGGGATACCAAAATAAGACAATATCCTAGTGCAGAGGATAGTTCCCTCAACTTATATGCTTTTGGAAACTCTATTCGTGCCTATGTGGTGTTGGGTATTACATTTTTCTATCTTGGAAGGAAAGAAGGGATTTGGGTGAGGTGATGTAGGTGGCATGATGTTATGCTTCATGGGAAGTAGTGATATGGTTGTATGGAATATTGTGTGGGTGATTTGGTTGGGTGGATTAGTGTTTGGATCATTCTATTTAGTTATGAAATTTTGTATTTTTTTTCTAATGATGATGTCCATGGTGTGGTTTATTCCAAACGTTTTATTGTTTTATTAGAAGTTATTATATCAAAACACATTCATGATATTGGGAATGTGAAAGAGTAAGAGGAATAATGGGATATTCCCTTATTTAAATTTAAATGGAAGTAACAAAATTATTTATTAGAGTCTAGACCCAATGTTGAGGATTCGTTGGAGGAAGTAGAGGTTTAATTTGGATTGACGAAGACTCTAAATGAATTCCAGGTTTCATTAGACATTGGTTGGTTTCTGAAAGGGTCTCAAAGTTTGTGGGGGATGGAGTGTGGAAACCTATAAGAGGTGTATTGGGAGGATTTTATTAGGTTATTAAAGAAGTATTACTTCTCCCTAGTGAATATGTGTGATCATATTAAAGATATTAGGGAGATTAAGTAGGGGTGAGAGCTTGTGAAACTTTGCGAACCATTTTATGGATCTAATTAGTTGGTTTTGGTGTTACTACCTAATGAGAAGGATTGAGAACAGTAATTCGATTCTTCTTTGAGGCCATAAATCTAATGATTTTTCATGAATATTTAGTTAGTGTCATGGGAAGTGGTCAGGTACCAAGAATAGGTCAGGGAGAGAGGTTTTTCTGTGATGGAGGATTCCAATGAAGAACCATATCGAGTGGTTGGGAAGGTTGAGATGAATTCTTTAATTTATAAGACTTAGAGATCACAATAGAGGAGAGTGAGGTAGTATCCTATAACTCAAGTACATATTCAGAACCTGGGGTTGACTAGCTATAGGTGTACTATATTTTGTGAGATTATTTTTTTCTAGTGTAATATTTTAGGGAACCGTTGGTGTGAATTACCTATGGTTTGGTATGATTCTTAGTCTCCAGTGGGGATTTATATATTGAAATATATTTGGATAGTCCTGCCCATTCCAATAAAACCTTTTTAAGGGATTTTGAACTAATTTTTTAATTATTACTATTTTCATTTAAGAAGTTAATGTTCTCTTTTTCAAAACCTTAAGGTTATTTTATTTCAATTTATTTATATTTAAAATGGGATGGTTTTCATAAAGTATTATTTTTTAAAATATATTAAAGGTGAATGAGGTTGTTAGTGTGTGGTCAGTTGTGAGTAGTGGAATTTGTTGGTGTGTTTTACTGGTAGTGGTATTCCTATTTGAGAGATATATTTCTTTAATAGAGTTGGTTTGGGAAATGGTGTCATATGTTTTCATTTCCCATTCTTCTTACATATAGTAATTTTCTAACTATAGATAGATTTCTGAGAGGTATCCCATGGAGTTGTTGTTTAGACTTCTCCCCTTCTTCATTCCTTCCTTTTTGGGTTTTGTTTTTATTATTATGGATGAGAATTTTTTTAGAGGTATCTAATGAAACATATTAAACCGTCTGTCTTGTTAATTAGTGTGGATTAAATAGATAGTGGTGTTTTTGGGATGTCTTAAGGGAGTTGAGAAAGGAATAATGATGTTAGGTCAGATATTTCAATAGGAAGTGGATATTATGGAATCAAGCTTCAGACTATAGTGTCGAGTCTTATAAGTTATGTTATGGATGTTTTGTTATTTCAGGGGTTGAGGTGGGATGAATTATATTTTTCAATGTTGAGTCTATTAGGGGCTAGTTTGGATGTCCCTATTATTTTTTGGGATGTTTTGGCATGTTTTGGATGTTACTTCATAATGGGATGGGAGATTACTTTTTATGGAATGGGATAAGTTCTTATGGAATAGAGGCCCAAGTGGTCACTAGAGGAGGTTTCACCTAGGATCACTATATCATAACCCACTATGTTATGACATAATGTTTTGGTGAAACCCTATACATTATAGTGTATCCTACAGTGTTCCTCCCTGGACCTTTAATTTTATCATGTGTATAAAATAAAAATATCATTCAAAACCCTTTATTCTTGTTTTTAATCTCCAGGTTAATTGGTGATCTAGAAGAGTTTCTCAGAGTATTTTTATCCCCTAACTATATTTCAGGACCCTAAGACTTGGGAGATCAAATATTGTCATTTTGAGTTGAGTCCCTTCCCTTTACCTCAATACTTTATTCATGTTCCACATTTGGGAAGAGTGTTTCAATGGATGGTTTTAGTTATTGATGGGTTTCACTATTGTTTATGTCTATTTGTGTTTCTTCTCATTTGGATTGGTTCTTTAGGATAATCCATC
This sequence comes from Viscum album, assembly GCA_963277665.1. NCBI lineage: Eukaryota > Viridiplantae > Streptophyta > Magnoliopsida > Santalales > Viscaceae > Viscum > Viscum album. Next base: position 1,312,814,058 of record OY728137.1, read on the forward strand.
ATCATCCTTGACCTTTTAGTAGTTTTGTAAGCATTGGTTGAGGTAGGGGATTTCTGGACTTCTCTTATATCTTCTGGAATGATATGCTTGAATAGACTTTTTATGATTTAGTTCGTTTCTATAGTCATGTTTCCCCTTTTTTATGATTGGTGTTGATTGATTAGAATTAATTATTTATCAAGAGATATAAATATATCATAAGACGCCTTAAATGAAGAATTAATCTAACAAAGATGATAAATTGGTCAAAAAGAAATTGAAAGGAAAAAATAGGTGTATGTTTGAGCTTTATTCTTTTTATGCTATTTTCTATATGTTGATCCCTACTAGTTGATGTTTTCTACTCTGATCCTTTCACTACCTTTCTTGATAGACCATTAAACCTACATAATTGAATAATACCTTAAATATTTAAATGATAAAGGTAAATTCTAGAATTGAAAATAAGGATAATATTGCTAAAATTTATTGATAATTCATGTTGTTACAATTGTAGGTTTCCTTTACAGGTAAGGATATGTAGTGATATAAATGCTTAATATATATTCCCTATGTTTTCTCTAAAAAAGAATTTTAAAATGGGAATGATAATGGTAATGGTGAATGAGTATTTAAAATGGAAAGTGGGTGTAATAATAAACTGTTGATGAATGTAATATATAGTTTACATGTTGAGTATGGAAAAAAGGTAGTGGGGATGCAAGCGAACTATTAATGAATGAAATAAATGGTTATGGATTGAATATAGGTTATGGAAGGTAAATATAAAAATATGAAAACAGATGAGGATTCATTACATTTGGTGTATAAATTATTGATTAAACAATAAATATAATGAGATTGTTTATTGGTAAATGAAGTGGATGGGAGTAATGCAAAAGTGAGAATCATTATTTTTAATTTCCCTCCCAAACCCTTGTTGTTCTATTTTTTTTTGAATTTTTATGAAATGTTTTTCTTGATGTGTGGTTATTATGTTACAGAAAAAAATCATGGGAGTATTCAAGGAAGGATGATGTGAAATGAGGAAAGATTCAAGGAACTTATATTATGGGTTGTGATAGCTCAAAGAAGGTATGATCTTGTAAGTTATGGGGGTGTAATTTTTTGTTCCAGATGATATAATGATGATGTTACAAAATGGGGTCATTCATAATAGGGTAGGGCTTGAGGTTTATTTTTTAAATTTTTATAATATCCTATTATGATGGTTATGAGATAGAGGATGGTTATTGGAGGTGATGCCTAGTGATGATGAAATGTTGTATAGGTGGGGCATGTACATGGAAGGTGGAGGGAATGTGGTTTATTTACTTCATGTTTACACTACCCTACCAATTTATGGTTGGAGAGAAGAGCTATTTTTATGGGTGGGTAATGGTGGAATTTGGTTATATATAGCGATCCGTACATAGTTATGTGATGATGTGGAAATGTGGTTATAGCCGGGAAGTGGGTATGTAGTGTACAGTTGAGATGTGATGATGGTGTGTGGTTGATGTGTATCTATTATCACATTCCTAATCAAATATTGAGGGGAATCCCTACATGTTAGTTACTATTGAGATGGTATGTGGCTCTGGTGATAGGTAATATCAGTGACATAAATTACTAGTCCCAGAGAATAAACTGTTCCTGTAATATATATATATATATATATATATATATATATATATGACGTGTTTAGTCATGGGTGGTGATTTTGGGTTGAGGAATTTGTGGAAGAGGATATAAAGTTTTAGATTCTAATTTATTATTATATCTTTTTTGAACTCCTAATATCTTTGTTCATTTATTAATTCCCAATATAGACTTATTTCACATTGATGATTTTGTTTTGACTATTTTACTTGGTTGATTATCACTCATGCCCACTCTTGAATATTTATTTCACATGGATATTGAATTGTTTAAAAGGATGATCCCAATGAGTAATTACAAAGTGATCACCCCACAATAGTTTTATAGTGTATGGAATATACATCACTGGAGGTGGAAATTTTCTTCGAGTGGCTTGGATGGAGTTGGTATCTTACTTAGAATTTAGTGTTACTATTGCATGGTTTTTCTTGATGTTGTACATTTGACATATATTATCCTTAAAAGTTTACAAATAAAATATTAATGGAATAGAAACTCTTTAGTGTTTATTGGTGAATCTCCCTTTATCTATAATCATTAAATATTTTTATGAGGGTAATTTCTTCCATATGTTTATTTTATACCCAAGGTGGTAGTCACCACCTCAGGACCTATTTGAGGTGTGTTTCGAGGGTCACTATTTTTCTTTACTGCCAACCTAGGTGGGGTATCAATGGAGGGGGCATCATAAAGAGAATAAAGATTAATTATGATATATTTCATTACACATCATTCTTTAAGGATTTAATTCATGGTATTTTAAATTATTTGCACTTAAATAATAGGTTGTGTGAGTCTTATGATTAGAGAAAAAATGGAAAATTTAAGAGAAAACCTTATGGGAATTTTAAAAAATTGGCTTTAAGGGGAAACAAAAAGGTTTTTCCTTTTTACATTGAGATTATTTTAAGGGGATTATGGGAAGCCATTTAATTCTATCATATCACTCCTTTCATATGAATTCTCTCTCACTTCTAAAGTGATTAAGAAAAGTTATGGATAAAACACTAGAAAAGGGAATATTGAACAATGGTTGACCATATTTTACAATTTATTCAAATGAACCTAGGTTTCCAATTAAAATAATCATCCACTTTATTTTAATTATAATTTCATCTTCTATGAATTAAATTAAAATACAATAAGGAAGACACTCATGATTTACAAGGTTTTTCCATAGGGTGGGTTACCATTTTATAATTTTGATTAGTATCATCTAGTATATAATTAAATTTTATAATATCCTAAATTGAGTCACAAAATCCAATAATGTATTACTACAAAATTATTATATTGTAGAATCCCTAGAAAAGTGTGACTTAAAATACTAAATATTACAACCCATGTCTGCAAGGTGAACCTTTCGTTTTGGGATCATGTATGATTAAAAATCCATAATTAAGCATATTTGGACTAGAGTAGTGATAGGATGGGTGACCTTTGGGGAAGTTTCATAGGGTTTGTGTGAGTGGGGGAAAATCACACTGAAATACATGTGTTGACATATGGGTACTATCATTATTTTGGTAAGTAGTTCCTAAGGGTAGTAGCCTATGGGGTACTGGGAAGGAAACCATTTTATTACAAGAGACCCATGGAAGTAGAATGACCAGGTTCATGGCTTAAGGAGTCCAGGTTATGAAAAATGGTATCAAATATAATACCCAACTAGAAGTGTGTAGCATTACCTGGGTATGAGATGTGGGGTCCACAATGAGGGTGTTGGGCTTTAATGGGGGGATAGTGTAACAACCATACATCACTGAGACTTAAAAGACTAAATATTAATGACCATGTTAACAAGGTTTTCCCTTCCTTATGGGATAATTCATTATTAGAGCTACATGGTTAACCCTCTTTGGCCTAGAGTAGTATAAGGATGGGTGAGCTCTAATAAAGTTTCATAGGGTGAGTGTGAGGGAGGAAAGAGGATCACTAAAAAACATGTGCTAGACTATGTGGAATATCATTACCATGATATGTTACCCCCATGGGTAATAGACTTCGGTGTGTTAGGATAGAAAATAGGGTTTTTTAATAGACCCATGGAGGTTGTATAACTATGTTAATGTCCTTGGGAGGTCTTTTGATGATAGACAAGAACTTATTTACCAACTAATTTCCAGATCTAAAACATTTTAACCTTATAAACATTATTATCAATTGTAACTCTAGGGAACAAAACCATCCCTAGAACTTATAGTGATAGCTGAGGAAATGATTCAAATAGACACCATATGAAAAACCCTAAAACTATGGTTGAGAAAAATATAATGATTATAAACCACTATTTTTTACAGTTAAAACAACTCTTAAAAAAAATTCCCAAAAACCTTAAAACCACTACCCAATATTCCTATTTATGCATATTGCATTAGGTTCAATCTTTAATTAAAAATTTTTAATGCATATGAAACACAGACCAACCTATATTCATTAATTTTAAGAAATAAATTCCAAATAAACATTTTCAATTAATACTACTAAATCTAAAAACATGTCACCGCCAATGATTCAACATAAATAAATGAAACTAATATTTTTTTTCTAAAAACCATGATTGAAATAACAACCAAACCATTGTCCATAAAATGAAATAATTCACTAACACAAAAATAAAAGTTCAGAATAACGAGTTTTCAAAGCCACCAAACCAGGAAAACATCTTTATTGAAATACTCACTCTCCTAAATAAGGCATTACACCTCGTAAGCGTTATTATACTTACACTATAAAATAATTTATCAACAATAATACTAATGTGTAATGGGTTTATATTGAGGATCATATAGAATATTTTAATCATCTTTAGTTTATATTTTGTGAAATAATAACATAAAAATAATCAAAACATCATATTTATTATAGAAATAAAAAAATGTCTATTCATGAACTCAATATCTTTAAATCAGAATTCACAAACAAAAACCATTGAATCGCTATCTGATATGTCTATTTCGAAATATTAAATATTTTTAAGATGGAATTACAAGTATTAAATGAATATTAAGCTCAAACCAACCAATCCCCAATAAATTTATAATAACAATTCAAAATAAAAACTTTCAAGGGATACCGCTCAATCCAAACAATTCTCAAATTTGATGATTCATCTTAAAAAATGGAAACCAATATCAAAATTCAATCACATTTCTAATATATATATATATTATAAAATCAACAATTTAACACATCCGAATGTGATATATTTTCATAAAAAAATAAAAAATGTAGGTGTACACATTAAAAACATGAATTTTTTTTGTAATCAACCCCATGTAAATGTTGAATAAAACAAATTTACTAACCTTTTAGATTTTACCAATAAAAAATGAATTTCCCAAGTTAATCACATATAATATTATTCAACTAAAACAATTAATAAAAAATTTAATTAGTGTAATGAAATATGTCATTATGAGTAGTGAAATTTAGACTAAATTTGAATTTTTCATACCATAGTGATGAATTTTTTGAGAATTGTAACTTGGATTAGTATTATGAGGACTGGATCATCTCAGGGTGATTTTTTCAATGTTTTTAGAGGGAAAATAGATGTTTTGGGTGCTCTGATGAATGTTATAGTTGGGTTAGGGTGTCCCTACAACTGAATTACTTACTACTAGTGGCTCATGAGTGATATTTAAAGGTCATGTCATAGAGGGGTCCATTGAGAACCGCACCATCAACTTGGGATGTAAAAATAAAATACTCTTATGTATGTGGATTATGCTATAATGAAGGGTTCCACAATGTGTTGGTAACCTTTGTGTATAAATTATGAGGACCCTTATTCTTGGGATTTACAATATTTCTCATGATGAATGTGATCATGTCACGAACCCTAGGCTGCACCATGGAGGAATTTCAAGGTGAGGTTTTGTGGCATGGTGCATGAGGTTTATTTCTTAATGGGAAAGGATATTTTATGAGAGGAGGATTACACAACATGATGGCTTAAGCCTTAAGGTTTTCAATCTTCTTGGAGACAGTGTTCTATGCCACAGATAAAGGGGTCACACTATGTAGGGGATATTATGAGGGTAGGGTCACTCCATAGAGGAAGGCTATAGGGTAGCATCACATTGTGACCCTTTAATTCAAGCTTTGTCCAAACCCTAGGATGGGCTGTTATACCACGTTAATTATGGTAACACTATGACATTCCATTTGTCGTATTTTAAAAAATATGGTTAAGAACAATCATTTCCTAAATGATCCCTTTGAAAATTAGAGAGACAAATGCATCAGGAGAGGTTTATTTTGTTTGTCTCTTCCCCACATCCTTCATCTATTAGATTCCTCTTGTTTTGGGGTGTTAGTAGTGGCTATTTCATGGTATTTTAGAGGTATATTTTCCCCATTTATTATTTTTTTATTCAAATTCAATTCCCTATAATATTTAATGATTTTAGAGCTAGTGTTTGTTAATTATGTCAACATAGTATTGTTAAATCATCTCAAACAAGTGGGATTTTTATCAACTTGGATAGAGGAGATCTCGATAGGAGGAGGGAAATAGGATTTGTATGATTTTTTCGACCTAATGTTTCATGGTAAAATTTTTCATATTAGAACTCTTTGTATTAAATTGAATAATTAATTATAAATTTTTATAATTAATATTTTAGCAATGTGGATTGAGATAGGAGTTCAGGAGGTTGGTGGAGCTTGGTTCAAGGATGAATGAGGGATCGATGGGCCTAGTCTTGTATAATTAGAGAATGGTGAGGGTATTAAATTTTGTATCATGATAGGTGATACATATAATACCAAACCATATACCTCTTTATAAATGATTATACACACCTACATTTTTACAAGTGTTTGGGTAAAGGTATAGAAACTATATAATACCCCCTAGGATAAGTGATTGGGTGGCATTATGCCTCTTAGGTTTTGAGAATATTATTTAGTGTTTGGTGTGGAATTGGAATTTTTTGGGACTATGTCACCTTGGGGTGAAGGAAAAGGTTGGTTTCATGAGAGACCAAAGTTAGGCTATAAGATCCCATCTCTATATGATTTAAAAATTTAAGAAGAAATATGGATTTTCAATTACTAGACATATCGAATTTTTATTAGAGATTTTGAATAGTGTTTTAAGGGTTGGAACCCCTCAAAAAACCCAATTTGGACTTCTAATGATTTTCTAGTGGGTTTTTAGGCTTTAGGAGAATCTCAAGGTTTTAGGGATTAGATTTTTATTTTTAGGGAAGACAGTATAGGGTGAATGGTTGACATAGAATTAACGCTAACTATTCACCCCAACCATGTGACCCATATTATGTAGGTGTATAGTTTGAGGAACTATGTAGATGGTCTGAGGAAGCCATGTGAGTGTCTGTAATAAATTACAAACATACCGAATAGTTGGCTCATAGTATGTTAAACCATGCACCATAATTATGCAAGGTGAATGGCTTGATACAGATCCACCCACATGGTTTGTGCATGGATTGGAAAATTTTGTGGCCCATTAAAAGTGTGAAAATATCTATTTTCCCTAGTGGAGTTTAAGAGATCATCTCCCTCTCTTTTCTTTCCCCTACCGTATGTAGCTATGTTGATTCTATCCCTTTGTAATCCTCTTCCCCATTGTATTTGTGTTTCTTTTGAAGCTATTTTTCAAATTTTCATGGGTTCATATTTGAATTTATAATCTTCATTTCACTTCTTCTCCATCCTATTCCAATCATTGATTTTCTAGTTTTGAGATTTAGTTTCAATTCCACCAAATAATCGGGGAATTGGTTGAGAACAAAGGGGATTTTACCCTACCTAGGGAGAGGGTGACCCAAGACACCGTCATCATGTGGAAGCTCATTGTTTTCATTGAGTTACCTTGAGTTGTAAATTTATCTTGGTTTTTTTTAATTATTTGAAATTCCTATTGATTTGGAATCAAATATTGGGGATTTCACCCGATGTAGGGTCAGGGACATGAGACAGACCCATGGGGTGCCATCCAAGGTGGTTCTAGAGTAGTGTGAAAACCCTATGAGATATCTGTTTTATATCATTTAAATTTAATTAATTAATTAATTATAAATGCTATAATTAATTTATTTTTAATGGTTGGTGTGAGTTAAGAGCTCAGGTTGATGAGGTGAACTCAGTTCAGCATAAACGATTTTAGATGGGATTAGGATGGCCTTAGAATCTACTACATACACTTGGAAAATAAAAGCGTAAATATTAATTTATCTATGTGTCCTTACATACATTACTTATGGAATATATGTTTTTTATGTGTATGCGGATGTTCGATCACACCTTGAGTGTGGTTACCTGGTTAATTTAATCAAGTAGAATGTTTCTAAATTAAATTAAATGGTTTAATCAAAATAGAAAAGAAAAAAGGGTCAAGAAAAACCATTTTTATTAGCTTGATTCCCCATTCACCAATGGACATGGTTAGGATTACGAGACACCATTTTCACTCCATACTTCCTAAGAGATGGGGTCAAACCTTACAAGACTTCACAACCATGCATAAGAGCTTGGGACGCCTCCAATATGGAAGTAAGGGTGGATTAGTGTTTGTAGTCCATGATGACCTTATAAGACCCCTTTATTTGTATTATTAATGATATTTGGGATCATTGAGACATAGAAAGGATGAGATATCAACTCTCTTCTGATGATATTAGACCTATGTGGATAGACCTTAAGAAGATTGAGAGTGGGTTGGGTAAGAAAACTGACCTAGAATAGCCTAGAGGATTGAGATGGGTCATGGGCCATCTCCTGATCATTTCCCTTACAGTGAGACCCACATTAGATGGAATGATCATGATACCTTGGTAATAATGTCATGGTATGTGATTTCCTAGGGTTTCAAGTGAGTATATAAGACTATGAATGAGACTGAGGGCTCATGCGAGGGTGCATCTCATATAATAAGAAAGAGGGGACCCAAGTGTGTGCCCTATGACATGTGACCCTAGTTAGAGGGTTTGATATAATCATGATTTTCACTTTAAAACCTGAATTCATGTGTCAATACTACTTAGGTTATGATGAGATGGGTCTTGATTTGAGGAGTCCAATTGGGGGCTTCCAAGTAGGTTGGTCAAATGGCCACCCATGTTTATAATTTTTATTTCTGATGCTTGATATGGTACACACATTTGGGAATATTAATGATTGGATGGAAACTCTAATATTTGAGGACTAAAATTATTATAGGGATTATTCTATTTATAAAAAACCCTTATAGGGGTGGTCATCTAAGATATATATATATATATACATGGATTATTACCCAGCTGAGAAAACTACCACAAGGGAGGTATGTGATGCATGATTGAGATACCACATAGTTGGATCTTAGATATGGTTGGTCTTCCATGGATTTGGAATCAGATATGATGGATATACCACATATTTAGAGTCATATATGGTTGGTATGACATGGATTTTGTGCCCGGATGATTGGTGGACCGTGACATTCTATCCCAGTGGGGGTGATTTAGTGGGGTCTCATAGTCCATGATCCGTTGGGGGCCTATGATATACTGACGTGTGTCTAGTCTGGTATATTGGGGTGATATTGTATCTTGGTCTCTGATACTATTGAGTTATGCCCAGATGATAAAACTCTCATAGGGTAGGTTTGTGTTAATTATTTAAAACTCCCATGGGGTGATTTGTGATACCTTTTGGAACATCACACTCGATGGGTGATTGTTTTGTTATAGTTATTACAATTTCGTAATGTTCTTGGAGACACTCTAACATTTGGCCCAAGAAAGTATGGTCAACTGGTGTCACAAACCCAATAAATGATGACGGTTTATCTTTGTTTATTTATTTTTGTTTATCATTTTACATGAAAATATCAGGGAATATAGTGGTTAATACAATACCAGGTTTGTTGTTTCCTATTGGGTTTTGTACTCACAACCTGCTCGAGCCACCACTACACATGGGTATCCAAGTAGACATTAACTTGGTTATAGGTACAGGTTAGTCCAATGCATGTGTTTGATTTAGAAAGATGGATCAAATGTGTACATGGAGTTATGGATCATATTTGGATCAGGATGTCATGAAGTTGTAATTTTCAATTTATTTTCTTTATCCTGGTATGTATATGTAACCAACCTAGTGGTCAGTCAGTATATGTATGACATGGTTGTTCAAGACTTTATATAATTTCAATTATTATTCAATTTTTTTTACATTTATTTAGTCATCTTTTTTATTATTTAACAATGTGGATGGTGTTTATTTATTTTATATTTATTGAACAATCTAATATATAGGGTATAGTCTCCCCATAGTATCACATTATACCCACAATGCTAGTCAAAATAGTCTAGTGTATGGGGAGGTAAATTTGAGGTATATTTGAGGCTATTTGTTCAGACACTGGTTCGTGTTCTTGGGTGGTAGGATTTAATAAAATGTTATTGAGTCATTGATTTTTTTTTGTATTACAATTTTTGGATTTAGTAGGTTGGAAATTTATTAATGTCTAAATACTATGATGGATATCTGATTGGTGCATTGAGAACATCATTTCCAATCATAAGTCTATGTTACTAAGGATATGAGATTATTGTTTTGGTTTTTGATGTTATGGTTGGATATAATTGTCTCTTTGGACGATTCACATGTGGTTTGGTTTGATGATTTATTATCGATTTATGGATCATAGGCCATTGTAAAGAGGCAAGTGGTATGTATTTGACTCTTGTCCTACAACAATAATAAGCATCTCATGCATCATATTAGGCATGTAGTATCCATATATTATAGTATTACTAGTGTGTGGTTCCACCGAAAATTGAGGCTTGGTTGTTTAAAGTGTCAAAAACTAATCATGCAGTGTTTTCACATCTAAGTACCTTTTGGAATTATTCTCTATTGGGATGAAATTAATATATATATATATATATCACCCTTTTATGGTAGGTCATGTAGATATATGGTGATATGCTCAATGATGAGGATGATAATGTAGTCCTTATTCATAGGAGGTGTCGTGACCCTTGAAGGTCACTGTGGAATTGGATATATAATGACGAACCCCTTGTGGGTTGAATTTGTTCAGGTTTTGTAATTTAATGTTCTAGTAACAACACATACATTTTTTCAATATATATCTTTGAATGGTATTTTACTTAACCAATACATGTGTTTGTGTTTTACCATGATAAAAATCATCTACGAAGATGTAATTGGATTTGGGAAGGGTTGAACAATAAGATTTGATCCTTGACTATTTACTCCTCTTAGTGGATTCTCGTAAGGATAGGTTCCCTTGTTAGTGGTGGGAATCATGTGATATCAACACATGTGAGACCTTGTGATTTTGTTCATAGCATGTTGATGTCATGATATATTTGATACAGGAGTGTGGATGACACCCCATGAGTCGTGACCTCTGTGAGACCTAATTTCTCGGTCTAGGTGGGAGACCAAAAATCCCTTAGTTTTAATTTTCTCTCTAGTGGGTTGGTTTTTAATTTGATAAGGGGTTTCCCATTAGAGATATTGTCCCTAGTTTGGTGGTTCCTTTTGATACAACAGTATAGTTTGGTTCTTTAGAGTAAGAGACTGATGCATAGGTGGTGATCAAGGTTTTTTTTTGTGATGAGAACATTGAGTGATAGTGAATTAAATATCATGTTTTTTACTTTTATGGAAGGACTAGTGTGAAGCTTACACCTATGTGTTTTGGATGCGCTTTAAATGACACAGTCTGAGAATTGGAGGAAACTCATGACTAGAATGACATCACACAATGAGTAAGAATATGGTTTGGGTTGACATACGTTGGTCCATGTATAAGAACATGTGGTTCTAGAATGACTCTATGAGGATGGTGGTTGTTCGATAGACATGGAATGGTTATGTTTCCTAATTTTTAAGAGGACTTCCAAGGTAACTCTGGGTGTAATAAGACTAAAATGTCATGGATCATAGTCAAAATAGTCTTGACGAAGTATGAATTATGGTAGAGTGATTTAAGAAATAGATCGAGTGTCATGTAATGGATGAACTGAGCCAACAAAATTATGCACATTATTTGGGAGATGTGTTTTCATGGGTTAGTAGTAGATGAGTGGGGATCACAAAGAACAACATCGATTTGGTGATGGATCACATTGAGGTGATTCTGAGTGAGAAGGTTTGTACATGTTAGTTGTTATGTCTAGTGATGGATGGGTCATGGTCCATGGTGATTGGGATCTGTTTTAGAAGTAATATTATAAGAAATACCCTAATGTGGGGAGTGGGATGTCAGTCACACGCATGTGACCCCGTCACGATAAGGGTTATGGTAGGGGGACTGGTTGTTCAATGGTTGTTTCATAATATTAATTCTAGTGGATAAATAGACCCCCTTGACTAATAGATTCCTTAGTGAATTCAAGGTAAAAATTTGGGAATGGTGTTGGGTGGAGCCTAAGAATGGGCATTGAGTCTGGTATGGCATATGGTGATCAAAATGTATTAGATATGGAATGTTATTGTTATCAAATTAGGGAAAAATAGTGAAATGGTTCGACAAAGGATTTAACTATGATTTTATTATGGAAGTCAGGATAAGTAATTGAATGGGTATCTAGGATGATTGTGGGATTCCTCTAGAGATAAAGGAAAGGACATTGAGTTTTGATAATACTTCAGCAGCTGGAGTTGAGTGTTTTTAGGATAATTTGGATGGGGGTAGTTCAACTTTTTTTACCTCATGCAATTGGATGAAGTTTATTAGGAACCAAATTGGGATCCTTATTTTGGAATAATAGGTGTTCCTCACGCATTGGGTGAGACCTTTCAAGGAAAGGTTGACATGACCATGTTCAGAATTGATGATGGAGGCATATATGTTCTGACTTGCAATCTAGAAATGAGAATTGAGGATGGTATTTAGATGATGTTATCTTTTTTTATGGGTTCCGTAATTGGAAACCATGTTGGGAGATTTTTTAGGATGCTAGAGACTTATTTCAGAGAGAAAATTCTTATGTAGGATAATGTGGTGGATAAGAATTGGCCATCTTGTGCTACTTCCTATGGTGGGGAGCACCGTAGGCTAGTTGATGAATTATACAATGTCATGATCATGTTTTGGTGTAGACAGTATTGGGTAAGTGATTTCTTGATGTTTTCGTGGTGGTTAGGGGTGACAGTTCATTGTTGGGTGGTTTAAGTTTCCTAGTATGGAAGTCAAGATTTAGAAGAGTTTTGGGAATTTAGAGATGGAACCTGACTATTTGAGTGGAAATTCATGACTTAATTTTGTAGATATGATTGGGTTTATGACCATATAGGATTATCAATGATGTAAATTATTATGGTTGGGAGGTTATAAGGTCTTATGACTGTATGATTGGATATTTCTAGAAGGAATTTTAATTTTCAATTATTGGGTGGGTTAATTTTTTATCAAAGTTTTGGAATGGATTTTTGAGGGTTGGAACCCCTCAAAAGGACAAATTTGGACTTGTAATGAAGATCCTTAGTGGCTTTGGAGGTTTTTTGTGGCATTTGAGGGATTTTGGTCTCAGATTTTGAGTTATTGGGAAGGTATCATAGGACGCATTGTTAGTGAATGGTTAGTTATAGATATGCACACATGATTTGAGAAATCATTACGTAGGTCTAGGTAGAGCATTTAAGTGTCTATTGTAAATCACAAACATGCCACATGGTTGGCGCATAGTCTGGTAAACTATGACAACCCATATTTTAATACATTTTAATTTATGATTTATTATATAAAGGTATACATAATATAATCCAAAAAGATCATGAAGCCTATTGTATTTGGAAAATTAGGTATACAACATAACAAATTAAAATAAGAATATAATGAAATTATTGAAAAATATTTTAACATGATCCTACAATTTGATCATTCTTCTAAAACTAAATGGGATAACATGGGGATGTATATAAGAAAGGGGTGAGTTATAAATCTTAGTAAGGAAATAAAAAATGTATAGTATAAGGTAAATTAGTAAATTTGAGATAAGAGGTATGTTAAGTTAATATAAGAGGGGCGAGAATAAAATTCTTGAATAATGATGCATGATAAAACAAGATAACATAAGGTAAGATGAGAATGTGATAACTACATAAAACATGACATCAAGCACATTTGTCAAGGATAATCAATAATAAAATATAGCATTGTGTTCTTAGGATATCATACCATGATAAATACATTGAATCTCGTAATATCAAAACATTACACAATGCATTGGATGACTATATAATCCTGATCCCACTAGTCACTTTCATATCATGTACATGCATAAGTGTGTCACATAGATCTTTCAGCATAAGGATATAATTTATCACTTTTATTACCAAGATTAAGTAACGTGAGATAAAAAAATGTAATTTCAAAATAAATGAATAATAGTTGTATCTATATGAATACCATTTAGTGGAAGTGTGTATGGGTATTCACTAAACACTTTTTTGGCATGAAAAATCACACGATGATTTTGACAGCATAACGACGGTACATAAAAGTTCATAGAAGGTATTAATGGAAGTAAAAGGGATATATAATAACTCATAAATCACAATTAAATTAATATTAATATTTAATAACATATACCAACATGAAAAATTTGAAACTTAAGGCATAGTACAAAGAATGTGTTTGAATTAAGAGGTGTAGGAGAGGACCCCCAAACTTCAGAGGGTGCTTATAAAAGATTGGTAGGAGCTTATTAAGAGATTTAGAAAACCTTGGGTGGAATATAGAGAAGGAAGGGAAGATTAATTTTGTGCTCCAAGGATTTTGAGTTAAGATTATTTAGAGTTTTTATGGGTTTATATAGAAAAAGAAAGGAAAATTCATTATTAATTTTTAAATTAATGTTTTGGACTCTATATGATAAAGTAATAAAACCAAAAACCTTACCATATTTCTTCCAATGGTTTCTACCAAATTGAAGTAATTTTAATTATTTTACATGTTTTAAAATTGATATCAAAAAAATAATATCCTTAGGGATATGGAATTGAGTCATGTTTATAAAGAATTGATTTTAAAACCTTAAAACATAATACAGGTCTTGGATGATTTATTAAGGGTTTATAAAATTAATAAATTATTTTAAAAAACATTATTTTAATTTATAAATATGTATTTGGGAATAGATAACTTTTATCTAATATATTACATCACTTTTGGCTCCTTATTTTTGTCATAATACATAGCATATATTTATAACGTATTTAATTTTTACCTAAAAATTTGACTATCTCAAAAAATTATGAAAGAGAATAATTGGACAATTTAGATGTCATTATTTCAAAATTTATATTTATTTCATCAAAATAATCCTTTATATATAATAATTTACACTTTAAAATCAATTAATCCATTTATTAAAAAATACTTGTTTTTTTGACAATAATAGTTTTTATACCTTATATCAATTAAATTTGGCATCGTAAATTTGTATTGTCATTTATATTTAATAAATATTAATCTATAATAATATTTTATTAAAATATAGTTTATTTAAAACATTCATAAATTCATAAAAAATATTGTCTTGACTGAAACTATATATTTTCCCAAAAAATACAATTTATGTTTCACCATATTAGAATCTATTTTTTATCAACCTCATAATTTAATAATTTAAATGTTAATATTAAAAAGGTATAAATATAATAATTAGTCCATCTAATTTCATAGATTACATATGATGATTATGATCCTAGAAATATTTCACGAAACAAATTTTGTTTCCATGAGTTAATTAATATATGATAAGATAATAAATGATCTTATGATACCATCCAATTCCTTTCTCTGGATAGATTATGATTATGTGATGATGAGATGTTTACAAAACTTGTTTTTTTTTCACGGGTTATTCTATGATGATATGATGAATGTTTTATGATCATGTGAACTAATATGTATGGTTTTCATTATTTTATGGGTGTACCTAGAATTAGATAGACTTCATATAAATTTGGTAATGAATATAGAGTCAACTAATCCGCTAAACCTAATAGACGACATAGTTAAGTAATATGTTACTCCTAAGAGACAATAGAGTTAATTATTATGTTAATGATTATAGATGGTGAAGATTTATTGAATAATAGTAACTACTAATAGATGATATAGTTAATTACTCCTACTAAGTGATGAAGTCAATTAATATAAGTTACTCTTAAGATAATTTTGGAATTATCATATTTAGGTAATTCAATAAATAAATTGTGATTATATTATATATAATTATGATTTTATATGATTATGATAATTGAAAACAATTCCTATGACATGTTATTATTCTTGTAATATTTTCTTATGGCTAATGATTGGTTAATGATGATTCCTCTATCTTATGACTTATGTATTTTTTTATGACAAAGCCATGTCATATGATTTATGATTTTTGACCTTTGATTGATTGGGTATGATTATTGTAAGTTATTATCATGTTATCATGCCCTTATGATTCTATTAGGGAGTCTCATGGATGTTCAGGTGACAAAGATGATGAAGGAATGAATATTCAGTATCGCACATGTCTAAAATGTGGGAAGAATAACCCAGGGTAGTATCTCCAAGGAACTAAAAGATTTTTTATATATGGTAAATGATTCCATATTGAAAATAATTATCAAGGAAAATTAAGATCTTAATAGACATGGTGAATGGAAAAAAGAGTTCTCCCTCAGGTACCTCTAATAGTTCAATGTCTTAAATATGAGAAACTTTTTTATTTTCCAAGTAAATTCTATAATCCATTGGAAAAAAGGATGATATGAATAAAAAAATTCCCAGGATAAAGTAAAAAGGGGAATCCTGTGAAATTAAAACATTTGATGTGATACCTGATGCTGATGTGGAGTGAGATACATTAATAACCCAATCAAGAACTTCGAGTGTCATATTGGATTCTTGTTAAACCCAATTCATTATATGTAGAATGTTTAAAATTAACGTAAAATACCCACCCTAATAACTATATATTGAATCATTGATAGAAAAATCTATTAGTATAACTATTATTTTTTAATGTTATGTTTATGGGTTTTTTTGAATTCTAATTATCTTTCATATAGATTAATTTTATGTGATTTAGGAAATGGATTATTTAACTTCACATAGACTCACTTTTAATTAATAGAATAGGGTAATCACATATAATATTTCAAACCAACCCATGATATAAAATTAATTAAAGTATGAATATGATATATATATATATATAAATTATTACTATTTTATAATTTATGATATAAAATCATGAGGGATGTTTAGACCTAATACAAACTCAATATTGGGATATGAGTATCATAAAAGAATAAATGAGTTTCCTAGAATTATGTAATTTAGTGAGGTAAATATATAATTAAAAATTATATCTTAATCCATGTATATATTTTAGATACCCTTCTTTATTTTCATTAATGAGTAATAATTAAAATTGAAAGGATAAAATTTATTTAATAGGGGAGAATGTAACGCCCAAGATTTTACAATATATGTTTCCTTTAAATAAATATTTTTTTCATAGCTTGATCCACATGGAACTACAAACTAAAATGAGTTGTGACATATTAGAATAATATTATTAAGAAAAATATAACAAAAATACAACCTCCAGTAAATATAATGTTATTTATCAACTAAAAATGATTATATTTAGAGCTTATTTAATTTATATCATTTTTCATGCTCATGAAACTATTTAAAGTGTTAATAAATTAAATTTATTTTTTTAAAATTATTATCATAATATATAATATTTCAATATATGTAATAATATATTTTCATTTTATAATTATAAACTGATACAAACTAATATTAAGAACACCTCATGTGTAAAAAAATCATTTTTCAATAAAAGCCGTTTATCCTTATATTTTGTACTTTCATTAAAAATGTAAACATATGATTTTATAATTTTAATGAGACAAAATTAAAATATTTTTTTAATATATAATTTTAAATTTATCTTATTAGGAATTTTTGGGAGTTTTCTAAAAACATTTATTTTTAGGTGAATAGTAAAAAATAACATTTTTGTAAAGATCATGACTTTTAGGGAAAAATTAAGATATAATCATAATATATAAATTTGTAAAATTTTTATTGGAAACATACTTCTTTTTAAATAAAATTATATATTTAAAAATATAATGTTTGATCTACAAACCTATATTTTACATTTTATAATTTAATATGTAACTTTCTTTAAAACTATTTTGAAATGTTCTACATTATTTTTCTAAATGTTATTTTTTTTAATTTTAGAAAATGAATCTAATTAAATGGATTTTTTTAATTTTAATTATAATTTCAAAATTATATAATAAGGAAAATTTAATTTTTATGCATAAACAATTAATTACTTAGGCAATAACTAGTTATTGTGGTAAAAGAAAAATGGGTAAAAAGGGTTAACTAAAGGGGTAAAAAGTATATGATCTTAAAATGAGTTTTTAATTGAGTGTTTAAGGTTTTTATCCACAAAAAATTATCTCTTATCCATTATTATCCATTTTTCAGTATTCTTGACATGTAAAACATATGATCTCCTTATATTAAGATGAAATATTTACAAAAATATCATTCTCCTCACTTATAAAAGGTGTTTCTCACCACCACTTCAATACCACTCCAAAATTTAGGTTACTTATAGAAAATATTATTTATATTATTAACCTATAATACTCTTTGACTTCTTTAATCTTCTAGACACAAGAGTTGGCCTAAGTCCTCTCTTTCAAAGAAATCTTCAAATGAAAGTTCAAAGTTCTCCATGTAAGCAATAGAGTTTCTCTAATGTTATTTAGTTTTATATCTTTCCTTCAAAATATATTTTTTCCAAATATATTTATGAATTTAGTAATTATATTTTACTTAATGTTGTTACTTTTTGGAAATGGGAATTAACCACATTTCCCCTTTTCCCTTAAGGAAAATAAAAACTATTTTCATGCGTATGTGCAGACTACCACCTCCACAAAGATCCATATTTTATCTTCCAAAACCACATTTCATGGATAGTCCTAATGTGAAATTTTATAAATTATTATGTTATTTATAACAATATTTAGTTTTTAAAATGATAAAATGTGTTATACAATTCTCCCATTCTATGGAAAATGAAATCACCATCCATATATAGATGCAAACTACCGCCTCCATAGACTGATATTTTCCATTTTTATCACAAACTTTCATGAATTTTGCGAGAATTGGTTTAATTTATACATATTATTTTTATTAATTATTAATGTTTTTATTACAAATTGGAGAAACAATCAATATTATGAGCAACAAATGATGGTTGTAAATTCAACTGTAAAAAATAAGCATACTAAGAGGAGAAACTATTTATTCATACAATGTAATAGTTTTATATCCATTAAATATTATTCTAATTACAATAAATTATTATATATAAATTTAAAAAACCTAAAAAATATCATTATGCCTCTATCTTAATTATATTAAAAAATCACTTCATAATAAATCATTAATTAAGGTATGTTCATTTTTGGTTCGCTCTATCCACCTAAATGAACAATGATATAGAATAATACCATGGATGACTATGAAGAATTAATTAATGATAATATATGATATATATAATTAAATAATTATTTAATTTTTTAGTTCAGTAATGGTAAAATAATTCCCCCAGTGGATACTTGAACATAAATACTCCCGAATAATGATGAGATTGTGAAATAAACCCGTACCACTTTGGTAGCTTCCAAATCAAAACCTTATAAAAAAAATAAAATTAAATGGATATTTAAGTCCCCAAAATTTTCTGGATAATAATCATAAAATATATTCATGGGTAATATATACACCACCTATAAGACATAAGTGGTGAATTTGACATGTGTCTCCCAAGAATAAAAGTGATACGAAAATCCATTACCACGGGTCCAGATTTCTTCAAAAGCAATCTAAAATCCTATATAATAAATTTGAATTTATTATAATTATTTACCAAATTTTTTTAAATACTTAAAATATCATATATTATCCACTTATAACATTTCAACACCCATTTATTGATAGTTATTTATTAAAATCATCATTTCCTGGTGTTAATTGTTTCATTTTTCATGGATGTTTCTATTATGTAGTTCTGGTCCTTGTAATTTCATTGTGGTTATATCATCTACAAAATACTAATCATAATATAAATATCATATATTTTTATTTTATATAAATTTATATGCATCCATAAAAGTTTGATATATAAAAATGAATTACACTCTTTATGGAGATGATAGGTCGTATGTACGCATGAACGTTGTTTCCACTTTCTAAAAAATGGAAAAAAGGTACAAAAAAGTTTACCATTACATAATCATAATAATATAATAAATATCTTATATATTCATTAAATATATCCCTATTACTGTCCTCTAAATTGGATGTGAAAAAATGAATCACATAGCTTCGGGAGGTGGTCGTCCACACACATGCATGTGTGATGTTATTACTTTCTAAAAGATGGAAGGGTAAGAAGGTAAATGATATATTATATATCTTGATCCATAATTATTTCATAAATATATTATATACTCATTTTTTCAATATTTATAACCATCCAGGTAAAATGTTTATGATAAACAAATTACACCACTACATGGAGTTAATAAGTCGTCCGTATGCAGGAGGGATGGTTTTTCTTTTTTTAAGATGTAAAAGTGGTGTAAAATGGTTGAATCATAATAATAATAAAATATTAGTATATTTATGATAATTTTTTTATTATTTTTTATTGTTAAAATATATTATATGAAGTATAATAAAGAATAGACTTGAAAGATTCAGTAAAGATGATTACATCTTCTTCGGTGGACCTCCTTTCAATCCTTTCTAAAGCACCCTTGGAATGGTCTTTTAAGAATACCAGAACCTATAATTCATGGATAGTTAATTTTATAATATAATTGGGTAGGTTTTTTTGAAGATATATGTATCAAAGGTTTTTAGGAAGTGTGGAGAAGAGGTTCCCTTTTATAAGTTGGGAGAGGGGCACTCTAGGAATTACATAAAGTATGAAATTAATATAATTTTTTTTATGTTAAAATGGATCATAATTGATATATTTATAATTTATTTGTATAAATTATCTCATAAAATAAAATTTGGACAAGTTTATTTGATTTTTTCACCATTATCTCTTTATTTTAACCTATGTTTAAATTTTTTAACAATTACAATGATATCAATGTTCATTACTCTTTAGGTGTCAAGAAAGTTAATATAAAAGGAAAAATGACCAATAAATGGGTCATGATTGATATTTTAAACCATATAAAATTAACCTCCCCAAATATAATATTGTTATTAATTTTAAATCATTTAATAAAATATTGTTTATTATAAAATATCATTAATGTCATTTTTGGAAATACATGGAATATTATAATATAATATGTGTCTAGATCATGTAAAATGGTACCAAAATGACACGGATTAAAATATAAGGAATATATGGTCTAAATATAATCATAAAAACAAATTTTCAAAGTTTTATACATCATTTTAAACCTTATTTTTGAATTAACCCTTTGGTTAACTGATTTTAACATTAACTGTGGTAATGAATTTTCCAATATTAATGGTTTATAATTATACTTATAAGTTGAAAATTATCTCATAAATTTAAAAGGTATGATATTTTAAACCATTTATAATACTACATATTCTCATTCAATTTTTTTTATTTTTAAATAATTAGTAAAAATATATCTAACCGAAAATACTATTAATGTCATTTTAAGAACTATTCACAGAATTTGACATTGAAATCAACATGAAACCAATGGAATTATAATTTAAACATTTAAATATTATATAATAAGTTATATTTTAATTAAAAAAATTGGACCCCTATAAATCAGACAAATAATTTTACTTTTATAGTTTTTAAAATCATTTACTTAATTTGTTTTACTGCTTGCACAGGAAATGTGTTAGTGTTGCATAAACATTTAAGAAAATTATTTTACAACTAAAAAAATTACCATGATAAAAAATAATTTATCTTCCTAATAACCATTTAGAACAAAAAATAAGTTGTTTTTATCACTTTCATAAAATATTATGGATATTAAAAGTATGAGAGTGACATTTTTTGCATTATATTGAAAAAAATATATAAATATTATAATCAAAGTAATGTGGCAAGAAATTACACCATTTTTAAAGTTTAAATGATCATAGATGAAATATAATCTTTAAATTATATATATCCAAGTTTTGGGTTAATTGTTTGACCTTATCATATTATTTTTAACCTTAATTACCCAATTTACCTTTACAACGGTAATAACAATTTACTATAGTTACTATTTATAGTGAAAAAAGGGATCTATTTACCAAAATTTAATCACTTGATTATAAATATGGTATAAATTTTGAAATATTAAATTCAAAAAATTATTATAAATTAATTTATAAATAAGCCCACAAAACACGATGAAAAGTAGTTTTCCAGAAAAAATGTTTTCTCAAGTATAAATGTTTTGGTACCTAAATCCAACATAAAATTAATTCTAATTACCTTAATTAAATTATTAATAATTTAAATGAACTAAATTTACATTTAAAGACATTTAAAAATAATGATAATTTTTAAATTCATTAAATGAAAAGATGGTTTTAAATAAGAAATAGTATTCTTCACTTTTTTTCAAAAAATAATATTTTCCGAATATTATAAAAAAATAAATCTATTGTAATTATGAAATGATAATTGAAAATATATATGTCATTTAAACCAATATATTTTCAAAAATTGGCATAAATTAATTATATTATTTATTTAAAAGAAGCAATAAAACATATTTTTGAGGAAAAAATATATGTTTAAATCATATAATGGCTTTACTAAAAATATAATTTCTTCATAAAACACACACACCACACACAAACACACACACACACAGACATATATATATATATATATATATTTAAATTTTGTTATTCCTATTACTTCCTCTAATTTTACAATTATTTGAGACATTACAGTCATGGGGTATGGTAAAAATAATAACTTCCTAAGTTAAATTATAGTGTAGAGGTTAACCTAGGTTGTCTCCGGAGAGGAGCATACAACAATCAAGATATCACATTTAATTAGTGGGAAAATGGGGTGTTTTTTAAATTGTTTTATTTTGAAAATAAAATAATGTAACTAATCAAGAGAAATAAATTAATTGATGGATTGAAATCTATGATATGATAAGGTTGATCAGGTCAAGGTCGGTCTTCCAAATGCAATGTTATCTTTCGTATATGGTATCCAATCCTCTTATGTTAATCTAGTTACAGTGAGACACCATAATCACTTCCTCTCACTCCCATGGTCAAATACTGATAGTGAGAATAAACCTTTCCAAAATCATATATTGGTCTAGACTCCTTTGAATGTTTGGGATATTTGTATTAAATACCCTCAATTGACTTGGGAAAAACATGATTGAGTCTTTTTTATCCCACACAATCAATAATGTCTACTACCCTCCCACATGTATTGATGATCATCGAGTACATTACCACTAAGACATGGTATATTTAATCTTGTATAAACCAACACTAAGCGGAGTTAGAAAATAATATTTGGCCAACTAAATATAAAAAATAAAATCTAAAACCAAATATATTCATACTTGATAATAAAAACTACTATTAGAAATTGAAACTAACTTCATAGAAGAGAGAAAATATTTTATACCATGATGATTAGGAACACAAGAATTATAAAAAAACCTACCCTTACATAATCAATAATATTTTTAACCCTACATTTTAGGGGTAACCAATAATAATTATGAAGAGGAATCCACTAAAAAAATAAGAACAATAGAGAGAAAATTAAAACCCTAAAATTCATCCTCTATAATATTTCTGCCTTAACTATTGTTCATTTTTACCCACCAGACTACTGAAAATTACTAAGATTCCACATTTAAATTTATTTTTTATTTCTTTTATATTGACCCTAAAACTTATAATTATTTTATCATTTGTAGAAAATTTTATTCCTAAATTACTCAGTCCCTCTTCTTCTCCATAAAGATACAATTCAACTTCCTCCCCTTTGATGCATAAAATGGTTGTCTTGATAAACTAATTTCTCCGTGAAATTTACTTTCAACATAAACCCACCATTCCTTTTCCATTTATATCAATAATAATTTAATTTGTAGGTATTTAACCTGATATATTCCCCATTTAATGAGGAGGGGTCCATTTTGTCAACCAGAAATAGTTTTTGACTTCATTTAATTTTTTAGTCCTATTAAATTTCAAATGAGCTTTGGGTCCAGTTGAAGAAGATAAATACAAGTAAAAATATAATATTAAGAATAATAATCACTCAATTAGGATTAATATTGAAAAATTTATGGTCAAAACACATAAGTGAAAGAAAATTGTTAAAATTTCATAATTAATCAATTTTTACAATTTATCACAAAATTCATACAAAAACATAAAATGATGAAAATCATCTCAAATTGTTAAATTTTTAGGTATTAAATCATTAATACACATATGAAAAATAATGAAAATATTATCTATATCAATTACCCCACACTTAAAACTTGTACTCTTATACAATTCAGGATCAAAATCAAATCAATGAAAATTAAAAACACATACCCCTGAGATCCATGAATTTTTCTAATTAGAAACAAAAGATATCATGACTCTTTAAAATCCAATTATTTTAATTTCTCTATTCATATCAATCAAACCATTTCCACTTAATGTCTTCTCTCGTTAACACAAAACACCTACCTCATATGAATTTTCTCTCATCTCCAAAAGGTCAATTTTCAAAAAGGATTTTCTCATCCTAACCGATAAAAGAGTCAACATAGGCTTGATAAATTCATACATATCCATCTGATTTGAGTCATGTATATGTGTTTATCATGATTAATTTTCAATGTTTTCAGTATATTTTGGTTGGTAGGAATTTAAAGTCAAACTTTTTGAGGCCGAATAATGAGATTTTAGATCTTATTGACATAAAATTCTATGATTCTAATTTTTCATCAAGTATGTCCTCCTCTTCAGTCCCATTATGATAAAATCAGCTCAAAAATAATATCAAAATTTATTTCATGGGAATCCCACATATTCCCTTATTATTCATCTTAATCTCAGCAACTAGTTCACAAAATTTATGATTTTTTCCATATTTAAAATATCCAAAAATAAACATATTTTATAAAAAAATATCAACAAAAACATATTTCCTCAAAATTAATTTTTTAGAAACAAACAAATCTCTTAATAATTTTATTTCCCACACAAATTTCCACAAAATTCTGTTGCATGAAAAGAGATATCTTCCCTCTGAACTTAATTTCAATTAGATCATTTAATTTCAGTTCAAGAGAATTTCAGCTAGGGAAAATTTTCAAGTAATGTGGATAACATAATAGGACGTTCATGAATTCTAAGGGATAAAAGGATTAAATTTACAAGGAAGGATATAATAAAAAGTATTAACTTGAAAATAGAGCTTTTAAACCCAATAAATGCCTCAATAATTTAAAACACAAGTACCTAAAATACTCATGTTTTTATAAGAACAAATCAAATTATGGTTTAATAAAGAATGGTTTATTTCTCTAAAGAAGTGAGGTGAATGTAAATAATGTGTAAAAATGGTTCAAAATCCTCATGGGAATGTTATTTCAAAGATAGTAATAGTGATATGTGATATGGGATCCAAAAATCTGAGGTATTATCATGAAATTCATAATGTTTTGAACATGAAAAAAAGTAATTTTTGGAATTAATTTATGATTAGTTTCATGTTATCAATTGTTTCACTCATTTACATGGGTTTAAAAAATGGGAATAATAATCATTTTATCTCTCAAGTTTCAAAAATACACAAAAATACAAAAGTAAACACATAAAATTTTGAAAAAAATAATGTTTGTTTTTAAATTGAAAAATTGAAAATTGAAAATCCTAAACTACAAAGGTTACCTCCCCCTTACTTAAGAAATAAAGTGTATATAATGAATTAAAGTAGATTTTTAATCTAATCATAACAAGAATGTTTTAAGGATATGTACAACCTGACTTGTTGGTAGTGAAACATTGGGTTATGTTCCTAAGTGTTGCACACTGAAAACTACATCCAAAATAAGAAATGTAAACAAAATATATTAACAGAAATAATATAAAATAAAAATAAAATGATAATATAAGGATATATCTTTGGTTAACCCCCCAAGTGGTACATGGGTTTCGACTACCTCCAAATGGGTATTTCCAATTATTTATCCCAATATGATAGTGAGTAGAGTTAATTTCCCATGAACCACAAAAATTTATCCATTTTAGATTGTAATTATTTTTTTTTATTGAGGATTCCATGTATATATTCCAAACAATCCACCCCCATTGCAATGAGATGCATCTTACATTGTGATGGTAGAAAAAATAATGGGTCCTACTTAGTCTTTATTTCCACCTTCATAACCTCTTCTTCATTCTCCAATTTTTTCTCAAGTTATGATGAATCCATGGAATAATGAAAGAAAAATTCAAAGTGTAATTATATATGAACAAAATTAAAATATGATGAAAATATATTAAAATATTAACCTTCAAAGTAAACAACTTGTGTCTTTATTTCCCTGGTCAAAGACACTTGTATATCCTCATTCAACCCCTCTAATTAGTGTTCAACAAGATTTGGTAGATCCATATGTTCCTCTTCAGATGCATCTTATTTTTATTCTACACCATCCTCCATGGAAATACCAGTTTTGTCTGAATCTGAAAATTCAAAAAAAGGGTAGGTAATAATCAATTAAACTTTGATAAAATCATAATTCAAATAATTTTAAAAAATATTATGTCCCTTAAGTGACTGTACTGAAATTCATTTCTCATTAGAAAGTGATTCTTGTAGTTTAATATTACTGGATAGAGGTAGTTATTCATACTCCTCCATATTTTCTTTAAATTCAAACACTTGAGTGGTTTTTTCTTTTACCCATTATAGGGAGTGATTCAAAAGTGTTGTCTCTTATACTTTCTCAATAATAATGATATTATATTACCCCTCATATTCATTCTACAAGTCATCCAAATCTTGTTGATATACCATATGTACTTTAGCAGGAAAATATTATTCATAAATATACTCCAATATTTATTTATCTAGGATAAATAAATCTTATTTTAATTCCATCAGGGCCTCCTTGGGGTCTTTAGCTTGAATGATGAGTGGGGATACTTATTCCACCACTCTTTCTAGTTCTATTTCTTATTTCATATCGAACTGTTTCTCATTGGATTCACATATATATTTAGTTATCCACGTTATTTTCTCTCTCTAGGTTTTTTATTGTTTAACTAATCCTTTCCAATCAGGCTTCAAGATCCTTTTTAACTTATTACTCTCAGTGTTACACCTATGAGTAATAAATCAATGAATAATAATCATAATTTGAATAAATCATGGATAAAGATTTATTTTTCTTATATTATTTTAAATAAAAGATTTCTTTTTTAAAAAAATGTCAAAATTGGATTTTTGACACATCCTCCCTAAAAATGACTCCAAATTTAGTTGTTGGGCCTGCTTATCATGTTGATGAATCTGTCAATGCACTGGTTGTTAGTAATCCTCACCAAGATAGGAATACCCCTCTGGTTGAACTGATAGATGCCCTAATTTCCTTCTTTCATGCCCTCGAGACATGATAGGTGGTGATCTCACCTGATGGAAAGCCATATCCAAAATCGGTAGATGACATGCCAGTGCCCTCAGATTTCTGAAATCTTACCTTCTCCCCCTTCAATGAGATGGGTAATCTGTGGTATCACTTGAACAACTTCATCTCCATGTGTGGAACCATGATAGGAACTCCAGTGCATCAAGAATCCTCCATGATCTGATGCTTCGTATAGACACTGGTGGGGCCTGTGTTCGTCCGGTATAACTGGTTACCCATTGGGTCTATAGCTGGTTGGGAGGATCTTCATAGGAAATTCATGTATCAGATCACCTCCACCACTCGGAAGACTAGTATTTCCTACCTATTTTTGTTAAAGAAAATTCCATATGAGAAAGTTGTAGACATCATCGCCAGGTGTAAGGGTATCACGTATTCGCTCGACATGTCACTGACTCAAATGCAGTTGTTGATGATGTGTGTGGGTAATGTGAAGGCTGAATTGGTCACCACCCTCATCAATCAGAATTTCTTTGGTGGATTCAAGGACTTCACTAACAAGGATCAATGCCTAGAGGTATTCGTACAAAAATATAATCAAGCATGCTCATTGGCTCTCATCATACCTTCAAGAAGAGACACTGAAGTTTAGATAGATGTCGTTATGCAGATTGAGTCCCCTAGGATACCAGAGTTATTACCATCAGAGCCTCCTCTATAGCCTCGCCAAGGACAGTATCACCTTGGTTAGCCATAAGATCAGGATTTCCAGCCACAGAATTGTCCCACACCACCCTGTAAACCGCCACCACCTAGGAGATATAATCAGGCTCCACCACCTCAGAAAAATGTATCCCCTCTTCTAGACTAGGCTCCCAAAGTCCCTTTTACAATCTAGAGAAACTAGAACTAATCCTTTAAAGAGGTTTAGTACCCTATATATTTACAGTGTGCGTTGGATCAGGGAATCTTGAGGCTCCCATCATGCATGAATCCTGAGGTGGCTGATCTCATTGATCACCCTAACTATTACCCCTATCACTCTTTCCTCATACATACACTCAAATAGTGTTATGTGTTCAAGAAATGGATCCATGACTATGTTAAAAATAACATAGTCAGACTGAGTCCATCCCTGAAATTAGTGGCATGTTTTCCTGTAAGTCCATATAAAAATTGTGAGGGTGAATAGCAGAAGGCTTCTAGTCATGGTTCTCAGAAGTATGATGATTTTATAGACCACAAGGTAGTTGCTCGTGCTCACAGTATCATTCATGCCTGTCTGAATCAATCTAATCCTTCTGAAGATGTCAGGCCCCCTCCCACCACCACTCCTACTTCCACTTCTCAGTCTTTCCACCTCCCTGAAGAGAAAGCACTGATATCACAAGGAAAAGAAATTTCTCCTTCCAGTACTAAATTCGTCCCGCACACTCGGAAAATTTATGCCCATGAGGATGGGGTTAACCCCAAAATTCTCCCATCAATGGATGGTTTTTCATGTGATTATGAGGAGTAAGTCTCATTGAATACCATTGAGATGGTGGACCCTTGTATGGTTCCCAACAATGAGGAATTTCAGGTAGAACCTCTTAATGTCCATATTCAGCGTAATCTTTAACAAAACCGTGGGAATGTGAACAACCAGAATTCTTTGGCCAGTGCTTTCATCCATGATGTGCATGACAGTAAGACTAGAAAGTGGTCTCAACATAGTGAACAACATGCATAGTCCTCTCACATTGCCTTATTAGGCTCACTCCAACCGCCATTTGTGCTACTTGATCAGGCAGAGCCACAACAACCACAACATGGTCAACCATGTTCAACTATGGGTAGATCTCAGTCATTTGTCTATCATTCAGTATCCATTTTGTGTGGTTATACTAGTGAGTAGCGGGATATCCTTAACACTATCCAGAATCTTCTAGTTCATCCAGTAGTACCAGTTATACCTCCTACCACATATCAACCTCCTGTCGGCAGAAATTCACTCATAGAATGAATGTGCGATGTGCTTTTGAACCTCACCATAATTCTTGAAAACCTCTCAATTCTTGAGTCTCACCATATGTCATAATATATTTGTTAATCCCTTTCAGAGGCTTTGATGGTCCCCCTCTAGTTTGAAATAGAGTTAGTGTCTACAGATGATTTTTATGCTGAGGAAGTTGCGCATACAGAGTGCC
The DNA here is from genome assembly GCA_963277665.1 of Viscum album. Lineage (NCBI taxonomy): Eukaryota > Viridiplantae > Streptophyta > Magnoliopsida > Santalales > Viscaceae > Viscum > Viscum album. Next base: position 1,312,843,592 of record OY728137.1, read on the forward strand.
AAGCCATTATCTCATTCTCAAGAGAGGATGAAGGTTCTCCCATACAGGGGAACATATTCAAATTTTATATCATTAGAAAATTTAATGATGTGGAGTTCCACCATTATATCATCGACACAGGTTCTAGGATCAATCTCATCCCAACTCGGATACTCCATAAGCTAGGGTTGTCTGAAGCAGATCTAAATCGCTCTAACCTGACAGTCAAGGATTATGATAGTAAAAGTAAACTTTGGTTAAGAATGATAAACCTAGAGACCCAATTAACTGGCCTTATTACCATCGTTGTGTTCATTTTTGTCTCATAGGACACCACATAAAATGCACTGATAGGTATACCTTATCTCTATCTGCATGCTGCAGTCCCCTCCTCATATCACCAGTGCCTCAAGTACTCCCTTAATGGTCATGTTGATGTACTTTAAGGTGTTTCATCTCCCTTTTCCGCATGTGAATCCCATTAATTAGATCTATACTATTAAAATATCAATGAAAAACAGGTTTAGGTTAATGAGGATGAGCCTACCACCATTATGGCTGACCAATGAACAGATTTGGACAATGCATTTATCCTCCCAATTCACTGGTTGGAGGCCACAACCCATGATTTTGGACACCGATTCTTTGTCTCTAGAATCAGTGAGAAGTGTGGTCCCATGAACATGTAGCATCATAATATCACCTAGTATTCCTAAAAGAATCAGGATCAAGTGATATCATATCCCCTTACCCTTGTTAGGTATCGAGACGTTCGACACATATAAATAGAAATATGCCATACATGCATGTTTCATCAGGCTGGGCTAAACCGACTCAAGACAACATTCCACTAATACATTAATATTATCAAATGTGGCCCCCTCGGTCGAAAACCTTATGGAATCAGGTCGAAAAATTTTGTAGCTATGGATTTAGCAGTATAAGAGTATCCTAACAATGATTCCCCATCACTCGGGCCGAATCCATCATTCTATTAGGTTCAGTAGATTTAGAACAGCTGCCTCCTGCAGATGATCCTCTCGTCCGGGAGGATTAAGAGGATTTGTAAGATTCCCATCCCGTATTTAAGGAGGGTGCCTCAACCACTATTGATGAGTTAATCCAGGTGAATCTCGGTACCAAGGAAGACCCAAAACTAACATTGATAAGTGAAACTATGCCTATAGAAGAGTGGTAGTAGTATATGGATTTTCTGAAGCAGTATTGAGATGTATTTTCCTGTAGTTATTATGAGTACCAGGACTTTACCATCAGGTCGTTGTCCACCATCTTGGTATCTTAGTAAACTATTGTCGGTTTAAAAAGCCTCCTAGAAAGATTCCCCCTGCTCACAGTTCCATGGTTTAGGTTGAATTTGATAAGCTCATAAAAGAAAACTTTGGCAAGGAAGTTTAGTACCACATGTGGTTGGCCAACATCTTTCATGTTAGGAAGAAGAACGAATAGATTAGATTTCATATCATGTTCTGGGAGCCTAACTATCACCGTCTGAAGGATAATTTTCCCAATCATGTGATGGAGTTGTTTATCGATGCCACTGTAGGATTACATGATCTATCCTTTATGGATTGTTATTCTAGATACAATCATATCTGAATGGCCCATGAGGAGGAAGATTCCACCACATTTAGAGAAATTCAAGGTACCTTTTGTGACCATGTAATTACTTTCACTCTGAATAATTTAAGAGAAACCTATTAGGGTTTTCTCCACCACATATTCAATCCAATCCCCAAGATTCTGGTGGAATGCTACATAGATGATTTTGTGGTCAAATACCACTAGTTCCAATACTATCATATAGATATTGATAAGGTGTTCGACTTCCTCTACTCCCACCATCTGAAGATGAACCCCTTAAAGTGAACCTCTAGGGTTAATAATGGAATGTTTCCTAGATTTTTCTACAGATATAGAGGCATTGAGATCGATCTAGAGAAGATCAAGGAAATCAGTCAAATGCCTCCTCCGAGAAATATTCGGGAGCTCTGAGGCTTTAAATGCCACTTAGCCTATATATTTCAATTCATTATGAATTTATCCGGAAAGTGTAATCATCTATACCAACTCATGAAGAAAGGTTCCTTCAACCAATGCGATGAAGAATTACATACCTATTTTGAGAAGATTAAGAAATATCTTCTCTAGCCTCTGGTTCTATTTCCACCTATTTTCAGAATGCCGCTGGTCCGTTATGCGACCTCCCTAGAATGATTTCTCAGTGCCCTTCTCAGCTAAAATAATAAATAAGGGGTAGAGAATTGTAGAGACCCAACATTTAATTACATTGACATTACAATACTTTTGTGGAATACCTAATACATAAAAAAATAGACACCAAAGGACCGTAATAGTTTAGTGTCTTTGGAAACTCAGAATATAATATTCTAATCTTGGTGAAAGATATTCAACATCTCCCTTAAAGATCTTCCATTTTTTTCTTACCTAAAACCTTTATTTATATCCTGGGGAAAAGATAACATATAAAGGGTGATCTCAAATGCTCTGTAAAGTTATGCATGGATAAAATAAAACAAACCATATACATTTTAACTTCAAAACATGAACATAAAGTTTACACATCAAAATCTTGAGTTGTGAAATAAATCTTGGCAGTACGTAAGGCATAGGTCATAAAGAAACATAAATCATGATAGAATAGCATGGGAATAAAACAATTAATTGTAGAAAACCATTAAGAACATGATATGAATTCCATAGTAGCCAAGGCATTACTGCCAAGACAATCTTAGTGGACAAAGTCCCTTTCTGAATCGAGTTCACTCCTAGTTCCAGTCTTATATCACTGAACCAGATTAACTTACCATTCCAGCCATGTCTATCTAATAAGATATAAATATTTTCCCAATGCATTGGAGGGAGATATAGGTCCCATCCATCCCGTAATGAAATCATTTTTACTTGTGCCACAACATAAACATAAATCATTCATGATAACCCAAAGAATAAAAATGGGGTTCATAAACATCATCCCTTCATAACAAAATCCAAATAAAACAAATGGATATCATTTCATCATAAGAAAAGTGAAAACATGTAAATTATAGAGTTATTATACTTGAAACATACACAAATGAAATAATGTAATCTTATATGGAAAATGGTTTTGATAAAACACTTGAAAAGAATTCTTGAGGAAAATATCCTTTCTTCTTAAAAATCATTTTCTTTTCACAAAATGCCACACAATTTTAAAAGAAAAGTATTTATTGAAAATAACCATGAAATATTGTAGAGTAAACTTCACGAAAATAAGTCATTATGAAACCGTAAAAATCTGTTCATGCCGTATAAGTTAAAAAAACATTCTCCTCGTACTTTTAACGGAAAAGTAAAAAAGTACCACATATGGTAAACAAAAGAAAGATTCCTTCCATAACACAAATAAAAAGTCAAATAGGAGTAAAAATGACTTTAAAAATAAATGTATGAATATAAAACACCCTATTATTAACATTTTTATGGACAAGGATGAAAAATAAAACCCCAGTAAATACTTACGAATAAACAATCTCGGATAAGAACGAGATTGGAATAATTATTCCTTACCTTAGGTATGATATACTTCGTACCTATCTGAAACTCATGTATAATGATTTAAATAATGTCATTGATTTATTAAAGAATCATATTCATTGTTATGATATCATATATGGTTCACTTATGAATTTATATTACCCGTTACTTTTGTAAATTCCTTGTTAAAGCAGCGTTTTGGGTAAAATAGTTTTATTTATCATACGTGTTTGGACTTGTTGTTCTTGATATTATTATAACTTATATCATGATTTAATTACCTCCAGAATTTAAATCATGATTTATACATCCTATATATTCATTATATATATATATATAATAGACAGATAAATGAAATTAAATACACCGTTCATGGAGACGGTAGGTTGTACGTACGCATGAACGCTGTTTTACTTTCCTTATTGAATTGAATGAAAGTAAGTAGATTTCATATATATATATACACATAAATACAGTAGCTTTATCATCTCATATATTTCATTATTACTTATTATATATAATTTATAATCATTCTTGAATGGTTAACATGCAGAATGAATCTCATCGGGTCGTGGAGACAATAATCCGTACATATGCACGAGCAATGATATCATTCCCATAATTATTGAATTGCATTTGAGTGGATGATATAATATAACAGAATCAGTATGATGTTATAATAACTATATATAGTTATTATTTACACCATTATACCCATCTTAGTAAGGTGGTGGTGGAAAAACCGATTACACCACGACGTGGAGACGATATTTCGTACGTACGTATATGCGGTGATTCTATTTTTCATAGGATGGATAAAAGGTGAAATGGGGTTTTTTAAAATTTATAATAACATATAATTATATTATTGATACTGATGTTATTACATTATAATTAAACAAATGAATAATAATAAGTTGAAGAAGAAAGAAACTTGAACGAATCGGTAGAAGAGATTACCACTTCTTCGACACACCTCTTTTAAGATTCCTCTTAAAGCACTAGAGTCAGTCTTTTGAGGAGACCAGAACCTCTATAATGTTTCTAGGGAAGTTTATAAGGGAAATTTTTAGGGTTTGGCCGAGCTTGAAAGCTCAAAATTGTGTACATAGAAGAGGGAGGAGGTGCCCTTTTATAAGGGAGGAGAGGGGCACCTTAGAAAAAACATAAAATATTATTTTATAATAAAGTCATATTCAGTTAATAATAGATCGAAATTGATTTATTTCTAAGATAAAGTGGGGATGGGTCGAAATAATCTCAACCAATAGGTTTTAGACAAGTTTATCTTACTATTTTAACCTTATCATTTAGATTAACTCTAAGTTAAATAATTTAACTTTTACCGTGTCTTCTTGTTTTCTTACTCTATATAGTTAGTAAACATACTATAACAAGCCAAGAGAACACCAAGTGGTTCATTATTAATATATAGAACATTATCTAAGTCATTTTTCTGAACCTTAGATTTTTATGAATAGAGTAACAATTAATAATATAATATTTGATTGAAAATCTATTTTATGTCAATTTTGACACTATTTGGTAATTGATTTTTTTGAAAATTATAACAGCATGATTAGTTCAAAAAAAGTTAGTTAACTCAATACTAACATGTCATATTGGCCTAATAAATTAGTGTAATTTATAAAAAGTCTCAAATTACATTTATTTGGGTATTTATAACATCAATTATGTTATTTCATTAATAAGATAATTACTGCATCATCATTATGTCATAAATAAATTAAATTATTTAATGTCTTAAAATTATAAATAAATACCATTATTTGGGAAATATTTTTATATTTCTAATGAATATTTATAGTTGAATTTATCTTATGTATAACCCTATATTAAAAAAAATTAGTTATTAAACATTGATTTTAACTTTTTTAACTACTTTTTAAATAAAATAATAATAAATGTCCTAATCTAATACAAGAAGACCTAAAGGGTAATTTTTATTCCTAATGTTGTTTTTGGTCTAATTACACTTATCCAATAGAATTAAGACTTGTGTTAGGGTAATAATAATATCATTTTTACCCTAAATTACCCTATTTATTTTTAACTGTGGTAAATAAAAGTAAAAAGTAACTATTCACAAAAAATTATTTTTATCATATTAAACAACATTTTACTCTTTTATATTAACCATGTCTCTTGAATTTTCGAAATTTCACTCAGAGAAGCGGTAAAATTACGTTTTATGTAAAGTTTCAAATTCTCCTAGGAGGTGGGTAAAAGACGGTGAAAAGTTCAATAAAATTGTAATAAATCTAAAATTATTATAAAATGACTCCAATGAATTAAATTGAACTTATATAGGTATTATGTATGAATTTTTACCTAAAATAAATTTAAATAAAATAAATAATTATTTAAATAAAAAGTCGGTTTTTAAATAGTAAACTAGTGTTTTCACTATTCATAAAAAATTGAATGTTTTCAGAAAAATACCAAAAATTCAACGTAGGCTAATTTTGATATTCCGAATCAAAAAATGAAGTCCATTTTGAAAGATAAAATTTATAAAATTTTGAAAAGTGGGTATTTCTATTCATAATGGCTAGTTCATAATAATATTATAATAATATCTCGTTTAGTGAAACTCAGTATTGCGTACTACACACGCTATCGAAGAAAGTCTTTATTGCGTGTAATGAAAGCCAAGTCAGGGATGCGTGTAGTGAAAGCTTCATTTGGTGTTTCATATAACAAAATAAAAACATATTTCATTTATACATTAAACAAAATCTATACTAAATGTTGCGTAGAATAATTTCCACAAAACAAACATGAAATTGTGTGTAACACGGGCCAAGAATAGTGTTGCGTATACTTCCAGCTAATACGGTGTTGCGTATAGTACAAGATAATATTGGTGTAGTGTATAATAGAATACATCAAAGAAAATAATATATCTCATAAAATCATAGGGTGTTACATTCTACCCCCTTAAAATGAATTTCTCCCTCGAAATTCATCGGGGTTATAAATCGTTTACTACTTGAAAGTTTCATTCATAGAAACCCACATCATAAAAAGAAATACAAAATAATCATTTTAAAAAGGAGCATTATAAACATAATGGATAACCAAAGTAACTCATCACTGGGTTTCCACATAGGAGAATATAGGTGAAAATATGGATATAGAAGAGAAATCTAACCATCATGTCTAGATGAATAGTGGTTGAGAACATGGCTATTAAAAAATGCAATAACAATAAAGCCATAAATTTGTGATGATCTAAGGTATCATATGATTCATCAGATATGAGGTCACTAGGACAACATTTTTGGGTTTCAAGATCATTTCCATGATGTTGAATAATTTTTGAATTAAAATAAATAATTACTTGATTCTGATACAATATTACTGTTGTTTGTGCCTTGGACAATTTCCACTTCATCTCTTAAAGAAACGAAGTTGAATTTTTCTTCCATGAAGTATTATTAGATCATGCGATAGAATGATAGGTCATTCCATTTATCTCAAACATAAGGTTAGCAACAGTTCTAAGTCCATCTTATGGTGAGATTAATCGTATATGGTTCCACAAATGGACTTATACTTCATCTATCATAGAACATAATAAATTAAAACTAATTTATACTAACCAAGGACTTCCTGTAGGACAATGGTATGCGATAAAGGTCTGTCTCACTTCAGTTGTGGGTTCTATTCCCACAGCCTTGTCTGACGCGATGGTTTGTCGCTCGTCCTATGGGTTATCCTTTTTCTAAAACTATACTATTATAAAATTCCAGAAATAATATCAGAAAAAAAAGTTCTATCCTTAAATAATACTAACTTACGTCCAACATAATCCATTCTAATCTTTAGGCTTATCTAAAATACTTATTTCCAAGCTCATAGTATAAAGAAAACAATTTCTAGAAATGTCATCTATCAAGCATGTGAATACCATCATTTATCCCTCATTTATCATACGATATATCTTGTTGGTCACATTCCAAACATGTAAATACCTTATTCATATATTCTATTGAAAAATGAATACCCATTTAACCTTAGTGAAAACATGAATGCTTTCAAAAGTTAACTCTTTCCACATACAAAAATCCAAAAATTTATATATACTCAAACCATGATATAAATTTGCCCTTATATCAGTCATGAGCTCATTCCATTTTCTCTTTATCCCTTCATTATGCGCATATCATCTTTTTTCAAAAAATATTTCAATGAGTATTCATGGTTACCAGTACCATATAATTATTGAAAACCAATACATAGATATTCTAAAATTCCACGATCCCATAAATGAGATTCCATGATACTATTTTGAAATCTCATTACATAAACACTTAATCATTCCACAACATCATTGTAATACTCAACATCACAAATAATGATCACATGTGACTTCCTTTTATCCTTTTTCTTATGAGGTTGCTCACATCAATCATCATTAACCCTTATATTAGGGCATTGATTAGCATAATGCCCCATTTCCTTGCACTTGAAGCATTGAAGGGTTGGTGGAGCGTTCTATGTAATCTTTTCTCTATTCAAATAATTAGCTACCTTTTTCACATTACTTCGACACTCAACTGCTCGATGACCTTCTTTTCCACACTTAATACATTTTCTAGTACCTTTTAGACAATCCCCACCATGATTCTTTCCATACTTTGAGCATAAATAAACATTCATCTTCTTTTCACCACTGTTCTGATATTTCTCCTTGAACTCCATCTTTCATTTCTTGTCAAAACCATGAGATGGATATTTAACACCAACATCCATTTCTACCTTGATAGCACAATGCACAATTTCTTTATAGCTACTGAAGTCTCTTATCGCTAATTCTTTTCGAATACTTGTTTTTAAGACACTGAAGAATAGATCAACTTTACTTCCAGGTTAGATGATAAATCCAGATGCATACCATGAAATCCTAGTAAAATTCGCTTCATATATATAAACAGATTTATCATCCTTTTTCTTAATCTCTAGGAACTCCTTCTCCATCTTTGTTCGAAGAATACGAGGGATGTACTTATTGAACAACAAGTTCTTGAACTCGTTCCATTCTATGGATTCAATTTCATTTGGAGCCTTGTATTTTTAACTAGAGTTCACCACTGGTCTGCTTCACCTTCTAACCGATAAACAACCAAAATGACTTTTTCATGCTCTGAACAGTGATGTATCAAAAATATTTTTTCAATGGTACTAATCCATTGTTCAGAAACAAGTGGGTCAGAAGACCCACTGAAAGAAGGTGGACGTTGCCTCATGAAGGACTAGATAGAATATTGTTCCTTTCTCTTCTCATTTGGAAGTAATGAATGATTCATAGATTGTGTAAGTATAGAAATAAGATTTTCCACTCCATCTCCTACAACATTGGTTTGTTCAGGAGGACAATCATTGCATTTTCCATTACATTGATCAACACGGTTCTTTCGGGTTCCAACCATCATCTAAAACCCAAAAAGAATAGTGTGAGGAAAAAATCATGCTAGGAAAACCGCATAATATAGGGGGATTACATTCAATATATAACATCTTAGGTTTAACTCTATGATCGTTACCATAATTCTAGGACTATAACCTATGCGTATACTTATCCTTAGGGACATCCCTAGTCATACATTAGAAATATCTCTAGGGATTTCACTAAAGCTTTCGCATTATAGTTTCCAAAGTTTAACTAAACCTTTTCTCTAATACCAAATTTAAAGGCCCAATCATGACATACATGGAAATTACATTAATTATATGGAATACCTAATACATAACAAAAATATACACCAAAGGACCATAATAGTTTAGTGTCTTTGGAAACTCGGAATATAATCTTCTAATCGTGGTGAATGATCTTCAACATCTCCCATAATGATCTTCACTTTTTTATTACCTAAAACCATTCTTTATATCCTGGGGAAATGAAAAAATATAAAGGGTGAGATCAAATTCTCATTAAGGGTAATCATGGAGAAAATAAAACAAACCATATACATTTGAACTTCAAAACATGAACAAAAATTTACACATCAAAATCATGAGTTGTGAAATAAATCTGGACAATGCGTAAGGCATAGGTCATAAAGGAACATAAATCATGATAACATTGCATGGGAATAAAAAAATTTAATTGTGGAAAACCATTAAGCACATGATATGATTTCCATAGTATCCAAGGCATTGTTTCCAAGAACATCCTCGTGGACAAAGTCCCTTTCTGAATCGTGTTCACTCCTCGTTCTAGTCCTGTATAACTGAACTTGATTAACTTACCGTTCCAACCATGTCTCTCTCATGAGATATAAATCCTTACCCAAATTCATTGGAGGGATATATAGGTCCCACCCATACCATAATAATATCATTCTTAATTGTTCCACAACATAAATATAAATCATTCATCATAATCCAAAAAATAAAAATGTGTTTCATAAACATCATCCCATCATAACATAATCCATATAAAACAAATGGATATCATTTCATCATAGGAAAAGTGAAACCATGTAAATCATAGAGATATTATACTTGAAACATACACATATGGAATAATTTCATCTTAGATGGAAAATGGTTTTGAAAAAACACTTGAAAAGAATTCTTGAGGAAAATATCTCTCTTCTTAAAAATCATTTTATTTTCACAAAATGCCACAAAATTTTAAAAGAAAATGATTTTATTGAAAATAACCATGAAATATCATAGATTAGACATCATGAAAATAAGGCGTTATGAAACCGTAAAAATCCATTCATTCCGTATAAGTTAAAGAAACATTCTCCTCATACTTTTAACAGAAAAGTGAAAAAGTACCACATATGGTAAACAAAAGAAAGATTCCGTCCATAACACAAAGTAAAAGTCAATGAGGGGTAAACATTAATTTAAAAATACATGGAAGAATATTAAACACCTTAATAAAATCATTTTTATTGAAAATGATGAAAAATAAAACCCCAGTAAATACTTACGAATAAACAATCTCGGATAAGAACGAGATTGGAATAATTATCCATTACCATAGGTCCAATATGCTTCGTACATATCTGAACCTCCTTTATAATGATTTAAATAATTTCAGTGAATTATTACAGAATCATATTTATTGTTATGATATCATATATGGTTCACTTATGACTTTATATTACCTGTTCTTTTTTAAATTCCATGATAAAGCATCGTTTTGGGTAAAATCGTTTTATTTATCGTATGTGTTTGGACTTGTTGTTATTGATATTATTATTACTTATATCATGATTTACATAATTCAAGAATTTAAATCATGATTTATATATCATATATATTCATTATATATGTATATATAATAGATAGATAAATGAAATTAAATACACCGTTCATGGAGACGGTAGGCCGTACGTATGCATTAATGTTGTTTTCCTTTCCTTATTGACTTGAATGAAAGTAAGTAGATGTCATATATATTTATATATACACATAAATAAATTAGCTTTATGATGTCATATATTTCATTATTATTCATTAAATATACTTTATAATCATTCTTCAATGGTTAACACGGAGAATGAATCTCATCGCGTCGTGGAGACGGTAATCCGTACGTACGCACGGGCAATGATATCGTTCCCATAATTATTGAATTGAATTGGAGTGGATGATATAATATCTCAGAATTCGTATGATGTTATGATAACTATATATAGTAATTATTTACACCATTATACCCATCCATGTAAGGTGGTGGTGGAAAAACAAATTACACCACGGTGTGGAGACGATATTCTGTATGTACGCATGCGCGGTGATTTTGTTTTTCATAGGATCGATAGAAGGTGAAATGGGGTTGTTAAAAAGTTATAATAACATATCAGTATATTATTTATACTGATGTTATTACTTTATATTGAACATACTAAAGAATAATAAGTTTAATAAGAATGAAACTTGAATGAATCGGTAGAAGAGATTACCTCTTCTTCGACGCACCTCTTTTAAGCTTCCTCTTAAGGCACTAGAGTGGGTCTTTTGAGGAGTCCAGAACCTATATAATGTTTCTAGGGAAGATTATAATTAAAATGGGAAGGTTTTGGACGACCTTGAAAGCTTATAATTGTGTAAATAGAAGAGGGAGGATGTTCCCTTTTATAAGGGAGGAGAGGGGCACCTTAGGAAATACATAAAATATTATTTTATAATAAAGTCATATTTGGTTTATAATAGCTAAAAATTGATTTATTTCGAAGCTAATATGGGGATGGGTATAAATCCTATTATCCAATAGGTTTTAGACAAGTTTAGGATACTATTTTAACCTTATCATTTAGTTTTAACTCTAAGTTAAATAATTTAACTTTTACCGTGTCTTCTTGTTTTCTTACACTATATAGTTAGTAAATTTACTATAACAAGCCAAACGAACCCAAAGTGGTACATTATTAAAATATATAACCTTATCTAAGTCATTTGGCCTAACCATAGATTTTTATAAATATAATAACAATTAATAATATAATATTTGTTTTAAAAACTATTTTATGTAAATTTTGACACTATTTGGTAATTGATTTTTGTGAAAATCATAACAGAATGACTAGTTCTAAAAAGTTAGTTGAATCAATACTAACATGTCATATTAACCTAGAAAATTAGTGTAATTTATAGAAATTCTCAAATTACATTTATTTGGGTATTTATAAAATCAATTATGTTATTTCATTAATAAGGTAATTACGGCATCATCATTGTGTCATAAATAAATTAAATTATTTATTGTATAACAATTATAAATAAAATACCATTATGTAGAAAATATTTTTAGCTTTATAATGAATATTTTTTGTATAATGTTTCTTATGTATAACCCTATATTAAAAATGTTTTATTTATTAATCTTTGATTTTAACTAAAATAACTCTTCTTTAAATAAAATAATAATAAATGTCCTAATCTAATACAAGTGGACCTAAAGGGTAATATTTTATTCCTAATGTTGTTTTTGGTAGAATTAAACTTATCCAATAAAATTAGGACATGTGTTAGGGTAATAATAATATCATTTTTACCCTTAATTACCATATTTACTTTTAACTGTGGTAAATAAAAGTAAAAAGTTATTATTCAACAAAAATTATTTTTATCTTATAGAACCACATTTTACAATTTTATGTTAACCATGTATCTTGGATTTTTGAAATTCCACTCACAGGAGCGGTAAAATTATGTTTTATGTAAATTTTCAAATTCCCCTGAGAGGTGGGTAAAAGACGCTGAAAAGTTCAATAAATTTTTTATAAATCTAAATATTATTATAAAATGACTACAATGAATTAAATTTAACTTATATAGGTATTATGTATCAATTTTTACCTAAAATAAATTTAAATAAAATAAATAATTATTTAAATAAAAAGTCAGTTTTTAAATAGTAACCCAGTGTTTTTACTATTCATCAAAAATTGAATGTTTTCATAAAAATACCAAAAATTTACCCTAGGATAATTTTGATATTCTGAATCCAAAAATGAAGTCCATTTTGAATGTTAAAATTTATAAAATTTCAAAAAGCGGGTATTACTATTCATACTGGCTAGTTCATAATAATATGATAATAATATCTCGTTTAGTGAAACTCAGTATTGCGTAATACACACGCTATCGAAGAAAGTATTGATTGCGTGTAATGCAAGAAAAGTCAGGGATGTGTGTAGTGAAAGCTCCATTTGGTATTGTGTATAACAAAATCAAAACTTATTTCATTTATACATTAAACAAAATCTTCACTTAATGTTGCATAGAATAATTTCCACAAAACTAACTTGAAATTGTGTGTAACAAGAGCCAAGAATAGTGTTGTGTATACTATAAGCTAATACGGTGTTGCGTATAATATAAGATAATCATGGTGTAGTGTATAATATAAGACATCAATGAAAATAATATATCTCATAAAATCTCGAGGTGTTACAAGAATTGTCTATACTATCTCAGTTACATGCTCTTTGACACGGAATCTAGATATTCCGATATTGAGAAGAGTTGCCTCACTCTGGTCTTTGTGGTGCAGAAACTATGGCATTATCTACAGCCCCACAAGATACAGTTGGTGTCCTGCATAGATCTGTTGAAGTGTATTATATATCACCATATGTTGACTTTCCATCTATATTGGTGGGAAGTAATCCTTCAGCAGTTCGACATCAGGTTCATTTCACATAAAGTTGTCAAGGGTCAACAATTAGAATATTTTTTGGCTACCAATCCAACACCTATAGAGCAGTCTATAGATTTTGGCTTCCCATATGAGGCCATCCTCTCAGTGGATCAAACTGCACAATTTTTGTAGATACACTACAATGGCACTTCCCGAAGTCTAACCGGTAAAAGGATTAATGACCCCAGACTCAATAGAGTTGGTCTGGGTGACATCTTCATCATGTCAACACAATTTGTATTTCCATACTTTTTCTTCCATCCAACGTTAAATATTTAATATTACAGGAACTTATAAGGGAGAAGTGATAACCCTCACATATTACATGTTTCGGCACCAAATGACACAATATATTTGTTGAAAAACAGTTTGAGTTGATTGGAACTACTCTCCCTAAACAATATCCAGGGGATAGAATTTACATGTAGGTCAGGTTATTCCTTTAAGGTACCTTCATATAGATGAGCCACGCTGTCCCATGATAGTTTGTATTCCTCCTTGTTGATCTTCCCCATGATGTGTCCTCTAAGAAAAATGAGGTCATGCTTAACAATCCACGTGTTTTTCTCTTTGGTAGTGGTCACCTGAAGCGGTCTCATATTCTTCGCTGCCATGATATCCAAATCATCGTCTACCATTTCATATGAATGTATTAGAAGTTCCATGTGTTCCAGAAATGATGACACATGCCGCTGAGGGTCTTCATTGGAGCCTGCAACGTGTTGCTGCCCATCATCAAGCATCCCCTTATCGCCAGTGAGAATGACAGGGGCTGCAGTCCTGTCTCCTGGATCCACAGGTTCCTTAGAGATGTCGGCCCCCTCATGATTGGCAGAACCATTGTGTTTGTTCGTGGGTGTGGAGTCACCAATTTTAGGGGCCTTTGGAGGCACCTTACCCTTGTATGAGGATCATGTAACCGGAGCACTAGGTATATTCGTGTAATCCTTCCTACGTCATTCCCTCCGGTAGTTCGTAATGAAGCCGTCTGAATCCATAATTTTAATTTTTCCATTCCGTGAGGAGGATCTAATGGATTCCTCCTCTATGAACCATTCCTTGGACTCAACGGTGTCCGAGGAATCGTCCATTTTCTCTTGAGATGTTTCCACAATCAACAAGGCATCCTCTCCATTATCCATCCATCCTACTTCGTCATTGACAAGGAAATCCTCTTCCCCCAAAACTGAAAACTGGTTTTGAGAATGCAGAGTCAAATCTCTAGATTTAAGCTTTTCTGCATATGAGATTCTAGCCCTCGAGACGAGCATTGGTTTTCCTAAATCTCATGTCTGTTCTAAAACATGGCCCATGAATTAGAATGTTGTTGAGTTGTCCTCCAGAGCCAGACACTAGGAAGCCTCGCCAGTGTCATGATCCGCACAGATAGTGTCAACCAACACATCTCCATTGGTTGTGGTTGATGGGGCCAATTGCAATGCCAAAGGAGCAGCCAGATGGACGACCCTCACATCCTGACCAGCCCTTGCGACAGCAATTTCTGATGTACTAAAAACATCAAGATCAAACTCCCCGAGCCGCTGGCCACCCGCATCATCCTGATTCAGCCCAACCTCCAGCCGAGGGGATTCATCCCTGGATGTTTGAACACCTCCTTGGCCATTCTCGGTTAGGACTGAAGTGCAAGGCACTCGGAAAACAATTACCAGATGACCAAAATGTCGGCTGGACAGACAATAATCGAACCAATTTTCAAAAACCACGGATTGGCAATAACGTAGTTCATTACTTACCTCAATCCAGACAACTTCAATCAGAGGCTTCGAGATGTCCACCTCCACACAAATTCGGGGATCAATGGGATGGCATAAGGATCTCGACTATTCGTCAATGGAAAGGAATATTCCAACAAGGTTTCCTAGCATCTGGAGAATCGCAGGGTTTTGGAATGGAAGTGGAAGACCTGGGAAGCTGACCCAAATCGCCGCAAGGGGGGATCCTATTTCCAGTGAAAATTGTAGCTCCATCAGTGTAGGAAGAAGCGGAAACCATCACAATATCTTCTCCCTTTTGACCACGCTGTGGCCAGATCAACATCAGAGGAGAACTATAGGAGAAAATGTCCTAGATCCAAAATTCCAACTGTAATTCATCCTTGTAGGGGCCACATATCTTTGAAAAACCTATCTAAACTATCGAGCGACGGCTTGCACCGACCGAAGCGAGCCACCAGGGATAGACCATGAAGCGCTAATGCCTTAGTGAACTCCTATAAAGATAGAGGATGGGAGGGAGACCCACGGTGGATATTGGGGACTTTCGGGCAAAGGTGGATAGGGGAAAAATCAGGGAGGGAGGCAAGGTCTGTGAAGGGAGGTAAGGGTGGTTTCAGGATGGGGGTAGGCGAATCGGCCATCGCCACTGCCCGAGGAAGACACCTCCACACCTAGGGTTCCATGGGAGGAGCTCGATCAGGAGAAATATTGTCTATATTACATCGTTCCCTACTTGTTCTTATTGTTAGAAGGCTACACCAATAATGTGGTAGAGTATCCGGCCCTCATCACTAGTCTTGAGATAGCTCTCAAGATTCATGTTCCCCACCAACACATGCAAGGGGACTCCGAGCTGGTGGTTATCAAGTAGATCAATGGTAATTATGTCGTTAGGAAGTCAGAGATCATACCCCACTTAGAGTGTACTCTCCGGATAATGGCCTAGTTCCCTTCTCCACCAGAGATCACTCATATCCCTCGGTCAAAGAATGTTCGAGATAATTCCTTGTCGAGCCTTGACACATCACTTACAGAGCCTGGCCAGGATGATTTCATCATCCATGTGAAGAATCGAATAGTCATTGCTCCTATCTCTTTGAAAAATGATGATAAACATAGGGTAAGACATATTAGCACTGGTACATCCCCATTGGGACCTCTAGGTCTCCCTACTGCAGCAAAATAGAACCATGATCGGAGAACTCCTTTTGTTGAGTACCTCCAACATGGTAATCTCCCAACAGACAGAGTCAAACGTGGGAAAATCCGTCGGCGTACAATGCAATTCACCATCCAAAGTGGTCCTAACCTTGAAAAGATCCTCTAAAAACATGGGTTTGATGGAGTTATCATCTGTTTCATTCCAATAGATGAGATTCCCCAGTTTATGCAGGAAGTTCATGCCAGTTATTTTGGAGCTAATTAGGTAGGGTTGAAACTCTCTCATCAGATCTGATTTATGGGCTACATCAAGCCCACCATTGTTCATTAATGTATAGAGTTCTCTAGGAGATTTCACGCGTGTGAGATCCATGCTAATTTTATGTGTCAGCCACCAGATCCTCTCAACTCTACCAATTACTCTTGGCAGTTTTGTGGTCTGGGGATCGATGTCATGGGACCGTATCCACCAATAAAAGTACCCCAGTGAAAGTTTGCCTTTACCATAACGTATTTATTTTCCAATTGGAAAAAATAAATATCACTCAAAGAAGTCAAGGACCATTTTATCGTTGAGTTGATGATCGCTAAAATCATTCACTAATTTGGATTCCCTCACGTCATTCTCACAGACATCGGCACCAACTTTCGAGCAACCGAGCTGAAGAAACTATATGCCAAGTACAACATCTAGTATAACAACGCTTCTTGCTATCATGTGCAAGAAAATGGGAAGATAGAGGAATTCAAAAATATTCTCCATAATATTTTCCAAAACTTAGTTCGTAAGAATAAGAAAAGTTGGTCGGACAAGCTCCCCAATGATCTCTAGGATTGTCAGATGAGAACTCACAATTCCACCCAAGTGACCTTATATTTCCGAGTATACAAAATAGAGGAAGTTATGACCATTGATATTTAGTTAACATTATTTCGAATGGATGTTTATGATCAATAGATTTCAAAAAAAAAGTAGTATATGTTCGTCAAGATGAGCTGGAGGCCCTCGACAAGAATAGGCTTTGAGCCTTGCACAAGCTATAGAGACACCATAATAAGATAAACAAATCGTTAACCAAGAAACTGCATATTCTCTTCTTCCTACATGGATACATGTTACTAGACCTAAGGAAACCGATGATACCTAGTTGGAAGCCTCAAAATTTGTATCCCAAATAAAAGGTACCCTACATTATTCATAAGGTGTATCCCAACGGTGCATACTCTTTGGGAACTATGGATGGTGAAAAAAATGCCCCTCCCACCAATGCCAAATTAATCAATAATTAATTCGCATGGGGACGCTATTGTATGGTATGTAAGACATAAAACTGCCTAGCATCACTATCCTACACAATGATACCTATGTCCTTACCGCATGACGTTAAACTACACGATATTTTCAGAACTCTGTGTATCTTGATTCTTGCACTTGTAGGATATGTAAGAACACCCAAATACATATCTTAAGGTCCATCCCCAGGAATATATACCTATTTATTATTTTATGGTCCTACATGACATTAAACTGTACCTCTGTCCTTACCGCATGATGTCAAACTACACAACTTTTTTAGAATTATGTGTGGCTTGATTCCTTCCCTTGTAAGATACGTAGGAAAGCCCTAACACTTTTCTTCTGGTACAGACAAAGGTATATCTACCTATCCATTATTTTTTACTTTCTTATACAACATTAAACTATACCTATGTAATCACCAAATGACATTAAACTACACAACAATTCTCCGAACTACATGTGCCTTGATTCTTTCCCTTGAAGGTTACGTAGGAATAACCGTACATTTGTCTTCAGGTCTATACCTAGGTATATCTATCTATTATTTATTTTTCACGTCATAGACTAAATTAAAATATACCTATGTCCTTACATCATGACATTAATCTACAAAGAATTTTCAGATCTACATGTGGCTTGATTCCTACCCTCGCAGGATACATAGGAATTGCCATGCATTTTATCTTCTGGTCCAGCCCCATGAACCACAAATATTTCCATATCCTTTCATCTTATTTTCCTATTATCCCCCATATGTACATGGTGTGGTGTGAATTTATTCTATCATCATTCATGTTAGGTTTAGAATAGCTTCAATATGATTCTATGTGATAGCACTCTCCCTATTTATGTCCTTACCACGTGATGTTAAACTGCACAAGTTTTTCGGAACTATGTGTGTCATGATTCATGCCCTCACAGGATACATAGGATCACCTGGAAATTTTTCCATTGGATCAATCCCTTGGTCCCTTGACCTTTCTAGCCCCTGGACTTACTTTATGGTTTGAGTTCTATGACCATAAACTAAGATCTCATCTGTCTTACATAATGGTAAACTATTGTGTCCTACCTTTGAGACATTAAACTGCATGGTATTCAGTCATAGGCCCCTTATTTCATCCTTTATCTTGTTGTTTTGTGGAATTCTTCTGACATCATTTACATTGGTTTCATTCTTCTACATCATGCACATCCTCTTTAAGACATCATTCCAGGCATCCATCTGTACTGCATGACATTAAATTGTATGACATTTCTAGAACTCTGTGTTTCTTGATTCCTTCCCTTGCATGATACGTAGGAATTCCTAGAAACTTGTATTCGGGTTCATCCCTAGGTATATCTACCTAATTTTCCACTTTCCTATACTCGCCCTTTTGAGTCACCTGCCCCTAATTGGATCCTTCCATTAGATCCCACCATCTGATTTGCCTCATTTTTGTTCTTAGACACTCCATGGTATGAGACTTAGAGTGTTGAATTATGTATGGGAATCCTCTCATTCCACCACCATTCTTTGCATTCTATTTTTTGGGTCTCTATATTATTTTATAATCCAAAAGGACCCCCAAATGGCATGGATGTTCGACCTTAATTTTTTAATACCATTCTGAGCCGAAGTCTCAGAGGATCCCGAAAAACATATTTAGATAGGTTCCACCTGCATTTCGAATATGTTCAGTGGCCGACCCTTTGTTGTTTGTTATCATTTTAGGCTGAACAATATGGGTGCTATGTTTCAAATATGGTCAGCAGTTATCCTCCATCATTACGCTAAACCCCATTGCATCCCAAATATTGGTCTCTTAATTCACTTTCCTTCTCAAATCCTTATATTTATAAAAAACTTAAATACTCTCTGTGCCATCCCTCCATGTACCTTTTCATGTTGAGTGGGTAGACCAGTGTCATGCGGTTTCCTTTGACTCCATAGCTTTATTCCCCTATTATGTTCTTCTGTGTGTAGTAAAGATCATTTCCACCCTTTGTTTCCCACACCAACCATGGATCACGTGGGAATAAGAGTCCTTGATAAGGTTTGAAACATAGCACCCATATTCTATGGGTCATTTCAAATTCTTCATGGTTGGGTTGTAGCTCATTGTGGCGAGTATGATTTCCTGAACTCCATCCACCCCCCATGCGATAGATTGTGACCATATCTATTGAACAAGAATGGGGTTCGACCACTAATGCTTAATGAGGAGGGGATGAAGCTCAGGATCGTAAATCATTCAAACCTCAACTTCCACTCATTTTAAACCCTAGTTGGCCAGATTGTAGGGAGAGTGCTATCACATAGAATCATATTGAAGCTATTCTAAACCTAACATGAATGATGATAGAATAAATTCACACCACACCATGTACATATGGGGGATAATAGGAAAATAAGATGAAAGGATATGGAAACTAAAGATCTTAGTTTAAAGCCATAGAGTTAAGACCATAATAAGGAGCTACCAAATGTGGAAACATGGAAACATGGTTTCAGAAAGTAATCTGACTTCAATGAGGATAGAAGAAGTCCTCATTGAAGTCAGATTACTTTCTGAAACCATGTTTCCATGTTTCCACATTTGGTAGCTCCTTATTATGGTCTTAACTCTATGGCTTTAAACTAAGATTTTTAGTTTCCATATCCTTTCATCTTATTTTCCTATTATCCCCCATATGTACATGGTGTGGTGTGAATTTATTCTATCATCATTCATGTTAGGTTTAGAATAGCTTCAATATGATTCTATGTGATAGCACTCTCCCTACAATCTGGCCAACTAGGGTTTAAAATGAGTGGAAGTTGAGGTTTGAATGATTTACGATCCTGAGCTTCATCCCCTCCTCCTTTGTTGTTTGTTATCATTTTAGGCTGAACAATATGGGTGCTATGTTTCAAATATGGTCAGCAGTTATCCTCCATCATTACGCTAAACCCCATTGCATCCCAAATATTGGTCTCTTAATTCACTTTCCTTCTCAAATCCTTATATTTATAAAAAACTTAAATACTCTCTGTGCCATCCCTCCATGTACCTTTTCATGTTGAGTGGGTAGACCAGTGTCATGCGGTTTCCTTTGACTCCATAGCTTTATTCCCCTATTATGTTCTTCTGTGTGTAGTAAAGATCATTTCCACCCTTTGTTTCCCACACCAACCATGGATCACGTGGGAATAAGAGTCCTTGATAAGGTTTATACTAGCATGGAAGAGTCGCACACCTTGTGGTCTGAACTCTATGACTATATACTAGGATTTCAGGTCCCAAAGGCCAAGAATCATGACTTTAAACTATGCACATGTTCCCTCTGGAATTCTTGATGTGGTGCGGACTTCTTCTATCCTCATTGAAGTCAGATTACTTTCTGAAACCATGTTTCCATGTTTCCACATTTGGTAGCTCCTTATTATGGTCTTAACTCTATGGCTTTAAACTAAGATCTTTAGTTTCCAAGTTCACATGATATTAAACTACATAACAACTACCATTGTCCTCATTTCGGGGGATATCTCTCCCATTGGTGTTGTCCATTTACAATATCCTCCTTCAATAACTATGCATGGATTGATTCCTGCCCTCACGGGATATGTAGTGATGACCATACATCTTGTTCCTAGGTCCATCCATAGAGTCACCCATTCTCCCTTTCTATCCCCTCTTGGTCTGGGTTGCCCGTTGAAGATTCCTGGGGTGTTGGGTGGAATCTTTTTTCCTCATTCACATCGGTTTTTTACCACACACCACATTTCTCTCATGTTCAATCCACATGATGATAATCTACCTGACATCATCATCTACACCATATGATGTTAAACTGCAAAGGTATGTCTCATGCCCATGACATTAAACTGGGAACCCATGGTATACACTCTCTGACCTTAAAATGAGAGATACATGTCTACGAGACATGACCTTTAAACTACTCACAACACCCCTCAGGAGATTAATCCTTGAGGGTGGGTCTGATTTTGCCTACAGATGCTTCACACCATCATGCTTGAATGTGTTGTGATATAGGACCTGGAGTGTTGGATTCCACAGGGACACTTTCCCAACTTCTTTTCTAGGATTCATATGTCCCATTATTTGGTCCATCGTCATCTTTAATATCCTAAACAACCCCCAAATGGTATGTATTCTTAGACATAAGGATCACCTTCTGTTCTGGACCAACATCCCAGAGGATCTCGAATGGAATTTTGAGACAGGTTCTGCCCGCATTTCAAATATGGTCAGTGGATGACCTTCAGTTTTTTGTTCCCATCTCAAACAACAAGATATGGATGCTGTGTTTTGAATATGGTCATCATTTATCCTCAATGATTATGACACACCCATTGAACCCAAAATATCAGGCATTGTGATTTAAATTTTTTCCCTTTAATGTTCTTGTGGATTTCCAATTCCCATGGTGTTGTCCCATCGAACATTCACGCATGTTGAGCAGGACTACTGGAATGGTTGAATTTTCCCACCTGGAACTTCCTTACCAATGTTCTGAACTCTCATATGATGGGTAAAGCCCTGTATCTCTCCTTTTTTCCCACATCGAGCATGGATCACATGGGCTTAGAAGTCTTGGTGGGTTTATAACAACATACAAATGTTCTATGTCCTTATGGTCCGAGTTCTAGGACATTAAACTAAGATATATTTACATCCAAGAAATATGATGTTAAACTAAGCTACCTAATACCTCATTTCATTAAAATGTTGTGTTCTTACTATATAACATTAAAATTCATGGGTTTGTCCTCTCATATGACCTTGAACTATGACACCATCATCTTGGTTGTACAATAAAAAACGGAGCCACATTGTGGTATTCTCAGTCGAGAGGGAGTCACCTTTGGTTCTGGTCATCCGCCTTGACACATGGAAAGATCCAGATATGGATATCTTCCTATAGTAACTCCCATACTTTTAATCTAAATATTTCCAATAAAAATATATATATATATATATACACCACACCCAAAATATTGAGTAAGAGATATCAAATGTCACTTATTCACATACATCGTTTAGACCTTCACGCCCCAAAGAACTATGAGTGGATTGATTTTTGACCTTGTGGGATACGTAGAAGCAACCAGATCATCAATCATGGGTCCAACCTTAGTATTATTTCCACTTTTTATTCTTTCTCAAGGCATAACATTAAACTTCAACCATACATTGAAAAAATTCATGATTCCCTATGATATTTTTAGGATGCTTCATCTTCCTCACTATCAAATAAGATTACCCCCACTAGTGTTTGACTCTAATCCAATTTTTCTTCAATAACTATGTTTTGATTAATTACCATCCGTATGGGATGTATAGAGACACCCAAAAAAAATTTCTTCAAGCCCAGCCCCAGGTTCATTAACCCTTTTGGCCCTTTAACCCCGATTACAGTCCAAAGTCCATGACATTAAACTAGGACCCTCCAGTCTGTGCAACCTAACATTAAATTAGTATCCCTAGTCCTAGTATTATAACTTAAAACAATGTGAAACATCATGGTCATATGACGTTAAAAAAATTCCATGAATTTTCATTACCATATGATGTTAAACTATGTATCTATCATCTTGATTTGCGATAAATTCTAGGTCCTCACTAGAGAGGTATTTTCCAGTAATAGGTTTGATCCTGGTTTAGACCAATGTGCTCACCCAATATGCTCTTGTCTTGGTGGCATAATTTCAAGAGTGTTAGAATCTATTCAGACATCCCATCAATCAGTCCCATGCTCTATGTGCCCTTTGTTTGGAGCCTCATCACCTTTCACATCCTAAGGAACCCCCTAATAGTATGGATTCTTAGACTTAAGGCTCTGATACTATCTTGGTCCAACATTCTAGAAGACATCAGACGATACATTGAGTGTGGCCCTGTGTTTCAAATATATTCAATGGCTGGCAGCCGTTTGTTTTCCTCCATCCTAGGCTAACATGATATGGTTGTTGGGTTTTGAATATGGTAAAAAATTATCCTCCATATTCATGAAACTACCAAAGTGTTCCAAAATTTGGGTATCATGATTCACGCTCCCCATTCCCCTTGGTTCGGATTGATTCCAATGCCCCTGGCATTACACCGCTCGTGCGCTAGAGCGCACTAGGAAAAAGGTAAATTGTATGTTCTGATATCATTATCCGATGGTCACATCCCCTCTCTCAACATAAATATTCAAGGTGGTTATTCAACAATAGAAGACCCTAAGTATTAGATGTTTAGTTGGTTCTCTCATACAAAAAATAAATGATTATGTGGTTGTCCCTTATTTCTCCCAATAGTTATGATCCATGTGAGCTTATGGATTGATTGCTAGTTACTTCATAGATTAAGAAGAAGTTATTAAAACAATAAATCAAACAATAAACCGATGCATGATGTTTATGATAAGAAAAAAAGGAGTAAAATTTGTTTTATGAGTTCTTCTAGAACACATCCCTTATGGATCATCCCCTTCAATGGACTATTTCAGTTCTTCCACTTTCCAGAATACAGCTTCTAGGGGTTCTTACCAATCACTAAGCTCCCATAATTCACCAGCAGCTATGTAGAAGAGCTCATTAGCTATGATCTTCATTTGTTCATTTTCTCTTCAAGGAATCAGATTTATTTCTTGGACTCATGGAACCTCTATATATTCACATATTTCTTACTATACTAGGAGGATTCTAAGTGTTGGATTCTCTATCACATATTCTCAGTAACATAGTAAAATATCATCATATGGATATGGGAAGAATCCACCCCTTCAAAATAGATAAAGTGTTGCAAGGTGTTAAGTGGCCTTACCCATCTTAGCCATTCTGCCTCTGGTTTCCCAAGAAAGCATTTGATACATTTCCATGCCTTGGGTTGTGTCATGTGACTCTCCTCGGTTGCATCAAGTTCATAATCATCCATCTCTTCAGGATCTGTGGGTCTGTATTTAAGAAGGATGGCCAAAAGATCAACAGAAGGGTCCTCTTCTGGAATTTTTTCTGATGGACTATGCTTTATGACATGAGGTAGACCCTCCTCATTCATTTCTTCTTCTCCTACTCCCTATCCAGCTTAAGGATCCACCCTGGTAGTGATGTCACCCATAGCATGCCCTTCCTACTTGATGGATGCCGGGGCTAGATCAACTCAGATGATCAAATCTTCTTGAATAGGAACAACCATCAAGAGAGCTTTTGTGGATGTCCTAGACTCGATGGATTTTCAAGCCTCTAGTCTTGTGATCACTACAACGATAATGAATAATTTGATCATTCGAGTTCAAAAATAACTGATGTGGGTATATAAAGAGTGAAACATACAAGATCTAAGAGTAGCAGGGTTAACTGCCTAAGTCATTGCATGAGTTGCCACCACGAGAGATCCCTCAGTGCTTTCCAACTAGATAATTGGAACCAAATCCTTATAGACAGTTTCAATGTCTTGGGTCTTTGAGGTCATCACTTTATCCCCCCTATTGGTTCTTTATTGACTGATTTAGCTGTGGTTGGTCTTCCACCTTGCTCAGCCCCATATGTAGGCTTAGGGAGATGTCCTTCGGTGTCCATCAGTATATTTTCACCCTGTACAGTGGGAGCTTCCTGACCACCACTATCAATGTGTTCCTAAACATGGCAGTGTTTTGTTAGTGGCTCCATGTTATGGAAAGATAAGGAACAAAGAGATATGGGAATTAAGTCTCACGTGGAGATGTTTGGCCAGTTCTGTATCAGAGCCTACAATTTCACCGCTCTCACATGGGATTCTTTGAGGGGATGATATTTTGAGATAATCCTTGACTCTAGGACCCTCATCCTCATCCTCCTCTTATTCAACATCAACTTCCTCTTCCTCATCCTCATCCTCCTACTCTTATTCTTCTTCTTCATCATCATCATCATCCTCATGAGTCATCTCCTCTGGGTCATGTTCCCACCTGAGCATCACTTTTACCCAGAGATATGGTTCTTCATACTGCCCTCGTTGGCATGAATAAACATCCATAAATTCTTGGTAGATGATTTGGTAATGAAAGTTTACCTTGTCCACCACTTGAATATGCCTGATGTTCGGTAGGTCGATTGCAGTGAACACCCATTTTTTCCACATAACTTCCATACTTAGTGTTTGTCACAACGCCCACCAAGTCGACCATAAGGATGGAAAAATGGCATTAATGGTCAGATGCAAGAGGTATCTCAGTTTCATCCCATGTATTTCCCTATTTGGTCCCCAAGGTTGCCTATGGGACCACCCCTCTTTAGAGGATGGAGGCACAATCACACCCTGCGACGCTCCTGCCATTGAGGTTCTAGCTTGTGTCATCCTTTCTGCCTGGATTGCCTTTAGTATCACATCCCTGACAACACCTTTCCTGGTCTCTTTCAATCCATACTATATGCTCGTCACCTTGATTTTCTGAATGTGTTTACTCAGAATCACCTTCAGATATGCTGTCAACCAGTGGTCAGAATAATCTATTGATAGGTCAGCCTTGGCATTAGTGGGGGGAAATTAATTACATCCACAAAGCCAGAAGTTGTAAACATGAGCAAGAGTTGGTGAACGATACATGGATTACATTCCTCCCTGACATTAGTATACACTTTCTTCAGCATTTTCATCATGCACCCAAAATGACTTGGAAACCATGATAGCGGATATGGTTCGAATAAAATCTTCCTATCTATCCGGGATACTAGAACACCACCCATAATACTCTGAAAATTTTCCATATTCTCTATTGGGCCTCGTATATCATCTACAATCTGGCCAACTAGGGTTTAAAATGAGTGGAAGTTGAGGTTTGAATGATTTACGATCCTGAGCTTCATCCCCTCCTCATTAAGCATTAGTGGTCGAACCCCATTCTTGTTCAATAGATATGGTCACAATCTATCGCATGGGGGGTGGATGGAGTTCAGGAAATCATACTCGCCACAATGAGCTACAACCCAACCATGAAGAATTTGAAATGACCCATAGATTCTCCTAGATGTACTCCCTATTGAGATGTGCCTCATAATATTGTACAACCTAGACAATATAGGTACACCTAAATTGATGTAGTGGTTGGCTACCATGATCTAAACTATCACCAATGTCCCTGGGCAGACCACTATCCTCATATTCCTTATCAGAAATAGCCACCCACTCAGGAATGCAGCAAGAAACCTGGCATATCCAACATTCGAGTCTTTGATTTCGATCACACTGTATCTCCATTATTGGTATTGGCCTACTTCCAGGATCACCAAGAATGATCAATATTTTCCCCTCTATGATGTGGTCAGACACTGATTCCCTTGCCTGGGCATCTTTACATTCCGGTCCTTCTTGAGAAACAATCTTAACCATGACAGCTAGGATATGTCCATCAGGATGTGATTGATATTCAACCTCTCCTTTTACAATTACAACAAATATCATGTCAGTACAGGGGTTCATGTCCTATGACCCCTGATGTTCTCTATTAATAATAAATCATCATACTGGTACCCTTATATGGTGATTCCTGCAATATAGTGGATGTCCCAAAGGTTGATGTTGACTTCCCCATGGTGGAGATGGAATGTGTTTGTATCAGGGGTCCACCGACGGAATAGCTTTGGCACAAGGTCTTACTGATGATAGAAATGGAATTGTGATATACGCATAGCCTCAAATAGCCTGATGTGTTGATACTACTCTACGAACTCCTCATATGTCTGGCATACCCAGTACACCCATGCCCACTCACTAGTAATGTTCCCTTCAGACCTCAAGTCCTAGTATTGCTGCCAGCCCTTAGTCTCATCTGAAATACTACTCTTGAAAGTGCTTACACAGTGGGTAGGGGAGTCTTCAGCAACCGGTTCACCCCTATAACTATCCTGGTTTTTTTTTGTTTTTGGACATTAAAAACCATATCCATTGATTCCTTGGTAGGATGTCTGTTTTTGTAATATTGAACTAGTAAAGGTTGTTCTCGCGCACCACCCACGACCATGGAGAGTCGGTTTCAAAACCTGGCGTCAACACCTCCTCTAAAATGTTGAAGTTCCATAGTGGAAGGCTATCACTCAAGACATAATCCTTTTGATCTTGGGTCAGTATTCCAAGAATAATTTTTTTTCCATTAGCACCCTTCTTGTATGAATAATTTTAGGTTTTGCAACCATCTTAGACCTCAGCACAACATAAGAATCCTCTCTCTCAGCATCAATATATTCTCTGGCCATCTCGTTGAAGTCATGCATGAATAAAGGTCTTTGCATGAAATATTTGGGTTTGGAACACAAGATAGATAGTTATGCACAATATTGATGATAGTCTTGCAAGAAAATCATGCTAAGTTTGAAGTGCGCAAGATCCAGTGGTTGCGTGTAATGCACCAGCTTAATTCAAGATATTTCACACTGAATGAAAGAAATTTCACACATGAAGGATGATCTCATCTCATACAGAAAGTAAAGTTGTAGGGATTCCCCCCCCTATGTATTTATAGGTGAGAACTGGGTATTTCTCATGCATGTAAGGTTCTTTATATGTCAGATCAGCCGTTTTGCGTGCACCACCAGACACGTTTTATTCTCATCAGTGTTACCCTTGAAACTCAACCTTCTATTTCCCTTTAATATTAGATTATGAGCGGTCATTTTTTGGTTCTGAATTCTGGTTAAGAGCATTAATTAGCATATTGGAGCAATCCAATGACATATTTTGACATTTCGGATGATCCCAAGGATCTTGAGGTTATTGTGTGCAAGATTTGAAGCATGCATGCAATAAGGGAATCTACATGCAAAACACTTTCAAGCCCAATATGACATCAAATATATTCTTTCTCTCCAATCTCCTAAAAACAGCCAAGTTTGGTGCACTAAGTAATCCAAATTATCATGAAACAGTATGGATCAGCATGCAAACCTCTTTCTCACCCGATACAATGCCAAATGACCAATTTCGCATAGACCACCATGCACACCGCTACTGATATTTTCACCAATAAATAGAGGGGTACCCCATCCCTTAGAAAAAACCCTAAAAGTATAATTTTCACTCTCATACACATAAGAAGACCCCATCCACGACCATGAAAAAGTAATCATATCAAGTTATTGGATCTTGCACGACAGTCCTCTAATGGGTCCCCCTTTTGGTGGTCCCACTAGGGCTTGAACAAAACCTAATTATATTATTCCCAAGTCATGTCCATGAAAAAGATCCCTCTTTCATGCAAGGCTTACCCTTGTGCAACATATCTTGCACTTGAACACCTTCCCTTTGTGCTATTGGCTCCAAACATGCACTCAACCTTTGACTTTGTGCATAATCCTTCAATATTGTATGACACCATAATAGGTGCCCCATGTGTTTTCTTCATTATAAGGCACCACGTTCGAGTTCACCTTGCTTGGAAAATCCCTATCTTGTGTAAACCTCTTCCATGCATCCCTTCTGGCATGTGCACCCTGATTTCCGGGTTCCCCAGAAGGTGCTCCATATTGACTTACACTACCTCATGCTACTTTTCTTAGGTATGATAAAATCTATTTCCTCTAAGTATAGATACACTAACATGGAACCCTTAATCGACTACTCCTTTACCTCATTAACACCTAGATTTTCTTGTTCCTTCCCCTCCCCATGTAGGGGTCAGTACAAGTTATATAAGTCTAAGGTTTGAGAAGTAATTCCTCCTCATCTGATTTGCAGTATGTTAAACTTCGAAGCATCCATCATCCTCAACACATGATGTTAAACTATGATCACCTCATGTGTGATAGTCTTGGAAAGACTCGAAGGAGAATGATCAGAAAATCTTTTCTTTCTTATCATTCCCTTGGGGCTTTGTCACCATGTGAACCTCAGGTAGTCTCCACATAATCCCTGACACACCTTAATAGGGTGTTCCCTATATGATGGCCACATTGTCCTCGTACATGGAGTCACCCTCATCAATATTCCCTCATAGATTAATTTCCAATATTTTCCATTCCTCATGGATGAATATTTCAAGACACGATCATCAGGTCTGCAAGTACCTATTGTTTCTCACCCTGAGCATGAATCAAGTGGGATTAGAGAAACCAGCGACCATGTCATCATCTTTGGGCCACTGACCATGTGTAAGCCCCAACATATCCTCAAGATGCTAGCCATACATATTCACCATGCCCCCATTTATTTTGTAGAACTATGTGGACTTTGATACCTTTCTTCCATAGGGTACATATGAAACCTCTCCTAGGTTCAAGCCCAGTATCCATATGTCCTGACCACTTCACATCAGTTCACTTTCAAACTGTATGATGTTAAATTGTGGGCTCCTTATTTACTCAACCAATGTTGGGTTTGATGCATATATTATAAATATGGTATGTAGAACACTTCCCTGAGGTTCAACCCCGATCAATAGTAAACTCTGGTGCTCCCTCCTAGGGATGCACCCTCCTGATGGGACATCTTCTTTTCTTGGGAAACATCACTTAGATCCCCACCCCGAGGTGTTCTGATCCATCAATATGGGATTATAACCATGGATACGTCCCGCAATCTATCTATATTCCACCAACCAATATTGTACCTCTTGTGATGGGATGCTAATCATGCGTAAGCCCCCGCATGTCTTCGGGTTGTTGTCCTTTGTGCACACCCCGATTCTATGCCCCATCTTGAACTACAAGGACATTGATTCCTCACTATGGGGATATGTTGGAAGCCTCCCTAAGGATCAAGACCATCACCCATTTACCATCATGGACTTTCCTTTGAGCCTTTTTTGGGAATATCATGCCCTATCCCAGAGGTTCTACATTATTTATTTCCCCATCCATGCACTCCATTCTCACAGGCTGCCTCCTTAGGTGTCCCACAACCTCACTAAACTACTTGGACTCTGATTCCCATTCATAGAGATATGTTGGAATCCTCCCTGATGTTTAATCCCAACAAAACTATCATATTCACATTGGTTCCTTCTCATTAACCATCCACTTAATTAAAACATCCATCGTCCATCCCAATTACTACGCAGGACACCACATCTCGATGGGATCATGCTATTAAATACAGGCCACTATCCATGTGTAATCCACAAATCACCCTCTCGAACTACATGGGTATTGATCCCTATCCTCTAAACATGGTACAAGGGAAGCCTCCCAGAGGTTCAATTTGAGCCGATGGTAAACCTTTGTGTTCCCATTTTTTGGGGCCCAATCTCCTTGATTATCCCTTTTTGGAGTCCAGATTAGACTTCACGATGTGATTTCTTCCCTTTTGGGGACACATCATTCAAGATCCATTATCATTGGCAGTTTTGATCCATCCATTCGGTAAACCTTCTAGGTGCTCCTTCCTATGGATGTTCCTTCCTGATCCACTCTCATCAGTGTTCAGATCAGTCTGATCCATCTCTTCTAGACATTAAACTCTTGGAATTCCCCATTTTGAACATGGGAAGCGAAGGAAAACATTGTAGACATGCCTCCAGAATAAGATACCTCATGATCGATTTGGTAATCCCCAAGTTTCTTCACCCTTTAGAATCCCTTTTATGTGGAAGAATATAGATGTTTCAGTGTTCCAATGTCAATACATGCCACAGATGCCTCATTGTGACTACTCCCTTGATGGATGGTTGCTACCCTGACTTGACCACTTGGAATTTCCTAATATAAGAATCGTAATTAGCTGGAATCCATAAAGATATGGCACTAGGAATGAGTTTCTCAAATAATATCTTAATCTATCTGGGAGACCCGGACTAGGCAAAAAATTCTAAGGAGGAATCCAAAAATAGAAGAACCAAAATCTGATTATCCCATTTCAATCAAGGAGAAAAAATATACAAAAGGGGATAGATTCCAGCTATCTTTGGAAAGTTGGAATGCGGGGCACAGTGTGATCATCAGCAAACGACAATACACTCAGGTAGCTAGCCCCAATAGAATGAATTGGAATTAGTATAGTTATTTTCTTCAATCATTTACCACCACCCATGATAGAACCCTATATAAGGAATTAGTCTCATTTTACTCTAAAAATGGTAAGGAAATTAACTAAAAAGTTAGCTAAAATTATAAGAAAAATGGATAAATAATTATTAGGAACTCACCTCTTCATGGTACCTGTATACATTCTGACTCCATGTTTTCTTCTCATTTATAAAATAATTTATTTCCTCCATTATACATATCTTTTATAAATAGATCTGAAATAATATATAATCATTCTAAAACTAATTATTCACACCACAAATATATTTCTAAGGTCATATCCCATACTATATCACAAACATAGTATGTAATCACCTAATTTTTTTGTTAGAAAACATTCTAACACACTGTATGCTTCCCACTCATCTTTAAAAAATTTACTTCTTATTTTTAGTATAAAGGTTGTATAAAATCATTGTATTAATGAGAAAATATAGACATAAAAGTGATTAAAGAATATTTTTAATGAAATTTTAAATACCTTTAAAAATTTCCTATTTGGGGATGCTGGTATTTTCATGGTTTATAATCTCTATAATAAATTTGAAAACATAAATCCACAATCATTTACATTATCTTTCTTCATACACTGTAAAGACATTGACCAAAATATGTAAATTTTTTTGAAATATTTTTTGATAGTTAAATACATCTATATAAACCTTAATTTGTTTCAATTTGAAGTAATCCAAAATCTTTTTCTATTTAGTCACTGACTTCATTCCATGATTTAAACTATATTTAGCGATTGACATATCATAACAAAATTCTTGTTAAAACACAAACTGAAACATATAATTTTAATATTGTATATAAAATTTTGATTTCACTGTATTCAAAATACACAATACACATCATGTACGATTGGTTTGTTAGATATCCATGCATTGGATCCAAAAAAATAAATATTTTGGGCATCCAGGTTAAGTGTGATTATCTTCCAGTACTTCCTAAAAAAAAATAAGTAACGAAAAAATTAAAAATATATTCCTTGATCAGATTGTAGAGTTTTACCCCTACATTGTAGACATAAAAAGGATTTTTTGTCTGTTAGTTTTTTCTCAAATGAATCGTATAGCTCATCATTCTTTTTATCAATTTCATCCTTCTTAAAAGAAGATTTTTTTTACATAGAAATTATATAGGGATTAATGAATCCAAATTTTGATTCTCCCAGTTGTCTATTTATATTGTATTAATATAAATTCATATAGAAAATAGGAATAGTTTTTAAATTTAATGAATATATTAGATTGATATTTTCATATAATTATTATGAAATTTTACCTTATGAATGTATTCCTAACTGAAACTTTTACTTATTAAAACTTGATTTTGAGACCAACTATGTCTATATTGAATGTTCTAAATATTTCTTCTTCATGTGGAATGTAAGACATATTTGAATATTTAAATGTGGTATTTCAATAAAGTTTCAATGGTAATAAATGTTGATGTATAAATTGTACAAAGAATTTACTTTTAGAAGGTCCTTTGGATTTCATGGTCGATTCACTAGACTCTCATGGTCAGGCCTTTCGTTTCCCCATCGCTTTATATGTCTGTAATACGATACAACTCATTAGAAATTTTTTCATCAAATGTTACAGTTTTTTCATAAGAAAAAATTTGTTAAAGAAATACCTCATGTATCTTTATAATATTAGGTGGCCATGCTGAAAAATTTCTAATAGCATCATTGACCATTGTAGTATCTGTATCATTCAGTGGAAAAAGAAACTCTACTCTTGAGCATCTATAATCTATACTCTCATATGATATTTTTAGTGTTATTTATTTTGTAGCTTGTCTCTCGTGGTATTATACACCATACCCCTCATAACAAGGTGGTGTGTGGGTGTTGATAGTTAGAAATCATATACATCTTTACCCTATAGATTTTTAGTAATATAAAGTTATTAGAAGTTATTTGATTCACACTTAAGATAAAGAGTAATGAAAAAACTGATTACCTTGGGTAAGGTATGCGATTGAGGAGAATGACTAGCATCAATGCTAGTAGGGTCATTTGGTTCTCCATGTACGGACCTTTGTTACATTTCCGGTTCAGTTTGATCCTTTCTCATATATTGGTCTTCTAAACCAAACCAGACAATAAAATCTTATAAAGATTCTATTTATCCATTAAATCATTTTATCATCTTATATGTGTCTTATTGTGGTTTTATATTTTCAAAATATGTTCGAGGAGGCACTCCAAAACCTACTCCTCTAACGCAACCATATTGTTCCAGTAGCTTCAAAGATACTGAAAGTAATTTTTCTTTCAGTATGGTCCCGGTCGATTCATTTTTCTAAACCATATAAAACATATATGAATATAAATATATATTTTTATGTAATACTATTATAAATCATAACATGTTACTATTATGTCATACTTACACATGGTTTTCATATTGGTTTTGTGTTTTCATTAAATATTTTACCCTCCTTATTTATGTAAGCCTCCTTCTATAGCACATGATGTGGGGTGGAAGTTTATTTACATTTTGATTCATCAATGTGCATATAAACAAAGAAACATATGTTAATTCAAGTCATATAAAACTTTTATTATTGATTAAAAATACATACCAATTTCTCCTCTGGTGAAGTGTACACCATTCTTGCTTTTTGATATGGATACATTGGTTTTGATGCACATTATTCATTTTTATCACATTTTTCTATTTCAAAAATTAAATTTTTTTAATAAAATTATATAAAATAAATAATTTAAAATAATATATTATCAATTACAATACACCTGAAATGATTTATCATCGCAATGACTGATGAAATAATACAATGTTTCCGGCTTTATAATGTGCTTATAACTAACCAGTGGGTGGGGATTTACTTTCCCCTCAACATCCCTAATATGTAACATAAAAATAAGATTCTGGAAGCCTCTATGTTATTTTATAGTGACCATTAATATATATTTATTATGAAAATATTCTAAAATAAACAATCCCTATAAGGAATATTGAAAATTAAATCAATGTTTCATTATATAATTTTTTGATAAAATAGAGAAATTATATCATAACATTACCTTTATTTCTTCCCAAAGGGTTTTCTTCATTACAGGATGGAGGTAGTGCCATGAATATATATCAATCTGAAATTTCAACCCTGTTTTTACCCCAAAATAACGAATTGATCTTGACTTTTTGGGGTCAATATGTTTCCCGCATTGATTCTATACAACCTAAAATTTTATACCCTTACTTATTGCCTTGATAATTTTATTTAACATTGTTATGCTGTGTCATTATTGTTTTTTTCATCAAAATGTTGTTGATACCCTAATAATTCTATAGTTTTAGCATCAAAAGTCTCTTATTCCCCGAGATGGGTGACATCATCATGTACAGAAGACATTGTCTACATTATTAGTCAAACATTAAATTTATATTATTTTAATGCATTAGAGAATAGATAATATTATGATGAAAATAAGATTCTATTAAAAAACATTAACCTTATCATTGATATCACTTTATTTAATGTTTTATGGGATTTGGATCCTCTATAAAGAATCCAAATCCTCTCTTTATGGTACCCTCTAATATACAAGACATTTTCTACATTGGGACCACCATGAACTGATTGTGATCTCCCAATGAAAGGGTCATCCTCAATTTTATTTTCATTTGACCCTATAATTTTTTTAGTTTCCAGCAGGACAATCAAAAAATTCTTCTTTACTGGATTCAAGACTTAAAATAATTTCACTACTTGTGATGCAATTTTTAAAGGCTCGTCCTTTTCCCCTTCCATAATAAAATTAAACTTCATGTAGTCCATTTCATCTACCTTCACTGTAGTCCTATTGTCAACCCATTTTCAATAGAAATTTGGAAATTGAAATGTTTTATAATCCAACTTGTATACATATTTGATAATGATGAAATATGACATATTCCAAAAAATTGGATTTCTATACTTGGAACCAGACATGTTCATCACTTCCACCACAAGCATAACTCCACTATTTTTTATTTTACTATAGTCATTGTGTTATTTTGGATAGAATGTATAACCATTTACTAGAAAACCAGTGTAAGATATAACAATTTCATTTGGTCCCCTGACTTTCCATCAAAGTTTTCCGGAAAATTAATTCACATTATATGATAAGTTCTTATAAATTTTATCCTATCATCATCCTATAAAATTTTTATTATATGTATTTGATATCCATCCATCAGTCCATGATGGATTCAAATCTCTCAAAATTACATTGTGGGATTCAGTGTATGGTTCAACATATTCAATTTTATGTAAAATTTAAAGGAGTTCATTCTCCAAATATATTATTTGTAATATTAATAACATTTGGTCTCGCCCAAATTTACCCAAGTTTATAGGGTTAAGTGGTCTCTTGTACTTTAGGTTGGGTTGTCGAATCCTCAGATACCTAAGAATCAGCCTACATACATGTACATTCTATGGATTCTTTTTGGCTATGAAGTAGAAAACCTGGGTTAATTTTGGATGGGTTTATGTGAATTCTAGGAGAATTAAGTGAATTCAATTTAAAAGAATGAGTTGATACTTGGTTATCACTTGGGGTGGATGGGATGAAACTATTTTTTAACAGTTTCAACTTCTTATATTTGAGATGGGTTTATTAAATAAAATCAAAAAAATCATCACTTACTTGTTTAATACCAACACACCATAATAATAATCACCTATACACATGGAGGATCAAATTCATGAGCACTCCAAGGTAAAGGTTCATATTATCTCTTGAAGTATGTGGACTTAAAATTCAACAAGGATGAAGACGTTTTAAAATAATCAAATAAAAATATCAATTAGAAGAAGTGATTAGATATTAATGGGGTGATAAATAACATCCAGTATAGACAATTGATACTCCCTTAGATCAACCCATAAGTGGGTTAGCCCTCCATTTATTCTATGATTTCAATGGAAGCGGAAAGTGGACTCATGAGGGAGGAATTGGAGAAGTAAAAAAACCATAAAAATAAAGCAATAACTCCACCATTATGTGATAATTTCACTAGGTTTGGTGTGAATAAATTCACAAATTGATCCAACAGTATCATAGTGACAAAAATAATAAAAAAAATAAGAGTATAAGAATAAATTTTATTAAGAAACTAATGTTAATTGAACAACTTAGATGAGAAAGACAAACTCAAAGCAACAAATTTGCAGCATAACATTACAATTAAACAAAGCACCAAAGATAATATACTCCTACACCACCAATAAATTAAATAGGAATTTTGGGAGATTTGGTTTGAGAATCCAATAGTTAAATTCATCCCACTTTAGTATGGTAGGATTAGGGTGGTAGAAATCTTGTCGAACTTAGACTTTTCTACTCTTGACCCAAGGTGGAAGTCAGCTTTCATCCACTGAACTAACATGTCGAAATTACCATCTATATAGACCAATTAGAGTTGACCATAGAATAATAAAATGTATATCCAGATGTATCCTAAACTCCTGTAAAATTATAGCATAAAAGTAATTTTGGTTTGTGAGATATTATCGAAATGGTGGGTTGTTTGTCTGGGCCTCAGAATCTGTACCAGAATTTTATCTCCAAC
This sequence comes from Viscum album, assembly GCA_963277665.1. Taxonomy (NCBI): domain Eukaryota; kingdom Viridiplantae; phylum Streptophyta; class Magnoliopsida; order Santalales; family Viscaceae; genus Viscum; species Viscum album. The sequence continues at coordinate 1,312,881,081 of OY728137.1, forward strand.
TTAGGCCGCCTGGAACTGAATTTAAAAATTATAATTAGCTTTTAAAACAGTATAATTAAATTTTCCCCATGATTTAATCTATCTTAATTTCAATTATTAGAATTATTCGGGTTTTATATTGTCCGCTACATTATTTTTATTGTCCTATGGTCCAGTTTACTTCACCAAGAATGTTGTTTGTTCAAGTCCAACTTTGGTGGTCTTCCAATATGAATCTTCAAGTACTCCAAAAGTATTAATTGTTACCAATGTAATGAAAAACATGAAAATTAAATATTAAAATAAAATCAAGATCATTGTGTACTTTAAATGTTGTTAAAAAATTTACCATGTAATAATGCATTTTAAGAAGGAATTACAATTATATTATGAAATAATGTTCAAAGTGTAAAATGCACTAAAATTATATTTATGAATAATAGAGAACATGAATATTATATATATTAAAAATAAATATTATTTTCATTCAGTGGTTAATTACACCCCACATCTTGAGTTTTTCTATTCCCAAGCAAAATATATCTCAAAAATGTGAAATTCAAATTCTCTTTTCCAAGAACATTTTAATAAACAATGATCACCAAAAACCCTTATATGAAACAACTATAAAAACCTATTAAAATATTTTATTACAGTACAGTTTCATAAGTAGATCCCAATCCCATTCCGATTCCTTTATTCAATTTCATCTCTATATTTCATCCAATATTAATTTAACATGATGATGTGTTGTGCATCACAATAGACATGGGGGTTCATCTTTACTCAAGGGGGGAAATGATGGAAGCACTAAGTGGAATCACATTTCAAAATTAATATGAGAATTCAATTTTTTTTCTATACATATACTTTTTATTTTATTTTATTTTTATTTTTCATGGTAATTGAAATTTCACTCAATAGAGTCAACCCATGTAGCGAGACTTTGCCGATGACTCCCAGGAACCAAAACCATAGGGCACCAAGTGAAACCCACAAACTCGGGCATCATATTCAATTAAATCAGTCAAAAACAAATTAAAATTACTACAAATAGAGATAAAATTACTAAATCAAGTCCAGAAAACTCAGGAGTCACGATCCCCAAGTGTCGAAAGCCACACATTAGGTCATTTCATTGCTTTACGCGCAAATTTATAGTTTTTTTTATTTTTTTATTGAATACTCATATTAAGACTAAAATGATCACCAAACCTATGCTATTTATTTATGAGACCTCATGAACTCAAACTAATACCCCACTATCCAAAGGACATGCATTGTGATCTCTTTTTTTATTTGTATGAAAATATAAACGATATAATTTCACATGAGACAACCACACTTTCCAAAATATATACTCATGAAATTATACATGGATTTAAATTAGAATTAGGGGATGCTAAATTATTTGATATTCATTTTAAAAGTGGTCAATGTGTATTATCATGTTTAAGGTTAAATAAAATTTCCATTCCATACATTTTTTTATGCACACAAAATTAATTAATTAATTATTTTTCTTCTTTCACCCCCTCAACATAGAATAACACTATTACCATTGTTTGAAGAAAATAAAATTTATAAGGGGGTAATGGTAGATTATGATCATTTAATAAAGTCACCTGGTTATTGAAGTTAATGTTCTTGATGCTCCAATTTAGTCCTTTCATATCCATGTCATATGCGAATTTCCTTAGTGGAAAAAGGAGAGAAAAAAACAAATATATATATTCATATAATAAAAAAAGTAAAATATAATTATAAAAAAAAATATAGAATAAGGAAGCACTATAAGTTGTAGGATAGTGGTAAGCATGCGCCCTTGTCTCCCTTCGGTCCTGGGTTTGAGTCCCCATGGTTTCGCCAGTAGTGAAGGGGTTTGTCCCACGAACTACGACGTGTCCTTTTAATTTTTTTTAATTATTGTTTTTTTGGATTTTTATTTTAACCTTCAAACACATAAAAATAAAAATAAATTGATAATACATTGTCTTCTTTTTAAATTTATGGTTAAGGTATAACTCAAGGATCATACCACATGACCTAGATGAATATGGTGCACTCCTTTCATAGCCATCCATACTCATAATAAAAGAACTTTTCAACAGTTTATGGTACTATCATATTAAGAGTTAAATATTTTATTTTAAATATAAAATTTATTTATTAATCCTATTTATAAAATAAAGATGAATCAAAAATATTAAAAACATGAGAACCATGGGTTGCCTCCCATGAAGCACTTTTGTTTAACGTTGTTAGCTCGACATGAAGACCCTAACTTATATGACACAAAATTTTAAAATTTTAATGATTAAATTTTTCTCCACTTCAATTGTATTTTGATTGATTCTCCAATGGGATTTAAAAGAAGTTATTTAAATTGATTCAGGTAAAACTATATAGGTCCCAGTGAGTGGGATAATCCCAGGAATATCGATAAGGGTCAATCCAATTGTCTTCCTAATATTTCTTAAGACATAAAGTATGATTTTATAATTAATAGAATCAAACGGGGTTGAAATTATGATAGAATGTTTTTGAATATCCTCTATAAAGTAATACATGATAGAGTATGTAAGGGCCTTGAATTTGAGTTGGGGTTCACTAACACTTTCAGAAACTGGTCAGGACTTTGAATCAAACTCAATTTCATTTTCAATATTCTCAAAAAAAATTGGTTCCTTTTGAATAGAATATTCTACCACAAAATTGGAAAGATCAGTGTTAGGAATGGGTATGGACTCAATATTGGTGATTTCTTCCAATGTATCACTGATTAGTGTTTTTGAAAAATCATTAATGGAGCTATAATAGGGACACTCAATTCACGATGTCAAATTTCCCTCTTGTGAATACATGAAATCAATTTCCTCTTGATTTAATGACCCTTAAACAATTTCTTGATTCGCTTATGCTACCCCAAATCCAAAGGTTGTTTCTTCAATAAATTCATGAGAGGCTTGTTGGAAACAAGAAACCCCACATAAGGTTATAGAAGGGACAGTCGGTTTAGGGATGAGTTCCCCCCAAGTATTAATGCATTGTAGTTCTAATCTCAAAGATGAAGACTCGGAATTCATTATCTCCATATGATAACACAATTTTCAAGAATTTTTTGGGGATTTTTTGGATATAACTTTGTACATCATGGAAATATCTATGATTTATCTCTTCTACTATCATTGAGAGGGATGGAAATTTATCCTTTAAGTGTTCATCATCGAAAAGATTATACATGTTACCGGGTGAGGGGTATTCATTCAAGGGTTGATCAAATAAATTTACTAACCTAGGAGATTCCCAATATTGATTTTCAATTTGATTCAAGCTTGGGTTAATTTTGGGGTATTGTTGATTATATTCCATTTTAGTAGATTTGAAAATGAGGATTTAGAATTATTTGGACACACGAAACAGAAAGCGGAAAAGATAAGAGAAATGGTGGCGAGAAAAGAGAATCTGGGTGAGAATAGAAGGTGAGTATCTAAGATAACTTACTTGGGTCCCTGGAAACAGTGCCAAAATTTGTTCTCTCCCAAATTTAACCATGTTTTTAGGGTTATACGATTGCTTTTAGTTTATCTTGGGTTGTCGAATCCTCAAAGACCAAAGAAGTAACCTAAAAACACATATATTTTATGCATTTTTTTTGGATATTAAGTGGCCATCTTGGGTTTTTTTGGATGGTTTTAAGTGAAATCTAAGATATTTCATTGAATAAAATTTAAAAAAAATGATTTAATCCTTAGTTATCACTTGGGGATAGATGGGATGAAATTATTTTTTAACGGTTTCAATTTCTTATATTTGAGATGGGTTTATTCAAGAAGATCAAACAAAGTCATCACTTAATATTTTAATACCAAAACACCATAATACTAATAAACTATACACTTGGAGGATCAAATTCATGAGCACTCCAATTTAAAGGTTTGTATTAGTTCTTGAAGTATGCGGCCAGAAAATTCAATAAGGGTGAAGAAGTTTTAAAATCATAAAATAAAAATATCAATTAAAAGAATTGATTATACATTAATGGGGTGATAGATAACATACAATACAAACCCTTAATACTACCTTGGATCAAACCATAAGTGGGTTATCCCTACATTGATTCTATAGTTTCAATGGAAGCATAAAGTAGATACATGAGGGAGGAATTGGAGAAGAAATTAAAAATAAAAAGAAAGAAATCACTCAATTGTTGTGTGATAACTTCACACGGTTTGGTGTGAATAAATTCACACCTTGAAAAAAAGGTACCAAATTTATAAGAATAAGAAAAAAATAAAAGTAGACGAAGAAATTTTATTAAGAAACTCAGGTGAATTGAACAACTTGCATGAGAAAGACAAACTCAAGGCAACAAATTCGTAGCATAACATTACAATTTAACAATGAATGAAAGATGCTAAACTCCTAGACCACCACTACCTTAAATAGTCATTTTGAGAGCCCTGGGTCTAGCCTCCAATAGTTAAATTCATCCAACTTGAGTATGGTAGGCTTAGAGTGGTGGAAAGACTATGGAACATAGACTTTTCCACTCTTGACCCGAGGTGGCATCCAGCTTCCATCCACTGAATAAACACGTAGAAATTACCTTCTATATGGAAGAATTAGAGTGGGACATAGCAGAATAAAATGGATCTACCGATGTATCCTAACCTTCTGTAAAATTTCTGCGCAAATTTAATTTTTTTGAGAGATATTATCGAAATGGTGGGTTATTTTTCTAGGCCGCAGAATCTGGACCATAATTTTATCTCCAACATGGGCTGCCTAGAACTCAATATAAACATCATAATTAGCTTTTGAAAATTTTTAATGAAATTTTCCCCATGATTTCCTCTATCTTAATTTAAATTTTTATAACTATTGGTCTTGTATATTGTCTTATACAATAGTTTTATTGGGATGTTTTCTAGTTTACTTCACCCAGAATGTTGTTTATTCAAGGACAACTTTGTTGGTCTTCCAATATGAATATTCAAGTACTAAAAAAGTATGAATTATAACCAATGTAATGATAAACCATAAAATTAAATACTAAAATAAAATAAAGATAATTTGTTACTTTAGATGTTGTTAAAAAATGTACCATATAATAGTGCATTTTAAGAAGGAGTTACAATTATATTATGAAATAATGTTCAAAGTGTAAAATGAACTAAAATGGTATTTATGAATAATAAATCACATGAATATTATATATATTAACAATAAATATTATCCTAATTTAGTTTCAAATAAACATTTATTCTATAAATCTATTCTCCCATAAGGCATCTGTTGTGACAAGACTTTGAGAGATCGAAGTTGTCAAAATCTGATAGGTAATCAGTACAAAATTCAAGATCTTCAAAAATACATCATTCTACAATACCAAATTCTAGATGAATTCGATACTTGACATACTATTTCAAAATTATTAGATACCGTTCAATGGGGTACATCCATCTGTAATGGAAAGGACCACATAGTTGAACCTCTCTAACCATGTGAATCATAAGGTGGACCATTATATCAATGAATGGTGGTGGTAAGAAAATATCAAATTCACATAATATGACTAAAACCTATTTATTCATCATTATAAACCTTATCAAGTCTATAGATTTATTACATATGTATTTGAAAAATAAGCAGAGTCTAGTTAATGCATGTCATACATTTTTAGGCAGAATGCAATGTAAATAAACATACATCAAATATTACATAAAAATATGGAAGTCATTTGATTTTAGTCCATGTCACTTAATATTAGTCTTTGACATGAAATTCTTGATATTTGATGAATACCCCCTAAAAACCTTTTACACCATTATGTAAAATGAAAAATATCAGTTTTTCCTATTTGGATAGAGTGTAAGCTACTAGAGGATGAAAATTATTCCATTTACATTTCGTCGGTGTCAACTCTTATATTATCCTCATGTCAATCATGTCCAACCTATACATATTTATGTATTTATTTTTTCAATAACATTTAGTAACATGAAAATAAACCAATCAAATAAATTTTTTATATATGGATGAAATTAATAAAATTTCTGACATACAAACAATTCCAATAAAAATATTCAAAGAAAAATGATTTCTTTTTCCAGCATGATTTCTTATGGATTTTTGAAAATAATTTACCAAAAATAGTTTCAATATATTTTACTTGATCAAATAGTTTATCACCCATTAGTGGAGATATTGTTGTACCTTGATTGGTATTCCAATCAAATGATGTCATGTATGGTTGATATTTATGTCATCAAGGTAAAAATTTCTAATTCCATAAAAACATAGTCGTCTAGGAATTTTTCAACTGAACTGAGTTTCTGCATTCATCAAAAAAAGTACACCCCAACATTCCTTTAATGTTATACCCTAAATTTTTTCCAAAAGCTGTAAATTCATTTAACATCCCATAAAACATGGACCTCAATATGAATTCCTCACTTTTATGAGAATCATACATTGTAACACATGTATCCCACATCAATGTCAGATATTCTATCAATGGATCCAAATAGATATCAATATCATTATTGGGTTTCTTTGTTTGAGATATAAGCAGATACATCATAATGTATTTTTTCTTTATGCATAAACATGGAAGTAAGTTATAATTTACCAACATGACGAGCCATGTACTGTGATTACTAATTTTTACCCCAAATTTAATTATATTATCCATAGATAATTCCATGTGAAAGTTTCTCAGATCATTTTCAAATTCAGGATACTCATAATAAATTTTCTTCCACAGAGGATAATCTGCTGGAAGATATTGGTTCCCATATTTAACTTTTTTATCTGCAAGCCATGATATTTATATCAGGGTTTCCTAACAACCATATTATCTTCTAAAATGTGGATTAGTTGTAAAGTACCATACATATTTCAAAGTACGTGATTCATTTTTCTTGTATCAATTCATCCCATTCTTAGGGAATTATATGAGTGATTCATGGTCCTTCCGAAAAAAATATGAAATCATTTGGACAAGAAGGCATTTTTTAGAGGTCATTCCCATTAAACATATCATTATTTTAGTATAATATGTTCAACATAGAAGTTAATTTTTATCTGGTATCATATCATTTAGGAGACCAAGCAGTTTTGTAAAGGTGATGTCACTCCATTCACTGCCATCTTTCAAATTATATAACTTCAATATAGCTGATAGTGTTATGTATTTAGTACAAATGGTATATAATGATCCCTTAACACAACTATTTAAATTCTCAGATAAAATTTTACAATCATGAAGGTCATATTCAATATCCATTTTCATTAATTCCATGTGATCTCCATCATCATTTACACTAGTGTTCATAACAAATGATCCATTAACCATAGTATCATCCCAATCATTTATCATGTTTAGTTTCCCCCCTTTTTTAGTCCACAATTTATATCTCTGATCTATTCCATAACAAATAAAATGTTCTTTCAACTCCTCTAGACTAATTTTTCTTGAATAAATTTTTTTTAAACATGTAAAAAATAGTTGATAATTATTATATGCATGCTCTATTATAGACTTGATGAACTCTTTAACTCCATATTCATACTATTTTGTTATAAAATTAGAATTTATACATGTTTTATTCATATCCTTCCAATTAAGTTCATAAAATATTCATTTTTTATAATAAATAAATAAATACATATAAGATATTCATTATAGAAGGTGATAGTTGTAGATAATTCTTATAAGGGGAACCCAAAATTTGACTATTTTAAATGATTTCATTATTATTTGAAGGAAATAGGTAATTGAATTTAAGAAAATAATTACTCCACTATGGTAGGTTTTATCCCCTTAATTCATCCAAAATGATCATTGATACCCAATTTGGGATGACTACTACTCAGTGTAGTTCAAGCAACATATGTGCATGTCCAGGAGAGACTAAGGATCAGTATTAAGAAACAAAATGAAATAATAATTGTTCGATAGATTAAACTGATTAGTGTGGAATTTGTCTCCTCAAATCTAAATGTTCTTGGGTTGGGATTTAGTGAACAACTAGACAAAATTTCTTATTTTGTTGCATAAAGATGAAAATTTTCTCAAACACACAATATATTCACATATGAGTTGATTATACAATACATGTTCATAGTGCCTTACTCTTTTATACACATCTCTTAATTACCAATTTGTTGAGATACATGATCACCTTGACTCAATTATACAAGACACAATCCCTTGAATTTAAAAATTACTATAGCAAGACTACAATATTATCTCCTAGTGAAAACAGAAGAATGATTTCCTTATCCCACATATTTCAGACACTATTGAAAGGATCCTTGTCGGTATAAAATGAATAAAACATAGAAATCATCATCCCTATAATGAAACATAGAAATCATTTTCAAAATTTCATACTAAAACCAACCGCTTTATAAAGCACTTTTCAAGATAACAAAACATTTTAAATTACAACATATTAATTTAAAATTTTAAATCTCATCTCAAAACCAATTTCCAAATTCAAAAGGCCACTTTTTGAATGTTTAAAACCCCACTTGAAATCCATTTTTTAAAATTTCACATGAAAATTGACCAATTTTTTTCAAAACACTTTATGGGATAAGTACCCCCATTTCTATAAAAAACTATAAGCATCAAGTGAAAAAAATCATATTCAAAAACCATGAACAATAAATTAAAAGTATAAAATTATTTACATGGAAAGATGTAAAATTTTAAAAAATTAAAACTTTACTATTCCAATTTGAAATCACTTCACAAGTTTCAAAATACGGAGTCCATTTTTGTTTATTTTAATGGAAAACCTCATTTTTTTCATTTCAAAACCCATGTTAACATTTAAAACAAAGTTTCCTTTTTAAAAACCTGAAATTTAAAATAAGAACTTCTATAATAATTCTAAGTAGGTCGCCACCCAAAATAAAATCATGATTTCACCACAAGGTTTTTAGAATCAAGTGTCAATCATGTAACATCCTCTAAGGAGCCCTCAACAACATACACATGGGTTATGCATTGTTTAAAGACCCTGAAGGAATTTTTTTCCTCTAATTTTTATTCCAATATTACCCACAACTCAATAAACCACTAAAATATCTGATTCAACTTGATGGAGATAAAATATCATCACTTCATGTCAAAATCAATTAAATAAATAATCATAATGAAATAAAATTCAATTCTTAATCATTATTATTTATGGAAACTCATTTATTATCATGAAAGATAGTGATAAAAAAACAACACATATCATACCTCATGAGTTTTGAAGTCCTAGATCCATAAAAAAATACTCGTCAAATAAAATAGTTCTTTGAAACCATTTTGTAATGAATATACTTGGCTCAACATGCCAAATCTCCTGAACTTTTCCTCCACAAGACCCAACCCAAAGAGTGTTCCTTATTTCTAAGAGATCAAGGAAAGAACAAGGGTATCAATATATATACAATTTGTATTTATTTCACCATTTAATAACATTAAAAAAATCATTGTAAACATTTATGAGTATCCAGTATAGTAATTCTATAGATTATACATCCATGGATATATACTAAATAGTTCAAAATAAATAATTATAATAAAGGATTCATAATAAAAATAAATAAAACTCACTAATTATATAAAACATAAGAGTAATACATAATCACGTCTCTTTTAAAGGAAAATAATTTTCAAATATAGAATATTTCTAAATTTTCCAATAAAAGAACATCCCAAAATAAACCAACAACTAAGACATAACTCAGAAATATCCATGCAATGCATGGCCACTTACCTCCACCAAAATTCCAATAAATTGACTATATGGATGACATCCAAGTCGATATCATAACTTCATAACATATATGAAAACATAAAATCTATATAAATCTATATGGGTGTGTATTTAGGATTTTAGATAAACAGGATTAGTTATATTTCACAAAATAGTCAATTAAATTTCATTTATAAAAAATTTCAAAAAAAAATACACAGAACACTATTTAAAAAATGTTTCAAAAGAGGAAATTATAAAGGAATGAAATATAATACACTTATCTATTTTCAAAATCCCAAGTTAAAACGTTTTGGGAAATAAAATACAACCATGATTAATATAAAAAAATATATACTCCTGTAGACGAAAAAAGCATATAAAATCATTCTTTAAGTCTAATTTTTAAAAACCAATGGATGGAATAATAGATTTATAAGTTTAAACACATTAAAATATTAAAAATTTTGAATTCATTTCTTATGAAAATAAATAAATAAAAATTTATTACTTCCAAACATTTCTCAAAAAACGTTTTATAACAAAAAAATTAAACTCAAATATAAATTAAAAATGAAATATAGATCAAATGAGATCCTTTATAACAATGATATATTATAATAGTAAAAAATTAGATTTAAATTTTCTATGAAATGTAAAAATTGATGAAGAAAAGGTGTGAAGTAGGGATCTCTAAGATAATATCATCAAAAGAAAAATCATTAGGGTATTCTCATTAGATCCTAGGGTGAGATAATATTAAATATTTACCAGTAGAATCAACAACCCAAGGGTTACCATCTATAACAACACCATCAAAATATAACTAATTATATCACATCCCAAACACTATATATGAATCAACATGGATATTACATCACAAACATTATGTCAAAATCAATATGGACATCATGTCCAGACACCAGGACACACAAAATATCACTAACATAGTTACCTTCTATTCCCATGGAATAGTAAAAGTGAAGGTGAGAAAAATATATGAACATTATCAATTTATAAATTGATAATAAAACATGATCAATAAACCTTTTCTCACCACCAACATCCTCTCAAGAAATATCCACCTATAACATCATACTGGAATAACATAATAATATTAAATTCCCATCACATAAAAGTGAAATAGACTATAGAAATCACTAACCCAATGGTTTCATAATGTGGGTGATAAAATCATAATGAAAATTTTGTTAAATAAAGTGAAAACGGACCTTTAATAACTAGATAGATGAGAATATTGTTATAATACCACCCATGTTATAAAATAAGGATACCATTTATCAATTTCCATGAGGCCTAAAAATCATCATGTAAATCTATGCTATAAACATCCTTTAAAACATAATCGGTGTCAACACATTTAAAACAAATCATTCCTATCATTAGAGTCAACTAATAATCATTCAAATTTTTTTATCCCTTAAATGATTGGTTACAAATCATTCCTCTTATTCATTTACAAAAACACATAAAAATAATAAATCAATGGTTTTATAAATAAGGTTTTAATCTCCATGAACACCCTTTATTTCTTATATATGAAACATCTTAAAAATTTATGATCCCATAATGGGTATAAATTGTTTGATTATATTGATAAGAATAGAATTTAGACAGATGAAGCCTTTCATTACCTGTTCAATAAATGAGTTAAAATAAAACAAAAACCTTAATCATGTGAAAAAAGTTTCTTTTGGGGGTGAAATCCTAACACACCCAGAAATGAACTATATATGGAAATGACAAGAAAGTCCCTACATTTAATCAACCAAAACCGTATATTCAACCATCATAGAAAAATGGGTATTGGGGTGAAAAGAAAACTAAGAGAAAAAAGTGGTTCAAGGGATATGAGAAGGGGAATAGAGAAGAAAATAGTAATTTACCTTAAAGAATCCATTTAAATCCATTAAAAGAATACATATAAAATTGGACAAAAAATATAGGAAGTTGTAAGACATCTATTCTATATTGATCATGTGGTATAAAGTGTACAGAAGATCCAAATTAAGTTAAATTGAGTGGAGTAAGTCAGAAAGTGGTTGTTGAAGAAGAAGAGAATGTAGCACACACATTGAAGTAGTAAAACGGAATTGAGATTTCATAAAAAGGGACCACAATGCAAAAATGTCAATGAATAGTTAGAGATAATGAACAAAAGAATTTATAAATAAATTAAAATGGAGAAAATTCTAAATTGTCTGGCTGTTGGAAAATATATAGGCAAAAGAACCTTATACAGAACCCAAACAAACAATAAATGAGTGAGGAGGAGGAGAAAATAATACACCTCAGATTCAAACCTTGATTCATCCAAGACAAAGTAGAGGAGGAGGACTAGTATTAGGGGACTTTTGTGAAATCATGAGAATCTATACTGAACCAGTCCTAGTTAGGGTTGTTTTAAATAGATTAGGAGAGTTTTATTAGTTCTTCCAAAAAATCATTGATAAAGAAACCTTTTATTAGTGATAAATTAATAAGAGTTGATAAAAGATATCTTTATCAATGTTTTTTTAAGATCTGAAAAAAGAATATTTATCAGCACTAAAGATTTAGCACTGATAATGAATTTAGTATTATAATTATAAATAAAAAAATTATAAATATATTTATAAATATTTGTGTATGATTATAAATGTATTTATATCATTAAATATATTTATATAATTATATATATTAAATATATTCATTATTTAAATATATTTATTAAAATTCTATAATTATTCAAATATATAGTCAATTATTTATAATTATATAAATATTGTTTTTTAAAAAAACAATATTTTTTATTTATAATTATAAATATATAATTTTATAAATACTGTAAATATACATTTATAAATATATTTAAAAAATTATATCATTATACATATTTATATAGTTATATATATAATTATATACAATTATATATTTAATAAATATATATAAATATAAATATAGTAAATATATTCATTATAATTTTATAATTATAAATATATTTATATCATTATATATGTGTATATAATTATATATATATATATATAATAAATATATTTAAATATGGTAAATATATTCATTATTTAAATATGTCACTTCGGTGGTGGCACAATAGTGATGGTGAGGAGCAAACCAACACTATTCTTTAAGAGGTGCATAGTTCAATTCATGGAAGTTTTCTCTTAGGCAAATTTCTCCTTCCCCCAAGATCTACTCATCTTATCGGATCACTCGGTCCCTGAATGGGTGGGTAAAATGAGGTGCAACACACATGTGCGGACGGATTGTTGTGTCGACCCATCATCACCTGAGTTGTTACCCTTCGGGATGCTGTACCATCTTAGTTGGCAACGACTCCTTCCTGGCTTGGGCTCTCTCTAGAGTGTGCTATTCATGGGGAGGGGGTTCCCTTATGTGGAGGGTTCGAAAAGGCCATACCTGGGGATTCCATTTATAGAAATAAATATTCATTATTTAAATATATTTATTAAAATTTTATAATTATTTAGATATATAATTATTTATTTATAATTATATAATTTTTTTTAAAAATAATATGTATATATTCATACCATTATATATGTACGTAATTATGTATATATATAAAATATATATAACTATAAAAATAAATATATAAAATATATTTTTTATTAAAATAAATTTATTATAATTTTATAATTATTTAAATACGTAAAATTATTTATTTATAATTATATAAATAATTTTTAAAAAATAATATTTATTTATTTATAATAATAAATATATAAATTTATAAATATACTAAAATACATTTATAAATATATTTATTTATAAATATTTATTCAAAAACCTATTTTCAGCATTATTAATGAATGTATAATCTAAAATGCATGCATGTTAAAAATGATTGAAATTGAATAATTAAAAAAGAGTACAATTTAAAAATATTGAAAAATAGATAAGTTTTATTAATTAAATATAAATAATTAAAAAAATATCAATATATATTAAAATAAATATGAATTCATATTAAAAATATTGAAACATAGTAAATAAATAAATAAAAATAAATGATAGAAAATTATTAAATTCCAGAAAAATGAAAAATGAAAAATATAAAAATGAATAAATAATACCTAACTATATAATATTAAAAAAAAATCTAATTAAAAACACAATATATAAAAATTTTCATGTTATAATGAAATTCTAAAATGAAATCTAAAATGTGAATAAATTACAAAAAAATATTAGGTTTATGTGTTTCACTATAAGATTTCATTGATTGTGTATTTATTTTTGTGTATGCGTTGTATATAAAAATGATTTAATTATGTGTATTTATGTGTGAAATCAGTGTAACAAACATTCGATATATGTTAAATTGAAAAATAAAGTGACCTTTAATTATGTACATTACTCGATGCAATTAGTCAGTTTTTTTAATTAATATTATTTTTTTATTATAAATCAAACTTCACTAAATAGATGACTTATTTAATGTAAGTATAAATATTTTTTATTATATAAATCATATTTTAGGAAATATTATATATATTAATATATATGTATATATATATGTGAATATATTTCTATATTAAATATAATAATGAATAATTATATATTAAAACCATTAAAAATAATTATAAATTAATAATTTTTTAATTATAAGTTTTTATTCATTTTTATATTTTTATATAGTAAATATTATTTAATTATATTTATGATATCTTTATATATGTATTAAACTTATTAATTTTTTAAAATAATTGATTCATTCAAAAAATATTTTAACAATTTTTTAATCTATTCATTGTTAAATTTTTTAATTATTAAAATTTATTCATTCTTCCTTTTTTTATTTGATCATTACAATTTATTAATTTAATATATTTTTATATAATATATACTATTTATTAATATTTATAATTTATATATATGTATATTAAATTTATTCATTTTCATCAATAATTATTTAATGAATAAAACATTGATTATTTTTCTTAATTTAATGATTTTTAATTTTGAATTGTTTAATTATTTATTTTTATTCATTATATATATACAATATACTATTTATTAATATTATATATATATATATATATTAAATTTATTTATTTTTCACAACAATTATTTAATTAATAAAATTTTTAATATTTTTTTTAATTTAATCTATTTTAATTATTATTTATTTAATTGTTTCATTTTTTATCAACGCTAAAAATAAATCACCAATAAAGGAAACATTTTATCAACGCTAAAAAAATATTGATAAAGGTTATCCTTTATGTGTTCTGGAAAAAAGTGATAAAGAAGTGTATATTTTATCAGCACCTTTTTATCGCTAATAAAATGTACCTTTTTTCAACGATTTTTTCTAGCGCTGATAAAGGTCAGCGCTATTAATGGGCTACTATGTAGTAGGGAAAAATATTATCGAACATTCAAAAGCTATTAATATCTTTCCCAAACTCCAAACCACCCCTACTAACTTGAAAAATAGTTTATATATACCGAGGGTGTGCATAACTGGTATACTCAGTAGGATCCTCCATAGAGCCATTGTGTAAAAGATAAAGAAAACATAAAGGCCCAGTGAATAAGAAGTGGAGTTAAATCATCAAATAAACTGTAATACTAAGTTCTCGGACTTACCATGACTATCTCTCACTAAGTAACACACACAAGAGATCATATAATATAGTAATAAAAGGGCACCCCACTCCGACTTCCCCACTGGTTTTTCGCTTTTCCCTAATGTTGTATGTCCAAAGATATCTTTCTCCAAAAAATCCAACCTAAATATGGTTAGGCTAAAGTAGCATAACATTCATCTCATGCACCACATCATCTCATCACCCAATGCTACTATCTTCAGATAGCAATTGAGTAGTTTTCAGGAACCACCACATTCGATATATCTTGTGTTACACATCGTGTATTGTACCTTAAGATATCACAACCCATACCTTGAGTAATGTACCTCAAACCATTTCAAACAATACACATAATTACTATAATAATCCTTACAACACTATATCCACAATTACATGCATGTTAAATAACTACAAGACATTAAATCAATCCACACACATATATAGGAAAAGATAACGACCATGTGTACTAGAACATAACACTACCAGGAGATGAGAGTGGGGAAAGAGAGGGTAGTCAGTCATCCATTCTTCACTAAACTGAATGTTGGGAAAAAAAACCGTTCAAGAGTCCACTCGGTGTCAATCACCCTATTACATTGGTTGTTTAGTGTATGAAATCATGAAAAATAAAAGATATAATGTAGTTTACAACCGCACTAAGGGAATTAACCTAGTCTTAGGCTCAACAATATCCATCATCTCTTGAACACCTAACTAAAACTGCTAAAAAACATATATCCTATAAACACACTAATTTTTGAATACCTTCATTATTTCTTTTTTCATTGTAATTTTTATCTTTTCATTAATTAATCCATTATCCATTAATTAAATTATTTAAATTCACATTTTATTTACCTCAATGTGAATTCCAACCCTTCTAGGAATAAACCAACATGTTCTATGGTTTCTAAAGATTAACACCATCTAAATAACCAAAACCCCACTTTACGGGATAAATCATTTATTAAAAAATTTCATTCCATGATTCTAGGTATCCTAGGAAACATCAAATACTACTACTGGAGAGATTTATAACCAAGCATAGCCAACCACATCAAGTAGTGGGGAAAGAAATTAAAGTAAACAATAAACGTATTCATATGTCCCTTAAGAGGACCATTAATAATAAATCATCCTAGCTTCAAGTATAACAATGAGAAATCCTAATTTCATCTTGTTCTGTCAATCCTAGTGCCATCTCTTACACCATCATGCATATTGCCATACATCTCTACATCACATGTGTCATATAATACCCAAAACCCAATCCTACCTACACAAAAATCTTCAACCAAAACCCATATTAGGCTCACAAGAAGTTACATAGCATGGAACATGTCCATAGAAACATAGAAGGAAACAAAAAACCAACAAATTAATTGGGGGAAACTAGGATTTAAAAACTAGGTATCCATATTTTTAATGAAAATAGTATTTCTTGGCCCTAAACATTTTTCTTTATCAAACTATCATTTTTATTACTATATTGGATTAATTTATTCATTTAATATAAGTTTCAATTACAGGAAACCTAGGAAATAATTTATTTCAAGCTATAAATTTATCTAAATATGCTCTTTAGTGTTTTTTCACTTCCATACAAAGATGAGAAATAAAAATTCCCTTTTAACATGAATCTTAATTAACATTAATAAAAATAATTCTTTATTCAAGTTCTTTATAATTTTTTATTAACATATAAAATAAAACATTAATTAAACATACATTAAGCATCATCTGATTTTCTTCAAATTATAAGAATCGGAGATTTCAATATACATGCCTCTTTAAATTAAATATCCAACTAACAATTACCATTATTACATTATTTAACCATTTTTATCAAAATAAAAAGCTAAAATAAATCATCAAAAACATTCTAACAAGTATTAAAATATATAGTACACTATCTAAAAAAATAGAGGTAAACCATTACCATAGTGGAAAACATGTGATCACCACAACCAAGAATCATTTCATTTGATAACCCGATTAATTCTTTATTAAGGTTAATTCCACCATCACCCAATGGGATAAATCATTTTTAATTTATGACTAAAAATAAAATAAATGTATAATAAATAAATCCTCTTCCTCAATCCTTCAACATTCCATGAAAGAAAATGAAATAAAAATGTGGATCCTAATCAGATTCCCCACAAGAAAACTGCATTCATCCAATAAGGCTACACAAAAACCATACCAAGAAATATAAAAGGAACTTCATAATAATAATGAAGATAAATATTCATAGTGTGATAAAAATAATGGGAGGAAACTAGACCAATATGATAATAAACTACAAAAAAAGATAAAGAACTCACCTCGGATCATGACAAATCAAATACGGGAAGTCGGGGATTAATCCCTGTCAGAAGGGTTTAAAAACACCTTGAGATTTTACCTTTGGCCAATTTGAGTTTGGGAGAACATTGTTGGGTTTGATATAACCAAGGGTGATGTAGGTTTTATAGGAACTCTTCTGGAAATATATTCACCACATGAATGGTTCATTCACATTATAAATGTTCCACATTTAACATCATCCAAAAATAGGTCACCACCCTATAATTAATTCAAATCATTAACTTCATTAATTCACCCTACGAACCATGCTCACACGAGCTGTGAATTCCATTTTGGTCATCAACCAAACTCTCATGAAACCCATGAACCTCATATTCACAACGTGATCTTTATTTCAAATTGTGAGATCCTCATACTCCTAGATTATAGCACACAAAGACCACCCATCCTTCTTTAGGATTCCTCCAAGAAAAACAGGTTTCAAAAACATGAAAATGGATGGACTAGAAGGATCTAGTCCCTTACATCATATACATCTCAAACAATTCCTATCCTTTATAATTTAAAACCAAAATTGGAGAGAAATAAAGGAAAAATAAGATCTTCCAAATTTCCACCCCATGATATAATTCTCATGAATATTTCTAAAAAAGGAGCTCAATAACCTCATTCAGAGGAATATAACACAAAATGATACAAAACCAACAACCATCTTTTCAACATTCTCTAGGGAAAGATACATCTCAAACAAGGGTATGGACATAAAAAAAGAATCAATAATGTGGAAAACATATCATAAACCAGATAATGGTCATCAAGCAAAAATGAGCATCATCAAAATATAAGATATAAATATTAAAAAACTCAGGATACTTAGTGTGTATATGTGAATCAATTTCCCAGATACTCTCTTCCATGCCACCATGACTCTATAAGACACAGACCACTGTAATAGCCCTCCCAAGAAACACATTCTCATTGCAGTCCAATATCTCTACATGCCACTCCTAAAAGGTCTCATCATCATCAACATCAATCTCTCCTCAATAAATGATGTGGGAATCATCATGAATATAATGATATAGTTACGACACATGGAAGACATCGTGCATCTGTCTCTTCTACGGGGAAAGTTCTATTCGATATGCCTCATCTCCAACTTGATTCACACCTCAAAAGGCCCAAAAAAGGGAGAAATATTACTCCCATAACTAAACCTTCACTGACCATGATAAGGTGTCACCTTCAAGAACACATGATCTCTAACATTTAACTCCATATATCTCATACTATTATTATAATAAGAAAACTCACGATCTTTTGCTTATTTCAACCTCTCAAGAATCACATAAACCATATATGTTGTTTTCTATACTAGTAATGTTCTATAAATTGTTAAATTCCTAACCCCAATCTTGAATAATGGGAAAAATGGTAATCCATACAAATCTTCAAATGATTCCATTCCAATAGTGGAGTTAAAACTATTTTGTAAAAAAAACTCAACCAAGTGAAGGTGCCTCATCCATGAGCCTCCAAAATCTATGATAAAAAAACTCAGCAATTTCATTATATTCGGGATTTTTGTATCAATGTGATCATCTATAAATAGTTAAAAATAAGCAATAAGGCTTAATTGAGATCCAAAAATCATGTTCGATACATCTCTATACCCTGGAGGTAAATTAAGGATCATGATCAGAGATAATTATCATCAGAACACCATGGAGTCTCACTACCTCCTCTAGGTACATCCTAAAAAAACCTCCATTAAACTCGACACCATGATTTCTATAAATTTGTATGATATCATCAAGTTTTCCACTATCACCAGTATAGAATCAAAGCCTCCCTAAGCTAGATGTAAACTTGTAATTTAGTCTATATTGATGTCCTCCAACTCCAAATAAGGAATATCTAATGGTTGGTGAAAACCATCGAGAACATGGTTCTAAAAATTCACCTTATGGTAGAACAAACATATAGACAAAAACACTGTAATGGTACATTTCATCATAGATCACCAAAAATACCCTCCTAGAACTCGGTAAATCATCATCATGCTAGGATATACCACCAAGGGTGAGAAGTGGAACTCATGGAGAACCATATCATGCATCATCAAAGGGAATAAAATCCTCCCCTAGATTAACACTTGATGCTATTCATACTCAAACTATCCATCAGGGGAATCCTTAAAGACAACCTGGTCTCTCCAGACCTATACCTTAGAATCCCCCAACTAGGACTCCTCCACCTCTACACCAAGGATGACTAAACCATCATCTGAAAAATAAAACCTATTCCACTAGCCTCACCCATAACAAGATGCAACCCTGGGAGATATTCTATCACTCTATAGGAATCTCCAAATTCAACCATAATATCACTATGTGACTTCCAGATCAATGAATCAGCTACATCAACAACCTTTTCTAATGTATATAAAATCATGATTTTTTAATTCGGTATGAATTTGATCCACCTATGCTATAAAAAATTTAGGTCACACTAGGAGAAGATATATTTTGAGATATTATGATCAGTAATAACCACAGAATGGTCACTGATGAGGTAATGTTACAAAAAATTCAAGGATAACATTACTGCTACCAAATAGATATAATAATTTGAATAATTGTTCACATGTGAAGTTTCACAAAAACTATGAATAGAACCCACTCATCTGGCATACAATGAATTAGAGTGATGAATAATTTATCCTTTAAGAAATTAAAATATTCCAGAAATTGATTAGTCTACAAGAAAAAATAATACTTTATAGAAAAGGTTTTTAGATGAGTCACAACATGAGATAAATCAATTACAAACATCCTATAATAGCCTATAAGACCAAGGAAAATTTTCACATCTGCAATTATCTAGGGGGATGCCTAAGAAATGACTACATTGATCGATAAAAGATCTATAAATAATCTTCATTAGGACATGAAATACCCCATAAAAATAATTAAATAATCTCATAACTCACACTTTGATAACTTTCCAAACAACTTTTTATGATGAAGAACTCCCAAAATGATTATATGCTCTTCTTTTGTTATAGAGTATATGAGGATGTTATCAATGAAAACCACCATGGACTGATCTAGGAACCCTATAAATATTTCATTCATCAGACACATGAACACATTTGGGGAATTCATCACACTGAATGACATCACATAAAACTCATAGTTCCCATATCAACATTGGAAAGTGAACTTTGGAAGATCCTCATCATTCACCTACATAGGATGATACCATAACTATTGATCGATCTTTGAGAACAAACTAGATCCTTTTAGATGATAAAATAATTCATAAATCTACAAAAGTGGGTAGTGGCTATATAGAATCACATGATTGAATTGATTATAAATGATAAAAATATAGAAACTGTCATAAGATTTATCTATAGACAAAACTGGTGCACCCTAAGGTGAAACATTCAGCCGAACAAAGCCTCGCAATAATAGGTCATCAAGCTATACTCACCCCTCTTACAAATTATAAGAAACTGTATTACATAATGACATTGAGATCATAAAAAATTATGGTTGTAGATCTATCCTAAATGTGATCTCTCATTAAGGGGGTAATTCCGTAAACTTCTTAAGAAAAACATCAGGGGACTCTTCCACAACCTTGAGAAACACTATCAGATGCACCATTGATGAAATTAAAATCATCTCATACATCATGTAATATAAGGATGGAACATTTCTATGTCACATTCGAGGGTCTATCTCGCCAATAAAACATGGTAGACTCTTTTTTATCAACATATAATGTAATCTGACTCCTAAAAAAATAAATGATACCCAACACCAAATATAGTTATCCAGTTATGAGAATTATTCCATATGTATATATTTGTAAACATAGAAATTATCCCCAAGAGTGGCTCTACCCTGACATTATCTCACTGTCTCTACATATACTTCATACCAGTGAGCTCAACATCCAACTAGTGTAGTCAACGCGAAGGGAATTAGAAATATATCCACATCAAGTCGCAATGCATGGATTAGTAAATTTGATGTAAAGGAGTGTATAGCTCCTCAATCAAAAAATCCATGCACCCATGTAGAAAATAAGAAAATAGTACCTTGAGTGATGTTTTGATCTCTTGTTTCTAGAAACACTAGGGCCTGCAGCTAACCATGACCTTCTCCACAACATTTCTAACCCTGAAAAACACCACCACCATAGTCATGCTCTACACTATGTGGATGGTGAGAAACATAGGGTATTCATCTTCCCACATCTTCTCCTCTCTCTTGATCCTACTATGGAGCATCATGATGTTGCTAACTCGACTAGAATATCATCAAGAGAGTAACCTCAGGAGAAACACACAGTGCATGTCTCCTACTTATAAAGTTCATGCACTCTCACCACTAATGACCTTGACTTCCACATAAAAAATAAGTTTCTGATCACTTGGAATAGTCATGAGAGCCACCACACCTAGAGAAATGAGATGATAAGTGTTGATACTTACCCCCAGCTATCTGAAATTTCTTCAATCTTGGAAAATGGTAACCTTAGATCATAGCCCTTCTTCGTGAAAAGTCTTTACCACTCACCTCTTATAACAATCCAGTTCTAGCTTGCACGCCCTTAATAACCTCTTTTTTTTCCAGTACCTCAAGATATATATACAACATAAATGAGGTGTATTGGTGAAAATATTTGTATGTAAGGACTCAATAAAATTCCTATATGTATCCTCATAATCTAGAAACATGTCTGTTTCATTACATATAAGGGTATAGAAATGGATACCAAACTTCTACATGTTGAAACTCTCCTGCTAATGGATAAATAGCTCTTACTGATTGGACACCATCACAGTCTAAGAAAAAATCACTACTCCGAATTGGTCCCTGAACTTCTTCCATGAGGCCTCTGACGCCTTATCATCCCCATGGAATAAGATACACTACTACCTCACTACTATTCATAGAATCATCACTACCAAAAAAATAATTTCTCCATCTAAGCATGAATCAAACCAAAATTTATCTTCAATTACTCTAACCATTATTCTTTCACTGAGTATAAAACAAATCCCTTATACTTATTTAGACTCTATCACTGAAACTCTTAGAGTATCCTCCGCTAAGTGTTTTGATCATCAACCTATAATATATAGTGACCTTCTAGAATGTCATGCTAAACATCCTCATTGAAAACCTGATAAGGACATCGACCTGTATTCATACCTACAAAAGATAAATTAGTTATAGACTCATACACCTTGAATGTGGAATATTTAATATTAATTAATTATTTATTTTATTTATTGAAGGTTCTACCTAATCCCAAGGTTTATACATTTCAAACACAATTTAAAATAATAATAATGTATGACTGTTTCCTATGTCTCTATCCTCTAATGAGTATCACTTATCTTATTAAAATAAGTAAACATAAAGACTCATGAATCAAATCATAGGGGTCCCCAAATACATGTGTCTTAGTTGTTCTCCCTTATTTACACTACCTACTCAACTCAGCTGAAATTATTTCCCTACCAACCCATGTAGTCTCACCTATTCCTGTCTCGAAACTCCATCCCATCCCTCGACCTTCCTCTAATACCACTAGGTCAATACCCCCTCCACCCAAATGTTCCTCTCCTATACTAGAAATGAGATAAGGGAGATAATTACACCTGAATCATACCTCCAATAGGTCATGGGTTGGTAATAATGACTTAGATTATATCATATATACAAATGGGAGGAATTACCCTCTAAAAGAAAAAATATAAAAAAATAAGGGATAAGAAAATTACACCAAAACAACTTCTACATGAAATAAAGGGAAAATGGAAATCCAAGTACATGCATAAAATTTCATAAAAACTAGTACAACAGAAAAAAATTGAATAGTACCAAAAGATAAACTAGGTAGTTACCACGAAGCCTAAAAATATCTTGAACAACCATGTGATAGTAATTTTCAACCATATCTCCAATCTTATCCTACTAACATGAAAATAGTTTTTATATATATAGGGTGATAATAATAGGTATACATAGTAGGATCATCCTCAAATCCTCTCATGTAGAAGATAAATAAATGAAGCTAAATCCCAGTGAACAACATGTAAACCTAAATCATCTCCTAAATAGGTATACAAGTTCTTATTGTCACCATGTCTATATATATCCATGTAATGCATACAAGATGTCATATAATACAATAATAAAAAGGCTACGCTACTGCCACTTCCCCAATGGTTTTCCTCTCAACCCCAACACCATACGTCTTAAGTCATCTTTCTCTTAAAGAATCTATCTTGAAGACACCTAGGCGAAAGTATCATAACATGAATCTCATGCACCATATCATATCATTATCCCATTCCACATCTTCAAATAGTAATTGAGTAGTTTCTATGATCCACCATGTCCCACATTTCATGTATTACATGTCGAGTATTATATCTTATTCTGTCAAAGCCCAAACGTTGAGTAATGAACCTCAATCCATTATAGCCCATACATTCCATACCAATTATAATCCATAGGATTATATATATCCAGAAATACATAGGTGTGAAATAAAAATAATCCAATACATCCATTTACACACATATATGAGAAAATATAGCCATTGTGTGTACTAGTACATAATAAAACAAGATAAAGAGTGTTGGGCCAAAGGGGGTAGTCAGCCATCTTTTTCTACCCAACATGAGTATTGTAAAAAACACCCTACCAGAGTCCACTAGGTGTCATCTTAACTACTGACATGGTTGGGACAACATATGATATCATAAAACATACAGGATATAATATAGATTGAATCCACACAAAGGGCATTAACCTAGCCTTAGGATTAACTATAGTTATCATCTCCTGGAAACCTAGTTACCACCACTAATAACTATATATCCTAAAAACACATATGGAATTAATAATATTTTTACTAATTCATTCTTTCTTGTAACATTTCTCTCTTCATTAATAAAATTATTATCCATTAATTAATTTTTTTAAAATTCACATTTTATTTACCTCAAAGTGAATTCCATTCCCTCTATGCATAAACCAACTGAGTCTATGATTTCTTAATATTAATACCTTCTCAGTACTCAAAAAAACCAACACCAAGGTTTAAATCATTTATTAAACATTAACGTTCCATAAATATAAGTATTATAGGAAATTACCTAATCTATCATAGGATATATTCAAAACCAAGCACAACCAACTATCTCAATCAGTGGGTAAAGGATGGAAGGTAAAAAGAAACTTGGTCTTCCAGTCCATAAGTACACCAGTAATAAGAAATCATCCCAAATTTAATAAAAAGAAAGTAAATCCCAACTCTAAGAAGTTCCATCAAATATTATGTCATCTCTGACACCATCATGAATCTCTCCATCATAGTCATTAACTACTACCATAAAACCTATCCTCCCCACCAAAAAATCATCAACCAATATCCAATCAGGTTCAATTCACATCTCATAGAAAGTCACACATCTATATTGATACATAAGGTAGCAAATATAAAATATCAATGGGGGAAAAGTAGGACCCAATAACAAGGAATCCATCCTTGTAATAAAAATGGAATTTCTTATCCCTAAACATTTATCTTTATCAAAAAACAAAATTTTCTACCATCTTGTATTAACCAATTTATTTAAAACATGTTACAACTAGGGGAAACCTAAGGAATCAACTATTTTAAAATATTACATTATTTAAGATATATATATAGCATATTTTATGGTATCATCAAAAATGAGAATGAATAATTCTATTTTAACATTCCTCTTAATTAAAACTAACAAGAATAATTATAACTTAAATTTATTTATACATATCCATTAACATATAAAAGAACAATTTAATTAAACATGCATTATAAATCATCTAATTTGTATCAAATTATTAGAGTCAACAAATTCAATAAACATGCCTCTTTAAAATATTTATCAAATCAACATTTTCCTTATTTACATTATTTTAAACATTTTCATCAAATTAACATGCTAAAATCAATAAAAATAAACATGATAACAAGATTAAACATATATTTCACATTATTTATCATAACAGAAAGTAAATTGTTGTTATGGTAGAAAACTTGTGATCAATACAACTATAAACCATTTCTTTCATTAATCTAGATTATTATTTAATAAGTTTAATTTCACCATCACAAAAGGGGAAAATCTTGATTATTTGATGATTGAACATAAAAAAAAGGATAAGTAATGAATCCCCTACCTCATGGATTCACTGTTCCTCAAACGGAAATGGAATGGCAATATAGATCCCAATCACCTCTCCCGCTAGAAAACTATAGTCCTCTATGAACTCCATTCCACAACCGCACCAAAAAAATAGAAGGAACTCCCTAAAAACCATGGAGATCATCCTATATAGCATGGAAAGAAGAATGGGAGTCAAATAGACTGATCTAAGAAAAAAATAAAAGGAAATAGAAAGAACTCGCCTCGCATCATCATCGATTAAACAGAGGAAGTTAGAGATTAATACCTATCAAAAGGGTTCCAAAACGCCTTGAGAGATTTCATTTTTTCCACCTGGAGTTTGGGAGAAAATCATAGGGTTTTATATAATCCAAAATGTTATAGGTTATATAGTCATACTTCCAAATTGATATTCACCACGTGAATGGTTTATTCACATTGTGAATGTCCTGTGTTTAACATCCACTAAAAAGCACGTCACCTCAAAAAAATCAACACGTAAATAATTCACATCATAAATTTAATGTTCACAATTTTAGTTTTAATGTTAATATACATCATGTAAAAAACTCAATCGATTATTTTCATGAATGCATTACACATCATGAATTCACCATACGAACCACCTCACACAAGCTTCGAATTTCATTCGGGTCATAAACTGAACTCCCATAAAAGCCATGGGATGCACATTCATGAAATGGTATTCCTTTAATATCATGATATACTCTTGATGCAATATTCCAGCACCCAAACACCACTAATCCTACTCTAGGCTTCCTCCAAGAACCACAGGCTTCAAAAACACATAAAGAGATGGACTAGAAGGATCTGTGCCCTTACAATTTTTCTTTAACGATTTAAAAAAATATGTTGAAAGATACAAATAGAAAAAAAAACAATTTAGCAGTAAGATAATAATGTTTAGTTAGGATAAAGAGATTATTAACAATGATGAAGTAAATGGGATATTATTTGTGATTTTTTAATTTGATAGTGATTTGATGAAAAAGTTATTTAGGCCATTTTTTATGAATTTTATTACATATTTTGATTTCTGGAAATAGTCTATGATTTTAAATGAGGAATAAGGATTTTATTAATTCTTGGAAGCATATATATTTTCATGTGGGTTTAAAGTAAGATTTATGGATACCATTATAGGTCTATAAGTTTATGGTTTCCATAAGTTCAAAGCCATGGAGACCCCTTTTTTAGGATTTAAGTGACGAGATTTTGAGGTGACTTGAAACATTTATAGGGTTTTAGGAATAATACAAAGTTAAGGTTTAAATAACTCTTTGGGTTAGTATATTATTTTATGTTAAGTTAATTATGGTCTATTGGATAGTAAGATATATATAATATTGGTAGTTAAAAAATGATTCATTGACAATGTGATATTTTCTAAGTTATTAATTGTGAAGCTAAGTATTACCTTTTAGGTTAGTATCTAAATTTGATTCATGATATTTTGGAGTAAATTTTACTATATTATAAAATTATATATAGATTTATTATGATAATTTCTGATATTTTTGTGGAGTAAGTTAAAAGGTATGAGATCACATTTGAGATTAAAACATTATTTAATGAAGAGGTAATTGAGGTTGATTGAGACATTGGTTTATTTATTTGTTTAATAATCTAATTTTAACCTTTTGTTTTATTTTTAATATTTTGTATTAATATTTATTATTTCTTCCTATGAAGTTTATAAATTTTGGGTACTATCTTACATTAGGTTAAAAATTTCATTTTCTCTAAATAGTTAAAGAAAATAGTAATATATTTTTATCATTTTATGGATTATGTGATCCATTAAAAAGTTGATTTTAGTTATTTGGGCATGAAAAATTTACCTTGAATAATCATGTTTTGGAGAAAATTATGAGACTATAGAGGAAATTTATTAAATAATGAAATTCTACTTTTCAAATAAGTATATTTCATTATGTTTTCAATCTAGATGGTAAAGGAATTTCTCAACTATATGAGAAGGATATTGAAAACAATTTATCCTATTACATTCATTCCTTAGACATCGATGGTCATTTTCATGCCTTATTGATTTATGGTTTGGGGTCATTAACTTTTTAATGATCATTCACTTTCATGAGATAAATGTATTCTATCAGTAAATATCATTATTTGAACATTTATTTTTTCCTGGATGTCTATATTTTCACTACCCAAAAATGTTATACTATTTTGAAATCTAGTTATGTGTTATTCTAGATGACCAATGTATTCCCTTCCCTCTTTTAAGAGGCATTTTTATTAACCATTTTTATTATGTGGTTTTTCAATAATGGTATTTTCAAATGAAAAACCCTTGATCACTGAGAACAAGTTAAAATTTTGATGAAAAAATTTATTAAATGTAAGATAATTTAACACCATGATATTTTAAAATGACACTATGTTTGATATTTATACAAAAAGAAACACTGAGATAAAATAACCCATGAAATGTTATTATTTAAATATGATATTTTAAACCATTCCATTGAATTGGAGTGTATAAATAGAATTAACTTAATTATAATATATATATAACGTATATTCTCAATAAAAATTTAATGATTAAATCTTAGGAAATAAGCACTCAATTTTTAGTAAATATATTTTATACTTCAATTTTTTTTTCAAAAGTGATTTTTATTACTTATTGTGAGAGAATATTATAATTAATTTAAAGAAACGTAAAAACAAAATAAAAAATAAATTTTCCCAAATCATCATACGAAAATTATATTGTGTTTAGTTTTTTGTATTTTTTTGAGAGGATCAATTTTCAAGTGAATAGTTAATAATACTGATTTTTTTGAAAACTGTATTTTGGTTTCCATAGTTTTAAAATTTCCAATTTGTTTTAATATTATTTAAATGTAAAATTAGTTATACTATATTGTGAATAATCCAATTATGTTCATTAGAATCAATTTTATGGTTGAATTTGGTATAAAAACATTTTTATACTTAAATGAATTTTTCTAGGCTTTTATTCACGATTTTTATTTTTATATTAAATTAATTTATTCCAATTATTAAAATTGAAAAATAAAAAATTCATTTCAATATTTGGAAATATTAGGTCCAAATTATTTAAATATATCCATTTTAAATTTGGTCATTAGGAATAGTAACTATGTTAAATATTTGTCACCCCAGTAAAGGTAAAATGGGTGAAATAAGGTTAAAACCATGAGATAAGGTATCAAAAATAAAAAAAAACTTTTTTTTTACACTTTTATGTATGGAGGTCGGAAATTTACATTATATTATTTAATATATGGCCACTTCGTATCATTTTTATTTGATTATGACCTTTATATTAATATAAGGAAATAATAAATGCAAAATGGCACTCTCTTGAATTTTATATCACTAAAATTTTAACACAACGATAACAAGAGGATAATTTTTGTTATAAATATTTATTTTATATATTAATTAATTTTTTATTATATTAATTTATTTCTTACTTTAGTGATTAAAAAATTACTTTAAATTCTTATAGAACACTGATATAATATTTATTCAATTAATAGAAAAATAAAAAAAATGAGATTAAAAATATTAAAAGTGATAAAATTTTCATGAATTTTTATATACCATGAATTTTTTAGATAAATATAAAATTTTAGATATTTATTAATGTTTTATATTCTAATTCCATAACTATCTTGATGAATTTAATGTTAAAGTAAAAAAATAGTGTCATAAATGACATCAATTATATTTTATGAAAAAAAATATTAAATTATTTAAAAAGCATAAAAACTATGAAATAGGATATGTATGATTATAAATGGTCTAAAATTTCATTCATTTTTCATTTAAGATCTAACAGAAAACTTATGTCTAAAATTATAACACATTAAGATTGAAAAAGACATTATTGCAGTTAAGGTTAAAATTAACTAACGAAGGGGTTAAAATAAATGATAAGATTTAAAATGACACAAAACCTATCCAAATTTCATTTTATTATTATATTTCATCCTTATACTAAATTTATTCAAATATTTGGCCATTTTGATGTATTGTTCTTGTGAGTGCCTTAATTATATTTCAATCTTTTTAGCAACTCCATGTGTGTCGTTTCCTACCTTATAAAAGGACACCCCTTATATCTTTCTTTTACACCAATTTTACTCATATATATCAACAAAAACCTGAAATATTATATTATAAACTTTTATATGAAAATATTAGTGGATATTTTCTTCTTAAAAAACCATTCCAAGGGCCATTAATAAATGATCTAAAGGAGGCATGTGGAATACGAGGTAATCATCTTACCCGAACTCTTTCAATTTATTTATTCTTATACCTCCTATAAATTAATGATATTAAAAATAAATTAATAAATTATATTTCCTAAATATATATAAATTTTTTTATTATTATGAAACCACATTATTCATCCTCTCTTCCATCAATTGGGAAGTAAAAGTATCACTTGTGCATACATGTGGACTACCACCTCCATATAGCGATACAGCTAATTTTCAATCCCCAATTTTAATGGATGGTTATTATGATGGGTTTAATGTCTATATATGATATTTATTACATAATTATCATTTTTTTATTATTATATCATTACTACCTTCTTACCATCTGATCCGTTGTAAAATAATAATGTTACTCATACATTTGTGTGGATTACCACCTCAATGAGGCGATATGATTCATTTTTTATTTTTGAATTATATGGATGTTAATAAGGATATAATTAATTAATATATATGGTATATGGAATACTAATTATTCTATAAAGGTTAATTATTACTTAAATTTATTTTTTATCATCCGTCAAAAAGTTAAAACAGTGTTCATGCGTACGTACGACCTAACATCGCAATGAATGGTATAATTTATTTATTATCTCCGCCATTTATATATTATTATAAATATATATATATATATAATTATTATATATTATATTATTATTATTATTAATTTTTAGACATTATATAATCATTATCAATGTACATGGACCAATACTACCGAACTAAAATATGCATGAAAAACAAAGCAGTTATCACCCCGAACAACGATTTTAATAAATAATTATTAATAAACTTGTGATAAAATTTTATAAGTAAACGATATATGGTGTTATATATTTTATTATGGTTCTATAATATATTTATAATAAATCTATATCTAATATACAGGATGATCAAACACATACTAAGGAAGTCAAACCCGAGTTAAGGGTCTCTCGTCTCACTTTTGTTTCCATGAGACATATGCCATATTTTCCACTTGTATTTATCATGTTTTGTATATACATAAATTTATATAATATATAATTATTTAATTTATATTAATTTTATTTAATGATTCATTACAATTTAACTCTTTTATGTGGTGTATGATTCAAAATTTACTAAATCGGTAAGTGTTTATTTGACAATGTCATCATTATTCAAGATTGTTGATGTTGAAGTCTCAACTGGAGAAATTATTTAATATTTATATATTAAAACACATATATCTTATTCTACACTATTTACATATTTAATTTTAAATTTTTCAATTAATATTCCTCTCGTTATGTACTCAAGATACAAGAATAATGTTTTTGAGGAAAACCAACCTTATTTTTCTACTCGGTCGGGAATACTATTCTTCTATGTTTATATTTTACTTAAAATATTATAAATAATTTTTTTAATATTCCCTAATTTTTTATTAAAGAAATTTTTACCATGTTTAAATTATTTAAAAATGTTTTAAAATGAATACTCTGGTTGATTTTCAAACAAGGTACATTTTACTTTGTACTGAAAATTTGGAAGCAATCTATGTTTTAACTTACATGAAAATAATGATATTTACCACCATAATAACATCTAAATTACATTAATATTTATTTATATGGTTCAGGTTCTTTTCAGAGAAAATATTTTCATTAATATTTGGGATATTATTATATTTTAGATAAGTGATTTCAGAGTAAAAAAATGTATTTTTTCTGAAGAAATTTTGCATTGATCTTTTTAATGTATTATTATCGATGTTAGAATCCTTGGTTGAATATTATGATTTTATGGGGATATAATCTAATGATACCATACTCCATATTTCTATGTATAGTTTATGATCATTTTGATTGGGGAAATTATTAACATTTTATATGCTAGTTCTTCCAATATATACAATTATTAATTTTTAAGGCATGCTGATTAAGTTGTATTGTTTATTCATATGATGAATGCATTAGAATTATTATGTTATTGGTGGGAAATTGAATTACATATCCCCTTGAATCATCTTTAGGTCTCATGAGATAAAATAGGTTAGGAACATGGCCAAATCTGTAAACATTTATGTAATATGTCTTGGCATAATGTATTGATGGTATGTTTATGATGTCTTACCACGATGCCTCGAAAGTATGTTTAAGATGTTTAGAATTATGAATTCCATAATTATGAAATCAAATATTGATTTCCTTGTGATTATTGGAATAGTTATGATATCCATGGATATGTTTCAAGATCATTTGATTATTTGTATATCATTATTTGATTTCCATTTTTCTTGTCATATTATTCTTTATACTCATGTAATTGATTAAATGGAATTTTTTTTAGTTCTTTTAAATTTCCATATTTATTATGAATTATTTAATAAGTATATATTTTAATATATGAAAACCCTTACTGAGTATCTGAGATCACCCATTTCTTATGTTTCCTTTCTCCAAGATTCTAATAAGTGAACTATGATTGATATGGAAGAATATTCTAGAGAGAATAATTATTTTCTAAAATAAAATAATATATTGTATTTTATGTTTTCAAATGTAATATGAGATCAAATAATGTGTAAAATTGACCAAGGATACTAAACTATTTAGTCTGTTTGGATTAACACACTTAATTCTATTACCAATGTTATAATGTAACCACCATCTCTAGGATACTAGGGTGTGGGTCTTTATAGAATTTATAAATGAACTTATTTTCAATGAATATATACTATAAAATAAGTTCATTTATATAGTTAATACACTTTCATGTATGCACTTATAGATAAAATAAGTGAATTTTATCTATGAATTTAAATTATACACTTATTTTCTCTATAATTGAACATATGAAATTCATATTTGAAATGCACTTATTTTTTTATGTTTTCATGCTCTATAGGTACATGGTTTCAATATGCACTTATTTTATATATAAGTTCATATTATTTTCTCTTTCCATTTTTTGTATGCATTCTAAGTATGCATGTCTGTATGCACTTATTTTCTAAATACACGGGACAATACTATTTTTATATTCATATAGAAAATATATATTCAATATTATATATACACTTATTTTTCTATATGTATTAATTTTATACATTTCCATATATTTTATATATAGGATCATATTTGTTCATTCATGTATAAATTTTCTCTTCACATGAGGACGTGTCATTCAAATTTTGGTTTTCAAGTGCCTCTTAAGAGGTAGAAGTTCATTATATAGACTCTTTTAAGGAACACTATAGGTGAATTATACAATTTTATGCATACAATTATTGGTTCAATATATAGTTATAGGCATGTGATTTCATATTTTCAATCACTATAATATTTTTTCCATTAGTTTTAGTTTTCAAAGAAGATTTATTATTTGTAAATAGGATCTCTAAGACGGAACAGCTACAACTATTTTTCTATTTTGAAACCATGAAATTCAATGTAGTAGCATTTCACTTCAACAATAGTTAAATATGATCATTAATATTGTATAAAACATTCTATAAATATATCCATGTGTTTCAAATCTTAAAAAAATATTAATTTTTGAAATGTTTCATAAATATATATTATATATAGTGTACTATACTCAATATACATATAGTCAAATTATTTAAATTTTAGAATAAATTATTTAAAAATAATCATAAATTAAATTCACTTTATTTAAAAAATGTAGGGATAGAGTTTTCATATTTTCACATTGTTTATAATTATAGTCATACAAATGAGAATTTTTTAAAAACACTATTATGTATACATTAACATTATTTAAAAAACACGTGCATATATATGTTTGTATTTTATATGTTTATGTGTTTCACTAAACTATATTTTTCATTATATTGAAAAACCCCTTTACATATGAAATAAAATCAATGTTATATGTTACATTTTAATATTCATTCTTCCATCCATTTCACTTTCTAAATTGCATCTACCTATATTTTTTTAATAAAAAAAGCTATATTGTGTCTCATACAAATGAAGTAGGGGATAATAGTTTAATACTATTGATGTTTATAATTATAAATTATCTTTAATAATTTATAATATCAATTATATATTTTATTTTTCAAGGATGTTTATTTTTACCACTAATTCTAGGTAGGTGATCCTCGCACCTATTTAATACTAGAAGCTAAAAAATTCACTCATGTTTAGGTTTTTAGTAATGATTAATTTTCTCTAAAATCATTATCATGCATAGAATAATATTTTTTTCCCTCTATTTTATGATGAGAATAATTATTATTCAATTAATTAAATATATATTTCATTTCTAGTTGATGTTTAAATGTATGTTCATTCAATTCTCTAGTTTCATGTGTATCATTTTCTGATTGTAAAGTAGACCATAAGGGTGAAATTTTCATTTTGAAATAAATATTTTGACATTGGTTTACCATTATTTGATATCATCTTCAGCTTATTATTCAAATTCACGATCACCATATGGGAATCTCTTTGTTCTTCTAGTGTAATAAAGTAATTATCTCTTACATTTTATTTTATGTTACACATGTCCAATATCATTAACGTTTTATAATAAAAAATCAATGATTTTCTTATTTTAGGAATTTTGGGGATGGAATGAATAAGTACATATGTGATAGACTTAAATAATTATTTGATATCTACAAAACTTTTCTACCATAACATTCTCAAATCTTCCTTGATACTAAATAGTCTCATCTTGTATTGGAAAACAACTTTTAATTTTTCACTATGTTTTTTATCATCCTTATAAAATGTTGGTCTATAAATAAATTCATCATGAATTTAATCATCATTATAATCATTATACATCCTTTTATTTTTACTACTACTGCTTTCACCACCCTGTGAAGAAAATGTTCACATATATCTAGAACATTTGAAAGAAATACATGTAGAATTGTATTTTCTCTTTAAAAACAATAATATACGAGATTATTTATGGTAAGGCTCCTAAAAAACTACCCTTTAATCTAAAATCCTACTTCCTACTTAAAAACATGCACAAAACGGTAGAGGAATAAAAAATATAGAAGCCCACACCCTGTAAATGTCAAACAAAAATTTAGATTCTCATGACATCTAATGAAAATTGTAGAAATCTAGGATTATTAAAAAATCGATTTAATAGTGGATCATACTATCTCAATTAAACATATGACTAATGGTAGTGGCCACTGAATCATTAAGTAAGAACCGTTAAAATTTTATCTTAATAATTCATAAACATTGTATTAGTAAAAAAAGATTTATGTTCCTCCAAGAGATTACAATTCAAGTTAAAATCAAAATATAAACAATAATAACTAGTGATGTTTTTAAACTTAAGTAATATTCCTTCATAATGTTTTAGCATAACATCACAATTTTTTTAAAAAAAAATTTATCATTTAAATAAAACCACTCCACTTTCTTTTAAGGGCCACTATTATTGATAACATTTCTCATAAAATAGTAAAAATAATTTTTAAATTAAATCAAAACATTTTTGATGTGTTTTATTTAATAAAATGGTAATGATATTGTATGTATTTAAAAAAATTGAAGGTATGAGAGACTTACTTGATTAAAACAGATGCTCAAAGAAATATCCATGTAGTGATCATAAATTAGAAAAAGGATTCAAAGATGATGCCAAATCATTGGAAACTAATCTAAAACTTTTGGGGTCAAAATGAAAATAGTGCCATTTTGGTTTACCTTATAATCACAAAATGGTAACCACTTGATAGGGGGATTTAAATAACATATATTACAACACTAATCAAAATGTTGAATGATATTTAATTAATTTAATCATAATAAGAACCAACATCAAATAGTGGAAAAAATACGATTCTTTGGATGACAGTGTTGTGTGAGAAAATAAACTAGTACTAAAAACATAAACCCAAGTTCCTTTTTTTAGATACTGGTATTACGTAGGTATGAAAATCACTCACCCAAAATCTGGTGAAAAAATAAACATCATCAAAAACTAAAATAAATAATTAAAACATTAAATCATTAAAAATAAATTATTATTATAAAAACACATTATATTAAATTAGTACCCCCCTGAGAATTTTCATGGAATGTAAAATCTATTTTATTTATAAAAAGTAAAGAGATATGAAATATAGTAAGAGAGAAAAATGCTAGAATTAATATTAAAATGTATCAAATAGTATGTCGTTTTTGTTATATGTCAAGTATATTTTAAATGTGTATGAAAATAATGTTTAGGGAAACAAATAAAAAATACAATATAGATGTATGTATACATGTTTTTTAAACAAAATTAGATTATCCATACTGATGCATACAAGTGTATTTATATTTTTTTTAATAATTTCCATGTATGTAACAGTAATTTAAAATAATTTAAATGTATGCAAACAATTTCACCCAAGATTTTATATGTTGGATTTTCTTACAATAATTAGTCAAAGTAAGTTGGTATTTGATGTCATTCTTAATTATCTAATTGTTAAAGCTTGATTGAATTCATGAAATGTATAGAGTAACATGGATATTTCATGAACTTTTTATATTTTCTTATCAGTAATATGAAGAGATGATATGATGCATGGATTTTTTTAAATTTTTTTAAAGAGGGGTACTAGTCTGTTAAAAAGAAAATTTATATGATGTTTCTAGAAGAATGATCTATCTATGTGACATTCTACGAAGCATTCCTTATTTTTAAAACATTCTTTCATGATTTTCAAAGTTTTTTATGGAATAATTGTTACTGTAATTAAAAAAAAAATTAGGAGATTAATAAAAAATATGGAAATATTCTTGAATGATATTCGGGAATGTTTATGGAAATAAATAATCCACTTTATTTAGATATTTTATATGATAAAACTAGATTTATTGTTAATTTATCTTTGTTAATATTAATTTTGGAGTTTTAGTGGTTGAATTTGATTGAAATAAGTTTTGGAAAAAATTTAAAATATTCTGGTAGAATATGTTGTTGGATTGCATCTATGAAATTTTAAAAAGAAATGGACATAGGGTATATGATTTGTGAACATGTAATAAATCTTGAAACAAATATGAAATCTATAAAAGGAATGGGAAAACATAGATTTTATCCTTGGATAACATAGTGTACATCGTACAATAACATTGATATTTGGAAAATGAATTGCAAAACATAAATTTCATCCCTAGAGAACATAGATTACATATGGAAAACATAACTTACATCCACTAGTGAATATATATTATAAATATTAAATGTAGATTACACCCCTACGTGAACATAGAGTACATCTAAAAAATATATAGTACATCCCCTAAAAAATATAGAGTACACATGAATTTGAAAATTTTGGATAACCAAATCCAATATAGGCTACACATAGGAAAGAATTTCGATTACTCAATACTTTTTAAAAAAATTGGGAAAATAATTGATATATACCATGAAAGGTGTTCTTTATTATGGTTGATCTAAAGTTTATGGAATTTTAATATTCACCAATAATGTCATTCAATATATTTAAATGGATTATTTAAAGAGGTAATATTTATTCCATATAATTCAAAAGTTAGAATGAAGAACTTATTCTTTAATATTTGGTGATTAAAATGGAAATATATTCCCATGATATTCAAATATTTAATATGGGAAAAATAATTTTGTAATATGGAATAATATTTGGAGAGTTTTAAAGAAGTATTATCATGAAATGCTTCATGAATTTGAATGAATTAAAATTTTGAGAACCAGAATATGAAGATGAAAAATGGTTTAAAATTAAAGTCTAAAAATCATGGGGTACTCTTGAAGCTATAGACTCAGGGTTTTATATTTTTGAATACAAAGAAAATTAACCATGCATTAATATTAATTAGTTTCATTATAGTAAAAACATGGGGTATCTAAATATGTCTTAAAAAATATATATACTTAGATTCTTTGGAATGTATAGTTGACTATAGTCGAGATTACTATAACCAGAACATAAGATATAAGGAAACACTTTGAAGATAGTTAAAATCATATATCTTTATTTAGGGTACTCATTTTATTTTAAAACATGTGAATTTCATAGACATGTGGAATGATCTTAGATTTCAATAAGAACACTTTATAATCCACCACATTCATTGGGGAACCGTAGTTGAGAGTTCATAGATGAATAGACTTCTAGAGGAAGTTCAAAAAGAAAATATGAGAGAGCGATGGGTGCCATATTAATAAATATTATGTTTCATTAAAATAAAAATAGTGAGGAAAAAATAAAATTATATACATTTTAATAGATAAAAATAATATAATATAGAGAATTTGAATATATTTCATATAATTGATATATCTAGTTTTTGTGTGAACAAACGAACAAGATATATTCCATTGATCTCATCTCGAAGATAATTATAGAAAGAAGCTTAGGAGATGAAGAAGATAGTTTACAATTGTTATATATGGATATAGAAGAATATGATCATAAAGGGTAATTATAATATTGGAATTATCATCATCTTGAATAAGGTATTAATGTAGTACGTGAGAATACACATCTTTCAACCCTTGCTAATAAGAAGTCAATATCATATTGTTTTAAGGAGTAGTAAAATGTATTTAAATTCAAGGTGAATCTATCTAAAGTTAAAGATGAATGTTTTATTAGTGACCCATACTGGTCTGATAAAGATATATATATTTATAAACCATTTAAGGCACCATTAAATTTGTAAACTAGTCATTCCTTTACTTGAGTAGTGAGTGAGATCGCATGAAAAGGCATTACGCTAAGGATTGATATTTATCCTTTCTCAAAGCCATTATAATATCCTTATTAATTGTATTTTATCCCAATCACACCAAAATATTATGGGTGTGTTCTCTTTAGAGTATCCAATTTGGGTGAACCTAATGAAATTATTTGTCCTTTCATATTCTGTATGTGTGCGTTGTGAATTATATGATTACATGTGAAAGAGAAAATAGGTAGAATAAATATTCCTTCTATCATGGGAATAAGATATTTAAATAATAAGATAAATAAAGAGGAAATTAAAGAGGTAAAATTTTGAAATTCCTTGATCCCCACCCCCTTAGGGTGTCTCTACTTCCAAGAAGGGGTATCATAGATCAAAGGTTCTTATTTTTCATTTTACCTTTTTAGTTTTATTTTGATTTTGGTTCCATTAGAAATTCTATGTTAAAGACACCATATTTTAATGGAGCTAACTTTTATGGTTGGTTAAAATATGTACTTTTATTTTTACCATAATGTTAAAAGGTGTTTATGAAATTTATTCAACAAAAAAATGATATGAAAAAAACCAAAGAAATACATGCTAATTCATGGAAACAGAAGATATTGATGAAATATTTATTTGATGAGGTTTGAAAAAACATCATAAAATTTTATATGTATTTTGAGATTTGAACATCATTATAAGTTGTCTATGTGAATTTTATTAATGTTAATAAGGTTTTAATGAAAGCCACTAAATATATTTTTATAATTAATTATAATAATCAAGTAGTGATTAAATATGGACAAGACTAAATAATATCTAAAGGAAGAAAGTGGAGGG
This sequence comes from Viscum album, assembly GCA_963277665.1. Lineage (NCBI taxonomy): Eukaryota > Viridiplantae > Streptophyta > Magnoliopsida > Santalales > Viscaceae > Viscum > Viscum album. The sequence continues at coordinate 1,312,920,834 of OY728137.1, forward strand.
GAAAAAAACTTCATATGTTGATAAATTCTCTTATTTAGGTGAATAGATATGATCTAATGATAATATATGAATCTCACAATATCGTATAGGTTTTTTGTATATCTAAAAATTCCGATTCTTCCCTAAATAGTAAACATAATGGTGATGTAATGGAATGGATGGAAACATTTTCATGTCTTTAAACTGGAGAAATATTGTTCAATAATCAAGAAGAAGTTCATACCTCACATTAATAGATATACTAATGGGAAATTATACTTTTGTGGATATTGAAATTACTAAATATCATTGTATATAAAATGATATTTTAATAAGAATATAAGTAGCCTAAAAGTGTGACATAAATATGATGGGGGAAAGATGAAAAAGGCGAATTGATCTTCTTGAATAAATTTTATAAGAGACATAAAATAAAATAGTTACTATGAAATAATTTAAACCACGTGTTCTCTATCTCAGAAGTCAACCAGAAGAGAGAAGATGGGATACCATGGAAGCCAACATAGAACGAAAGAATATTTCTATTCAATTTAAGAAAATTAATGGAAATAACAAGGAGTTATAGGATAAATTGAAAACCACAAATGAATAAAATAATATCACTTTGTTGAAAACCTCCCCAAGTGAAGGGAAGGGAATCCTATACATGAAATATATGAATAAAGGAAAGTCACTTGTCAAAACTAAATATAAAAATAATAGTCATGGAAAATCAAGAAATAATAGATATTATATATGGTAGCTATGAAATGAAATTTTTATTGAATGTTGGGACATAACATGAGTGTATATCCAATAGCTCAAGGTCACAATAATAAAAGTAGAATATCTAAAAAACATCTCAACCACAGAATGACATCCAAAAGGTATGAATTTCATTTGAGTTGTTTTGTATGTACTAATCCCGGTCATTCAAAAAGAAACTATAGTATAAGAACTAAAATATTCAATACATATTTATACACTCCTGTGACATGAAATGAGAATATTTACAAAGAGGATTATCTATTGAGATATAAAATAGATTTAAAAATTTAAAAGATAAATTTAGAACACAAAAAACTAGGTAAAGAATCAAGATTTTTGTAAACTCAAAAACCTACATGAATAGAAAAAAACTGTCACATCCATGATCCTATTTTGAGTTATTCTTTTATTTATTTTAAATCTAGTTTTAATTATTTGGGTTTTAATTAATTTTTTTGGTCAACAAAGGAGATTTTGTGCTTGGAAATAGGTGGTGCACATATGGCATATGGTTAGGGGAAATCGTGCACCCTTCCATACGAAACAGTGACCCAATTTCATTTTTATATAATGGTGACCAAATAGTTGGAGCATGGTTTGGAAAATCATGTGGGTTAACCTTTTGGATTGTTTCTCTTCGATAGTGAGTGATGAACAGTTACAACACTGTCTGGATAATTGTGTGGGAAAAACATGGGACATGTCTATGTCATTAAAAGTTGTAATTTTTCCTTCATCCCTCTTCAATTTTTAAACCTAAATCACCTCCCATCCACCCTATTTGGGATTTACAGCCATGGGAGATTCCTCTAATCCTTCTTGGACCTCTTGAGACCCAAATTTTGGGTGTTTCTAGCCTTGGAACCTCAATGAATCATCAAGTAAGTCATTTTCTTATTGATTTATCCATCTTTCTAGGGATTCTGTTTCCTTCTTCTTGATTTATTTTTTTCCATTGGGGTGTTTGACTTAGTGAGGGTCCAATATTGAAATGTTGGGTGAAATCATGACGATTATTATTCTTTATTTCCTTTATAAGGTCTTGTGGTGGTGCTTTTTTGTGTTTCTCCAATTTCTAGAACATACCATGTGTGAGGTAGGTGGTTCCATGCTTCTAAATTATTAGATGATTTTCATATGCCATCTGGATTGTTTAAATATGCTCTATGGATAATATTTGTGGTGAGAAACATGTTTTGGAAAGGTTTAGAGATCCACATGTGATGAAAATGGGTTTCCCAAAGTAAAATGGTCACGTTTCATGTGTGTTTCACTGTGATTCTTCTTGAAAGTATTTTATGCCTCGTTTGATAGGTGTGAAATGTATTTTTAAAGAGATTTAAAGGTATGAATGTGTTAAAAGTGTATTTTCCAAGAATAATTGTTTTTTTGCATGTTGGATTCTTTTTTGTGCACCATTGATGTGTATTTGAATTGTGAAAGTGATATTAAGAATGTTATGAAATGGTTTTTATGTGACTATGAATTTAAAAGGGTATTTACCCATGGAAATTGTTAGATTCCAAATGTGTTATTAGTTTTGTGCTTCCGAATGGATTTTATAAATTGTGAATGTGGTGATAAATTCATTTACAAATGGTTTCAGTGTGCATGTAAAATGGAAAGTGGATAATTTATGGAAAATGGTGGTTTCCGTGTGGAATTTGATCATTATATCAATGTGAAAATGTGGAAGTGGGGACATTCCTTGTGTTACTGTGATGCTTGGCATGCGAATGTGAAAGTGATTATTTATGTGATATGTGAAATTTAATTTGAGTATAAAGTGAATCCTAGGTATCTTTGTGGGAGAACTAGAACTAGTATGCCAATTGACTTGGCAGTGGAAAGGTCTGGAATCATCTCGAATGGTTGACGCTACAACACTAACTAAACATGTAATATAATCAGAGACCACTAGAATTTTTGGGATGGAATCCCCTATAATGGATTGTGCATGGGAAAACTGTCAGTACTATATTATGATTTATAGGTCACTATAATTTTGGGAGACGTCCCCCTATAGTGGATCATTCATTGGAAAATTTTTGGTAGTTGAATTGGAGGATTTTGATCACTGGGGTATGAGGTTCATAGGGTCCAATTTGTGTTGGTTACCTATATGGATTTCCCATGGTTCTCTATTGTGACATGATTTTAATGTGAAGTGGTGTTATACGTCAACATGAAATAGACCTTGTATAAATTATATTTCAAGAAAGATTATTTATGAAAAATACTTTTCCGTAAAAAGTGTTTATTGAGAAATGTTTCCTTAAATAAAATTCTTCAAAATGTTTCAAATTTTCTTAAGGAAATGTGTGTGTTGATTTTTATTCTAATGTTATAGCATGAAATATTTATTTTGGGTGGAAGTATACTATGATTTGTATCACAAACTACATACACATTTGGTTATATATATACTTTTTTATGTATAAACCAAGTAAAGTAATGATGTATGATGGTGGTGATAATGAGTCTATTTGATAGTGTTCCACTTATTATAGGCGGTGGTGTCTTGATGATGTTGTCCCTCTTGTTTCATGGAGGTTATTGGGATGTTTTTTGGTCCTATTCTATTGTGGTATATTTGGTTTTGGTTAAAGTTGTAAACATTGAATCTAAATTTTTTTTGTACCTCATTTGATTATGTTTATGAGTTTTGTGATTTTTTTGTTGGTTGTTCATGGTTATATACATAAATGGGAGAAATAATTCCCTAAGTATATTGTTGATACCGAGGCACTAGTATCCAGCCCATGGGGATTAGAAATGTCCATTGGGCCATGACATGAACCATCTTGGGTGTATGGTTGGATAGAATCCTAGCATGGTTCGTGGAAAAATAGTATCAGATCATGCCTCACTATTATAAGCTAAATTTATTTAGGGAAAGAGTCTAGATAGATGACATCTAAGAATATCTTGGCTTGAAGTTCTGGTTGTGAGTGGGGTGTTTGGCTAACACACCTCATGACAGGACCTGAGTGGCCATGGTATTTTGGTATTTTTTCAATTCTCCTCTAGGTGAAACGTACAGGCTACAGACTGTATGTTGAAATTAGTTGGGGTTGAAGTGGTTTGGGATTTTTGTTTTTCTTGTTTTGGTTTTTTTAAATTGTAGATGTGGTTTTTATTTATTATTGGTTATAAAAATTTTAATAATGGTTGTGTTGATGGTTCTTCCTTGTGGTTATTACTTTTTGTAGTAAGATGCCTCTTCAGAGATTTCCTGTGCAACCGTAATAGGAGGATAGAGAGATTCCACCATCACGTATTTATAAGAACCTAGTGGAATCAATGGTTTAGGTTGTCCAAGATTTGGGAAAAGGATTGGGATCTATTTATGCTTTAATTAGAGAAGAAGAAACAAATTCTGTAAAGGATAAGGCTTAAGAGTTCTTCAAGAACAATCCTAATTATTTATAGGGTAGCATGGAACCCTGAGAAGAAGAGGACTGACTTAAGAAGATAGAGAGGATGTTTGAGTTTCTTGATAATCCTAATAAAGTAAGAGTAAAATGTTGTTTGGTCACATTGGAGGGTCCCAGTTGAAAGTGGTGGGACACAATGCTGCAAGATGGAAAGAATGAGTATATGGGTTTGGAATAATTTAAGTTTTTTTTCAACAGGCTATATTTTCTAGATATTTTGGCCTTCGCCAAGTCCTGAGAGTTTTTTGGAAATTTCCTTATGAGATATGACTATGATGGATTATGTTAACTGCTTTAAAGATCTAGTTAGGTAGATGCCTGAGATCATTCCCATTGAGTAGTTGAAGGCTCATAAGTTTGAGATGGGGTTTTGGATATAAATGTTATCTCAGGTTTTCTTGTTCAAGATAAAAACTTATGCTGAGGTGGTGGATCATGCCATGATGGTCGATATTGATCCTAATGTAAAGTTTGGTTTCTCTGGTGAAGTGTCAATAGTTGTAATTGTATGTTCTTTTAAGAAGAATCAGAAGAGGGATAAGTAGGGGAAGAAGGGAGATAGTGGTTCAAGCCATCCTACCCGATTTTTTTATCTATGGCTTCCAATTCTGGGCCAGTCGTGTGCCATCATTATGGGAAGGTAGGTCACATGCAATATTCTTGTTCAACTCCACCCAAACCTTGTCACTAGTGCAGATATATGAGGTAGTTACAATGATTTTTCGTAGTGGTGCACCCATATCAGAGTGGTGCGGGATTTATAGGCTTCAAAGGTATTTTAACCCTTTTAGAACTGTCCAAGATAGTGGGTTCTTGATTAAGAGTTCGTTCTAGAAGGTCTGAACCATCTTATGTGGAGAGTTTTTATAGGGAATAATCTTAAGTCCGTTTTCATTATCTTGCTCAGTATAAGATAAGGAAAGTTACTGCGGTGGATAGAGCACCAGTGGAAATAGATGCAGGGCCTACAATAGTTTGAGGTACCGTTATTATTACTTTATCTTTAGCTGTTATTCTAGTTCATTATGGTACTTTAGTTTCATTTTATTTTTACCATCTTGTGGATTTATTAATGTTTCTAACTAATCTTTATCTATATGTGAAAGATTTGGTAACGCCTCTTGGTAAGATGTGAGAGTAGTGTTTTATGTGTCCGTTGTGCACACTCATCATTTTAGGGGTCAAGTTGGAATGAAACATTCTTATTTTGTAAATGGACCACTTTAACATGATCTTTGGTATGTATTGGATGGTTCATTTTTAGTCACACATCAATTTTTATAGGTAGCAAGTGTGTTTTGTGGAAGATGATGGAAGTACCCATGTTTTTTGATGTGAATGGGATCCTCAGTCAGGACATTCTAGACCTCCACCTCCAAAGTTGGGAGCATTTTTTAGATCTTATCACTCACATTGGAGGATGTAGGTGGTTATATTGAGTGTGGATTACCTCATGTGGTAGATGAGTTCCCAATGGTTTTTCTAGGGTACTTCTTGGGTTTTCATCTAGAGTGGGATGTAGAGATATTCATTTATCTGGATCCAAGAACATAGTCAATATCTCTTCCCCATACCATATGGCCCACAATGACTAGAGGGAATTAAAGGTATAAATGGAAAATTTGGAATCTAAATGATTAATTTTATCGAGTGTCTCACCTTGGGTCTCCCTCGTGCTATTTTCAAAAATTGCTAATAGATCTATCTGGTTGTGTATCGATTACCAAAATATGAATAAGTTAATGATAAAGGCCAAGTACCCTTTTTCCTATATTGATGACCTTTTCGATCAAATCAAGGGGGGTGGTGGTTTCCTACTATTGACTAGCATTTTGGGTATCACCTAGTCAGAGTTAAAGAAGAGGATGTTCCAAAAAATGCCTTCAGAAGAAGGAATGTCCACTGAGTATTTGGTCATGACTTTTAGGTTAATGAATTCTCCAGTGGTATTTATAGTGCTTCTGAAAAATTTGATCCATCATTATATCAACTCATTTTTCTTCATATATGTGGATGAAACCTTGGTCTATTTTGGGACCGAGGAGGAGTATGAACTGAATTTGAGAATTATGTTGGGAACCCTTCGGGGTCACCATCTCTATGTAAAGATCTCTAAGTGCACCTTTTATATTTTGGAGGTGACGTTTCTCAGTCATGTGATCATGGAAAGAGGGGTTTTAATGGAGCTTGATTAGATTAGTGTAATGATGTCATGGGAACAACCAAAGAATGTTTTTGAGATCAAAATATTTTTAAGAATAATATGTTATTAAATGTGATTTGTTCAAGATTTATATTAGATCGCATCGTCCATGACAATGATCACTTTAAAATGGGTAAAGTTTGAATGGATCCCAAAGTGGCATGGGTCCTTTTAGGATCTTAAGTGGCGGTTGACCACAACCCCTGTTTTGATCTTTCCTAAATATGGAAAGGTTTATGTGGTCTATTTAGATGCCTCCGATATGGATATTGTTTGTGTGATAATAAAGGATGTCCATATGATGGATTATGTTTCTCTCTAACTCTAATCATATGAAAATAATTACCCAACCCCTGAATTGGAGTTAGAAGTGGTGATTCATGCCTTAAAGACGTGGTCCTATTATATTTTTGGGATAATTTTGTAGTTTATTCGGATTATTAGATCTTAGCCTACATCTTCTACTAAAAATATCTGAACTTGAGGAAGAGTCATTGGATAAAGTAACTTCATGGGTTTGATTTTGATATTGTCTATACCCCAGGAAAGGGAAATGTGGTGTAAAATTCTTTGAGTATGAATGTTTTTTTGAAAGTATTAAAAGAGTCTAGTGATGAGTGCACTTTGATGGGGATCTTTAATCAGATGCATCTGGAGACTAAAGAGCATAGTGGGGGTGTGTTCTTGGCAAGTGTTCCTCTAACACCATCCCTTCTGGAGTTGATTCGGCAATAGAAGTTGAGTGATGAGATGTTCAAATGTTCTACGCATTTTCTAAATAGTGATGCACCTTGTGATTAGTCATTGTCTCCTGAGGGAGTATTGTAATTTAGGGGTATCTTTGTGGTGTCTTTGTCATTGTGGAAGGTAGTTATGAAGGATTGCCACCAATCTCAGTGGGTTTTTTATCATGGTGCCACCCAGATGTTTTATGATGTGCGTCGAAAGTTCTGGTGGCAAGGTATGAGGTAGGACATAGCTGACTTTGCATAGGGATGTTATACATGTCAATAGGTTGAATAAAAACAATAAAGCCCCCCAGTTTGATTCAAACAATACCTATTCCTACCTAGAATTGGGATGATATCATTATGGAATTTATTTTCTCCTTACATCATATACCCTAAGGAAGTAATTCCATGTTGGTGGTGATTGATCATATGACCAAATCATACCATTTAATTCCAACCAAGTATTCTAAAAAGATGGACGAGTTGGGTTACTTGTATGTTTAAGAAATTGTAAGGAATCATGGTGTGCTATAAGAAATTGTTTTGGATAGGGAACCTTATTTTACCTCATAGTTTTGGAAGTTCCTTGAGAAGGGAATGAGATCCTATGTCATGTTGGGCACATTATACCATCATCAAATAGATGGCTAGATAGATTAGGTGAATCAGATCTTGGAATACATGCTATGGGCATGTGTTTTGGATTTCAAGGTTCATGGTATAACCATTGGGATTGGTTGATTTTTCTTATAAAAACAGTTGCCAATCCTTCATTTGAATGTCTTCTATAGAGTTTCTTTATGGTCATCAATGTCAGTCACCTTTGTGTTGTGTTGAGGTGGGTAAGCCATCATTGTTCGGACTAATCCTTATGAAAGAAACTTTTGATAATGTTAAGTTTATTAGGAATAATTTTTTGATAACTTAGATTCTTTATAAATATTTTTCCGGTCAAAGGCGCTGAGAATTGGGTCTTTCTATAGGTAACTGGGTGTTTCTAAAGGTCTCTTTTCTCATCGTCATTTGGGTATTAAAGGGAAGCTAATGTGAAGGCATGTTAGAACTTTTGAGATTACCTGGAGGATTGGTATTGTGGCATAAGGTTTGTCTTTTTTCCTTTCATTAGACATCAATTCCAGACATTTTCCATGTTTCTTAGTTAAAAAACTATAACCCAGATATGGTTCATGTATTGAATTGGAAAGAGTTGGAATTAGATCCTAATTTTTCCATGGTTGAGTGGCCAATACAGATTATGGATTCTTAGGAGAAAGTGGTTTCGGGGAATTCTATTCCATTGGTCTAACTTCTTTGATATCATGGTAGTGATGAGTGTGAGACATGTTATTAGAAGTATTGGATTGAAGAGGAGTATATGTTTTTGTTCTCCAACCAATCTTTGAGTTGACTTTCTAAGGACGGAATGTTTTCATGGTGGGGAGAATTATCACATCCTTGATTCCTTTTTGAGGTATTATTTTATTTATTTTCAGTCTAGTTTTTTCCCTTTGGTTTCCCTTTAGTCTTTCTTAAAAATGAAGATTTTCTTCTTGTAAATGGTTGGCATACAGTTGGTTCATGGTTAAGGGAAATTGTGCACCCTTTCCCAAGAAATCGTGTGGCTAATTTCATTTTTGGACAGTGGAAACAGAACGGTTGGTGAATGTTTTATAAAACCATGTGGGATGATTGTGTGTATTATTTCTATTTGATAGTGAGGGATATATGGTTTCTGCACAGTTTGGTAAATTGTGCATGAAAACTGTGGGACTTGTCTAGGTCATTAAAAAGTTTGAATTTACTCTTCGTCCCTCTTTTATTTTAACACTAAATCATCTCCCATCCACCCCATTTAGGATTTTATCCATGGTAGCATCCTAAAAGCCTTCTTGGACCTATTGAGACCCAAATTTTGGGTAGTTTTTGCCTTAAAACCTTATGAAATAATCATGTAAGTCCTTTTCCTCTTGATTTATCCCTCGATATAGGGTTTCTCTTCCATAATTCTTGAGTTCTTATTTTCTATTGGGGAGTTTGACCTAGTGAGGGTAATATCATGATATTTTGGGATAAATCATGATGATTATTTGTTATCTTTACTTTATAGGTTCTTATGGTGTTTTGGCTCCAGTTTTACACCAATTTCTAAAATTTTCCAAGTCCGAGGTAGGTGGTTCCATACTGATGAATTATTAAATGATTTTGATATATGTTCTTGATTGATTAAATGTGTTCTATGGATTAATTTTGCGGTAGAAACATGTTTTGGAAATGTTTTGAGATGCACATATGTTGAAAATGGGGTTTCCAAAATAAAATAGTCATGTTTCATGTGTTTTTTATTTTACTTCTTAATTAAAGTATTTTATGACTACTATAAAAGGAACAAAATGTATTTTCAAAGCTATTTAAAGGTATGAATGTGATAAAAGCTCATTTTCCAAGTATAATGGGTTTTTTGCATGTTGGATTCATTTTTGTGCACCATTCTTGTGTCATTGAATTGTTAATGTGATTTTAAGAGTGTTATGAAATGGTTTTTATGTGAGTATGAATTTGAAAGGTACTTTACCCATGTAAATGGTTGGATTCTATATTTTTATTCTTGTTGTGTTTTCAAATGGGTTTCATAAATTGTACAAATTTTTTAAAATGAATTTCCAAATGGTTTTGGTGTGCATGTGAAATGTAAATTGGTTTTATTTATGAAAACAAAATATGTTTCGTGTTGAATTCGATCATTGGATCAATATGAAAATATGAATGTAGTGATTTACCTTATGTGGTTGTGATGATTGGAATGTTTATGTGAAATTGATGATTTATGTGATATGTGAAATGCGATTTGAACACAAAAGGGAATCCCATGTATATAGGTGGTATAACATGAACTAGTACCCTAGTTGAAATGGTAGTGGTGATACCCATATTCATCTAGCAAGATTGATGCTACAACACAAACTAAACATGTGATATAATCAGAGACCAGAAGAATTTTGGATTGGGATACCCTCTAGTGGATTGTACATGGGAACTATATTGGTATTGTATTATGAATTTGAGACCACTAAAATTTTTAGATATTTTTCCCTCTAGTATCTCGTTCATGGGAATGTTGTTGGTAGTTCAGTTGGAGGATTTGATCACCGACGTATGAGGTTCATAGGGTCTATTTGTGATAGTTACATATAGGGATTTCCCATGGTACTCTCTTGTGGAATGATTATTATGTGATGTGTTTCTAGTCGCCAATATATGGTATACCTTGGGTACATTTTCCTTCAAGAAATATTATTTATGAAAAATAATTTTTCTTTAAAAAGTTTTCATTTAGAAACTTTTTCTTAAAAAAATTCCTTGGAAATGTTTCAAATATTCTTATGGAAATAGAAATATTTATTTATCTTCTAATGTTATATCATGGAATATAGCTTTTGGGTGGTATCTTATTGGGATTTGGATCCCACCAAACATTCACCTTTGGATGTATGTAGACATTGTTATGTGTGACCCAAGTAAATGAAATATGTATAATGATAAAATAATTCCCCCAGTGGATAATTTAATATAAATAATCCTGAATAATGATGAGATTGTGAAATAAACCCTTACCACTTTGGTAGTATTCAAATCAAAACCGTATAAAATAAATAGACTTATATGGATATTTAAGTCCCCATAATTTTCATGATAATAACCATAAAATAAATTCATGGTTAGTATATACACCACCTAAAATAAATAAGTGGTGAATATGACATGTGTCTCACATGAATAAAAGTGATAATAAAATCCTTTACCACAGGTCCGACTTGCTTCATAAGAAATTTAAACTCAAATATAATACATTTAAATTTATTATAATTATTTTCCATATTTATTAAAATAATTATAATATCATATATTATCCACTTATAACATTTCAACACCCATTTATTGATAAATACATATTAAAATCATCATTTACAGGTGTTAATTGTTTCGTTTTTCATGGAAGTTTCCATTCTGCAGTTCTGTTCCCTGTAACTTCATCATGGTTATATCATCTCCAAAATATTAACCATAATATAAATATCATATATATTCATTTTATATATATTTATATTCATGCATAAATTTTAGATATATAAAAATTAATTACACTGTTTATGGAGAAGATAGGTCATACGTATGTATGAGCGTCATTTCCACTTTCCAAAAAATGGAAAAAAGTAAAAGTAAATAAAAATTTACCTTTCAATAATAATAAGAATAAAATCATAAATAGATTCTATATTCATTAAATCTATCCTTATTATCATCCTCTAAATCAGAAGTGAAAAAAGGAATCACATCACTTTGTGGATGTGGTAGTCCACACATACGCATGAGTGATGTTATTATTTTGTAAATGATGGAAAGGTAAGAAGGTAAATAATATATTATATTTATAGAACCATAATTATTTCATAAATTTAATATAAAATCATTATTGAAATATTTATAACCATCCAGGTAAAATGTTTATGGTAAAAAAAATACACCACTACATGGACATGGTAAGTCATACGTATGCAGGAGTGATGTTTTTTCTTCTTGTGGGATGTAAATGATGTGTAAAATGGTTGAATAATAATCATAACAAAATATTAGTATATTTATGATACTTTATTTATTATTTTTTACGGTTAAAATAGATTAGATTATGTATAATAAGAAAAAAACATAAAAGAGTCAGTAAAGACGATTACATCTTATTCGGTGGACCTCCTTTTGATCCACTATTAAGGACCCTTGGAATGGGATTTTAAGAATAATAGGACTTATAATTCATGGATATTTAATTTTATAAGATAATTTGGTAGGTATTTTTGAACATATATATATAAAAGGGTTTGAGGAAGTGTGGAGAAGATATGACCTTTTATAAGTGGGGAGAGGGGAACTCTTGGAATTACATAAAGTATTAAATTAATATAAACTAATTTATAGAATAAAATTGCCCGAAATTGATATATTTATAATTTATTAGTATAAATTATCTCATAAAATAAAATTTGGTCAATTTTAGGTGATGTTTTCACCCTTATCTCATTATTTTAACATCTGTTTAAAACTTTTGACAATTATCATGATATCAAAGTTTTTCACTCTTTTGGGTTCAAGAAAATTAATATAAAAGTAAATATGTCCCATAGATGGGTCATGATTGATATTTTAAACCATATAAAATTCAATTCCCCCAAGGTAATATTTTTATGAATTTTAAATCATTTTATAAAATATTGTTTATTTTAAAAAATCATTAATGTCATTTTTGGAAGTATATGGAATTTTATAATATAATATGTGTCTAGATCATGTAAAATGGTTCCAAAATGACATGGATTAAAATATAATGGATATGTGTTCTTAATATAACAATAAAAACAAATTTTCATAGTTTTATACATTATTTTAAACCATCTCTTTTGATTAACCCTTTGGTTAACCAATTTTAACATTAACTGTGATAATGAATTTTTCAATATTAAAGGATTATAATTTTACTTATAAGTTGATAATTGTCTCATAAATTTAAAAGTTATGATATTTTAAATAATTTATAATTATAATTATTCTTTTTGAATGTTTTTTTATTTTTAAATAATTTATAAAAATATATCTAACATAAAATACTATTAATGTCATTTTAAAAAACTATTCACATAATTTGACATTGAAATCAACATGTAACCAATGGATTTATAATTTAAACATTTAAAAATTATATAATATGTTATATTTTAATTAAAAAAATTATACCACTAGAAGTCATACAAATAATATTACTTTTATATTTTTTTTAAATCAATTACTTAATTTGTTTTACTTCTTGCACAAGAACTGTGTCGGTGTTACGTAATCATTTAAGATAATTATTTAATAAATAAAAAATATAAATATTTTATCATGATAAAAAATAATTTATCTTCCTAATAAACATTTATAACCAAATATAATTTGTTTTTATCCCTTTCATAAAATATTATGGATATTAAAAGTAAGAGAGTTGCACTTTTTTTATATTTACATAAAATAATATAAATGGTATAATCAAAGTAAAGTGGAAAGAAATTACCCCATTTTTGAATTATGTATGATTATAGATGAAATATAATCTTCAAATGATATATATCTAGGTTTTTGGTTAATTTTTAGACCTTATCATATTTATTTTTAACCCTGATTACTCAATTTACCTTTAGACAGGTAATAAACATTTATTAAAAATACTATTTACATAGAACATAAATAAAAGGGATATAATTAAAAAAATTTAACCAAATTATTATAAATATGGTATATATTTTTGAAATATTAAATTCACAAAATTAGTATAAATTAATTTAAAATTATACCCACAAAATATAATGAGAAGCAGTTTTCTAGAAAAAATGTTTTCTGAAGTATAAATGTTTTGGTACCTAAATCCAACATAAAATTAATTCTAATTACCATAATTAAATTATTCATAATATAAATAAACTAAATTTACTTTTAAACCCATTTAAAAAAAATTTACTTTTATAATTCTTTAAATGAAAAACGAATTTTAATAAGAAATAGTATTCTTCACTATTTAACCAAAAATCAATATTTTCATAAAATTATAAAAAACACTCTAAGATAATTATGAAATGATAATTTAAAAAATAAAGATCATTTAATCCAAATTATTATCTAAAATTGTAATAAATTAATTATATTATTTATTTACAAAAATCAATAAAAACTATTTTTTCGGAAAAATGTACTTTTAAAGCATATAATGGGTTTACTAAAAAAATACTTGCTTCATTAAAAACCTATATATATTTTTTAAAAAATTTGGTTATTCCTATTACTTCCTCCAATTTTAAAATTATTTGAGACATTACAATCATGGTTTATGGTAAAAATAATTATTTCTTAAGTTAAATTATATCTTAGAGGTTAATCTAGGTTGTCAATAGAGAGGAGCATACAACAATCAAGCTATCACCTTTAATTAGAGGAAAAATTGGGTATTTTTTAAATTGACTAATTTTAAAAATAATATAAAGAAAATAATCAAGAGAAAAAAAAATAAGTAATATATTTAAAGTTATGATATGATAAGGTTGATCATGTTAGGGTCGGTCTTCCAAATTCAATATTATCCTACTTCTATGTTATCTAATCCACTTCTGTTAAGCTAGTTAAATTGAGACTCTACAATCACTTCCTCTCACTCCCTTGGTCAAATAATGAGGGTACGAATAAACCATTCCAAAATTATATATTGGTCTACACTCCCTCGAATGTGTGATAGGGTTGTAGTAAATACCATCAATTGACTAGGGAAATACCTGGTTGAGTCTTTTTTATCCCAAACAATCAAGAATTTCTACTACCCCTCCCAAATGAACTGACGATCATTGAGTACTTCACCACTAAGCCCCGGTCTATTTCATGATGTATAAACCAACACTTAATGAAGGTATAAAATAATATCTGACCAAATAAATATAAACAATATAATCTACAACCAAATACGATCACACATGATAATAAAAACTACTATTAGAAATTGAAAACAACTTCGCAGAGGAGAGAAAAGATTTTATACCATGATGTTTAGGTAATCCAGAATTACAAAAAGAAAACCTACCCTTACATAATCACTCATATTTTTACCCCTCCATGTTAAGGGTAACAAAAAATAATGAGGAATAGTAATCCATAAAAAAAACTAATAAGAACAATTGAGGGAAAAGAAAAAGGTGAAATTTCTCCTCAATAATCTCTCTTCCATAAGTTTTCTTCTCTTTAACCCACAAAACTACAGAAAATTACTAAGCTCTTATATTTAATGTTTTTATTTATTTGTTTTGGTTGACCCAAAAAATGATCATTATTTATATCATGTATAAAAAAATTTAATCCTGAATTACTTAGTCTTCATTTTTCTGCGTGAAGATAAACTTCAACTTCCTCCACTTGGATGCATAAAAGGGTCGTCTTGGTAAGCTAATTTCACCCTGAAATTTAATTTGAAAATAAACCTATAATTTCTATTTAATTTATATTTAGAATCAATTCATTTTTATGTCTTTAACCTGATCTATTACCCATTTAATGAGGAGGGGTCCATTCTGTCGACCAAAAATATTTTTCAACTTCATTGATTTTTTTGGTCCTATTGAATTTGAAATGATCTCCAAGTCTAGTTGAAGAAGATGAATACAATTAAAAATGGAATATTAAAAATAATAATCAAAACATTTGGATTAATATTGAAAAAATTGTTCTCAAATCATATATGTGAAGGAAAATTGTTAAAATTTCATAATTAATCAATATTTACAATTTCGCACAAAATTCTTCCAAAATTATAAAATGATGAAAATCATATCAAATTGTTAAATTATGAGGGATTAAATTTTTTATACACAAATGAAAAATAATGAAAATATTATCTCTATCAATTCCCCCACACTTATAACCTGGACTCCTAGACAAGTCAGCATCAAAATCAAATCAAAGAAAATTAAAAACACATACCCATGAGATCCATGAAATTTTTCAACAAGAAACAAAATGTATCATGTCTCTTTAAAACCAAATTATTTCAATTTATCCATTCATATCATTCAAACCATTTCCACTTAATGTCTTCTCCTTTTCACACAAAACAACTACCTCACATTAATTTTCTCTCATCTCTGAAAAGTCAATTTTTAACAAGGGTTTTCCCATCCAAACCCATAAAAGATTTACCATGGGCTTGATAAATTCCTTTATATCCATCTGATTTGAGTTTGGGATATGTCTTTATCATGATTTCTTTTCATTTTTTTTCAGCGTATTTTGGTTGATATGATTTATAAGTCAAAAATATTGAGGCAGAATGTGGAAATTTTTTATCTTATTGACGTTAAATTTTATGATTCTAATTTTTCATCAATTATGGCCTCCTCATCAATCCATTTATAAGGAAATCAGCTCCCAAATAATATCAAATTTTATTTCATGGGCATCCCACATATTTTCCAATTCTTCACCTTAATCATAGAAACTACTTCCCAAAATTTAAGATTTTTTTCATATTTAAAATCTCCAAAGAGAAAAAAAATTCATAAAAGCTAAAAAACATCTTTCCTCAAAATGATATTTTCAAAAAAAAATATATTATTCATTTTATTTCCCTCCCGAATTACCCCCAAATTATTTTTCATGACACAAGATATCTTACATATACACTTATGTTCAATTAGATCATGCAATTACACGTCAAGAGAATGTCAGATTGAGAAAATTCGCATGTAATGTGGATAACTTAATAGAATGTTCATGAATTATAAACGATAAAAGGATTATATGCACAAGTAAGCCCATACAAAATAGTACTAACTAGAAAATATATCTTTTAAACCTAATAAATTCCCCAATAATTTTAATCACAAGTAGTTAAAACCCTCATGTTTTTAAGGAATAAATCAAATTATGGTTTAATATATAAAGGTTTATTTCTCTTCAAATGTGAGGTAAATGTAAATAATATATAAAAAAGGGTTCAGAATCCTCATGGTAAATTGATTTCAAAGATAACGATAGTGATATGTGACATGGGATCCAAAAATCAGAGGTATTATCATGAATATCCAAAGTGTTGAACATGAAACAAAGTCATTTTTTGCATTAATTTATGTTTAGTTTCATGTTATAAATTATTTCACTCATTTACATGGGTTTAAAAAATGCAAATCATAATCCTTTTATCTCTAAAGTTTCAAAAACACACAAAAATTGAAAAATAAGCATATAAAATTTTGCAAAATCAAAAGTTTTTTTAAATACAAAAATAGAATTTTAAAAATCCTAAACTATAAGGGTTACCTCCCACTTACTTAAATAATTCAGTGTCTGTAATGAATTAATGTATATTTTTAATTAAATCACAACAAGAAAGTATTAAGGATACGTAGAACCTAACTTATTGGTAGTGCAACATTTAGTTAAGCAACTAAGTGTTGCACACTGAAAACTACATACAAAATAAGAAATGAAAATAAAATAGATTTATAGAAAGAATAAAAAATAAAAATAATATTATAATAGAAGGATAGATCTTGGGTTAACCCCCCAAAGTGGTACCTAGGTTTTTACTACCTCCAAATGGGGAGTTCCAATTAGTTATCCCAACTTGATAGTGAGTGGGGTTTCTTTCACATGAACCACAAAAATTTATCCATTTTATATTGTAATTATTCTTTTTTATTGAGGATTCTATGTATATATTACAACAAATCCACCCCCATTGTAATGATATGCATCTTGCATTGTGGGCGTAAGATAAATAATTGGTCCTCCTTAATCTTTATTTCCACCTTCATAACCACTTCTTCATTCTACAATTCTTTCTCAAGGTATGATGAATCAATGGAATAATGAAATAAAAATCCAGATTATAATTATATTTGAACTGAATTAAAATATGAGGAATCAATATCAAAATATTACCCTTAAATGTAAACATCTTTTGTTTTTTTTCCTTGGTCAAATCCACTTGTAAATCGCCATGAATCCCTTATAATTAGTGTTCAACATCTTTAGTTAGATCCATATGTTCCACTTCCAATGCATCTTTTTTTTCTTCTTCTTCATCCTCTAAGGAAATAAATGTTTTTTTTCTGAATCTAAAAATTCAAAACAGGCTTAGGTAATACTCAATTAAAATTTGGTAAAATAATAATGAAAATAGTTTAGAAAAATATTGTTTACCTTAAGTGGATGGAATTAAATTTATTTCTCATTATAAAGTGATTCTTAGAGTAGAAGTTTACTAGAAAGAGATAGGTATTCATGATCCTCCATATTTTACTTAAATTCAAACACTTGAGTGGTTTTTTATTTTTCAAAATATAGGGAGTGATACAAAAGTGTTGTCTCTTCTAATTTCTCAATAATAGTAATATCGTATTTCACCTCATATTCATTCTAAAATTCATCTAAACATTTTTGATCTCCCATATATAATTTAGTATGAAAATATTCTTCATAAATCTAATACAATATTGATTTATCTAGGACAAATAGATCTTCTTTTAATTCCACCAAGGCCTCCATGGGGTCTTCAACTTGAAAGTTGAGTGGGGATACTTCTTCCACCACTCTTTTAGGTTCTGGTTATTTTTTCATATCTATCCGTTGCTCCTAGGATACACACATATATTTAGTTATCCACTATATATTTTCTCTCTAGATTTTCCATTATTTAACCAATACTTTCTAATCAGGCTTCAAGATCCTTGTAATCTTATTATTCTTAGTGTTACACATGTGAGTAATAAATCCATTAATAACAATCATAATTTGAATACATGATTGATAAATATTTATTTTAAATATATTTTTTTAAATGAAATAAAAAAATATTTACAAAATTTAAAAATAATATTGTTGACACATCCTCCCTGAAAACAACTCCAAATTTAGTTTTTGGGCCCTCTTATCATGTTGAAGAATCTGTCAATGCACTGGTTGTTAGGAATCCTCACCAAGATAGGATTCCCCCTCTTGTTGATCTGATGGATACTCTAATTTCTCTCTTTTAGGCCCTAGCGGCATGATAGGTGGTGATCCTTCCTAATGGAAAGCCTACCAGTGTTTGAATCATCCTAAGCCTTCTGAAGAGATGCGCCACCTCCCACCCCCACTTCTACTTCTACTTCTTAGTCTTCCACCTCCTAGAAGACAATGCACTAATAGCACAAGGGAAATAAAAGTCTCACGTCGATACTGAAGTCATCCCACACACTCGGCAACTTCATTCCCCTGAAGATGGAGGTTAACCAAAGAATTCACCCAACAATGGTAGATTATTCAAGTGATGGACATGAGTATATATCGGTGAATACCATTGAGTTGGTGGACCCTTATATAGTTCCCAACAATGAGGAATGTTAGGTATAATCTTATAATGTCCCCATTTGGCACAATCTTCAACAAAACCGTGGGTATGTGAGCCACAAAAATGCATTGGCCATCGCTTTCAGCCATGTTGTGCATGACACGAATACCAGACAGTAGGATCAACATAGAGAAAAACATGAACAGTCCTCTCACCTTGTCTTATCATGCTCACCACCATCGCTATTTGTGCCGCTTGACCAGGCATAGCCACTGCAACCATATCATGGTCAGATTTGTTCAACTATGGGTAGATCTTAGTCATTTTTCTATCATTTGGAAGTCATGTTGTGTGGTTCGACCATTGATTAGCAAGATATCTTTATCACTAGATATAATCTTTCGGTTCATTTAGCAGTACCCATCATACCTCCTTCCATATATCAACCTCATATCGGCATAAATTTATGCTTATCCTGAAAGTATGATGTGATTTAGCCACTCACCAGCATTTCTACAAATATCTTGATTCTTGAGGCTCTCAATCTGTTAGAAGATATGCATTAAACACATTCATATTCTTTGAGAATCCCCCTATAGTTTGAAATATAGTTAGTATCCATAGATTCATTTTATACTGAGGAAATTTAGCAAGTAGAGTTCCAATCCACTGTCTCATTCTCAGGAGAGGATGAGGGTTCTCCCATATAAGAGCACATATTCCCATTTTATATCAGTAGAAAATTTAATGGTGTGGAGTTCCACTATTGTATCGTCGACACAGGTTATGGGATCAATCTCATCCCAACTCGGATGCTTCGTAATCTAGGGTTTTCTGAAGCTGATCAGAATCGCTCTGGCCTAAATATCAACGGTTATGATAGGAAATAGCAGACTTTGGTCAGAAAGATACACCTAAATCCCCAATTCGGTGGCATTATTACCATAACTGTGTTCATGGTTGTCTCACAAAACACCACCTACAATGCACTGATAGGTAGACCCTTGCCTTGTCTGCACGCAACAGTCCTCTCCTCATATAACCAGTGCCTTAAGTACACCCTTAATGGTCGAGTGGGTGTACGCCAAGGTGATTCATCTCCCTTTTCCACATGAGAATCCTAATACTTAGATCTCAACTATTATAAGATCATGGAAAAATAGGTTCAGGCTAATGAGGTTGAGCCTACCACCATTATGGTTGATCCATGGATGGACTTGGATGATGCTTTTATCCTCCCAATTCACCAGTTGGAGGCCATGACCCTAGATTTAGGACACTAATTCTTTTTCTCTAGAAGGAGTGAAAAGTGTGGTCCCATGCACAAGTATCTCCATAATATTTCTTCATATTCCTACTTGAATTTGGATCAAGTGATATCAGAGCCCCTTACCCTTGTTAGGTATCGAGACATTCACCCCATGGAAATATCAATACTCCATACATGCATGTTTCGTTGGGTTGGGATAAACCCACTCAAGATGATGTTCCACTACTACTTTGATATTATCAAACATGGCCCCTTTAGTCAAAAGACTGATGGAATCAGGTTAAAAACATGTATCTATGGTTTCAACAGTACAAGAGTCTCCTAATAATGATTCCCCATCACTCAGTCTGACACCATCATTCTGTTAGGGTCAGCTGATTTAGAGAAGCTACCTCCTATTGGTGATCCTCTTGTCAGGGATGTTGAAGACAATTTGGAAGATGTCCCTCTCGCATTTGAGGAGGGTGCCTCTACCACTTTTGACAAGTTGATCCAGGTGAATCTCAGTACTGAGGCAGACCTGATACCAATGTTGATACGTGACACTATTCCTATTGAAGTGTGGTAGTAGTATAAGGATTTTTTTGAATCAGTGTTGAGATGTATTTACCTGGATCTATGATGAGATTCCATGAATTTACCATCAGGTCACCATCTACCACCTCCGTATCCTGATAAACCATCATGGGTTTAAGAAGCCTCCCAGAAAGATGTCCCCTCCTCACATTGTCATGGTTAGGGCTGATGTTGATAATCTCATCAAATAAAACTTCGAAAAGGAATTTTAGTACCACAAGTGGTTGGTCAATATCATTCCTGTATAGAAGAAGAATGAATAGATCAGAGTTTCCATAGAGTTCTCGGATCTTAACCATCACCATATAAATGATTATTTTCCCATTCCTATGATGAATTTACTGATTGATGCCACTGTAGGATTCTAGGCTCTCTCTTTCATGAATAGGTATTCTAGATACAATCGGATCTGAATGACCCCTGAGGATGAAGATTCCACCACCTTTAGAGCACCACAAGGTAAATTTTGTAACTAGGTAATGCCTTTCATTTTGAATAATGTTAGAGAAACCTATCTGTATGTTATGCACCACATATTCAAACCAATCCTCAAGATGTCGGTGGAATTCTACGTAGATGATTTGATAGTAAAATACCACCATTACCAAGACTATCTTAGAGATATTAAGAAGGTGTTTGGCTTCCTCCACTCCCACCATCTAAAGATTAACCCCTTGAAGTGAAATTTTGGGGTTACCTCTGGAAAGTTTCTCAGATTTGTTTTCAAATATAGAGGCATCAAGATCAATCTAGAGAAGATCAAGGACATCAGTCAAATGCCTCCTCCAAGCAACATTCGGGATCTCAAATGCTATCAAAGAAACTTATCCTATATATTCCATTTCATTATGAATTTTTCCATAAATTGTAATAACTTTTCTGAACTCATGAAGTAGGGTTCTATATACCAATGCGATGAAGAATTCCAGACCTCTTTTGAGAACATTGTGAAATATCTGCTCTAGCATCTGGTTCTGATGCCACCTGTTTCCAGAAAGTTGTTGGTCAATTATGTGACCGCCCAATAATGACTTCTCGGAACCCTTCTCACCTAGAAGAATAAATAAGGGATAGATGATATTCTATACTATCTCATTTTCATGCTCCTTGACACTGAATCAAGATATTACTCTATTGAGAAGAGTTTCCTCACTCTTTTCTTGGCGGTGCAAAAAGACCATGACATTATCTACAACCCCACGAGATATATCTAGTGTTCTATATAGATATTTTGAAGTATATTATGGATCACCCACTATTGAATGGCCATCTAGATCGGTGGGAAGTGATTCTTCAGCAGTTCAACATCATGTTCATTTCACATAAACTTGTTAAGGGTTGGGAATTGGCATATTTTTTGGCTACCCATCCAGCACCTATAGAGAATTATATGGATATTGGATTCCCAGATGAGGCCATCATCTCATTGGATCAAAATACACAATGTTGGTAGATACACTTTAATGGAACATCCTGAAGTCCAACCGGTAAAAGGCTCAATGACCCCAGACTCATTAGAGTTGGTCTGGGTGTCGTCTTCGTCATTCCTACATAATTTTTCTTTCCCTACTCATTCTTATTTTCAAAAGTTTGCACTGATAATGAGGTACATTATACAGCCCCCATCACTAGTCATGAGCTAGATCTTGAGATTGATGTTCCCCACCAACACATGCAAGTGGAATCCGAGTAGGATATTAAGTAGATCAATAGTAACTATGTTATCAGGAAGTCATAGATCATGCACCACTTAGAGTGTAATATCAAGATAATGGCCTAGTTTCCTTCTCCACTGGAGGTCACTCATGTCCCTTAGTCAAAGAATGGTTGATTTGACACCTTGTCCAACCTTTAAGCATCACCTACAGAGCCTGACAAGGATAATTTCATCATCCATGTGAAGAATCGAATATTCATCACTCCCATCTCTTTGGAAATGATGATAGCTAGAAGGTAAGACATCTTACCACTGATGCATCCCCATTGGGACTTTCAGGTCTCCCTACCATAGAAAAAGAGAACCCTGATTAGAGAACTCCTTTTATTGAGTACCTCCAACATAATAATCTCCCAACATACATAGTCGAACGTGGGAAAATCCATTGGCGTCCAGTGTAGTTCACCCTCTAAAGTGTACCTTCCCTTGAATAGATCCTCTAAAAACGTTGGTTTGATGGAGTTATCCTCTGTTGCATTCAAGGAGATGAGATTCCCTAGGTTATGCAGTAATTTCATGCCGGTTCTTGTGGATCTCATCAATTAGGTCGAAACTCTCTCATCAGATGTGAAGGTTGGGCTAATTCTATCCCACCATGGTCCATGACTCTATTGAGTTCACTAGGAGATGTATCACATGTGAGATCCATCCTAATTTCATGCATCGGCCACCAAATCCTCTCTATACTACCAATTAATCTTGGCCCTTTGTGGTCTGGGTATCAATGTTGTGGAACCATATTAACCAACAATATCTCCCCAGTGCAAGTTTATCTTTCCCATAATGTATTTCTTTTCCATGTGGGAAAAAGAAATATCGCTCAAGGAATTCAAGGACCATTCTATCACTGAATTCTGGATATCTGACATAACTCACTGATTCGAAGTCCCTCACAACATTCTCACTGAAAACAGCACCAACTTTTGAGCAGCTGAGTTGAAGAAACTATATGCCATGTACAAAATCTAGTCTAACCACACTTCTCGCTTTCATGTACATGAAAATGGGAAGATGAATTCATTCAAAAAGACTCTATAATATTTTTCAGAAGATGGTTGGTTAGAATAAGAAAAATTGGTCGAACAAGATCCCCAATGCTCTTGAGGATTACCAAATGACAACTGAAAATTCCACCCAAGTGACACCGTATTTTCTAGTGTACAAAATAGAGGTAGTTATTCCCATAGAGATTTTGTTACTGTTACTTTTTATATATTTTTATTATCAATAGACATCAAAAAAAGGTAGAATAAGTCCATCTAGATGAGTTGGAGGCCCTCGATGAGAATATGCTTCGGGCCTCGCACAAGATAGAGAGACACCATAACAAGATATCCAAAGATTCCAACAATAAAGTGCATGTTCTCTCCTTCCCCCATGGTGACATGTTATTGGACCTAAGGAAACCAATGATAACTAGTTGGAAGCCAAAAAATTTGGAGTCCAAATGTAAGGAACCCTACATTATTCATAATGTGTATCCCAACAGTACATACACTTTAGTCACTATGGATGGAGAGCAAATTACCCCTCCTAGCAATGCCAAATCACTAAAGAATTACTTTTCATGGGGACACTATTGTAAAGGATTAAAGACATAAAACTACCCAGCATCACTATCCTACACAACGTTAAATTGTACTTATGTCCTTACCGCATGACGTTAAACTACATGATATTTTCATAACTATGTATATCTTGATTCCTGCCCATGTATGATATATAGAAACACCCATACACTTATCTTAAGGTCCAACCCTAGGTATATTTACCTATTATTTATTTGTCTTGTTTTATATGACATTAAACTATACCTATATCCTTATGGCATGACATTAAACTACATGACATTTTTATAATTACATGTGTCTTGATTCCTTCCCTTGTAGGATACGTAGGAATGACCTAACAATTTTCTTCAGGTCCAGCCCAAGTTATATCTAGCTATTAATTATTTTTTACTTTCCTAGATGACATTAAAATATACGTATGTACTTACCACATGACATTAAACTACAAAAAATTTTCAAAACAACATGTGTCTTGATTATTTCCATTGAAGGTTATGAAGGAACACCCATACACTTGTCTTCAAGTCCATCCCTAGGTATATCTACCTATTATTTATTTTTCTTATCCTACACAAAATTATACAACAACAATGTCCTTACAACATGAAGTTAAACTACATGGAATTTTAGAACTACATATGGATTGATTCATTCCCTTGAATGATACGTAGGAATGCCCAAGCATTTTATATTCGGGTCCATCCCCATATACCACAAATATTTAAATCTCATTTCATCTCATTTTCCTGTTCTACCCCTTAATTACATGGTGTGGTGTGGACTTATTCCATCCCCATTCATGTTGGTTTTAGAATACCTTCACCATGATTCTATGTGATAGTACTCGCCCTACTTATGTCCTTACTGCATGATGTTAAATTGCATGGAATTATCCAAACTACATATGTCTTGATTCATTCCCTCGTTGGATAAATAGGATGAACTGGAAATTTTGTCTTTGGTTCCATCCATTGGTCCATCGTCCTTTCTAGACCTATGGCCTTACTTTATGGTCTGAGTTCTGTGACCTTGAAATAAGATCTCATTTGTCCTTCATGACGGTAAACTGTTGTTTCCGACCTATAAGGAATTAAATTTCATGGTATTCAGTCATAGTCCCCTTATTATCTCCCTTTATCTTGATTCCTCAATTGGGTGTGTCTAGTGTGCTGTGGAGTTCTTCTATCCTCATTGACATTGGGTTTATTCTCTACATCGTGCACATCCTCTTTAAAAAATCATTCCAATTATCCATATGTACCACATGACATTAAACTGTATGAAATTTCAAGAACTATGTATTGCTTGATTCCTTCCCTTTCCGGATTTATAGGAACTCCTAGCCAATTTTCTTCAGGTCCAGCCCTAGGTATATCTATATGTTTTTCCTTTTTCCTCTACTCATCCTTTCGAGTCACCTTCCCTTAATTGGATCCTTCCATTGGATCCCACCATCTGATTTTCTTCATTAGTGTTCTTAGATGTTCCATGGTGTGAGAATTAGTGTGTTGAATTCTGTATGGACATCCTATCATTCCACCACCAAGCTTTTCATACCCTTTTTTTGGATCTCTATATTATTTCCTATTCCAAAAGGATCCCTAAATGGCATGGATTCTCAGCCTTAATGCTCGCCTGCCGTTTTGGGCCATGGTACCAAAGGATCCTAAATGAAATATTGAGATAGGTTCCACCAGCATTTTGAATATGGTCAGTGGCCGACCCTTGGTTGTTTTTTCTCATTTTAGGCTACATGATATGGATTCTATGTTTCAAATACAGTCAGCAGTTATCCTCCATCATTACTCTAAACCCCACTGCATACCAAATATTTGTCTCATAATTCACATTCCTTCTCACATAATTATGTTTATATGAAACTTAAATACTCTCAGTTCCATCCCTCCAAGAACCTTTGCATATTGAGTGAGTAGACCAGTGTCATGGGGTTGCCTTTGACTCCACACCTTCATTCCCCTATTGTGTTCTTATCTGTTTAGTAATGATCTTTTCCACCCCTTGTTTCCCACACCAACCATGGATCACATGTGAATACGGGTCCTTGATAAGATTTATACTTTCATGGAAGAGTATCACACCTTATGGTTCGAACTCTATGACTATAATCTAGGAGTTTAGGTCCCAACATCCAAGAATCATGACTTTAAACTATGCACATGTTCTCTCTAGAATTTGTGATGTGGTGCAGACTTCTTCTATCCTCATTGAAGTCTGATTACTTTATGACATTGTGTTTCATGTTTCCACTTTGGGGAGCTCCTTCTTACAGCATGAACTCTATGACATTAAACTAAGATCTTTAGTTTCCAAGCTCACACGAAATTAAACTACATAACAACCTCCATTTTCCTCATTTAGTGGTATATATACCCCTTTTGTTGTTTTCCATTTTTAATATCTTCCTTCCAAAGATATGCAAGGATTGATTCCTTCCATCACAGGATACGTAATGATGCCTAGACATCATGTTCCCTGGAAAATCCATAGAGTCACCCATTCACCCTTTTTATCCCCTATCTGTCTGGATTTCTTATTGAAGATGTGTGGGGTGGTGGGTGGAATATTTTTTCATCATTCACATTGGGGTTTTTTACCACACCCTATATTTCTGTCATGTCCCAGATGCATGATGATAAACATCACAACATCATCGTCCTCACTGTATGAAGTTAAACTACACGGGTATGTTCTGCGTGTATGACATTAAACTGGGAACACATGGTCCACACTCTATGACTTTAAAATGATAGCTTGAGATTTAAGAGATATGACCATTAAACTATGCGTATCACCCCTTAGGAGCATGATCCTTGAGGTCAGGTCTGATTCTTCCTACAGATGTTCCACACCTGCACACTTGAATGCACTGTGATACTGGATCTAGAGTGTTAGATTCCATAGACAATTTCCCACCTTCACTTCCATGATTCATATATACCTTTATTTGGTCCATCATCATCTTTCTTATTCGAAAGGACCCAAAAATGGTTTGTATTTTCATCCTTAAGTCTTACCTTCCATTCTGGGCCAACGTCCCAGAGGATCTCAAACAGAATCTTGAGACAACTTCCACCCACATTTCAAATATGGTCAGTGGCCGACCCTCAGTTTTTTGTTCCCTCTCGGACTACATGATATGGATGATTTGTTTTGAATATGTTCAATAGTTATCCTAAATATTTATGACACCCCCATTTAAACCCAAATATCGGGCATTGTGATTTACATTTTTCCTTCCCTTTCTTGTTCTTGTGGATTTTTAACAAACATTGTATTGTCCCTTCGTGCATTCATGCATGTCGATCAGGACTACTAGCATGGTTTAATTTTCAAACATGGTGATCCCATTCATATGTTGTGCACTCTCATATGATGGGGAAATCCCTATATATCTCTTTATTTCCCACATCGATCATAAATCACATGGGCTTAAGAGTCTTGGTAGGTTTATAACCACACAAGAAAGTTCTGCAACCCTGTGGTCCAAGTTATATGACCTTAAACTAAGATATCTTCCCATCTAAGAAATATGATGTTAAAATAAGATAACTTATCCCTCATGACATGAAACTATTGTGTCATTATCGTACAACATTAAAATTCATGGGTCAGTCCTATCATATGACCTTAAACCGTGACACCATCATCTTTTTCGTACAATAAAAAATGGTACCATAATGTGGTATTCTCACTAGAGAGGGAATCACCTTTGGTACTGGTCATTCGCCATTCTAATTGTCAAGATCCACATATGGTTTGATTCCTATAGAGACACCCATACTTTTCATACAGATATTTCAACTCAAAATAAACAAATATATATATATATATAAACCACACCCAAAAGCTCAAGAAAAAGATATCAAATGTCACTTATTCACACAAATCGGTCAGACCTTCACGACCCAAAGAACTCTGTGTGGCTTGATTTTTTCCCTTACGAGATATGTAAGAGCACCCATTTCATCGATCATGGGTCAAAACTTAGTATTATTTCACCTTTTTCTTCTTCCCAAGCACATGACATTAAACATAAACCATACCCTAAAAAATTCTAGATTCCCCATGATAATTGTAGGATTCTCCATCTTCTTCACTATAAAAGAGGATTACCCCCACTAGTGTTGGCCTCTAATCACATTCTTCTTCAAGAACTATGTTTGTATTAATTCCCATCCTTATGGGATACGTAGTGACACCCAGAAATTTTTTCTTCAGACCCAACCCCAGGTTCATTAACCCTTTTTTCCCTTTAACCCCGATTACAGTCCAAACTCTATGACCTTAAACTAGGAACCTAAAGTATGTGCAACCTGAAAATAAACTATTAGCCCTAATACTGGTAGTATGACCTTAAAACTATGTGCAACATCCTATTCATATGACATTAAACTATTCCATGAATTTTTCTTACCATATGACGTTAAACTACATATCGATCATCTCCGTCTGCCATACATTCTTGGTCCTCACCAGAGAGGTATTTTCTAGAAATAGGTTTGATCCTGGTTTAGACCAATGTTCTCACACAATGTTCTCTATTCATGGTGGCATAATTTCAAGAGCATTGGACTCCATTAAAACATCCCATCACTCTATCCATTGATTTGAATGCCCTTTTTTGGATCCTCTTCACCATTCACATCCTAAATAAGCCCCTTACGGTATGTATTCTTGGACCTAAGGTTCTGATACTATCTTGGGACAACATTCCAGAAGACATCAAACAATACTTTGAGTTTGGCCCTATGTTTTGAATACATTCAATAGTTTTCCATCATTTTCCCCCATCTTAGGGTAACATGATATGGATGTTGTGTTTCAAATACGGTAAAAAATTATCCTCCATCGTCATGCCACTACCACAATGTTCTAAATTTTGGGTATTATGATTCACGCTCCACATTACCCTTGGTTTATATTGATTCTAATTCCCCTAGAATTACACGGATCATTCACTAGAGCGTGTTGGTAAAAGGAAAGTTGTATGTTTTAATATCATTATCCTCCTATCTCATCCCCTCTCTCAACATAGATATTCTAGGTGGTTAGTCAACAATAGAAGAGCCTGATTATTAGATGGTTTGTTGGTTCTCTTATAGAAAAAGTGGATGATTTTGTGTTCATCCTTTTTTTCTCATAGCAGGTATGATACATGTGATCTTAGGAATTGATTTCTAGTTACTTTATAGTTATGATTTATCTATAGTTGTTAAAACAAAAAATCAAACAATAAATCCATGCATGAAGTTTATGACAAGAAAACAAGGAGGAAAATTTGATTCATGAGTTCAGTTTGAAAAAATCATTTTTGGATCATCCCCTTAAATGTACTATTTTAGTTCATCCACTTTATGGAATGTTACTTCCAAGGTTTCCTCCCAGTCCCTATGATCTCTTTCTTCATCAACAGGTGTAGAGCAGAGCTAATTATTTATGATCTTCATTCGTTCATTTTCTCCTCAAGGCATCGAATTTCTTCCTTGGCCTCATGGAACCTCTAGATATTCATATATGTATTCCTACATAAGAGGATTATAATTTTTGGATTCTCTCCCACATATTATAAGTAATATATTGACAGATAATCATATAAATATGGCGAGAATCCACTCATCTGACATAGAGAAAGTGCATCCATGTGTGAACTTACCCCATTTGGCTTAGCCATTCTAGCTCTGGTGTCCCGAGAGAGTTTTTCATACATTTACATTCCTTGTGTTGTGTCATGTGACTCTCCTCAGTTGTGTCAGGGTCAGAATCATCCATCTCTTCAGGATCTGTGGGTCTATATTCGAAAAAGATGGCCAAAAGTTCAATGGAAGGGTCCTCGTATGGAATCCTTTCTGATGGACTAGGATCTATGACATGAGGGAGACCCTCCTCTCTCATTTTTCTTCTTCTCCTCCCTCTACATCATTAGGCTCCACCATGGTATTGGATTCACCCATAACATTCAATTCCTGCTTGCTGGATGTTAGGGCCAGATCAGTACGAATGATCGACTCTTCCTGAATACGCACAGCCATCAAAAGTGCTTCAATGGATTTCCCGGACTTGATGGTTTGTCAAGACTCTAGTATTGTGACCACTATAAGTATAATGAATTCATTGATCATCCGAGTTCACAAATAATAGTTTTGTGTATAAAAAGAGTGAAACTTACAAGATCTAAGCGTATAAGGGTCAACTGCCTGAGTCACTACATGAGTTTCCAACACAAGGGATCCCTCAGTGCTTGTAAACTCAATAATTGGCACATACTCCTTATAGATAGTGGTAATTTCCTGGGTCTCTATGGTTGTCACTTTATCCAATCATATTGGTTCTCTATTTACTGATTTAGTTGTGGTTGGTCTTCCACCTTGCTCAACCCCAGATGTAGGCTCGGGGAGATGTCCTTCCACGTTCATCGGTATATTTTCACCCTCTGTAGTGGGAGATTCCTGACCACTACTATCAATGTGTTCCGAAATAAGGAAGATTTTTATTAGTGTCTCTAGGTTATGAAAGATAAGGAACTAGTAGAGATGGGAAGTAGGTCTTACTTTGAGATACTTATCCAGTTCCGCATCAGAGCCAGCAATTTCACTTTTCTCACTTAGAATTCTTTGATGGGATTCTATTCCCTAAGGCTTCTTTCCTCCAGTACCCCCATCCTCATCCTCCTTTTATTCCTCTTACACTTCCTCTTCCTCATCCTCCTCCTCCTCCTACTCTTCATCATCATCATCATCAGCATCATCCTCATGTATCATCTCCGCCGGGTCATGGTCCTGTTGGAGAATCACTTTCACCCAGATATGTGGTTCTTCATACCACCCATTTTGGCATTCATAAACATTCATTGATTCCAGGTATGTGGGTCGACAATGAAATTCCACCTTGTCCAACACCTGAATACACTAGAAATCTGGAAGTTCGATTCCAGTGCATGCCCGTTTTTTCCACAGAGCTTCTAGACTTAGTGTTTTTCACAACGTCCACCAAGATGACCATAAGGATGGGGAAATGGGATTAGTGGTCGGCTACATGAGGTATCATAGTTTCTTTCCATGGAGTTCCCTAGCTAGTCCTAGAGGTCGCCTTTGGGACCACCCCTCTTTATTGGATGGTGGCACAACTGCACCTTGCAACGCTCCTTCCACGGAGGTCCTAGCATGTGTCATCCATACCACTTGTATCACCTCTGGTATCACATCCCCAATAGTACCTTCCCTTCTCTCTTACCATCCAGACTCTATGCTCGTCACCTTGATTTTCTGAATTTATTTCCTCATAATCACCTCTGGATATGTTGTCACATAGTGGTTAGAATATTCTATTGATAGGTCGGCATTGAAATTAGTGGGGGAAGTTAATTACTTCAATAAATCCCAAAGTTGTAAACATGAGCTAGAGTTGGTGAAGGATACAGGGATGCATCTCCTCCCAGAATTTAGTATACACTTTCTTCAGCATCCGTAGAATGCACCCAAAATTCCTTGAAAACATTGATGGAACATAGGGTTTACATAAAATCTTCCCATCTATTTGGGATACCAGCACACCACCAATAATACTCTTTAAATACTCCCTATAATCTATTGTTCCTTGCATATAATCCACAATCTGGCCAACTAGGGATTGACATGGGTGGAAGTTGAGGTTTGAATGATTTCTGATCCTGAGCTTAATCCCCTCCTCATTAAGCGTCAATGGCTGAACCCCATTAATATTCAAGAGAGATAGTCACAAGCTATCTCTTGGAGGATGGATGAATTTTGGGAAATCATACCCACCATAATGAGCAAAAACCAAACCATTGAAGAATTTTAAATGGCTCGTAGATTCTCCTGGGTGTAATCCCTATTGAGATATGCCCCATAATTTTTACAACCTGGCCAACATAGGTACCCCCAAATTGATGCAGTTGTTGGCTACCATGATCTTGACCATCACCAATGTCACTGGGAAAACCCCTATCCTCATATCCCTTATTGGAAATAGCCACCCACTTAGGATTGTAGAATGAAATCTAGCATATAAAACATTCGACTCTTGGATTTCTATCACACTGAATCTCCATGATTGGTATTGGCCTACTTCCAAGATCACCCAGAATGATCCATCTTTTCCCCTCTATGATGCGGTTAGACACTGCTTCCCTTTCCTAGGCTTCCTCACATTCAGATCCTTCTTGAGATAGAAGTTGAACCATTCCATCTAGGATATGTCCTTTAGGATGTGATTGATATTCATCCTCTCCTTCACCAATTCCAAAAAATACCATTTCAGTGTGGGGGTTCATGTCCTATCTCCCCTGACATTCTCTGTCGATAAGAACTCATCATACTAGTACCCTTTTATGGGGATTACTCCGATATATTGGATGTCCCAAAGGTTGATGTCCACTTCCCCATGGTGGAGGTGGAACGTTTTTGTATCAGGGGACTACTGACTGAATATATTTGGCATAAGTTCTTTTTGACGTTAGAAATGGAATTGTGATGTCCACGTAGCCTCAAACAGCCCGATGTGTTGAAACACTACCCTGAAATCCTCATATTTCTGGCATACACAGTATGCCCATGCCCACTCACTAGTAATGTTTCCTTTGGACCTCAAGTCCCTGTCTTACTGACATCCCTGAGTTTCATCAGTAATATTACTCCTAAAAGTGTTTACACAGTGTGAATGAGAGTCTTCAACAACCGGTTCACCACCCGTAACTATCCTAGATTTTGGTTTTAGGACATAAACATCCATATCCATTGATTCCATGGTAGGATGACTATTGTTTTTAATGTTGAACTAGGAATGGTTATCCTCACGAATCACCCACGACCATAGCGAGTCAGTTTCAAAACCTGTCATCAAAATCTCCTCTAGAATGTCGATGTTATACAGTGTAA
Source organism: Viscum album (assembly GCA_963277665.1). Lineage (NCBI taxonomy): Eukaryota > Viridiplantae > Streptophyta > Magnoliopsida > Santalales > Viscaceae > Viscum > Viscum album. The sequence continues at coordinate 1,312,953,894 of OY728137.1, forward strand.
GGATATCACTCAAGACATAATCCTTTAGGGAATTTGTTATCATGCCTATGAGAATTTTTCTTTGTCCATTATCACCCTTCTCGAATCAATAATTTGAGGTTTTTCAGCCATTTTATCCCTCAGCGCACCATAAGCAGCCTCCCTCTCAACATCGATCTATTCACCGACCATCTCGTTGAAGTCACACATGAATGAAGGGATTTTCAGGAAATATTTGGTTTGGAATAAAAGACAGATAGTTTCAAAAAATATTGATGATAATCATTCAAGAAAATCACGCTATGTCATATGTTCACAAGATCCAGCGGTTGCGCGTAATGCACCGGCTTAATTCAAGAGCTTTCACACTGAATGAAGGAAATTTCACACATAAAAGAGGATCACCTATCGTATAGAAAGTAAAGGTATAGTTATTGACCCCCCCATGTATTTATAGGTGCAAACTAAGTCTTTCACGTGCGCTCAAGGTCCCTTAGATGCCAGATCAACCATTTTTCATGCACCACTAGACACATTTTATGTTCGTCGGTGTTACCCGTGAAACTCGACCTTCTCGTTCCCTTTCATCATAAATTATGTGGGGGCATTTTTTGGTGTTGAATTCTAGTTGAGATCATTAATTAGAATATTAGAGCAACCCAAAGAGATATTTTGACTCTATGAACGATCCTGAGGATCTTGAGGTTGTTGTGCGCAAGATTTGAAGCATATGCGTAAGAAGGGAATCTGCATGAAAAACTCTTGCATGCCTAATACGATATCAAATGGGTTATTTATCTCAAAGATCCTAAAACGAGCCAATAGTGATGCACTAAGGAATCCAAATTAGCGTGTAACGATATATATCAGCATGAAAACCTCTTGTTCTCCCAATACGACGTAGAATTACCTATTATGCGTAGGAGACCTTGCACACCACTTCTGATATTTTCACCTATAAATAGAGGGGTAACCACTCCCTTAGAAAAAAACTCTCTAGAAGTTGAATTTTCACTCCATCACATGTAATAATACCCCTTCCACATACACTTGAAAGTCATTATGTCAAGGTATTGGATCTTTCATGATAGGTCTCCAATGGACCCCCCTTTGGGTGGTCTCACAAGGGATTTTCCATCACCTATTTCTATTTTTTCCAAGTCAAGTGTGTAAAAAATATCCCTTTTGCACACAAGGATTAACCTTGTGCAACACATATTGCGCTTGGACCCCTTCCCTTTGTGCGCTTGGATCCAAACATGCATGAAACCTTTGACTTTGTTCATAAGCCTTCAATCTTGTGTTTCCCCTTCCTTTGTGCTCCATGTGTTGTATTCATTATAAGGAACCATGTTCATACTCACCTTGTGTGAAACATCTCTATCTTGTGTGCACCTCTTCCATGCGGCCCTCCAGGATTGTGCACCATGATTTTCGGGTTCGTTGAGCAGTGCTCCATATTGAGTTGCTCTACCTCATGCTGCTTCACATAGATATGCTAATAGATATTTCCTATTCACATAGTTATTCTAACATTTAACCCTTTTTTGACAACTCCTCCACCACATTAACACTTGGCCTTGCTTGTGCCTTCCACTCCCCAAGTACGGTTCAATACAATTTATGTATGTCCAAGGTATCATGAGTAAGTCCCCATCATCTGAGTTGCAGGATGTTAAACATCCAAGTACCCATCATCCTCAACCCATGATGTTATAATGTGATCAACTCACTTGTGACAGGCCTGGAAGGAATCAAAGGATAATGATCATCATATCCCTTATTCCTTCTCTTTCCCTTTGGGATTTTTCACCATGTACACCTTAGGCAGTCTCCACATAATCCCCGACACAACTTAATAGGGTGTTCCATATATGATGGCCACAGCTTCCTCGTACATCGGGTCACCCTCCTCAAGCTTCCCTCCTATAGTAAGTCCCAATATTTACTATTCCTCATTGACGCATCATTCACGAAATGATCATGAGGTCCAACAAGACCTATTGTTTCTCACACCGAGCATCACTCAAGTGGGATTAGAGAAACCAATGACCATTTCATCATCTTCGGGCCACTAACCATGGGTAAAACCCAGAAAATCCTCAAGATACTAACCATACATATACCCCATGCCCCCCATTTCTTTTCTGGAACTACGTGGACTTTGATAACTTTCTTCCATAGGGTATATATGAAACCTATCCTAGGTTAAAGCCCAGTATCCATCTGTCCTAAACACTTCACATCAGTTCACTTTCATACCGTATGATGTTAAACTGTGGGATCCTTTTTTCCTCAAACTATATTGTTTTTTATGCCTATCTTCTAAACATGTCATGTATAACACCTCTAGGAGGTTCAAACACGATCAATGGTAAACTTTGGTGCTCCATCCTAGGGATGCACACTCATAATGGGACATCTTCCTTTCTTGGGACACAACACCTAGATCCCCCCCTGAGGTGTTTTGATCCATCAATATAGGCTATTAACCATGCATATGTCCCAAAATCCATCCATACTCCACCATCCAGGAGTGTCCCTCTTGTGATGGGTTACTAATAATGTGTAATCCCCAACATGTATTCAGGTTGTTTTCCTTTGTGTACACCCTAATTCTATATCCTTTATTGAAGTATATGGTCTTTGATCCCCCACCACAAGGATATGTAGGAATCCTCCATGAGGATCAAGACCATCACCCATGTCCCATCCTAGACTTTCCTTTGAGGCTTTGTGTTTTGGGAATATCAGGTCCTTTCCCAGAGGTTATACTTTATTTGTGTCCCTATCCATGCAATCCATTCTCATAGGACGCCTCCTTAGGTGTCCCACCGCCTCACTAAACTACTTGTAATTTGATTCCCATTCATGGAGATAAGTTGTAATCATCCATGAGGTTCAATCCCAACACCACTATCATTTTTACATCGGTTCAATCTCATTCACCATACCCTTAATTAAACCATCCATCATCTATCATGATTCCTACATAGGCCACCACATCCTGGTGGGATCACACCATTCAATATGGACCACTAACCATGTGTAAGCCCCAAATCACCCTCTCTAACTACATGTGTTTTGATCCCTATCCTCTAAACATGGTACGTAGTAAGCCTCTCATAGGATCAATCCTAGACAATGGTAACCTTGGTGTTCCCCTTTTTTGGGGCCCAATATCATTGATTCACCCTTTTTGGAGTCTAGATCAGACTTCACAATCTGATGTCTTCCCTTTTTGGGACACACCATTAGAGATATGTTATCATTGTGAGTTTTGATCCATCCATTCGGTAAACCTTCTTGGTGATCCTTCCTAGGGATTTTCCTTACTAATCCACTCTCATTAGTGTTCTGATCAGTGTGATCCATCTCTGCTAGACATTAAACTCATGGAATTCCCCGTGTTAAACATAGGAAGCTAAGGAAAACCTTGGAGACATGCCTCCAGAATAAGATACCCCACGATCTATGTGGTAAGCTTCAAGTTTTTACACCCTTTAGAATCCCTTTGATGAGGAAGAATATTGGTGTTTCAGTGTTCCAGTATCAATACATGCCACATATGCCTCAGTGTGACTAATCCCCTAACTAAAGGCTACTGCCCTTACTTGAACCTTTGGAATTTCATGATAGAAGAAACTTAATTATCTGGAATCCACAAAGAGATGGCACCAGGAATGAGGTTCTGGAAAAATGTCTTAATCTATTAGGGAGACCCGGACTAGGCAACGAGTTCTAATGAGGACTCCATAGATGGAAGAACCAACATCCCATTATCCTGTTTCGATAAAAGAGAAAACATATATGAAAAGGTTGTAGATGCTACATGCCTTTGAAAATTTGGAATGTAGGGCATAATGTAATGTTAGAAAAACTTCAATATCCTCGAGTAGCATGACCCAGTGGAAAGAATTTGAAATATTATTATTATTTTCTTCTATCATTTACCACCACCCATTATAGAACCCTAGATAGGGAATTAGTCTCATTTTACTCTAAAAATGATAATGAAATAAACTAAAAAAAGATAAAATTATGATAAAATGGCTAAATAATTATTAGGAAATCGCCTCTTTATGATCCCTATATACATTCTGACCCCATGTATTATTCTCATTCATAAAATAATTTATATCCTCCATTATACTGCTCCTCGAGAAATAGATCTTAAATAATATAAAATCATTTTGAAGCTAATTATTCACACACAAAACATATTTCTAAGGTCATATACCATGATATATCACAAACATAGTAGGTAATCACCTAAAGTTTTTGTCAAAAAACATTCTAACACCCTGTATGCTTCACACTCATCTCTAAAAAAATTTACTTCTTCTTTTGAGTATGAAGGTCGTCCAAAATATTTGTAGTAATGTGAAAATATAGACAACAAAATGATTAAAAATTATTTAAAACGAAATTCTAATTACCTTTGGAAGTTACCTATTTAGGGATTTTGGTCTTTTCATGGTTTATAATCTCTCTCATAAATTTGAAAACATAAATCCACAATTGTTTCCATTATCTTGCTTCATACATTGTAAAAATATTGAACAAAATATGTAAATTTTTTTTGAAATATGTTTTGATAGTAAAATATATCTATATAAACCTCAATTTGTTTCAATTTGAAGTAATCCAAAATATTTTTATGTTTATTCCCTGACTTCATGCCAGGATTTAGAATATATTTAGTGATTGACCTATCATAACATAATTCTAGTTAAAACGTAGACTGAAACATATAATTTTCATTTTATCTAAAAATTTTGATTATAGTGTATTACAAATTCATAATACACATCATGTGTGGTTGGGTTTCTGGATATCGATTAATTAGATCAAAAAAATAAATATTTTGGTTATCTAGATTAAGTGTGATCATCTTCTAGTGCTACCTAAAAAACAAAAACAAATAAGTAAGGGAAAAATTTAAAAATATATTTTTTTATTAGATTGTAGAGTTTTACCCCTACATTTTAGACATCAAAAAGAGTTTTTTTGTCTATTATTTTATCCTCAAACGAATCGTATAGATCATCATTCTTATTATCAATTTCTTCCTTATTCAATGTAGTTTTTTGCATAGAAATGATATGGGGATTAATGAATCCAAATTGTTCTTATCCCAGTTTTCCATTTATATAGTATTAATATAAATGACTATAGAAAATGTAAATATTTTTTAACATTAATGAATATATTATGTCACTATTTTAATATATGTATTATGAAAATTTACCCTATGAATGTATTCCTAGCTGAGAATCTCAGTAATTCAAAAATGATCATCTTATTTATACTTTGGAGACCAACTATGTCTATAATTAAAGTTCCAAATATTTATTCTTTGTGTGGAATGTAATTAATATTTGTATATTTAAATGTGGTATTTGAATAAAATTGTAATTATAATAAATGTTGATGTGTAACTTGTATAAATAAGGTACTCCTAGAAGGTCCTTTGGACTTCTTAGTCGATTCACTAGACTCTCTTGATCTGACCTTTTGTTTCACTATCGCTTTATCTATCTGTAATACTATACGACTCATTAGAATTTTTTTCATCAAATGTTATAGATTTTTCATATGAAATTGTTTTTAAATACATAACTCATGTATCTTTATAATATTACATTTTCATGGTACAAAATTTCTAATAGCATCATTGACCGTTGTAATATATGTATCATTTAGCAGAACAAGAAACATAGTGTTATGTTCTTGAGCTACCTTAATCCATTCTCTCAAGTGATATTTCCAGTGTTATTTATTGTGTATCTTGTCTCTCATGATATTATACACCAAAGACCTTATAATAAGGTCTTGTGTGGGTATTGAGAGATATAAATCATATATATCTTTACCCTATAGATTTTTAGTAATGAAAAGTTATTAGAAGTTATTTGATTCACACTTAAGAGGAAGCGTAATGATAAAATTGATTACCATGGTTAAGGTATACAATTTAGGAGACTGACTAGCCTCAAAGATAGTAGGGTAATTTGGTTCTTCATGTGAGGACCTTTGTTCCACCGCCGGTTCTCTATGCTCCTTTATCATATATTGGTCTTCTAAACCAAACCAAATAATAATATCTTATAAAGAATCTACGTTTTCCTGAAATTATTTTATCATCTGATATGTGTCTTATTGTGGTTTTATATTATCAAAATATGTTCTAGATGACACTCCAAAACCTAATCCTCTAATGCAACCATATTGTTCTAGTAGCTTCAAAGATACTAAAAGTGGTTTTTCTTCCAGTACAGTCATTGTCGATTATTTTTTCTAAACCATATAACAAACATACGAATATAAATAGATATTTTTATGTAACACTATTATAAATCATAACATATTACTGTTATGTCATACTTACACATGTATTCCATATTTTTTTTTGTTTTCATTAAATTTTTTACCCTCCTTATTTATGTAATCCTCCTTCTATAGAACAAGATGTGAGATAGAAGTGTATTTAGATTTTTATTCATTAATGTACATATAAACAAATAAACATATGTTAATTTTTTTCCTATAAAACATTAATTGTTAATTTAAATTTCATACCAATTTCTTCTCTAGTGAAGTGTACCCCATTCTTGATTTGCGATATGGATACATTTGATTTGATGCACATTCATTATTTGTATCACTTTTTATCTTTTGTAAATTAATTTTTTTGAATAAAATTGGACAAAATAAATAATTTAAAAGAATATATTATCAATTAAAATGAACCTAAAATTATTTCTCATAGTAAAGACTAATGAAATAATTTCATCTTTTCTAATTTATAATGTGTTGAAAACTAACTAGTGGGTGGGGATTTACTTTCCCCTCAACATACCTAAGATGTAACTTAAAAAGAAGAGTGCGTAAGCCTCTATCAGATTTTCTTGTGACAATTAATATATATTTATTATGAAAATATTCTAAAATAAACAAACTCTACATGGAAGAATGAAAATTAAATCAATGTTTAGTTATACAATATTTTGATAAAATAAAGAAATTATATCATAACATTACCATTATATCATCCCAAAGGGTTTTCTTCATTATAGGATAGAGGTAGTGCCATGAATCTATATCAATCCAGAAATTCATCCTTGTTGTGACCCCAACATAACTAATAGATATTGACTTGTTGGGGTCAATAGGTTTCCTGAATTAATTCCATACAGCCTAATATTTTATACCCTTACGTCTGGCCTTGAAAATTTTATTTAACGTTGTGATGTTGTGTAATTCTTTTTTTCATCAAAATGTTGTTGGTCATTTAATAATTATATAGTTTCAGCATCAACAATATATTATTCCTTGAGATTGGTGACATCATCATGGGTAGAATACATTGTCTACATAATTAGTCAAACATTAAATTTAGATTATGTTAATGTATTAGAGAATAGATAATATTATGAGGAAAATAATACTATATTAAAAACACATTAACCTTATCATTGATATCAATTTCTTTTATTAAAGGTTGAATGGATTTTGGTCCTCTATCAGGAATCAAAATCCTCTCTTTGGGGTTCCCTCTAATGTACAATAAATTTTCTACTTTGGGACCACCATGAACTAATTGTGATCTCCCAATGAAAGGGTCATCCTTGGTTTATTTTTCATTTGACCCTACAATTGTTTTAATCACCAGTAGGACAATCAACAAATTCTTGTTTACTGGAGTTGAGACATAAAATACTTTCACTTCTTGTGATTCCATTATGAAAGGATCGTCATTTTACCCTTCTAAACAAAAATTAAACATCACAAAGCCCATTTCATCTACATTCACTGCACTCCTATTATCAACCCATTTTCAATAGAAATTTGTAAATTGAAATGTTTTATAATCCAACTCATATACCTATTTGATAATGTTGAAATATGAAATATTCACAAAAATTGGATTTCTATACTTAGAACCAAACATGTTCATCACTTCCACCACAAGCGTTACCCCACTATTTTCCATTTTACTATAGTAATTGTGTTATTTTGTATAGAATATATAACCATTGATTATAAAACCAGTGTAACATATAATATTTTCATTTTTTCCCCTAGGTTTCCATCGATGATTTTTGGAAATTAAATTTGTATTATCTGGTAACTTCTTATAAATTTGATCCTAGAACCATCCTATAAAATTTTTATTATATTTATTCGATATCCATCTTTCAGACCTTGATGGATTAAAATCTCTAATAATTACATTTGGTTATTCAATGTATGGATCATCATATTCAATGTTATATAAAATTTAAATTATCACTTTCTCCCACTCTATAATGGTAATTATAATAAAATTTATTCTATAAATCTATTTTTCCATTAGGCATATGTTGTGACAAGACTTTGGGAGACTGATGTTGTAAAATATGATAGGTAATTAGTATAGAATTAAAGATCTTCTTCAACAATACATCATTTTGTAATACAACCTTCTAGAAGACTTCGATTCTTGACAAACTATTTCAAAATATTTATATACCATTCAATGGGGTACATCCATCTGTAATGGAAAGAACCACATAGTTGTACCTCTATAACCATGTGAACCATCAAGTGGACCATTATATCAATGAATGGTGATGGTAAGAACATATCTAATTCACATAATATGACTGAAACCTATTTTTTCATCATTGTAAACTTTATCAAGTCTATAAATTTATTAATTATGGATTTGAAAAATAAGCAGAGTCTAGTTAATGTATGTCATACATTTTTAGGTAGAATGAAATGTGAAATTAACATACATAAAATATTACATCAAAATGTGGCAGTCATTTGATTTAGTCCATGTGACATCAAATTAGTCATTGACATGACATTATTGATATTTGGTGAATACCCCCTATGAATCTTTTTAACCATTAAGTAAAATAAAAAATATCAATTTTTCATATTTAGATAGAGTGTATTCTACTTGAGGAAGAAAATTATTCCCTTTACACCTCATCAATATATGCTCTTCCCTTATCCTAATTTCAATCATGTCCAACCTAGACTTGATTGCATATTTTTTTAAGAAAATTTAGTAACATGCCAATAAACCTAAAAAATATATTTTTCAAACATGGATGAAATCAATAAAATTTCTGACATAAAACAATTACAATACGAAAATTCAAAGAAAATTGATTTCTTTTTCCAAAATGATTTGGTATGGTTTTTTGAAAATGATTTACAAATAATAGTTTCAATATCTTTTACATAATCGAATAGTTGATCACACATTAGTGGAGACAGTGTTTTACCTTGATTGGTATTCCAATAAAAAGAGGTCATGTAGGGTTGATATTTATGTCATCAAGGTAAAAATTTATAATGTCTTAAAAACATAGTCTTCTAGTAATGTTTCAACTGAACTGAGTATGTACATTCTTCAAAATAGGACACCCCAACCTTGCTTTTAATGTTATACCCTAAATATTTTCCACAAGCAGTAAAGTCATTTATCATCACATTAAACATGACCCTCAATATGAATTCTTCACTTATATGAGAATTGTACATTGTAACACTTGTATCCCATATCAATGTCAGATCATCGATTAATTGGTCCAAATAGACATCAATATCATTATTGGGTTGCTTTGTTGGAGATATATTCATGTAAAACATAATTTATTTGTGCTTTATGCATAAAAATGGAAGCAAGTTATAATTTACCAACATGACGATCCTTGTACTGTGATTACTAATTTTTACACCAAAAGGATTTATTCAATCTGTAGATAATGTAAGGTGAAAGTTTCTCAAATCATTTCCAAATTCAAGATACTCATAATCAATTTTCATCCATAGAGGAGAATCTGATGGAATACATTGGTTCCCCTATATAACTCTTGTATTTGAAAGCCATGAAATTTATCTTGGGATTTCGTGACATCCATATAGTCTTATAAACTATAGAATAATAGTAATGTACCATACATATTTCGAAGGACTTGATTCAATTTTCTTGTATCGATCCCTCCTACACTTAGGGTATTATATGAGTGATTCATGGTCCTTGAAAAATAATATGCAATCATTTGGACAAGAAATAATTTTTTAGAGATCATTCTCATGGAACATGTCATTCTTTTAGTATAATATGTTCGACAGAAAAGTTCACTTTCATCTGGTATCATATCATTTAAGATACCAAGCAATTCTATAAAGTTGTTTTCACTCAATTCAATACAAGCTTTCAATTTAGATAACTTCAATATATCTGATAGTGTTGTGTATTTAGTGAAAATGGTATATAATGATTACTTCTATTTAACCTATCAAACAAATTTGTACAATCATGAAGGTCGTATTCAATATCCTTTTTCATTAATTCCTTGTGATCTTCATAATCATTTACATGGGTATTCATATCAAATGATCCATTTACCATAGTATCATCCCAATCACTGTTCATGTTTAGTTTTTTCCCATGTTTAGTCCAAAATTTATAGCTATGATCTATTCCATGAAAAATAAAATGTTCTTACAACTCCTCCAGAATAATTTTTATTGAATACAAAAAGACTAAACATAGAGAAAATATTTGATAGGGGGCATATGAATGATATATTGTAGACTTGATGAACTCTTTAACTCCATATTCAGACTATTTTGTCATTCAATTATCATGTATTGATTTTTGATTCATATCCTTCCAATTAGGTTTGTAAAATATTCATTTTTATAATAAATAAATAAATACGCCTAAGATATTCATTATAGAGGGTGAGAGTTATAGATAATTCTTATAAGGGGAACCCAAAATTTGATTGTTTTAAATAATTTCATTATTATTTGACGGAAATATGTAATTGAATTTAAGAAAATAATTACTCCACTATGGTAGGTTTTATCCTCTTAATTCATCCAAAATGAACACTAATGCCCAATATGGGATAAATACTACTCAGAGTAGTTCATGGAACATAGGTGAATGTCTAGAAGATATAGAGGATGAGTATAAAGAATCAAAATGAAATAATAATTTTTCAGTAGATTAAACTAATGGGGGTGGAATTTTACTCCTTAAATCTAAATGTTCTTGGGTTGGGATTTAGTGAAGAACCAGACAACATTTCTTAGTTTCTTGCCTAAAGTTGGAAAGCTTCTTAGACACACAACAGATTTACATATGAGTTGATCATAAAATACATGTTCACAGTTCCCTTACTCTTTTATACCCCTCTCTCTATTACCAATTGGTTGATATACATGATCACATTGGTTCAATTATACAATCCATATTCCATTGACTATAAAAATTAATACACCAAGACTACAATATGATCTCCTAGTGGAAAAAGAATAATGATTTCCTAGTCCTGCTTATTTTAGGCACTATAGAAAGGATCCTAGTTGGTATAAAAGGAATAAAACATAGAAATCATCCTCTGTAGAATGAAACATAGAAATCATTTTCAAAATTCCATATTGAAACCAACGGCTTTACAAAACAATTTTCAAGATACCAAAACAATTTAAATTACAACATCTTAATTTACAATTTCAAATTCCATATCAAAATCAATTTCAATATTCAAAAGGTCACATTTTGGATTTTTAAAACCCCACTTTAAATACATTTTTTTAATTTCACATGAAAATTGACCAATTTTTTTCAAAACACTTAATGTGATAAGTACCCCCTTTTCTAAAAAAACTATAAATATAAAGTGAAAAAAATAAAATCACATTCAAAAACCATTAACAATATATTAAAATTATAAAAAAAATTACATGGAATGATTTAAAGTTTAGAAAATTTAAAACTTTATAGGTCCACTTTGAAATCACTTCACGAGTTTCAAAATATCGAATCCATTTTAGTTCATTTTAAGGGAAAACCACATTTTTTCAATTAAAACCCTTGTTAAACATTTAAAACCAAGTTTACTTTTTTCAATACTGAAATTTAAAATAGGAAATTAAATTCTAATTATAAATAGGCCTCCACCCTAAATAAAATCATGATTTCACCACACGGTTTGTAGAATCATGTGTCAATCGTGTAACATCGCCTAAAGAGTTCTCAATACCGTACACATGGGTTATGAATTTTTTAAGGAATTTGAAGGAATTGGTTTGCCTATAATTTTTATTCCACTATGACACAAAAACTAAATAAACCACTAAAATATTTGATTTAACTTAATGGGGATAAAAATATTATCACCTCAAGTCAAAATCAATAAAATAAATAATCATAATGAAATCAAATTCAAGTATTAAACATTATTATTTATGGAAACTCATTTATTATCATGAAATATAGTGTTAAATAACCTAAATATATCACACCTCATGAGTTTTGAAGTCCAAGATCCATAAAACAATACTCGTCAAATAAAAGAGTTCTATGATACTATTTTTAATGAATATTCTAGGCTCAATAGGCCAAATAACATGAATTGTTCCACCACAAGGCCCAACCAAAAGAGTGTTACACATTTCTAAGAGCTTAGGGTTATAACCATGGTATCAATCTATATACAATTTGGATTTATTTTACCCTTTAATAACATTAAAAAATCATTGTAAACCTTTTTTGAGTATCCAGTATAGTGATTCTATAGATTAAACATCCACGGATATAAACTAAATAGTTAAAAATAAATAATTATAAAAAAGGAATCATAAGAAAAATAAACAAAACTATCTTATTATTTAAAACATCAAAGTAATACATAATAAGTTCTATTTTTAAAAATAAAATAATATTCAAATATAGAATATTTCTAAATTTTCCAATAAAAGAACATCCCAAAATAAACCAACAACTAAGACATAACTCAAACATCTCTATGTGACACATGGTCACTTACCTCCACCAAAATTTCCATAAATAGACTACATGGATGATATCAAAATTGAGATCATAACATCGTTAAATATATGAAAATAGAAAATCTATATATACCCATATGGGTGTGTATGTAGGGTGTGAGAAAACAGGTCTAGTAAGATTTCACAAAATAGTCAATTAAATTTCATTTATAATAATTTCACAAAAAAGAGACAGAACACCATTTAAAAAATGTTTCGAAAAAGGAAAGTATAAAGGAATGAAATATCATAAATTGGTCGATTTTCAAAATATGAAGGAAAAAACGTTTTGCGAATTAAAACGAAACCATGATTAATATCAAAAAATTTATACTCATATATATAAAAGAATCATTTAAAATTCATCTTTAAATGTATAATTTTTACCAACCAATGGATGGAATCGTAGATTTAAAAGTGAAAACACATTAAAATTTTAATAATTTGTACTTCATAGCTTAGGAAAATAAATAGAAACCAATTTTATTAATTCAAAACATTTCTCAAAAAACATTTTATACTAAAAAAATAAACCCAACTATAAATAAAAAATGGCATATAGATAAAATGAGATCCATTATAACAATGATATATAATAATAGTAAAAAAATTGATGCAACTTGTCCATGAAATTTAAAAAGGGGTGAAAAAAAGAATGTAGCAGGGATCTCTAAGATAATATCATTAAATTAAAAATCATCAAGGTATTCTCATTGGATCCTAGGTTGAGATAATATTAAATATTTTCCTATAGAATCAAAAACCCAAGGGTTTTTATTTATAACAACACCATTGAAATATAACTAAGGATATCACATTCCTAACACTATATGTGAAGAATCATGGATATTAAATCACTAATAGTATGAAAAAATCAATAAGGACATCATGTCCAGACACGAGGACACACAAAATATCTCTAACATAGTTACCTTGCATTCCTATGTAATAGTAAAAGTGGATGTTAGAAAAATATATGAACATTATCAATTTATAAATCGATAATACACCATGAGAAATAAACCTCATCTCACCTCCAACACCCTCTCATGAAATATCTACCTATTACATCATACAAGAATCACATAATAACAATCAATTAAAATTACATAAAAGTGAAATAGACTATAGATATTACTAAACCAATGGTTTCCTAATAAGGGTGATAAAATCATAATGAAAATTTTATTAAATAAATTGAAAACGGACCTTTAATAACTAGATAGGTGAAAATCATGTTATAATACCACCCTTGTTATAAACTAAGAATAACATTTATCAATTTCCAGGAGGCCTAAAAACATAATGTAAATCCATGCTATAAATATCCATTAAAACATAATAGGTATCAAAATATTTAAAACAAATCATTCCTATCATTAGAGTCAACTAATAATCATACTAATTAATTTTTTTTATCCCTTAAACCATTGGTTACAAATCATTCCTCTTATGCATTTACAAAAATACCTAAAATTCATAAATCAATAGTTTTATTAATAAGGTTATAATCTCCATGAAAACCATTTATTTCTCATATAAGAAGCATAAAAAAGTTATAAACCCATAATGGGTATCAAATGTTTGATTATATTGATAAGAATGGAATTTAGATAGATAAAGCCTTTTATGACCTGTTCAATAAATGAGTTGAAATAAAACAACAACCTTAATCAAGTGGAAACAAATTTATTTTGTGGGAGAAAGAAAAACACCCCCATAAATGACCTATATAATAAAATCATAGAGGAACCCAATAGTAAATCAACACAAACCATATATTCTACCATCATAAGAAAATGGGTTTTGGGGTGAAAGGAAAACTAAGAGAAAAAGGTGGTTCATAGGATATGAGAAGGGGAATGTAGAAGAAATTAATTATTTACCTTTAGGAATCCATTTAAATCCATGAGATAAATACATAATAAATTTGAGAAAAAAATAGAGGAAGTTTTAAGACATCTCTTTTACATTGATCATGTGATATAGGGTGTAGAGGATATCCAAATTTAGTAAAATTGGGTGGAGGAAGTCATCAAGTGGTTGTTGAAGAAGAAGAGAAAGCATTGCACACATTGAAGTAGTAATAGGGGATTGAGATTTTCTAAAAATGGATCATAGTGAAAAAATGGTAATGAATATCTAGAGGGAATGAAAAAAATGTAAAAATAAATGAAAAAGGAGAAACTCCTAAATCGCGTAGCTGTAGGAAAATATATTGGAAAAAGAACCTTATGAAAAATCCAAAACACTAATAAATGAGTAAAGAGTAGGAGAAAAAAAATACCTTGGATTAAAGCCTTGATTTATCCAAGATAAAGTAGAGGAGGAGAACTGGTAGTAGGGGACTTTCATGAAATCATGAGAATCGAAACTGAACAACTAGTAGTCACGGTTCTTTTAAATAGATCGAGAGAATTTTATCAGCTCTTCCAAAAAAACATTGATAAAGATACATTATATTGGTGATAAATGATAAAAGATATATTTATTAGTGCTTCTTTAATCATTGATAAAAGCATATTTATCAGTGCTAAAAATTTAGTACTGATAAAGGATTTATGATTTTAATTATAAATAAAAAAATTATAAATATATTTATAACTATTTGTGTATGATTATAAATGTATTTATATCCTTAAATATATTTATATAATTATATATATATTAAATATATTCATTATTTAAATATATTTATTATAATTTTATAATTATTTAAATATATAATTAATTATTTTTAATTATATAAATATTGTTTTTTTAAATAATATTTTTTGTTTATAATTATAAATATATAATTTTATAAATATTGTAAATATATATTTATAAATATATTTATTAATATATTTATATCATTATACATATTTATATAATTATATATATATATATATATATATATATATTTAATAAATATATATAAATATAAATATAGTAAATATATTCATTATTTAAATATATTCATTATAATTTTATAATTATAAATATATTTATATCATTATATATATGTATATAATTATATATATATATATATATAATATATATAAATATAGTAAATATAGTCATTATTTAAATATGTCGCTTTGGCGGTGGCAGAACGATGATGGTGAGGAGAAAACCAACTTTATTATTCGGGAGGTGCATGGTTCGATTCCTGGAAGTTTTCTCTTAGGAAAATTTCTCCTTCCCCCATGATCCAATCATCTAGTCAGGTCCCTCGGTCCCTGATTGGGTGGGTAAAATGAGGAACAACACACGTGTGTTGGCAGATTACTGTGTCGACCCATCGTCGCCCGAGTTGTTACCCTTCAGGACGCTCTATCATCTTGGTTGGAAACGCCTCCTTCCTAGCATGGGCTCTCTCCAGAGTGTCCTCTTCATGGGGAGGGGGTTCCCTTGTGTGGAGGGTTCGAAAAGGCCACACCCATGGATTCCGTTTATAGAAACAAATATTCATTATTTAAATATATTTATTAAAATTTTATAGTTATTTAAATATATAATTATTTATTTATAATTATATAAATACTCTTTTTAAAAATAATATTTATATATTCATATCATTATATATGTAGATAATTTTATATATATATATATAATTAATATATATAAATGTATATATAAATATAAATATAGTAAATATATTTATTATTAAAATAAATTTATTATAAATTTATAATTATTTAAATATGTGTAATTATTTATTTATAATTATATAAATTCTTTTTAAAAATAATATTTATTTATTTATAATAATAAATATATAAATTTAGAAATACACTAAAATACATTTATAAATATATTTATTTATAAATATTTATTCACAAATACATTTTTATCATTATTAATGAATATATAATCTTAAATGCATGCAGGTAAAAAGTGACTGAAATTGAATAATTAAAAATGAGTAAAATTTAAAAATATTGAAAAAATGGACAAGTTTTATTAATTAAATATAAATTATTAAAAAAATATGGATATATATTAAAATAAAGAAGAATACATATTGAAGATATTGAAATATTGTAAATAAATATAT
This sequence comes from Viscum album, assembly GCA_963277665.1. Lineage (NCBI taxonomy): Eukaryota > Viridiplantae > Streptophyta > Magnoliopsida > Santalales > Viscaceae > Viscum > Viscum album. The sequence goes on from OY728137.1 coordinate 1,312,970,761, forward strand.
ATTAATAAATAATAGAAAATGATTAAATTCTAAAAAAAATAAAAACAAAATATTAATAATGAATAAATAATACCTAACTGCATAGTGTTAAAAATTAATAAATAATATTTACCAATTAAAAACATAATATATTAAATGTTTCATGTTATAATGAATGTCTAAAATGTATAATAAAATGTGAATAAAATACAAAAATATTAGGTTTATGTGTTTCTATATAAGATTTCATTGATTATGTAAGTATTTTTGTGCATGCGTTGTTTATAAAAATGCATTAATTATTTGTATGTATGTGTGAAATCAATGTAACACGCGTTTGATATATGTTAAATTGAAAAATAAAAAGTCCTTCAATTATGTACATTAATTGATGCAATTAGTCAGTATTTTTAATTAATATTAATTTTTTATTATAAATCACTCTTCACTTAATATATGACTTATTTAATGTAAGCATAAATATTTTTGTATTATATAAATCATATTTTAGGAAATATCATATATATATATATTGATATATATTTATAGAAATATATATGTGAATATATTTCTATATTAAATATAATAATGAATTATGATGTATAAAAACCATTAAAAAGAACAAGATATTAATATGTTTTTAATCATAAAATTTTATTCCATTTCTATATTTATATATAGTAAATATTATTTATTTCTAACTGTGATTAATATATATATATATATTAAACTTATTAATTTTTGTTAATAATTGATTCATTCATAATTTTTTTAACAATTTTTAATTTATTCATTTTTAATTTCATTGGTTTAATTATTATAATTTATTCATTGTTACTTATTTTATTTAATTATTAAAATTTATTCATTTTATATATCTATATGTAATATATACTATTTATTAATATTTATAATCTATATATATGCATATTAAATTCATTCTTTTTTATCAATAATTATTTAGTGAACAAAACGTTTAATGTTTTATTAATTTACTCATTTTTAATTTTTAATTGTTTAATTATTTAGTTTTATTCATTATATATATATAATATAATATTTATTAATATTTATAATATGTATCCACTCCAAATCCCTTTTTTTCATTTTCTAAAAAACCGGTTTAAGGGTTACCGGTAACCGTACAGACAAAAGCGGTACCCAACATTCCACGCACATTTCAAATTTCAAAATTCAAAATTTCCCAGAATTCAATTTTCGAGCACAAACTTGACAAAACCAATGCCACGTGTCCACCTCACGTCGCACAACCGCATCGAGTGATGAACCCTTCTCACATCTCCAATCCGAGCAGGTTGCTAGCGAGAACAGAATAGACATCGTCGCTGGCCCATCATCATCATATTAACAACTCACCCCGATCATCATCTTCATTACTGGAAACTAGAACCACAGTCATCTTTGAGGAAGAGTCACCCCAAACCAAAGAAGAAAGCACCACCACCACCCTCTGGAATGGCGTTGGTCGCTCGAACAACACCTCCCAAAACCTCATTCTGAACCATCACACCATACCGACTCGGATGGTAGGATAGAAAATTGAAGCCAGAGCAGAGTTGAGCGGATGCAACACTACATCTCAACCATCACTATCTTGAACACCACCAGAATGAAGAAACCCATCACAGAATCCACAACCAAAAATCGCCAACAGATCCAGACAAACAGCCACCAATGTCACCGAACAAACATCCCTACGGAACACTGAAACCCATCAACAGCACCATCAGACTCCACTGACTCATTTTTATGATACAAATGACCAAACCAAAAAAAACTGTGAATGAGAACAGAAACCACCAATAAGAAAGGAGAAGCAGAACCGGGGATGAAACCCTAATGAAAGCTGGGAAGAACCCTAAAAGGAAAAAATCACGACCGCCTAACAGTATGGCCCAAAACCCCTATGTAACCATCGCTCTAAATCTGACCTGAAGAGAAGTGGTGGAACCCTGGGTCAGAGCTAGTTGTGCGGTTGTAATTGAAAGGGGGTGAACAAAATTACCGACTCCGGTAGTAGCATCAGAAACCCACTATCCACCGCACCGTAAATCCGAAAGCCTCGATGTAAACACCACCCCAACTCCGACCAGGAGAGGCCCGGAGAAACTTGAGACCAGAGTGAGGTACTACGACAGAGGACATCCACAGCACATACCTTTTTGGGAAGAGGAAAATCCATGGAGAAAGACCACAACGGCGAGTACCAGAGGAGAGGATGAGGCCGAGGACGAAGGGGAGAAGCTAAGAGATGAGGATGAGGTCAAGAATGATGGGAAGAATCACAGAAAGGGCTCGGATACCCTAGAGGGGAAGAGAAGAGGAGCGCAGGGAGTGCTCTCCACACAGAGCGCGGAGAGCGCTCGATGAAAATTCTCTTATTTATAATATATATATATATATTAAATTTATTCATTTTTATCAATAATTATTTAATTACAAAAAAAAATTAATATTTTTTTTTAAATTTACTCTTTTTTAATTTTTATTTGTTTAATTGTTTCATTTTATTCAGGACCTTTATCAATTCAAAAAAGAAATCACTGATAAAGGGAACCTTTTATCAGTGATAAAAAATGTTGATAAAGTTTATCCTTTATCAGTTCTGAAAAAAGTTCTAATAAAGTGTATATTTTATAAGCTCATTTTTATCGCTAATAAAATGTACCCTTTTTCAACGATTTTTTTTAGCGCTGATTAAGGTCAGCGCTATTAATGGCCTACTATATAGTAGTGAAAACTAATATCGACCATTCATGAGCTATTAATATCATTCCCAAACTCCAAACTACTCCTACTGACCTGAAAATTTGTTTATATATACCGAGGGTGTGCATAATTGGAATACTCGGTAGGATCCTCCATGGAGCCTCTTTGGTAAAAGATAAATAAAGCATAAAGGCCCAGTGAATAACAAGTGGAGCTAAATCATCACCTAAATAGTAATAATAAGTTCTCAGACATACCATGGCTATCTCTCACCAAGTAACACACACGAGAGATCGTATAATATATTAATAAAAGGGTACCCCGCTACCACATCCCAACTGGTTTGCCACTTTTCCCCAATGTTGTATGTCTAGAGATATCTTTCTTCAAAAGAATCCAACCTGAAGATGATTGGGCTAAAGTATCATAATAAGAATCTCATGCACCACATCATCTCATCATCCCATGCTACCATCTTCAGATTGTAATTGATTAGTTTTCAGGTACCACCACAACCCATATATCATGTATTACACATCGTGTATTGTACCCTAAGCTATCAAAACCCATACATTGAGTATTGTACCTCAAACCATTACAAACAATACACATCATGCCTATAATAATCATTAAGAAATTATATCCATAGGTACATTCATGCCAAATAACAACAAGCTATTAAATCCCTTTACACACATAAATAGGAAAAGATAACCATAATGTGTACTAGAACATAATAGTACTTGGAGAAGAGAGTTGGGAAAGAAGGGGTAGTTAGTCATCCATTCCTAACCAAACCAAATGTTGGGAAAAACACCCTTCTAGAGTCCACTAGGTGTCAATCACCCTATTGAAATGGGTTGGGTAGTGTATGAAATAAAATAAAATAAAATATATAAGATAGTTTTCAACTACACAAAGGGTATTAACCTAGGCATAGGCTCAACTATATCCATCATCTCTTGAACACCTGACTACAACCACTAAGAACCATATATCCTATAAACACACAGTAATTTTTTAATACCTTTATTAATTCTTTTTTCTTTTTAATGATTCAATTTTCATTAATTAATCCATTATCCATTAATTAAATTATTTAAATTCACATTTTATTTACCTCAAAGTGAATTCCAATCCCACCAGGAAAAAACCAAACGATTCTACAGTTTCTCCAGATTAATACCTTCTCAACATTCCACCAAAACCTCACTTTAAGGGATAAATCATTTATTAAAGATTACCATTCCATTATTATAGGTATCCTAGGAAATGTCATATGTTACCACTAGAGAATTTCATAGCCATGAAAAACCAACTACCTCATGTAGAGGGGAAAGGAATGAATGTAAAAAAGAAACCAATAAATCATACCCTTTAGAAGATCATTAATAAGCAATCATCCTAGCTTCAATTATAACAATGAGAAATCATAGTTTTAGCTCATTTTATCAATCTTAGTTCCATACCTGCTACTAACATGGAAATCAACATGCATCTATCCACCACATGTGTCATATGATACCTGAAACCCATTCCTCCCTAAACAAAAGTCATCAACCAAAAACCATATCAGGCTCACAATAAATTACATAGCAAGGAAGATGTTCATGTAAACATAGAAGGCATCAAACAACCAACAAATTCATTGGGTGAAAACTATGATCTAAAAACTAGGCATCCATCCTTTTAATGCAAATAGTTTTTCTTGGCCCTAGACATTTATCTTTATCAAACAATTAGTTTTATTACCATCTTGGATTAACCGGTTAATTTAACATAGGTTACAACTATGGGAAACCTATGAAATAATTTATTTAAAGCTATTAATTTATTAGAATATGCTCTTTAGAATTTTTTCACATCCACAGAAACATGATAAATAAAAATTCTCTTTTATCATGTATCTTAATTAAAATTAATAAAAATCATTCTAGATTAAAGTTATTTATCCTTTTTCATTAACATTCAGAAGAAAATTTTAATTAAACATGCATTAAGTATCATCTGATTTCTGTCAAATGATAAGAATCAACAGATTCAATAAACATGCCCCTTTAAAATAAATATCCAACTAACAATTAACGTCATTACATTCTTTAACCATTTTCATCAAAATAAAATGCAAACTAAATCATTGAAAACATTCTAACAAGTATAAAAATATATATAACACAATCTAAAAAATGATAGGTGAACCATTACCACGGTGGAAAACATATAATCACCAAAACCAAAAATAATTTTGTTTGTTATCCCAATTTATTCTTAATTTAGGTTAATTACACCATCACCCAATGGGATAAATCATCATTACTTTATGATTGAACATAAAATAAATTTATAATAAATTAATTTTCTTCCTCAAGCCTCAACATTTCTTAAAATAAAATGAAATAGAAATGTGGATCCTAATCACATCCCTCTCAAGAAAACTACAACCCTCCAAGAAGGCCATACAAAAACCATGCCAAAAAACATCAAAGGAAATTAATAATAATAATGAAGATAAATATTAATAGTGTGATAAAAATAATGGGAGGAAACTAGACCGATATGATAATAAACTACAGGAAAAGATAAATAACTCACCTCAGATCATCACAAATAAGACACAGGAAGTCAGGGATTAATCCCTCTCAGAAGGGTATAAAAATTCATTGAGATTTTAACATTGGCCGCTTGGAGTTTGGGAGAAAAGTGTAGGGTTTTATAAAACCAAGGGTGTTGTAGGTTTTATAGTCACTCTTCTTGAAATATATTCACCACATGAATGGTTCATTAAAATTATGAATGTTCCATATTTAACATCTTCCAAAAAATAGGTCACCACCATATAATTAATTCAAATCATGAACTTCATGTTCACTAAATGATTTTTCATGTTTAGATACACCAAGTACAATACCCATTCCATTCACTTCATGAATGAACCCTATGAACCATGCTCACACAAGCTGTAAATTCAATTTAGGTCATGAACCAAATTCTCATGCAACCCATGAACGACATATTCACAATGTGATCTTCATTTAATTTTGTGAGATCCTCCAACTCCCATATTACAGCACCCAAACACCACCAATCATTCTCTAGTATTCCAACAAGAACCATATGTTTTGAAAACATGAAAAGTGATGGACTAGAAAGATCTAGTCCCTTACATCATATACATCTCAAACATTTCTTATCCTTGATAATTTAAAACCAAAACCAGAGAGAAAGAAATAGAAAATAAGGTCTTCCAAATATCCACCCCAATAGATTCCTCTCATGAATATTTCTATAATAGTATCTCAATATCCTCAATTATAGGAACATAACAAAAAATGATACAACACCAAAAACCAGATCTTAAACATTCTCCAGGGAAAGATACATCTCAAACCAGGATAAATACATAAACAAAGAATCAATAAAGAGGAAAACATATCATAAACCGAATAAAGGTCATTAACCAAAAATGAGAATCATCACAATAGAAGAGTTAAATATTAAACAACTCATGATACTAATTGTGTATATGTGAATCAATTTCCCTGATACTCTCTTATATTCCACCATGTCTCTATAAGACACAGACAAATGTAATCTCCCTCCCATGAAACACATTCTCATGGCAGACCAGTATCTCTACATATCACTCCTCAAAGGTCTCATCATCATCAACATTGATCTATCCTCAATCAATGGTGTGGGAATCATCATGAATATCATGACATAGTTACGACACATAGAAGACATCATTCATCTGGATCTTTTACGGGGCAAGTGTTGTTCGATACACCTCATCTCTTACATTATCCAACACCTTGAAAGGCCCAAAAAGGTGATAATTCTTACTCCCATAACTAAACCTTCACAGACCATGATAAGGTGTCACCATAAGGAATACATGATCTCCAACATTGAACTCCAGAGATCTCATACTATTATAATAATAAAAAATATGATGATATTATACTAGTTTCAACCTCTAAAGAATCAAATAAACCGTCTATGTCAGTTTTTACACTAGTAGTGTCCTAATAATGGATAAATCCCTAACCCTAGTCTCAAAAAATTGAAAAAATGGAAATCCATACAAATCTTCAAATGGTTGCATTCCAATACTGGTGTGAAAACTATTGTTGAAAGAAAACTCAACCAATTGAAGGTACCTCATCCATGAGACTCAAAAATATATGATACAAAAAATCAACATTTCCATAAGATTATGGATAGTTTTCTCTATATGATCATCTATACATAGTTATAAAGAAGTAATAAGGCATAATTGAGATCCCAAATCATGTTGGATACCTCTCCACACCCTAGAGTTAAAACAAGGATCATGATCAAAGATAATTGTCATAAAGACACTATAGAGTCTCACTACATCCTCTAGGTACTTTCTAAAAAAACCTCCACAGATCTCGATACCCTGATTTCAATAAAGTTGGATGATTTCATAAAATGGTCCACTATCACCAGTATAGAATAAAAGATTACCTGAGCTAGAGGTAAAATTTTAATGAAGTCCATTGATATGTCCTCAAACTCCAAATAAGGAATATCAAATGGTTAGTGAAAAAAATGACGAACATTGTTCTCAAACTTTACCTTTTGGTAGAACAAACATAGAGAAAAGAACTCTGCAATGGAACACTTTAACCTAGATCACCAAAATTCCCCTCCTAGAACTCGATACATCATCGTCATGCTAGGATATACCACCAAGGGTGATAAATGGAACTCATAGAGAACCATATCATGCATCTAAAAAGGGAAGAAAATTATCCCCTAGAATAACAATCTATGTTATTCATCCTCAAACTATCCATCGAAGGAATCCTTAAAGACAAATCGGTATCTTCAGACCTACACCTTAGAATCCCCCAACAAAGACTCCTCCACCTGATACACCACGGATGACTACAGCATCATCTAAAAATTATAACCTCTTCCACTATCCTCCCCCATATCAATATAAAACCGTGGTAGATCTTCTATCACTCTCTAGGAATCTCCAAATACAAGCATAATAACACTATGTGACTTCCAGATCAGTGAATCAGCTACAACATCAACCTTTCCTAGTGTATATAAAATCATAAATTTATAATCCTATAAGAATTTGATCCACTGATGCTATAGAAATTTTATGTCACACTTGGAGAAGATATATCTTGGGATATTATGATCGGTAATAACCACAAAATGATCACCGACGAGGTAATGTCGCGAAAAATTCAAGGATAACACGACTACTGCCAAATAGAGATAATGATTTGAATAAATATGTGCGTGGGTATGTAAATATCAACTACTATAAAAAACAACTAATACTTATTTCATTATAACATAAACCAATCCAAGATGCGAAGTTTCATAAAAACTCTAAAGTGAACCCCCTCATATGGCAAACAAAGAATTAGAGTGCCGACTAATTTCTCTTTTATATAATAAAAATATTCCTAAAATTGATTAGTCTAAAATAACAAATAATACATTATATAAAAGGTTCATAGATGAGTCACAAAATGAGTGAAATCGGTTACAGACATATTATAATAGCTTATATTACCAAGGAAAATTTACACCTCTACAACTATCTTCGGTGATGCCTAAGAAATGACTACCTCAATCGATAAAAGATCTATAAATATTCTTCATTGGGACATGAAATAACCCATGAAAAGAAGTAAATAAGCTCATAACTCACACTTTGATAACTTTCCAATAAACTTTGATGATAAAGAACTCCCAAAATGACATGTAGATGCTTTGTATTCTCTTCCTTAGTCACGGAGTATATAAGGATGTCGTCAATGAAAACCTCCATCAACTGATCTAGGACCCCTATAAACACTGCATTCATCAAACCCATGAACCCAATTAGGGAATTCATCACACTGAATGTCATCACATAAAACTCATAATTCCCATATGATCATTGGAAAGTGAACTTTGGAACATCCTCATCATTCACTTACATATGATGATATCGTGACTATAGATCAATATTTGTGAAAAAACTAGATCCTTTTAGATGATAAAATAAATCATAAATCCACAAAAGAGGGTAGTGGTTATTTACTATCACTTGATTCAATTGATTATAACTAATACAAATATGGAAACTATCATAGGATTTATTTATAGACAAATCTGGTGCACCCCAAGGTGACACATTCATCTGAACAGAGCCTCACAATAACAGTTCATCAAGTTATACTCACTATTATTAAAAATTAGAAGAAACTATATTATACAAAGGCATTGAGATCATAAAAAATTATGGTTGTAGCTCTATCCTAAATATGATCTCTCATTGAGGGGATAATTCTATAAATTCCTTAGGAAAAACATTAGGGCACTCTACCACAACCTTGGGAAACACTATCAGATGAACCTCCGATGAAATTGTCATCATCTCAGACATCAAAGAAGATAAGGATGGAATATTCCTATGACACATTTGAGGGTCTCTCTCGCCAAAAACATGGTAGAATCATTTTCATCATCATAGAATTTAATCGTCCTCCTAAAAAAATAAATGATAGCCTACACCAAATATATTTAGTCAATTATGATAATGATTTCATATCTATGTATTTGTAAAATAAGAAATCTTCCCAAGAGTGGTTCTACCCTAGAATTAGCTCATAGTCTCTACATATGCTTCATACTAATGTGCTCAACTTCTAACTCGTGTATTCAATGTCAAGGTCATTGGAAGTTTCTCAACATAAATTCCTAAAGCTTGGAATAGGAAAGGTGATATAAAGTATTGTATGGCTCCAAAATAAAAAATCCATGCACCCAAGTAAAAAATAAGAAAATAGTACCTCGAGTGATGTTTGGATCTCCTAGTTCTAGAAACACTAGGGAATGAAACTAACCATAACCTTCTCTACAGACTCTCTAAAAGTGATAAATATGACCTCCATAGTCATGATATACTCTCTGAGGATGGAGAAAAACTTAGGGTGTTCCTCTTCCCACCACTTCTCCTGTCTCTTGATCTTAATATAAAGCATCCTTATGCCTCTAACTTGAATAGAACTTCATCAAGAGAGGAACCTAAAGAGAAACACATAGTACATGATTCCTACTTAGAAATTCCATGCACTCTCACCACTAATGACCTCGACTTCCACATGAAAAATAAGTTTATGATCTCTTGGCATAGTCATGAGAGCCACTGCACCTGGAGAAATGAGATGATAAGTTTTGGGAATTACCCTCAGCTATCTAAAATGTATTCTATATTGGAAAATTGGAACCTCATACTATAACCCTTCTTTATGGAGAGTTCTTACCACTCACCTCTTATAACGATCCAGTTATAGCTATCACCCCCTTAATAACCTATTTTTTCACTACCTCATAATACATATACAACATAAATGAGGTGTCCTAGTGTAAATATTTGGATGAAAGGACTCCATAAAATTCCAATATGTATCCCACTCATATAAAAACATATTTGATTCATTTCAGAGAAGGGTATAGAAATGGATACCGAACTTTTTCATGTTGGAACTCTCCTGCTAATGGATAAGTAGCTCTTACTGATTGGACACCTTTATGGATGAAGAAAAGAAATCTGCTTAGAACTTGTCCCTGAACTTCTCACATAAGGCCTTTGTCTTTTTATTATCCCCAAGTGATAAGATCCACTAATACCTCACTACTCATCATAGCATCATCACTACCAAAAAAACTCATTTCTCCATCTAATCATGAATCAAACCAAAATCTATCTTCAATTACCATAACCATTATTCTATCACTAATTCTAAATCAGATTCCTTATACTTATTTAGACTCTATCACTGAAACTCTCAGAGTATCCTCCTATAAGTGTTTTCATCATCAACCTATACTATATGGGGATCTTCTAGAATTTCCTGCTAAACATCCTCATTCAAAACCTGATAGGGACGTCAACCTGTAGTCATACCTCCAAAAGATAAAATATTTATAGAATCTTAAACCTCTAATGTGGAATGTTTAAGATTAATTAATTATTTATTTTATTTATTTTAGGTAAAACATAATCCCAAGGTCTATACATTTCAAACAAAAGTGAAAAGAATAATAATGTATGATCATTTCCTATCTCTCTATCATATAACCAATATCACTTATCTTATTATAATAATTAAACTTAAATACTCATACATCAGATCATAGGGGCACCCAATTACCTATGTCTTAGATAGTCTCCCTTGTTTACACTACCTACTCAACTCAGCTGATACTATTTCCCAACCAAACCATGAAGTCTCAGCCATGCATATCTTGAAACTCCATCCCATCCCTCAAACTACATCTAATACCACTAGGTCAAGACCCCCTCCACCAAAATGTTCCCCTCCTATACTATAAACGAGATAAGGGAGATAATGACTCCAGTATCTTGCCTTCAATATGTCATGGGTTGGTAATAAGAACCGAGAGTATATCATACATACAAATGGGAGGCATTACCCTCCAAAAGAAAATAGATAAAAAATATGGGATAAGAAAATTACACCAAAAGAACTCCTACTTGAAATAAAGGGAAAAATAAAACCCAAGTACATGCATAAAATGTCATATAAACTAGTACAACTGAAAAAAAATCAACAAGTACCAAAATATAAAAAAGGTAGTTACCACGAAGCCCAAAAATATCTTAAAAAACCATGGGATTGTAATATCCAACAAAATATCCAATCCGCTCCTACTAACATTAAAAATAGTTTATATATATGTAGGGTGATAATAATAGGTACACACTGTATGATCCTCCTTGAATCCTCTCATACAAAAGATAAAGAAAGCAAGTTAAAGCCTAGTGAACAACATGTAATCCTAAATTGTCACCTAAATAGGTACACAAAGTTCCTATCCTCACTATGTCTATCTATAACCATGTAATGCATACAAGATTCCATATAATACAATAACAGAAGGGTACACTGCTACCACTTCCCCAATGGGTTTTCTCTCTACCCCAACATCGTACTTCTTAAGTATTATCTCTCTATAAGAATCTAACTTGAAGAAACCTAGGATAATGTATCATAACATGAATCTGGTGCACTGCATCATCTCATTATCCCATTCCACGTCTCCATATAGTAATTGAGTAGTTTCTAGGATCCACCATGGCCTGCATTTCATGTACTAAATGTCTATTATTGTATTTTATTCCATCACAACCCATATGTTGAGTAATGTACCTCAATCCATTATATCCCAAACACATCATACCTGTTATAATCCTTTTGACTATATAACTTAAGATACATGCGTGTGAAATAAAAATAATCCATTAAATACATTTAAACACATATATGGGAAAATGTAGCTATAGTGTGTACTAGTACATAATACAAGCAGAAAAAGAGATTGGGTCTAGAGGGGGTAGTCAACCATCTATTTCTCCCCAACCTGGACATTGGGAAAAACACCCTCCTAGAGTCCACTGGGTGTCATCTTACCTACCGACATGGTTGGGACAACATATGAAATCATAAAAAATAGAGGATATAATATATATTTCATCCACACTAAGGTAATTAACCTAGCCTTAGGCTTAACTGTATCTATAGTCACTTGGAAACCTAGTTACCACCACTAAGAACTATATATCCTAAAAAGACATTAGCATTTAAGAATATTTTTACTAATTATTTATTTCTTGTAAAATTTATATTTTCATTATTTAAATTATTATCCATTAATTAAAATTATGTAAATTCACATTTTATTTACCTCAAAGTGAAGTCCATGCCCTCTAGGAATAAACCAACAGAGTCTATGATTTCTTAATATGAATACTTTATCAGTACTCTAACCAAACCCCACACTAAGGGTTAAATCATTTATTAATCATTAAAATTTTGTAATTCTAGGTATTCTATGAAATTCCCTAAGCTATCATATGAGATATTCATAACCAAGAACAACCAATTATCTCAATCAATGTGTAAAGGAAGGATGGTAAAAAATAAACTTGGTCGTCAAGTCTATAAGTAGATCATTGAAAAGAAATCATCCCAAATTCAATCACAACAATAGGAAATCCCAACTTTAACAAGTTTCATCACATCTGATGTCATCCCTAACACTATCATGAATATCACCATGCATATCTCCATCATAGGCATTAACTAATACCATAAACCCTATCCTCCCCACCCAAAACACATCAACCAATATCCATATCATGTTTAAAACACATCGCATAGGAAGTCACACATATAGAGTAATACATAAGGTAGAAAATAAAAAAAATTAATGGGGGGAAACTAGGTCCTAATAGCAAGGAATTCATCCATGTAATAAAAATGGTCTTTTTTTGCCCTAAAAATTTATCTTTTACTAAAAACAAGTTTTTCTACTATATTCGATTAAATAATTCATTTAAAACATGTTAAAAATAGGGTAAACCTAAAGCCTTAGATATTTTAAGATATTAGATTATTTAAACAGGCTCTTTAGAATATTTTCTTGTATCATCAAAAATGAGAATGAATAATTCTATTTTAACATTCCTCTTAATTAAAATTAAAAACTAGAATTATATATTAAATTTCTTTAGACATATCCATTAACATATAGAAGAACAATTTAATTAAACTTTCATTAAGAATCATCTAATTTGTTTCAAATTATTAGAGTCAATAGATTCAATAAACATGCCTCTTTAAAATCTTTATCCAATCAACAATTGGTTTCTTTACATTATTTTAACCATTTTTATCAAATTAACATGATAAAATCAAGAAGAAAAAACATGATAACAATAATAAACATATATTTCCCATTATTTATCATAACATAAAGTAAATTGGCGTTATGGTGGAAAACATGTGATCACCAAAACCATAAACCATTTCTTTCATTAATCTAGATTATTATTTATTAAGTTGAATTTCACAATCACCCAAGGGAAAAATCTTGATTACTTTATGATTACACATAAAATAAAATGAGAATCAATGAATACCCTACCTCATGGAGTCAATATTCCTAGAACATAAATGGAATGACAGCACAGCTCCCAGTCACCTCTCCTGGTAGAAAACTACAGTCCTCTAAGAACACCATGCCACAACCGCACCAAAAAACATAAAAGGAACTCCCAAAAAACTATGGAGATCCACCTACATAGCACAGAAATAAGAATGGGAGGAAAATAGATTGATCCGATAAGAAAATAGAATAAAATAGAAAGAACTCATCTCAGATCACCATAGATCAAACAGAGGAAGTCGGGGATTAATACCTATCAAAAGAGTTCCAAAAAACCTTGATAGATTTTATTTGTCCACCTGAAGTTTGGGAAAAAATCATAAGGTTTGATAGAATCCAAAAATTTGGTGGTTATATAGTCATACTTCCAAATTGATATTCACCACATGAATGGTTCATCCACATTGTGAGTGTTCTATGTTTAACATCCACTAAAAATCACATCACCTTAAAAAAATTGATATGTAATTAGTTCACATCATAAATTTCATGTTCACAATTTTAGTTTTCATGGTTATATACATCATGTAAAAACTCAATCCATTGTTTTCCCAAATACATTACACATCATTAATTCATCATACGAACCACCTCACATAAGCTATAAATTCCATTCGGGTCATGAACTGAACTCCCATGAAAGCCATGGGATGTGCATTCATGATGTGATATTCCTTTAATATCATGAGATCATCTTGTTGCCAAATTCCATCTCCCAAACACCACTAATCCTAATCTAGGCTTCCTCCAAGATCCATAGGCATCAAAAACACATAAAGGGTTGGACTAGTAGGATTTTTTCCCCTAAAAGTTTTCATTAATGATTTGAAAACATATGTTGAATGCTAATAATAGAAAAAGAAAATAAATTTAGTGGTAAGATAATAATGTTTAGTTGGGATAAAGATATGATTAACAATAATGAAGTAAATGGGATAGTATTGGTGATCTTTTAATTTGTTAGTAATATGATAAAAAAGTGATTTAGGCCATTTTTTATGAATTTTATAATTTTTTTGGATTTATGGAAATAGTATATGATTTTATTTGAGGAATAATGATTTTTTTTTAATTCTTGGAAGAATATGTGTTTTCATGTGGATTTAAATTAAGATTTATTGATACCATAATAGGTTTAAAATTTTAATCTTTCCATAAGATCAAAGGCATGGACACCCCTTTTTAGGATTTAAGTGATGGTATTTTGAGGTGACTTGAAAATTTTATAGGGTTTTAGGAATAATACCCAGTTATTATTTAAATAACCCTTTGGGTTAGTATATTATTTGATGTTAAGTTAATTATGGTCTATTGTGTAACACCCCGAGCTTCCACGATACGCCTCTCTTTCAATAATGCAATAGCTTGCATTGTACGCAAGTTCGAGTTCTAACACACCGCAACTAATCAAAGTAGTCGTTATGAATAGTAATAACCACCTTTTAAATTTATAGAAATTTTATATTTCAAAATGGACTTCATTTTTGTATTCCTGATATTGAAATTAGTCTATGTTGAATTTTTTGTAATTTTCCGAGAACTTCCAAATTTTTATGAATAGTGAAAAATACATAAAACAACTTTTTTAATCAAAATAATTTATAGTGATAAGTTATACTATTTAGTGGTTTTAAGGTATAATTAGAATATATTTTTACCATTTTATCCAATGGTGTTCATTAGAATTAATTTAACATTGAAATTGGACATAAACAATTGCCAATCTTTTGATATAAATTGTTTCTTAAAAACACGCTATTTGTTGTGACAGCGGGAATTAATTATAAAATTAATTAATGCAACTTATATGTTTGGAATTTTGTAAAATAGACATCATTTTTGAATTCGGAATATCAATTATAGCTTAGGGTGAAATTTTGGCCTTGTTCTGAAAAACTTCAATTTTTGATGAATAGTGAAACCACTAAGTGGTAGTTAAATAACTGATTTTTCGTTTAAATGAAATAGTACCACTTCTGTGTTTTGATTTTAAAAAATCCGACATACATGGTTGTCATTAAGAAGTAAAATGTGGTTCAATGAGATTAAAATAATTTTTTGGTGAATAGTAACTTTTAAGTTCTTAATCGCGATTAGAGGTAATTAGTGTAGTTTAAGGTAAAAATAATGTTTTAATAATATTAGATGAGCTTGACACTTGTCCTACTCCTATTGGATGAGTCATGGCCGACCAAGAAAACCCATGGGTCAACTTGGGGACCCCATGGAGCCACTTTAGTTAGAAAATGACATAAACACCTTTTATTTAATGTTAAAGTAAAAAATGACACAAACATAAAATGTTTTACTAAAACAATTTTTAAGTGGGGTTACACAAGTACAAATTTTGATTATAAATATTCATTAGAAATCTAAATCGATTTCCTACATCATAGTATTTTTTTATAATTTTTAGACATTAAATAAATTAAATTATTTATGACATCATTATGATGTGGCGATGACCTCATTATTTAACGATTTAAACAAAATGAGAAGATAATGAAACATACAAGGCTTACACTTTCCAAATCCTATTTTATGAAGATATTTCGAAACCTTATCACCTTAGCCTCGAATTATATAAGTGTGGGACCTTTAGAATCCGAAAAGCATTGTGAAATAATGTAACATTTCAATCTTTCCAAAAGTGCCCCTCCTCTCCACTTATAAAAGGCCCCCACCACTCCCACCTTATTCACACCTTCAAGCCATTTGGCTCGGCCAACCTCTGCCCAAATACTCTCCCAACATCCCTCTCTTACTCATAGAAGCCTCACTTTGGGCAGAACTCTTCCCAAGGAAGCCTTTGGCTCAAATAAAAAAGAGTTACCCAATTTTGAGGTAATGTCTTCTCTAATGTTGTTTTGGTTTATTTTTCTTCTCCAACCCCCTAAACTCTTTTTATTCAATTCTTTTGTAACAACTACAGTATCCTAAATATACTAGGATGTTGTTATAATAAGGATTCGAGCTACACTTACACACACCTACATCTAATGGTTAAAGAACATACGGTTTCTGTGGATAGCGAATTTCTGCCTCACGAAACGATGATTGTTCAACACTCATATAACACCTTCAAAGGTGGCCATTAAGATGTCACTATTTTTATATATGATATATAATATGTTTATGTTTTACTTATGCTTCTGTATTTCTCATTTATGTCATACTTTATGATTTACATTATGGGTAAAACGCGATAATTTCATTTTAGGAAGTGCGGACTACCGCCCCCTCAAAGTGATTTGAATCGTTAATGCCATATGTGGGATGTATAAAGGATAGAGTAAATGGTATTATACACTATATTATACTGGAATTATATTATAAATTTATATCATTATGATTTCATTCCATTAAATATGAAATTGAAATGAAAGTAGCGTTCATGCGTACGTACGGCTTACCGTCTCCATGAACGGTGCATTTCATTTCTTACCTCTAAATGTTACGTAATATTATAAATGAATGTATATATTGTATATATATGATATATATGATATCTACATCATTAATATAATTCTGGATATAATGTATATTTCACCACATGAACAACTTATAATTATAAGAAGTTTATTGTTGACTCAAGTACCAAAGATCGACAAAACGACCGTTATTAACTTAAATAATTACATAATGTTCATAACATTGTAATAAGTGATATAAAAAGGATAATGAAATTGAAAATGGTTCTTAATAAGGTAGATATTAACTCTAGTTTATTATTCAGGAGGTTAAAGAACGGTTGAGTCAAGTCGGACACAAGGTAAGGGAATTTCTTAACCCAACTTCCATTCTTTGGGTTAATCTCCTACTTTCAAATTATGTCATGATATTATTATGTCCTATTTTGTATTTTTACTTTATTTATGTGTACCTATAGTGAATACACATAATAGATCTATTTTATTTTAAAAATGATCTTTTTAAGGACTTCGTCTCAATCCCCTTTCATTGAGGCATATTTGGTTTTATACGAAACTTTATTTTATACGGTGTATAAACCCCTTTGACTTTTATGTTTATTCAAAAGGAATCTTTTTTATATGAAGCGTTTTACTAAACGACAAAAATGAATGTTTTCTTGCCGTACGTATGCGGAGACAACGACTTCTCCGCCACCGTGACTATTATTTGATTTTCGGCTTTCTCTACAAGCCATCACTTTTTTTTAATGAAAAATAAATACAATGTTTTAACTTTCTTTTACTTTGGTATTGAAAATGGTTATGAAAACGTTTTTATTATATCAATGTGTTGTATTGAAATCTTGTGATTGAAATGTGGAAATGTTATGTTTCCTTTATGCATGTTTTATGTGATACGATTATGTTATGGTTTATGATATGTTTAAACCTGTTCATATGAGGAATGCATTGGACTTAATAAGTGACGGGTGGAGCCCGCTATAGCTCCTCGAGGCATCGACAGGTCTCATAAGACAAACTAGTGTCTTGGCACAAGGCCTTGACAAAATCTTATTTTTGGTCTTGGCACGAGGCCTTGACTACGTGGTTATGATAGTCTGGCATTATGCATTCCATCATTATGAAAGTGGTTATTGATATTGCATGTGATTATTCAACCAGTAGAATATCCATGTGAAGAAGTAAATGGAATTATCTCATTTTACTTTTGCCATATTATGTTGAAGTTCATGTTTAAAAGGCTTTTGTTTTAGTTATACGTTGCCTTAAATGTTAATGTTTATTTATGAAAGATTCCGCTATATTGTTAACCTTACTGAGCATCTGAGCTCACCCCTTTCAATGTTTTAATATTTTTCCAGGATGTGAAGAAGTATTTTATGAATGACCTACAGGGGTAGTCAGAAAGGGATATGATGGTGGACTATGAAGACCATGTTATTGTAGTTTGTTTACTTTTTAATGTAATGAAATACTTATGAATGTATCTAGTGTTTCCAAGGCTACTAAACTAATCAGTCTTTCGAGACTTGATCTTTTGTGATCATGCCAATGTTACGAAGTAATGCACCGACTCTGGGTAGCTGGGGTCGGGGCGTTACAGTTGGTATCAGAGGCAGTTTAGTACAAACCTTGGAAGCTAGATTTAGATAAACTCTGATTAGATCACATAGCCCAAAGATAGACTTTGAGGATTAGTATAGAATAACTTCCTAGAATTTTGGTATTATAGAGATGATATGAGTTTTCCGAGAAATACATCCCTGTCTGGATACGAGCAGGTAGAGGCGGCTCTAGCACAGATGTACCTAGGGGTAAAACCCGAAAACACCGCTTTGAGCTAGACTCTAACGGGAACTGGTGCACGACAACGGGCCTTGTTGCACTCTTGGTTACGACACTCCCTGGGGATATGCTTAGGATAATTCTCATTTTATTTACAAACCACTATGAACGGTTATGAGTATATACTTCCTCAAATAAAACCTTTTTATGATTATGGATTATATCCATAAATAGTTCAATTTATGTTAAGTGTTTTATAAGTATAGGATTATGTATTTTTATTCATAAACTGATCTAGTTTATGCCATTGTTTAGAAATGGCGCCTAGTGGAAGAAATGGAAACTGTATCAATGCACGCACTCCATGTAGGGATTGCCCTCATGCTCAAGATAATTATTGTGGATCTGGAGATACAACTGGTGCTGATCAGCTTCTCACCGTACTGGGACAACTCACGCAGGTTATGAATAATAGCCTTACTCATATGGAGCACCCTGATCCGCAACGTGGAGGATCAATGCTAGACCGTTTTATGAGGCAACAAACACCAACCTTCAATGGGAGTACAAATCCTACTATAACTGAGCTATGGATAAATTCCTTAGAGAAAATATTCCATGCCTTGGGGAGTAGCGAAAGGGAGAAGGTTGTCATGGCAGTTTACCGTCTCACTGGAGATGCCGATCAGTGGTGGTCGCTGATTCAAAACACAAAGGAAGATGATGACGTATCGAATATGGAATGGAGGGAGTTTAAAGAGCTTCTCTTAGAAAAATACTTTCCTCGTGACCATCGAGCAGATATGGAAAGGCAATTTCTGAGTCTGAGGCAGAAGGAGGATGAGAATGTCGCAAAGTATGAGGCTAACTTTACAAGGTTAGCGAGGCATGCTTCCGATTATATACGTAACCCAAGAAGTAAGATTGATTGTTTCTTTGATGGGTTAAAACCATTTCTCCGTCGAGCTTTAGTATCACAATCCTTCTCATCATAAGAAGATATTGTCTCGTGTGCTATCAAGACAGAAAAGGAATTCTCTAAGTCTTATGACAACAAAGTAAAGCAAGAGAAGAAGAGAACGGTGGAACAAGAGACAGATAAAGGGAAAAAGGGAAAGAAGGATTTTCCATTATGTGATAATTGTGGGAAGAATCACCCTGGTACGTGCCTAAAAGGAATGGGAGTTTGTTATAAATGTGGAGAAAAGGGTCACCAGGCTCGTGATTGCAAGGGAAAGAAAGAGGCTGTCAAAGTTTAATGCTACAATTGTAGAGAAATGGGTCATTATGCAAATGAATGTCCTAAGCGTCAGAGAAACTTACCTCAGAAAAGGCCAAGGGATCAAGGCCAATCTTATGCTGTGACTACAGTTGAAGCAGAATAATTAATGTATTGGTGCTTTTGGACTCAAGGATTATATTCTGGTTATAAGAATAATGTGATATATATATATGGATTGTACTGCAGTACTTTTTGATTTCAGTAAGGTTTTAATATGATTAAGGTAATCATATTTTTAGTATGTGACAATAAGAGAAACTTTTCTTTGTTTGGGGAATCTGATGTTACAATTGATTTTGGAATTTAGAGACCTTTTAGAGAAAGTCTGGATGAAGGTATTTTGGATAACTATAAAGGTTGGAGTGGATTAAGTTGAACATTGGATAGTATTGTTTAAGGTTAAAACATTTATCAAGATTATTTTTGGAATAGTATAGTACTATATTTTTAGGAAAAGGACAACCTGCAGGGTGGGGAATAACCTATCGCGTCGGACAAAGCTGCAGGAATCGAACCCACAACCATAGTGCGACAAGCCTTTATTTCCTACCACTAGCCTACAGTAAGTCCCTGGTTATTACAAAATAATTTTACTAATCTAAATGGTATGTGTTAACATTTGGAACCTTATACAATTAGGATAAGCATAATATTTTTGAGTTCTATTATCTTTTTGAGTGAAAGATGAGTTGGAGGTTGAAACTCTAATTGTCAAGCATAAATATATATATACCCATCTTTTATTCAATGAATAAATTAATTCTTAAACTTTAGTAAAGGTATATTAAAAAAAAATGTGTTATCCTAATACCTTATGTCTTGTTGAACTGATGATATTTTAAATCAACATAGATTGAAGGCTTTGAGGCCCTCAATTTGACAGTTGATTGTGATTGATGACCTCAATCACTCCCTACAAATATTTACGTTTTTCCTTCAATTATATGTTTCTAATTGCCACCAATTTTCTCCTAATCAAGATCATAATTGGGTGGTGACTTTTTCATTTACCTTTCCCTCTTATTAAGGCTAAATTTTATTAATCTTATTTCCGATGTGGGTTTTCCTCAAAGGTATTTTCTCTTTTCAACCTTTTATTTTCAAAGAAAAATTTCAAATTGCGAGGACGCAATTTATTGAAGGAGGGGAGAATGTAACACCCCGAGCTTCCACGATACGCCTCTCTTTCAATAATGCAATAGCTTGAATTGTACGCAAGTTCGAGTTCTAACACACCGCAACTAATCAAAGTAGCCGTTATGAATAGTAATAACCACCTTTTAAATTTATAGAAATTTTATATTTCAAAATGGACTTCATTTTTGTATTCCTGATATTGAAATTAGCCTATGTTGAATTTTTTGTAATTTTCCGAGAACTTCCAAATTTTTATGAATAGTGAAAAATACTTAAAACAACTTTTTTAATCAAAATAATTTATAGTGATAAGTTATACTATTTAGTGGTTTTAAGGTATAATTAGAATATATTTTTACCATTTTATCCAATGGTGGTCATTAGAATTAATTTTACATTGAAATTTGACATAAACAATTGCCAATCTTTTGATATAAATTGTTTCTTAAAAACACGCTATTTGTTGTGACAGCGGGAATTAATTATAAAATTAATTAATGCAACTTATATGTTTGGAATTTTGTAAAATAGACATCATTTTTTAATTCGGAATATCAACTATAGCTTAGGGTGAAATTTTGGCCTTGTTCTGAAAAACTTCAATTTTTGATGAATAGTGAAACCACTAAGTGGTAGTTAAATAACTGATTTTTCGTTTAAATGAAATAGTACCACTTCTGTGTTTTGATTTTCAAAAAATCTGACATACATGGTTGTCATTAAGAAGTAAAATGTGGTTCAATGAGATTAAAATAATTTTTTGGTGAATAGTAACTTTTAAGTTCTTAATCGCGATTAGAGGTAATTAGTGTAGTTTAAGGTAAAAATAATGTTTTAATAATATGAGATGAGCTTGACACTTGTCCTACTCCTATTGGATGAGTCATGGCCGACCAAGACAACCCATGGGTCAACTTTCTGACCCCATGGAGCCACTTTAGTTAGAAAATGACATAAACACCTTTTATTTAATGTTAAAGTAAAAAATGACACAAACATATAATGTTTTACTAAAACAATTTTTAAGTGGGGTTACACAAGTCCAAATTTTGATTATAAATATTCATTAGAAAGCTAAAACGATTTCCTACATCATAGTATTTTTTTATAATTTTTAGACATTAAATAAATTAAATTATTTATGACATCATTATGATGTGGCGATGACCTCATTATTTAACGATTTAAACAAAATGAGAAGATAATGAAAAATACAAGGCTTACACTTGTCCAAAGCCTATTTGATGAAGAGAGTTCGAAACCTTATCACCTTAGCCTCGAATTATATATGTGTGGGACCTTTAGAATCCGAAAAGCATTGTGAAATAATGTAACATTTCAATCTTTCCAAAAGTGCCCCTCCTCTCCACTTATAAAAGCCCCCCACCACTCCCACCTTATTCACACCATAAAGCCATTTGTCTTGGCCAACCTCTGCCCAAATACTCTCCCAACATCCCTCTCTTACTCATAGAAGCCTCACTCTGGGCAGAACTCTTCCCAAGGAAGCCTTTGGCTCAAATAAAAAAGAGTTACCCGATTTTGAGGTAATGTCTTCTCTAATGTTGTTTTGGTTTTTTTTCTTCTCCAACCCCCTAAACTCTTTTTATTCAATTATTTTGTAACAACACCAGTATCCTCAATATACTAGGATGTTGTTATAAGAAGGATTCGAGCTACACTTACACACACCTACATCTAATGGTTAAAGAACATACGGTTTCTGTGGATGGCGAATTTCTGCCTCACGAAACGATGATTGTTCAACACTCATATAACACCTTCAAAGGTGGCCATTAAGATGTCACTATTTTTATATATGATATATAATATGTTTATGTTTTACTTATGCTTCTGTATTTCTCATTTATGGCATACTTTATGATTTCCATTATGGGTAAAACGCGATAATTTCATTTTAGGAAGTGCGGACTACCGCCCCCTCAAAGTGATTTGAATCGTTAATGCCATATGTGGGATGTATAAAGGATGGAGTAAATGGTATTATACACTATATTATACTGGAATTATATTATACATTTATATCATTATGATTTCATTCCATTAAATATGAAATTGAAATGAAAGTAGCGTTCATGCGTACGTACGGCTTACCGTCTCCATGAACGGTGCATTTCATTTCTTACCTCTAAATGTTACGTAATATTATAAATGAATGTATATACTGTATATATATGATATATATGATATCTACATCATTAATATAATTCTGGATATAATGGATATTTCACCACATGAACAACTTATAATTATAAGAAGTTTATTGTTGACTCAAGTACCAAAGATCGACAAAACGACCGTTATTAACTTAAATAATTACATAATGTTCATAACATTGTAATAAGTGATATAAAAAGGATAATGAAATTGAAAATGGTTCTTAATAAGGTAGATATTAACTCTAGTTTATTATTCAGGAGGTTAAAGAACGGTTGAGTCAAGTCGGACACAAGGTAAGGGAATTTCTTAACCCAACTTCCATTCTTTGGGTTAATCTCCTACTTTCAAATTATGTCATGATATTATTATGTCCTATTTTGTATTTTTACTTTCTTTATGTGTACCTATAGTGAATACACATAATAGATCTATTTTATTTTAAAAATGATCTTTTTAAGGACTTCGTCTCAATCCCCTTTCATTGAGGCATATTTGGTTTTATACGAAACTTTCTTTTATACGGTGTATAAACCCCTTTGACTTTTATGTTTATTCAAAAGGAATCTTTTTTATATGAAGCGTTTTACTAAACGAAAAAAATGAATGTTTTCTTGCCGTATGTATGCGGTGACAACGACTTCTCCGCCATCGTGACTATTATTTGATTTTCGGCTTTCTCTACAAGCCATCACTTTTTTTTAATGAAAAATAAATACAATGTTTTAACTTTCTTTTATTTTGGTATTGAAAATGGTTATGAAAACGTTTTTATTATATCAATGTGTTGTATTGAAATCTTGTGATTGAAATGTGGAAATGTTATGTTTCCTTTATGCATGTTTTATGTGATACGATTATGTTATGGTTTATGATATGTTTAAACCTGTTCATATGAGGAATGCATTGGACTTAATAAGTGACGGGTGGAGCCCGCTATAGCTCCTCGATGCATCGGCAGGTCTCATGAGACAAACTAGTGTCTTGGCACAAGGCCTTGACAAAATATTATTTTTGGTCTTGGCATGAGGCCTTGACTATGTGGTTATGATAGTCTGGCATTATGCATTCCATCATTATGAAAGTGGTTATTGATATTGCATGTGATTATTCGACCAGTAGAATATCCATGTGAAGAAGTAAATGGCATTATCTCATTTTACTTTTTCCATATTATGTTGAAGTTCATGTTTAAAAGGCTTTTGTTTTAGTTATACGTTGCCTTAAATGTTAATGTTTATTTATGAAAGCTTCCGCTATATTGTTAACCTTACTGAGCATCTGAGCTCACCCCTTTCAATGTTTTAATATTTTTCCAGGATGTGAAGAAGTATTTTATGAATGACCTACAGGGGTAGTCAGAAAGGGATATGATGGTGGACTATGAAGACCATGTTATTGTAGTTTGTTTACTTTTTGATGTAATGAAAGAATTATGAATGTATCTAGTGTTTCCAAGGCTACTAAACTAATCGGTCTTTCGAGACTTGATCTTTTGTGATCATGCCAATGTTACGAAGTAATGCACCGACTCTGGGTAGCTGGGGTCGGGGCGTTACATATTGGATAATAAGATATATATAATCTTGATTTTTAAAAGTGATTCATTGAAAATGTGATATTTTTTGAGATATTCATAGTCATGCTAAGTATTACCTTTTAGGTTAGTATTTAAATTTTATTCATGATATTTTGATGTACATTTCACTATATTATAAGATTATATAGTTATTTATTATGGTGATTAATGATATTTTTGTGGAGTAAGTTAAAAGGTATGAGATCACATTTAAGGTTAAAACCTTAATTAATGAAGAGGTAATTGAGGTTGATTGAGATATAAGTTTATTAATTTTTTTAATAATATAATTTTAACCTTTGGTTTTATTTTTTAAAATTTGTAGTAATATGTATTATTTCTTCATATGAAGTTTATAAATTTTGGATACTATCTTACATTGTGGTAAAATTTTCATTTTTAGTTAATAGTTAAATATAATAGGAATATATTTTTATCATTTTATGGATAATGTGATCCATTAGACGTTTATTTTAGTTATTTTGTATTGAAAAATTCATCTTGAATATTCATTGTATGGAGAAAATGATCAGACTATAGACTAAATTTTTTAAAGGATGAAATTATAATTTTCAAGTTTATTTCAGTATGTTTTCAATCATGATTGTAAAGGAATTTCTCAACTATAGGGAAAGGATCTTGAAAAAAAAATTATCCTATTACATTCATTCCTTATTCATTGATGGCATTTTTTATACCATATTGATTTATGGTTTTGGGTTCATTAACTTTTTGATGATCATTAAATTTCAAGAGATAAATGTTTTCTATCACTCTATATCATTATTTGGAAATTTATTTTTTCCTAAATGTATATATTTTCACTACCCAAAAATTTTATACTATTTTGAAAACTAATTATGTGTTATTCTGTATGACCTCTGTATTCCCCACCTCCTTTAAGAGGAATTTTTAGTAACCATTTTTATGATATGGGTTTTTAACAATGCTATTTTGAAATGCCAAACCATTTATCACTAAGAACAAGTTAAAATAGTTGTGAAACAATTTATTAAATGGAATATAATGTAAAACCCTGATATTTTATAATAACACTATGTTTGATATTTATACAACATGCAACACTAATATTAAATAAACCATGAAATTTTATTATTTAAATATGAATGTTATAACCTTGCCATTGAATTAGAGGGTATAAATAAGATTAAATGAATTATGAAATATATAAAAAGTATCTAATCAATAAAATTTTAATAATTAATTCTTAGGAAATAAGCACTCAATTTTTAGTAAATACATTTTATTCTTCAAAAATATGTTTTATTCAAAAGTTATTTTTATTACTTCTTGTGAGAGAATATTATAATTAATTTAAAGAAATTTTAAAAAAATCAATAAAAAATAAAAATTTTCAAATCATCATACCAAAATTAGATTTTGTTTAATTTTTGGTATTTTTTTGAGAAGATCAATTTTATAGTGAATAGTGAAAAATAGGGATTTTTATTGAAAACTATATTTTGGTTTCAAGAGTTCACAAATATTGAATTTGTATTAATATTATTTGAATATAACATTAGTTCTATTATATTTTGAATAATCCAAGTGTGTTCATTAGAATCATTTTTATGGCTGAATTTGGTATACAAACATTTTTATACTAAAAAGGCTATTTTTTAAGAATTTTTTTCATGATTTTGATTTTCATATTAAATTAATTTATTCCAATTATAGAAATTGAATCATAAAAAATTAATTTCCATATTTGGAAATATGAGGTCTAAATTTCTTAAATATATCCATTTTACATTTTTTCATTATTAATAGTAAAAATAGTAAATATCTGTCACCTTAGTAAAGGTAAAATGGGTGAAATAAGGCTAAAACCATGAGATAAGGTCTAAAAAATAAACAAAACACTTTCATTTGTACTATTTTATGTGTAAAGGAAGGACATTTCCATTACAGTATTTAATATATGGCCAATTGATACCATTTTTATTTTATTATGACTTTTATATTAATTTAAGAAAATAATAAATAAAACATTTCCTCTCTTGAATTTAATATCTCTACAATTTTAACATAAGGATAACATGTGGAAAAATTTGGTTATAAATATTTATTTTAAATATAAATTAATTTTTTATCAGGTTAATTTATTTCCAACTTTTAGTGATTAAATAAATAAGTTAAATTTTTATGGGGCACTGATATAGTATTTATTCAATTAATATAAAAATAAAATAAATGAGTTTAAAAATATTAAGATTAATACAATTTTGGTGAATTATTATGTATCATGAATTTTTTAGATAAATATAAAATTTTAGAGTTTTATTAAAGGTTTATATTCGAATTACATAACTATCTTGATGACTTTAAAGTCAAAGTAAATAAATTGTGTAAAAAATGAAATCAATGATATTTTATGAAAAAAATTATTAAATTTTTTAAAAAGAATAAAAAACACTAAATATTATATGTATGATTATAAATGGTCTAAATTTTCTTTCATTTTTCATTTATAATCTAATAGTAAACTTATGACTAAAATTATAACCCTTTAAGATTGAAAAATTCATTGTCATAATTAAGGTTAAAATCAGCTAACAAAGAGGATAAACTAAATGATAAGATTTAAAATAACACAAAACCTATACAAAGTTAATTGGATTAGGATATTTCAACCTTATACTCAATTTATTCAAATATATGGCCATTTTCAAGTATTTTTATTATGAACGACTTAATTATATTTTAATCATTTTTGCAATTCCATTTGTGTCATTTCCCTTCCTCATAAAATGATTCCCCTTATCTCTTTCCTTTACACAGACTTTACTCATATATCTCAAAACATCCTTCTAAATTTTATTATAAATTTCCATATACAAAAATTAGAGGATATTTTCTTCTTAAAAAACCATTCCAAGGGTCAATAATAAATGATCTAATGGAGGCATGCTGAAGAAGAGGTAATAATCTTACCTAACCTCCTTCAATTTATTTCTTCTTCTACATTGTATAATTTTATGGTATTAAAAATAAATTAATAAATTATATGTCCTAAATATATTTAATTTTTATTATTATTATGAAACTACATTATTCACCCTCTTTTCCATCAATTGGGAAGTGAAAGTATCACTTGTGCGTACATGTGGACTTCCACCTCCACATAGCGATACAATTCACATTCAATCACCATTTTTAATGGATGGTTATTATGATGGGTTTATGTCTATATATTATATTTATTACATAATTATTCTTTTTAAATTATTAAATCATATCTACATTCTTACCATATTATCTGTTGTAAATTAATAATGTCACTCATAGGCATTTGTGTGGATTACCACCTCAAGGAAATGATATTATTCATTTTTGATTTTTTATTTATATGGAAGTTAATAAGGATATAATTAATTGATATATATGATATATGAAATTATAATTATTCTATAAAGGTGAATTATTACTTAACATTATTTTTTTTCCATCCATCAAATTTTTGAAACAGTGTTCATGCGTACGTTAGGCCTAACATCACCATGAATTGTATAATTCATTTTTCTGTCTCCACTTTTTATATATGATTATATATATATAATGATTACATATTAAATTTATATTATTATTAATATTCTATATATGATATAACCATGATCAAAGTACATGGACCAATACTACTGAACCAAAACATACTTGAAAAACAAAGCAGTTATCACCCCGAACAGTGATTAAAATAAAAAATTATTAATAAAAATGTGATAAAATTTTATAAGTAAACCATATATGGCGTGATATGTTTTATTATGGTTCTATAATATATTTATAATAAATATATATTTCTATACATTATTTTCAAACAGATACTAAGGAATTCAAACCTGAGGTGAGGGTTTCTCGTCTAACTTTTTTTTCCATGAGACATAGACCATATTATCCACTTGTTTCTATCAGGTGTTTTATAGACTTAGATTTTCAGTATTATATAATTATTTAATTTATATTAAAGGTATTTAATTTTTCATTTAAATTTATCACTTTTATGGGGTGTATGATTCAAAATATACTATATTGGTAAGGGTTTACATCACAATCTCATCATTATTCGAGATTGTTTATATTGAAGTCTCCAATGGAGAAATTATTTAATATTTATATCTTAAAACCAATATATTTTATTCTATAATATTTATTTATTTAATTTAAAAAAAATTCCATTAATTTTCCTCTCATTAAGTACTCAAGATACAAAAATATTGTTTTTAAGGAAAACTGACCATGTTTTTCTATTCAGTTGGGAATATTTTTCTTCTATGTCCATATTTTACTTAAAATATTTTAATGATTTTTATTAATATTTTCTAATTTTTTATTAAATACATTTTTACCATGTTTTTATTTTTTAGAAATTTTATAAAATGAATATTCTTGTTCTTTTCCAAACAATGTACTTTTTACTTTTTACTACAAATTTAGAAGGAATATTTGTTTTAACTTACATGGAATGAATGATATTTAACACCATAATAACCACCCAATTATTTTAAGATTTATTTATATGTTTCAAAGTTTCATTTTAGTGAAAATATTTATATTAATATTTGGGATATTTTGAGATTTTAGATAAGTGATTTCAAATAAAAAGGGGTATTTTTCTCAATAAATTTTATAATGATCTTTTTAATGTATTATTATCTTTTTTAAAATATTTTTGTTGAATATTATGATTTTATTTGGATATAATATAATGATACCATACAACATATTTCTATGGATGTTTTATGATCTGTTTGACTGGGGAAATTATTAACATTTCATATTCCAATCCTTCCAATATAGAAAATTATTAATTTTTAAGAAATTGTGATTAAGTTGTATTGATTATTCATATGATGAATGCATTGGAATTATTAATTTATGGGTGGGAATGTAAATTACATATCCCCTAGAAGAATCTTTAGGTATCATGAGATAATATAGGTTGGGTACTTGGCCAAAGCCTTAAACATTTATGTAATATGTCTTGGCACGATGTATTGATGGTATGTTTATGATGTCTTAGCATGATTCCTTGATAGTATGTTTAAGATGTTTGGAATTATGAATTCCATAATTATGAAATCAATTATTTATTTACATGTGATTATTGGAATAGTTATGATATACATGGATATGTTTGAAGCTCATGTGATTATTTATATATCATTTTTTGATCACCATTTTTTCGGTAATATTATTCATTATACTCATGTTATTGATTAAATGGAATTTTTTCCATTTTTTTACATTTCCATATTGATTATGAATTATTTAATCAGGATATATTTTGATATATGCATACCCTTTCTGAGCATCTGAGATCACCCATTTCTTATGTTTCCTTTCACCAAGATTCTAAAAAGTGAACTATGATTGATATAAAAGAATATTCTAGTGAGAATAACGATGCTCTCAAATAACATACTATATTGTATTTTATGTTTTCAAATGTAATATGATATTAAATCATGTATAAAAATTGACCAATACTATTAAACTATTTATTCTTTAAGGATTCACACACTTAATTCTAGTACCAATGTTATAATGTAACCACCTGCTCTAGGATACTAGGGTTAGGGTCTTTATAGAATTCTTATATACAATTATTTTCTAGGAATATATAATAGAAAATAATTTCATTTTATATAGGTAATACACTTACATTAATGTAATTATATATAAAATAAGTTAATTTCTTGTATGCATTAAAATTATGGACTTATTTTCTATATAAGTGCACATAGGAAATGCATATAGGAAATGCACTTATTTTTTTAAGTTTTCATGTTCTATATGTTTTTTTCTTATACATGAACTTATTTTCTGTATAAGATCATATTAATTTATCTTTCTATGTTTTTTATGCATTCTCAGTATTCATTTTTATATGCACTTATTTTCAAAATACATGGGGAAATACTATAATTATATTCATACAGAAAATAGATATTCTATATTTTATATCCACTTATTTTACTATATGTAGTAATTGTATACATTTAAATATCATTTATACATAGGATCATATTTTTTCATTCATGTATAAATTTTCTCATCACATGAGGACACGTCATTCAAATTGTGGTTTTCAAGTGCCTCTCAAGAGGTAGCAGTTCATTATGCAGACTCTTTTAAGGACCACTCTACGTGAATTATCCAATTTTATATGTACAATTATTGGTGAATTATATAGTTCTAGTCATGTAATTTCATATTTTCTATCTCTATAATAGTTTTCCATTATTTTTATTTTTCAAATAAGATTTTTAATTTTTAAATAGGTTCTCTAGGAAGGCACAAATACAACTATTTTTCTACTTTGAAAGCATGAAAATCAATGTAGTAGCATTTCACATCAACAATAGTTCAATTTTCTCATTAATATTTTATAACACGTTCTATAAATATATCCATGTGTTTCAACTCTTTCAGAAAATATTAATGTTAAGAATGTTTCATAAATATAAATTATATATAGTGTACTATACTCAATCTACATACAATTAGATTATTTAATTCTATGAATACATTATTTAAAAATCATCATAAAGTAAATTAATTTTTTTTTTAAAATTTATTGATAGAGTTTTCATACATTCACATTGTTTAAAATTATAGTCACATAAATGAGAACTTTTTAAAAACACCATTATATATACATTCACATTATTTAAAGTGTGCGTACATATGTTTGTATTTTATATGTTTATGTGCTTCCCTAAACTATATTTTCCAACATATTGAAAACCCCCTTTACATGTACCATAAAATCAATGTTATTTGTTACATTTTAATATTCAGTCTAGCATCCATTTCACTTTCTATATTTCATCTACCTATATTTTTTAATAAACAAAATCTATATTGTGTCTCATACAATTAAAGTTGGGGATAATAGTTTTTTACAAGTGGTGTTTATAATTATAAATTATCTTTAATAATTTATAATATCAATTATATATTTTATTTTTCAATGATGGTTATTTTTACCACTGATTCTGTTCAGGTTATCCTTGCACCTTTTTGATAACAAAAGCTATAAAATTTACTCAGGTTTAGGTTTTCAGTACTGATTAATTTTCTCTCAAATCATTATCATGCATAGATTTATATTTTTTACCACTATTTTATTATGGGAATAATTATGATCCAATTAATTAAATATCGTTTTCATTTCTAGTTTTTGTTTTAATGTATGTGATTTTAATTCTCTAGTATCATGTATACTATTTTTTTTAATAAAGTAGACCATAAGGG